>CM024591.1:32122151-33357225 GCA_014182565.1 Eucalyptus marginata
TGTCTGCCCAAAGGGGATTGATCCTTGAAGATTATATGTAATTCTCTTTATCGTCTCTATATATTGATATCATGGAGATGTATAATTTAAATGATTTGTCTCCGCCAAAGGGGATGGATCATTGACAATTATATGTAATTCTCCTTATTGTTGCTTTATAAACTTCATGCTGTGAAAAATAATTGTGCATTATACACTCTGCCCAAAGGGGAGTTTATAATGTACTAATTATTTTTGTTGAAATACTTATTGCCCATAATTGATCTTATTGCATTATGTGTGATAAACGGTTACTTTTGCTATAAGGATGCCTTTTCCGTCGAGTATTGTCAATCAAAGAAGAATCAAATTGGTAATTCCTATCATCACTCAGTTACTTATCTCCATAACGAGTTATAATATTTATGGACTTCCGAAACTTTATTGAGAGTGTGTTTTAGGAAAGTAAATGCAATCACTATGTTATGAGTGTGGTTCTTTCGCTTTGCTTGAAGTTCTACTTCCATTAATTATAAAATCACAAATTATTTTCTATGTCTTGATTGATTCCGTACGACAATATGCATTAAAAAGTCTGCACTGACATTGTTTCAAGCTCAGCTTGCACAAGTATATTCGATAAGTGCATTTAAAGCATCTAGCCTTGGTTAATACATTCTTATATAAAATGTTGAAATATAACATTTCAAAATATTAAGATGCACAGTCATTATCGATAAACCCATATTTAAAAAAAAGGGTGATAGGAACATCACTTTAATAAAAGGCCAATAGAGTAAAAGCTTTTAAAAGGCCAGTCGCCAGTCTCACAAAATTCAACCCATTTCGCGCCGAAAGCTAAAAAGGCGTGATAAGTTCAAGAATCTATTCATGTACAACGAGTCAATGACATGATGATGAATAGATACTATGTTTTAAAGCTTCAATTCATTTGTAATATGTAGGTCCCATCGTCATCATGCTATAAGAATTTTTATGATGTTGGCTATATTAATTAATATTGAGATTTACCGTTTTACAAGATTGTCTAATGAGGCGAGATATAAAGATTTTTAATTACTCTAATATGAGACTGGCTTGCGCGGGTTAAATAGAGCTCGGTTTGTGATGAGAAGACATGTGACTGAAAACTCTATATATAATACTCAAATCTCTTTTATAATCCTGATACACAAATAACTTTATATAAAGAGTAGTTGTAGAACGCAATTTGTGACGCATAATCTCATTGAGCCAATATTACAATTAGATTATTGTTATTCCATATTAAGAATAATGGATTTCAAATAAGATGCACAAATCTTTTTGTCTCCATTTATTGTGTTCTAAATTTTAATTATGTAGATCTTCGGATGGTTTTCACGGCTAGTATGCACATGGTGAACCATTGTGTCACTACGGGGCACACCGGCTTTGCTTCACAAATACGGGCGCCGCACTATGAAATGCTTTGTCCCGAGGCATCATGCGACGGAGCCGTATTGCCTCGAGCCTGGGTGGGTCGTTGTCTTCTCGTCCTCCCTACATCGTGCAATGATCTTTGTTACTGCAGAAATGCGTGTAAAGCTTTCATCTTTAGCCGTCAATTCCACATTTCGGCGAAGTCATGTCTCCTTTTCTGACCCCGCGAGTCCGATTCAGGCTAGCAACGACAAAAGAAGAGGATAAGGAAGGGGAAAAGCAAGCATCTTGATTTCTTTCACCCCAGGACTGTCCACCGTTTGTCTGCCTGAAATGTATCAAATCTTGAGTAAATTTACTTTTCAAGAAATTAAAACTACTTTTTTATATCGAAAATGGTAAATAGATCGAAAGATGGATGAATTTGAACCCGAAATCGACGAAGAACATGAACTTCCTGCTTATGATGAATTTTATTTAATCGTTTCAGTTTTTTTAAAATTTTAAGCATTTGTATCGATGTATTATTACAAAAACTTCTCAAAGTTAGAGATGCCTTCTCATCGTTGATTTTGCTAAATTCTCCGCCGAGTGAGCTGCCATCAAGGCATTATTTGAACAATTGAAAATATTTATTATCAAGTGTTTTTAAATTAAAAGAGATTCAATTATGTAACTTCTAGAATCTCTCAATTATTTTCTCTCCATAATGAATTATAACAGTTATGGACTATCTAAATGCTTTTGCGTGAGATTTTATTTTTCACTTGGTCTTAAGTTCTATTTTGATTCATTATAAAATCACCACTCATTTTCTACGTTTTCATTAATTCAACATGACAATAAGCATAACAAATCTGCACTAACTTTATTTCATGTATTCCTTTCACAATAATCTTCAACAAATACATTTAGGGTATGCATGCCAATATTCCTATTTCTTTGTTCTTTTGTTCTGCTTGAAGTTCTACTTCCATTAATTATAAAATCACAAATTATTTTCTATGTCTTGATTGATTCCGTACGACAATATGCATTAAAAAGTCTGCACTGACATTGTTTCAAGCTCAGCTTGCACAAGTATATTCGATAAGTGCATTTAAAGCATCTAGCCTTGGTTAATACATTCTTATATAAAATGTTGAAATATAACATTTCAAAATATTAAGATGCACGAGTCATTATCGATAAACCCATATTTAAAAAAAAGTGTGATAGGAACATCACTTTAATAAGAGGCCAATAGAGTAAAAGCTTTTAAAAGGCTAGTCCCTAGTCTCACAAAATTCAACCAATTTCGCGCCAAAAGCTAAAAAGACGTGATAAGTTCAAGAATCTTTTTATGTACAATGAGTCAATGACATGATGATGAATAGATACTATGTTTTAAAGCTTCAATTCATTTGTAATATGTAGGGCCCATCATCATCATGCTATAAGAGTTTTTATGATGTTGGCTATATTAATTAATATTGAAATTTAGGTTTTACAAGATTGTCTAATGAGGCGAAGATATTACTCTAATATGAGACTGGCTTGCGCGGGTTGAATAGAGCTCAGTTTGTGATGAGAAGACATGTGACTGAAAACTCTATATATAATACTCAAATCTCTTTTATAATCCTGATACACAAATAACTTTATATAAAGAGTAGTTGTAGAACGCAATTTGTGACGCATAATCTCATTGAGCCAATATTACAATTAGATTATTGTTATTCCATATTAAGAATAATGGATTTCAAATAAGATGCACAAATCTTTTTGTCTCCATTTATTGTGTTCTAAATTTTAATTATGTAGATCTTCGGATGGTTTTCACTGCTAGTATGCACATGGTGAACCATTGTGTCCCTACGGGGCACACCGGCTTTGCTTCACAAATACGGGCGCCGCACTATGAAATGCTTCGTCCCGAGGCATCATGCGACGGAGCCGTCTTGCCTCGAGCCTGGGTGGGTCGTTGTCTTCTCGTCCTCCCTACATCGTGCAATGATCTTTGTTACTGCAGAAATGCGTGTAAAGCTTTCATCTTTACCCGTCAATTCCGCATTTCGGCGAACTCATGTCTCCTTTTCTGACTCCGCGAGTCCGATTCAGGCTAGCAACGACAAAAGAAGAGGATAAGGAAGGGGAAAAGCAAGCATCTTGATTTCTTTCACCCTAGGACTGTCCACTGTTTGTCTGCCTGAAATGTATCAAATCTTGAGTAAATTTACTTTTCAAGAAATTAAAACTACTTTTTTATATCGAAAATGGTAAATAGATCGAAAGATGGATGAATTTGAACCCGAAATCGACGAAGAACATGAACTTCCTGCTTATGATGAACTTTATTTAATCGTTTCGGTTTTTTAAAATTTTGAGCATTTGTATCGATGTATTATTACAAAAAATTCTTAAAGTTAGAGATGCCTTCTCATCGTTGATTTTGGTAAATTCTCCGCGGAGTTAGCTGCCATCAAGGCGTTATTTGAACAATTGAAAATATTTATTATCAAGTATTTTTAAATTAAAAGAGATTCAATTATGTAACTTCTAGAATCTCTCAATTATTTTCTCTCCATAATGAATTATAACAGTTATGGACTGTCTAAATGCTTTTGAGTGAGATTTTATTTTTCACTTGGTCTTAAGTTCTATTTTGATTCATTATAAAATCACCAGTCTTTTTCTACGTTTTCATTAATTCAATATGACAATAAGCATAAAAAATTTGCACTAACTTTATTTCATGTATTCCTTTCACAATAATCTTCAACAAATACATTTGGGGTCTGCATGGCAACATTCCTATTTCTTTGTTCTTTTGTTCTCCGAAATAGAAAAAGGAACATAAATTCGTTTGATAACATCAGTTAATTTTTTTATACTCCAGAATAGAAAAGTGGTTGGGGAATAGATTTATAATAGAAACAAGAAGTAGAAAAAAAAATATCTTATTATTTTCGAAAATAATTTTTAGAAATAAGTCATTTTCTTTCTTTTCTTGTTTTCTCCTTCCTCACGCCGCCGCCACCGTCCGCCATCGCTCGCTGCCTGTCTCCATCCAACAACCAGTTAGAGGAGGAAGAAGAGGAGAGGAAAAAAAAAAAGAAAAAATCTCAAAAAAATTATTAAAAAATTAAAAGAAATTCCCCGTCACAAAAAAACTTGTGGTCGTACCAAATACATTCTTATTTTTTTCTATTATGAAAATATAAAGTTTGTACAGTTACCAAACATGTTATTTTATTCCAAAACTATTCCAAGGAATAGAAATAGAAAAGAATTATTTCTTGAAAAAAAATTGTTTCCGATAATAAAAATGTTACCAAACGCACCCTTCAACTTTGGTGGATACGTTTCTTAATGAAGTCAATATTCTCGGACATTATTAAAGTTATCTAACACACAATGCGTTGCCTGTCGTCTAGTAAATCGTATAGAAAAAAGAGATGAGAAATGATTATCACTTTAGAAAAAGTTTCTTTAGACAAATAGTATATAAAAAGCCGCGCCGGCAATCTCTCGTTTCATTCACAAAGTCAAGGAAAATCCCCCATTAACCTTACATACTCAAGTAGTGCCCTTATTGAGACAAATGATAAGGCAAAGACATCTATGTTTGATGTAAAAGTCCATGAAATGTTCTATCGAGTTCATGTGGAACAAATGTCTGAAACATTGGTACAGACATCCATATTGATATATTATTAAAAACTCTTTAAAAGGTTTGCCCGAAAACTCAACACTTAAAATTGTTAATAGTTAGAGACGCCTCATCCTTATTATTTTTGCCAAATCCTCGACAAAGCAAGCTGCTATCGGACGTTGTTTTCTATCAAGTATTGTCAATCAAAGGAGAATCGATTGGGTAATTCATATCGTCTCTTAATTATTTCTCTCCATATGGACTTCCAAAACTCCATTGAGAGTGTGTTTCAGAAGAGTAAATGCCATCACTATGTTATGCTGTGGAGTGTCGCTCTTTCACTTTGCTTTAAGTTCTATTTCTATTAATTACAAAATCACAAATCATTTTCTACGTTTTGATTAATTTGGGACGACAATATGCATTAAAAGGTCTGCACTAACATTGTTTCAAGCTCTCCTCGCACGATTATATTGGATAAGTGCATTTAAAATATCCGGCTGTGGTTAAAACATTCTTATATAAAAATGTTGAAATATAATATTTTGAAATATTAGCAGAATCCTTAGATTTTTATCGTTATCTAGCATGATGCGTGGATCGTAAAGATGTCACGAGATAATCACTTTAATAAAAGGTCAATAGACTAAAAGCCTTTATAAAGCTGATAAGTAAATTCAATCGATTTTGCACTGAATGCTAAAGAGATGTAATAGGTTGGGGAATCTATTCACATTTGATATGCCATTCACGAGATGATAGATAGATATCATGTTCCGATGCTTCGATTCGGTAATTTGTAGGACTTGCCATCATCGTGCATGGTGAACCACCGCATCGCTACCGGTGGAGGTATCAAAATGGGTTTAAAATCCATATTTTGACTCATATTTAATGGTGTGAGTCGTAAATGGGTTACCTTAAATTTTAAAAACAAGCTTAAGTAGGTTATAAATGGGTTACTTAACAATTTAATTGGTCTTAAATGTGTATTAAATAGGTTACGTAATAAGCTTAAATGAATCATAAACAAGTCATTTTTATTTTTTAAAATTTTTCTGACTTTTTTTTTTTAAATTTTTTTATTTTTTATTTTATTTTTCCTTTTTAAAAAAAAATCTTTCTTAGTTGGTGGCTATCATGAAGACAATTGGCAAACGGCCACAGACGAGGGACAAGCTCGTCGACCCTTGGCATCGGCGAGGGTCAAGCCTTGTCAATTTGGCGAGACTCGAGCTAGCTAGAGGTTAGCAAGCGCTAGGGGCTAGCGAGCTCGAGCTGGCAATCCGACCTCTAGCGAGGCTTGAGCTTGCCAGCATCAAGTAAGAGTTTAGCCTTGCTAGATCTGGAGAGGTGGAGCCTCGCCCAAGGCGGGCTCAGCTCGGCTAGATCCAACTTTGGTTGATTTTAAATTTTGAATATCTATATTGATGTATGACCACAAAAACTTCTCACAAGATTGCCTGGAAACTTGAGACTTAAAACTATAGATAGTTAGAGATGTCTCAAAAAAGTGAGCCGCCAACTACTTGTTATCTGAACAATTGTATATGTTTATTATTGAGTTTTTCTGTTTTTTTTTAATCAAAAGAGAATCAATTACATAATTTCTACCGTCTCTTAATTATTTTCGTCCCTAATGAGCTATATTAATTATAGACTATATAAATGCTATTGTGTGTGATTTTATTTTTCACTTCGTTTAAAGTTTTATTTTGATTTATTATAAAGTCACCACTCATTTTCTGTGTTTTCATCAATTCAATACGACAATATGAATTAAAAATCTGCACTTACTTTGTTTCACGTGATTCCTCACACAATGGTCTTCGACATTCCATATATCTAACTTTGGTTGGTACGTTCCTTGATAATGTCAGAGTATGATATTCTCAAACATTATTAAAGTTATCTAACGTGCAATGCTCGTCGTCTAATAAATCGTACAAAAAAAGAAACGCAACAGGAATATCACTTTAGTACAAGTCTGAAATTCTCTAGACGAACGGCTTTTCAAAAAGCCATGTTGGAAATCTCGCATTTCATTCGCAAAGCCGAGGAAAATCTGTCCCCATTAACCTCACATAATTCTACAGTTCCTATTATTGAGACAAATGACGAGGCAAACATATTTATGTTTGGTGTAAATTCCACAAAATGTTAGATCAAGTTCATGTTGGACAAATGCCTAAAACATTGGCAGAGACATAAGAATTACTGGTCGACCTAGAGTGACCCCCTGAGAAGTATAGATATTTCAATATCATGACTAAAGTCTACATTAGACTTGGGAATCTATAATATTTATTGTTTGAAGGGGCCATGAGAACCACGAGACCCGATTTTAATAATAATTGAGTATGCACATAAATGATGTCCATAACTTGTAATTTATCAATCGAAGAAAAGGTAGAAAGAGATTTCTTCCATCTTGGAGGAAAGTATAGCTTTATCCAATGTTCAGCCTAACATTTTATCTTACTCTAAGTGGTCTTTCAACATGTGTAAAGGAGATGAAATCAGTCCCACCTACAAAAAATTGGGATTCGGAAGTGCCTAACTCTAGCTCGATTACAATTTATGATCATGTAAACAAGTGGCCAGATTTTTGTTTATCATTCGTCATTTAATCTGATATCGCATCATCCGCAGCACAATTATGAATGCGGCGAAAAAAAAAAAATATCTAAGTCGTATCGTGACAATTTTACATTACATATGAGAAGTCAAATCAACTCTGAAAAGCTAATCAGTGTATATGGCGCCTGGAAATGGAGTCCTGAAATTTCAATGTCTTGAGGGACATTAACAAGCTACCTCTTTGCGTTGGTGGGTGTCCCATCCCTCGGTATCTCGAAGTTGATCCCGTAATTGGAACTCGAACCGGGTTCTTGGAGGAGATCGTTTTGGCGCCATGCATGTTGACCATTGTTGGGATATAATACGCGGAAATGACAAGATTTTACAATTTACGTCAACGCGAAATCACCAGAGAAATAAATGAGAAAAATAAAGACACTAGAAATTTACGTGGTTCGGTCAGAGTATTGGTACCTACGTCCACGGAAAAAGCCAGCAGTAAATAATCCACTATAATCGGAAAATCAGAATTTACAATCACTCACACGCTCGAGTGTTTCCCACACTTAGATTTAACCTCAAACTCAAAGTGTTTATCACTTGGACCACGGCACAAAATTATCGCGCGTTCAAGTCGTACGCCAAGAGGAAAAAAAAAAATTCTCCAGCTTAGCTCCTCTCTCTCCGCGGCGTGCGGCTTCTCGCAGCTCGTACGTAGGCTTCGGCGGAATCCTTTTCTTCGTAGGGTTTTTCAGCCGCGCGCACGAGAAAGGACGTCTTCTGATATATATGTGTGCCCCCAAAAGTCAAATTCTTGACTTGGGCCCACCATCCACGTGCAGGCTTCGCCCTTTAATTCCATCGACGAGAAGGAAACTCACCAAAACTTTTGGGCCCCACCACCTTTATCTTTTAGAGCTTCACATGCAGGGAACTTCTTCCTTCGCCAAAGGAGTTGTGCGTGTGCCCAGAGTCAAAGGCCCCCACAAACCGATTGCCTTTTTCGGATTATGCAGCAAAGAAGAAAATTTTTTTCCCTATTTTATTTTATTTTATTTTATATTTCCTCTTTTAGTCCAGCAAATCGCGTTTTACAAATGCTCAAACTCGAGACATAATTTAACATGATCATCGGTAGCCACCGACGTTTGCCCCAAATAAGCTTTGCTTAACATGCCTCTTATCCCGCTGGGCTTGACGGCCTAACATGGTACCTAGACCTCATTTTGGTACTTTAGTTCCCTTCTTTGAGTAGATTGTTTCGCAATTGCCTTCTCCTCCGGGAATTTGAGATCTGCAGTGCTTATGACATAGGTTTGAGCAGCTTTCCTCCATTCAGAAGTTACCAGATCTCTGGCCTAGACTGTCTTCTTTAAGCATCGAATAGGGCCTTCCGCCTATTTCAATGGCCTAGAAGACAGCCACTTCCGCGGCTTGCTCTGCAGACCCTGGTTTAGAAGTTTCAGAGGCTGAGTGAAAGTTTTCAGGTTTCGGTTGTCCATCAGCACTTGGCCCCAGCAAAAGAAGCCTAAATGAGATATTGCTCAATTTATCTGGTCACACTGCCCACATACTCTGTTGATGTTATAATCCTAAACGATGGATATGCATTGCCGGCACAAAGCTATTTGATTCCGGCATTCTACTAGGGGAATGTCCCTCGACCAAGGGTGTCCATGTGACCAGTGGTCTGAATCCGAGATGCCATCGTCTTTGGTGGGAACGATAAATATATGACTTGTTGCAGCCTAATCCGTTGCCTGTTGCCACCAAGTAAACCCTCGACTACATTCTCGAACCATGCCAACTTTGGTTGTGCTTTTGTGGACTCCTGAAGGGCAATCTTGCGAAGGGTGACTCCTTAGGTTAGGCTATCCCTTGGTGGGAGTTCGCATGACTATCACGCCCATCTGGAATTTGTCCTCGATGCCGCGACTTCCATCGACCTGCGCATCAGGCCCAATCTGCACGATACTTTCTTCTCTCGGGGTGAGGTCATACGATGTTATTGCCATGCGCTCGTGCCTGAGAAAAAATCCCTTAAAAGTAAGCCGCGCGCTGATCAGTTGCTTGAGAAAGAAGCCTAATGCCATCTGCACAGGGTCGACAGTCCTGCATCTTCTTGGAATAGCCCCCAAGAGATGATGATTCAAGATCAGATCAGCCTCAATGCGGGCCATGGGATCGACAGCTAGTCATTGTTCTACAATGATATGTGATATGCTAGCTCCTTTAATCGATATATGTCGAACAGATCTGCTTGAAGAGCCTGATCGAAGAGATCCTTGTCTACTTTCACTGTTTCTTTCTTTTTCTAGAAATCTCCTCCAATCAAATCCGCTCGTTATTGTTTTACAACATACTAGGATGAAATAGAGTTCCCTGCTACTATATTGCAAACAAGTTGGTAACTGTCAAATGCCATGTCGGTAATCGCGTGTTAGTAACTTTCAGCGGGTTAAAACAAATATCAAAGTTTCTTTATTCCTAAAATTTACCAACTATTCTAATAATCTACCAACATTTATTTTTGTGACTTACCAATGATTTGAAATTATTAAATCTTAATTTGATTGATGTACCAACATTCAATTATCAACGTTCTTTTAGAAACCGATTCCTTTGTCATTTACTTGTGACTACCAATGCTTTCGAAGCACCAACTTTATTTAAAAATTTCCCGCCTAAGTTTCATTGACATATCACCATTCATCACATTAACAGAGTGCACCACAGTAGCAATGGGCTACAAGCCGAGCCAGGCTGGCCGGCAGTCACCCCAACCCAACACCCCCCCGGGGGGTCCTCGAAGCCCTAGCTGATGATGATCTAGGGAATGTCCACTTCCCCGGCCGTGTGCTTCCGCAGGCGTATCGCTGCCGCATAGTCCCCATAGGCCTCATGCCCAGTGAAGTGTTGGAAGATATGCAGGATCTATTTTTGGTTATGATCATGCATTAGATCAATTAGGGATTAGATTGATTAGATTAAGATATTGATTCGATTGTAAAAATATTTCTTTTCCTTTTATTCATGTATCTTCTGTATTATAATTACAGTGTAATGTACATTGAATGAAGCATAGAGAAAATACAGAAAATTCCCCAAAAGCTTTACGATCTCTTCTTTCCTTCTGTCTGTTCTTCGCTTCTCTACGTCTTCTGACATGGTATCAGAGCTAGGCTCTTGATTCTGCTTCCGCATACATTGATTGCCTATCGCAGCTTCTTGATCTGCAAAACTAGATCAAAGCAGAGAAGGAATCAAAATTTTTATTAGAGAAGAAAGAAGCAAAGGAGGTTACTCACCATGAATCAACTAGAGAATTCGTCTTCTGGTGTGGATACACAATTGACAGGAGAGGCTACATCTGCACAACAAATACAAACCACAATTCTGGCGATCCAACAGCAAACCCAAATTCAAAGTCTACCATGGCAGTATTACCCGGCTCAGTCGAACATGGGGTTGCCCGTCTCCGGGCATCCTTACAAATGGGTACCATATCCATGGTACGTTGGGCCAGGCCCACATACATCATCGCTGGGGACTGGGAGCAACCCCCAGCCCGACGGGAGTCCGCCGACCACGAATGGGGCAAACTCAGCCGTCGGTTCAGAACAAGTGAGCGGGTCTGGTGAACCGGGTTCAGGGTCAAATCCCTACCCGGGCATTTCCAATGCGGGTCATGGGTCCGGATTTAGTGGATCGGGTACAGGGGCGAACCCCTACCCAAATTTTCCACCAGGTTTTCTTCCGTTTCCGATCGCTGCCGTCACCGGCCGACCGGAACCTGGCGACCCTTTGTACGTATCAACTGCCAACGGTCCAGAACTGAAATTGATCCGTTTACAACTAACCGGGTCGGAGAATTATTCCAAATGGTCGCAAGATTTCCGGCGAGCCCTTGTGACGAAGGACAAAGACGGATTTCTCGACGGAACAATACCCATACCGTCGGACAAGCGGCTGGCCAGGCACTGGAGAAAATGCAACCACCTCATCCGAACGTGAATCGGCAATTGTATTTCTCCAGAGGTGGCCGCCGGGCTTCCTCCGACGGAAGATTCAAAAAAGATGTGGGATAGCATCAAAGAGATGTACGGGAAACTAGATCGAGCCAAGATCTTTTCTCTCATGCAGGAATTAAGTGAGTTAAAGCAGGGGAATATGACCGTCACGGCTTGCTACAACAAATTGTCATCTCTCTGGAACCAACTCGAAGCAACGAAGGAGAAGCTCGAGGGACCAGCAGAGACGCTATGACAGTACAGATCTATGAAGGAGAGGGAGAAGGCGACACGATTCCTTTTGATTTTGAATGAGAATTACCTAACCTTTCATTCTCAGATCTTGGCGATGGATCCGGTGCCTCCCCTCGGACGAATCTTCCAGCTAGCCGTTCAAGAGGAAAGCTAGAGGCTCGCGGTTTCGGAGCAAACGTCCCTTTAAAAGAGAAGGGACGAACGGCCCAGATCTTCCGCCGAAATCTGACGGTGCACAGGGGCCCTATTAGCTCGTTGAATCGGACGGTGGACGTTATCCCTTGATGAAGGGATCCGACGATCAGATCTATTCTCCGTTAAAAGGATCGGATGGTCAGGATTATTCCTCATCAAGAGGATCGGACGGTCAGGTTTTTTCCGCATCTTTGAAGAATTTTGGTCAAAATTCAAAGGGGAGAGGTAAATTATATTGTGAATATTGCAAGCGCCCACATCATACCATAGATAATTGTTGGAAATTGCATGGTAAGCCATGAGAAAAAGTAAAGAAAAAAGAATTTGCTGCAGCCTACCAAGTCACTGGACCAACCGGTCTGAATTATGATCAACCTATTACAAATGGGCAATATCAGCAGCTGATGCAGGCTTTGCAAAAGGTCGATGTTGGGAATAAAGGAGCGAGTTTTTCAGGTATTTCTCATTGCCTGATAAATTCTATTTCAAGAAAGGCTTGGATAATTGATTCAGGGGCAAGCGATTATATTGTTTGTGATAAGGGATTTTTTTCCAATATGCACAAGAAATTAGATACACCTATTTCTGTGCAATTGCCAAACGGGAACATTACTCATGTCACTATGACAGGGACTGTCCAATTGAGTCATCAAATTACCCTTCAAAATGTTCTTTATGTCCCACAATTCCAATTCAATCTCATTTCTGTCTCCAAAGTCTGCAGAGAAAATTCATGTCAAATATTCTTCGATTCTGACACCTGTTTTTTTTCAGGCCCGTTCGACTGGCAAACTGATGGGCTTGGGTAGTCTTTCTAAAGGGCTTTATTTTTGGATCAGTTATCCTAGTCATTTTGATTTATCTTCCCTGAATAAAAAATCATTGTGTAATCTGTCTACCAATGATAAGAGTTTTCTTATGCATTCACGAATGGGTCATAGTGCATTCTTTCCTTACTCTAAATGTGAAATATGCCCACTTGCAAAACAATCCCAAACTCCTTTTCCTTTCAGTACAACACGTTCCACTGAAATTTTTTCTCTGATTCATATGGATGTGTGGGGACCCTATCACACCCCACATCGGGATGGTTCACGTTATTTTCTCACAATTGTGGACGATTACTCTCGTGCCACATGGGTATTCCTGATGCAGTCGAAAGCACAAGTTGTTTCTCATATAAGGATGTTTTTGGTCCTGACCAAAAATCAGTTTGGAAGGCCGATTCAAAGGATTCGCACTAACAATGGGACAAAATTTTTTAATAATGATTGCCGTTCACTTTTTTTGTCCCATGGCATTCTTCATAAAAGCTCATGTATTTATATTCCACAACAGAATGGGGTAGTAGAGCGAAAACATCGGCATCTCTTGGAAGTCACTAGAGCATTGAAATTTCAGGGATCTATCCCAGAAAATTATTGGCGAGATTGTGTTCTCACTGCAGCTTATTTGATCAACCGAATGCCAACGCGGATACTGGATGGCAAATTGCCTTTCGAATTGCTTTATGAAAAGAGGCCAACCTTAGATCATCTAAGGGTCTTTGGCTGCTTGTGTTATGCTACAGTAATGGGGCCTCGGGACAAAATGAGTCCTCATGCTAGGAGATGCATATTCATGGGATATCCAAATCTGCAAAATGGATATCGTGTTCTTGACATAAGAACAGGAGATTTTTTTATTAGTCGAGATGTTGTTTTTCATGAAAATATCTTTCCTTTTCGTGAAAGCTCATCTTTTCAAGACGACTTGAATGCTCCAACGAGTTCCCGCCGAATTCTAGATGAAGAAGAAGCATCCCCTGGTTTTATTATCACAACGCCACCAGGAGCAGATCTTCCTCCCACTTTGCCTAACTCTCCTCCAGAAGAATTTCTGGATAATGCTCCTGAAGACATCACCAATATGGAAGATACTCCTGAGATACATGCAGAGGGACAATCTTCATCTCCAGCACCGACAGCTCATCCACGTCGCTCAGGACGAGCCACAAGACTGCCAACCTGGACTAAAGATTATGTTTGTGCTTCACTTAACTCACCAGGTATTCGCTATCCAATATCTTCTTATGTATGCTTTGATAAGCTTTCGTCAGATAATAGATGTTGCATTAGACGTATTTCCGATGAGAAAGAACCCCCTAGTTATGATGAAGCATCTAGAGATCCACGGTGGCAACAGGCCATGGCAGCAGAGCTACAGGCATTGACTGATAACCACACATGAGAATTAGTCACTCTTCCTCAAAACAGAAAATCCATAGGATGTAAATGGGTGTATAAAATCAAATATCGATCTGACGGTTCTATTGAGCGTTACAAGGCTAGGTTGGTGGCTAAAGGATATACGCAACGGGAAGGTTTCGATTATCACGAGACTTTTTCTCCTGTTGCAAAGGACGTCACAGTTCGTTCTTTTTTATCAGTTGCAGCTGTTCATAATTGGTCTTTACATCAGATGGATGTTCACAACGCCTTTCTTCATGGCGATTTAGATGAGGAGATCTATATGGATATTCCTCAGGGTTTACGGAGACAGGGGGAGAATAAGGTATGTCGTCTCCGCAAATCCCTTTATGGATTAAAACAAGCTTCAAGGCAATGGTATGCAAAGTTTGCGAATGCTCTCACAACTGCAGGCTTCAAGCAATCCAAGTATGATTACGCCCTGTTCACATGGACTAAAGGTATGTCATCTATCTACTTGATGATATATGTTGATGATATTCTCATCATGGGCAGTGATGAAACTGCAATAGGGAGTCTTAAGAAATATTTGCATGCTACATTCCATATAAAGGACCTGGGAGCACCAAAATACTTCCTTGGTATTGAGATTGCTCGATCCGACCAAGGGATTTCTCTTAGTCAGCGGAAGTTTGTATTGGAGATCATTTCAGAAGCTGGACTATCAGGATGCAAGCCGGCAGTTATTCCTATCGAGCAAAACACCAAGTTAACCACAACGGATTTTCTTGGAGGGACATCTCAGAATGATGATCCTATACTCAAAGATCCGACAAGTTATCAGAAGCTCGTTGGAAAATTCATATATCTAACTATGACCAGACCTGATATTTCATATGCTGTGCAAACTCTCAGTCAATTTATGCACAGCCCGAAAGAGTCTCACATGAATGTTGCCTTGAAAGTTGTGAAATATCTAAAGAAATGCCCAGGACTCGGGATACTTCTGTCTAGAAGGTGTAATATGGAATTTGCGGGATACTGTGATGCAGATTATGCAAACCTGCCCGATGAGTCGAAGATCAATTACTGGCTTTTGTATTAAATTCGGGGAATCTCTTCTTTCATGGAAGACCAAGAAACAGGCGACGGTCTCCCTATCTTCAGCTGAAGCAGAATATCGGGCCATGGCGAAAACTACATGTGAAATTGTGTGGCTGCAGGGGTTACTTGGAGATCTTGGGATAAGGCTAAGAGGACCAACGAAGCTATTTTGCGACAATGATGCGGCCCTCAAACTTGCAGCAAATCCCGTGATGCATGAAAGAACGAAACATATAGAGGTGGACTGCCACTTCACACGAGAGAAGATTCAAGAGGGAATCATCGAGACAAGAGGAATTGGAACCGCAAAACAACTTGCTGACATCTTCACCAAACCTCTATGTCAAAGACAGCATGAATATCTTCTAAGTAAGCTAGGAGTCTTGGATATCTACAAACCACCAGCTTGAGGGGGAGTGTTGGAAGATATGCAGGATCTATTTTTGGTTATGATCATGCATTAGATCAATTAGGGATTAGATTGATTAGATTAAGATATTGATTCGATTGTAAAAATATTTCTTTTCCTTTTATTCATGTATCTTCTGTATTATAATTACAGTGTAATGTACATTGAATGAAGCATAGAGAAAATACAGAAAATTCCCCAAAAGCTTTACGATCTCTTCTTTCCTTCTGTCTGTTCTTCGCTTCTCTACGTCTTTTGACACGAAGCATGCCAAAGTTTCGCTCCTTGAGCCTGTTCAGAGAGAACGAGTACTTCACTGTGTCCCCGCCAGATTCAAGCCCAAAGTTCCTTGTCTGATCGGACATAGCAGTGTAAAAGCTGTAGCAATACGCGCCTTGCTCGGCGTTATGCTCGATGACGCACCCCAAGAACTTAACTGCCTTGCTCCTTATGTTCACTTAGGCCGGGACACCCTGCGATAGGTCGCCGCCCATCCTCCTTGGGGCATCCCCAGGCAGGAACAGCCCCACGGCCTCCATGGCATTGTCCACTATCTCTATGATCACTTTAAATAAAATTCGACACTTAAGGGGTTATATGCTAACTAGACACGCCGGTGAGCCATATAAGACTGAGAAAATAATAAAAGGGAAAAGTGCCAAAAAATTCATAAACCTTTTGTCTTTGTGCCGATTTAGTTCTAAACCTTTTTTGGTGCCGATTTAGTCCTAAACCTTTTTTACGTTGTGCCAATTCAGTCCTTTCCGGCCAATTTTGGCCGGATTTTGCTGACTGGACGCCAGCCGGCTGACGTGGCCTAATCGGCGCTGATGTTAACAATTTTTAATAATATTTTAATATTTTTGATTTTATTTTTTATTTTATTATTTTTCTTTTTTTTTTTTCTTATCCTCTTCTTCCTCCAGCTGGTCGCCGGACCTCAACCACCAGCCAGAGGCGACGGCCGATGAGGTCGAGGTCGACCTTGCTAGATCCGGCGAGGGTGAGCCTCGCCCGCCCGGCATGAGGCCGTCCTCGAGGCCTAGGCGGCAAGGCTTGCCCTCGTCGGATCTGGCGAGGGTTGAGCCTTGCCCATGGCCGGCAAGGGCGAGCCCCGCCAGCTCAACGCGAGGCCAGCTAAACCACCCATGCATTGCCGCAGCGAACTCCTCCGTCACATTCCCCATTGTCACCTTAGTTCGCTTCACTGCCGCCACCACTAGTCTCCCAACAGTGACATGCCTCCTTGCGCCGAGCTGGTGGGGCTTGCCCTTGCCGGCCATGGGCGAGGGTCGAGCCTCGCTAGATCCAGCGAGGGCGACCTCGCCGCCTAGGCCTCGAGGGCGGCCTCGCCGGCCATGGGTGAGGCTCAACCCTCGCCAGATCTAGTGAGGCCACCCTCGCGGCCACTGGTGAGGTGGCTAGTCGCCAAGGTCCGGCGACCGGCTGGAGGAAGAAGAGGAGAAGAAAAAAAGAAAAAGAAAAAATTTAAAAAATTAAAAAATTATTAAAAATTATCCACGTCAGCACTTATCAGACCACGTCAGCCGGCCGGCGTCCAGTTAGCAAAATCCAGCCAAAATTGGCCGGAAATGACTGAATTGGCACAATGTAAAAAGGTTTAGGACTAAATCGGCACCAAAAAAAGGTTTAGGACTAAATCGACACAAAGACAAAAGATTTAGGACTTTTTCGGCACTTTTCCCGATAATAAAATATAGTCATGTCGAATTTCCAGCGATTCAGACCGGAGTTGTCACTTAAATGATCTTTTTTTTTTAAAAAAAAGTAACACTTAAGTAATCTGAAAAAAAAAACTTTCAACACTAAAGTGAGTGCTGTACATAACTTCTGACACTTCTAGTGTACTTCTCCCTACTCCTAAAATACCTAACAAGTTTGCCAAACAAAGTAAAAGCATGAAGGGTTCTATCTCCCTAAGTCGAATGCAAGCTTCTTTTAAGGTTAGGCTTACTAATAACACCAAAAAAAAAAAAAAAAAAAAAAAAAAACAGAGCGAGAGAGCTACGAACTAACATGATATGGAAAATGCTCAAGTAAACCCCACAATGTTGTTGAACTCGAACGAGAATAAAACCAAAAAGGCATGAGAAAAGATTAAGAAAAAGCAAAGATGAGAGAAGAATAGAGACACCTGGTCATGGTAGAGGTTTTCATTGAGAATGTTGTGAAGAGACCAAGAGAAGACAATATCAGTCAGGGCATTGGGTGTTGGAACCAAAAGGGTTTGGAGGGAGAGAGTAAACACACAAAGAGAGATTATATTACACAATGTGCCTTGTAAAGGCTTAATGGAGTACACACACAAGCTTTGCTAAGCTTAAAACTCTCTCTTAAATCTCACTCTCTCACACACTAAATAAACAAATGTAACCCTATATTTATAAGAATCTTCACCGCCTGACTCCACCGCCATTGCCTTCAACGTGCAAGAGCTTTTCTTCTTGGCTAAGGAGTCAAAATTTGTGGGCTGTCTTCTTGTTGCCATCTTCAATTGTGAATAAAAAATTGTCAGCCGCAAGTTTCATTGCTTCCTTTCCTTCGTGCTCTTGAAGTCTCCAACAGCAACTATATTAATATTATATTGTGTGCCCATTCTTTTAATTTGCTTCTGGCTTCTTCAGGAGATTTCTACTTTGGCGGTTGAAGATGTGTTGCGGCAGCACACTTTTCTTTGGCGGTTTGCAAACCGTCAGACTCTTGCTTTCACACACTTAACCAAAAACAATTAAAAGACAAATAAGCTAATCAAAACACAAAATCAATTTTACTATTTTCTAACATTGGGATTGTCTCTTCTCCACTTGCTGCGCCAACCACCCTCGGCTTTCTCCATGCGCAACACTGTTTGTGCTCGCTCTTAAGTCCACCTGGACCACGTACCAAAACACCAAGGAGAAACCACTCTTTAAGGTTTCACGAAACTCGCAAGGCCAAAAAAAAGGGCACATTTCAATAGCTAGCAAAAGATTCCCAGAATTATCACTTTTTCTCTGTCATTTCTTCCTTCAACTGGGAAATTCCATTCGTGGGGACAACGCGAACCGAATAGGACGATAATCAGGCGAAGTCGATGCATGGAGATGATCGGAATTCGACCAGTGGAGTGTTTCAATTCAGTTGCAACTCGTGTGCTGGTTATGTTTTTTCTTTGTTATTTATTATAGCTTCATTCTTATATAATTTACGTCCTTTATGCAAAGGGGTTAAAAGTAGTCATGCACGTGGGGAGCGCGCGCGCGGTATCTAGCAGTCATATGAAGACGCGTATGCTTTAGATGAAGAGTAGCTAAAAGTGATAATTAGAGGCAATAATACTAATTACTGAGATTAGTGGCAGATTTTCAATTGTTTTGAATTTGTCTCTAAAAAGACATTTAGAAATGGCGGCATTCGAGACAAGTATCCCATTTGACCCTAAAAGATTTTAGGGGGCGAAATTTTTTTGACTTAATGTTCTTTGACTCTAGAACTCATTATTGTTGTACCGCGATTCTACACAAGCCAGCTCTCATGTAATTGATCAATCATTATTATTCATGTGTTACGAAACTCCTCTTACTTGGAGACATGTGTAAGGTATCTCGTACTTGCGAGCAAATGTGATTGGTCGGCCACACCGCTAGTAATAGATTGGAAAATTGTTCAAAAAGTCTTAAATTTATTGTATGGCGGTTAATTCAATCTTAAACATTTCAATTGTATCAATTTAGTTCAAAACATTTTGACGATTTGTTAAATGTAGTCATTCCTGCCAATTTTGGCCGGAAGTCCCTAACATGGACACGATGGTTAGCTAGCAAACATTGATTATTATTTTTTGAATTTTCTGATTTTTTTGAATTTATTTAATCGGGTTGTACTACTAGTACACGTGAGATTGAGAAAAGTGTCTATGTTTTTCATTATTCCTCCTTGGAATTGTTGTTTGAATTTGGATCCCTCGATGAATCGGAATAAAAAATTGTATTGCTCCCCAAATTGGAAGAAGTGAGGGTGAGGAAAGCGGGAAGCTTGAGAAATGTGGTGAAGAGTGACTTCAAAATAGTTTTTGAGTTTTCCTTGTCTAAAAGTGTTGGAAAAAGTATTAGAATACATAAAATAATAATAATTATTGGAAATGCATTACAAAAGATTAGAAAATAAAAGGAAATGTCTGAGGCGTGCAAGCACTGTCCCTTAGGATAATTCCACCCCTCGGAGTACGAAACTCGATGCGTAAGCTTAGCGGCTATCCTCCCAAGATACAACAGACCTTCCTCTATACTCCGCACTGAATATTAGAAGGAAACAGAACAACTTTTGTGTATAACCCAGCAAAAAGAAAAGGAAAGATGTGAGAACACATTGTATCTACTAAGATTGTGGTCTGAAGTTTAATTTATATTTAAACAAGGAAAAGAGAGAGCCGTTAGGAGACATCATAAATCAATTGGTAATTGAAAAGATGACCGTTATAAAATAATGAAGATTTATGAAGTAATAAATCAAAAGTTATAAAGCCGTTAGACGACCGTTACACAACCATTATAAAGCCGTTATATGACCGTTAAAAAGCCGTTACAAAAATGATGACTTTCATGACGATCATAATTTCTAACAAATATTTCAAAACTGCTGAAATATCCAACAAACATATTTCAGAAAGTTTTGACAAGAAAAATAAAATAATGCTGGGTTATTGGAGAGTAATGCATCGGAATTGGTGCTTGTTAGGCTATGAACCAACCCTAGAAAGAATGAAATATAATTCACGAAATCATTGGTGAAGTTTGAAACTTCTATGAACCAAGAATATCTTTTTGTGAATTATAATTTTCACCAATCACATTACACTCCCACAAACTTTGTTGTTCAACGCGGTTTTGCGCTAATAGGCCATGCGCGTGCTTGGTTTATTCATAAGTGCTTTAGAGATTTTCGCCAAAAATTCTCACGGGAGCGGCCTCACTCCACACTTATATAGGTGATTCCATCAAGTGTATATTGCAGATTAATACACCACCAATAATGGCTATGGAATTTCATTAAGAGCTTAGCTCAACCTCTTTTCCTTGCAATTTTGCACTATTTTCACCTTAGGATGGACAATAATTTTTTAATAGTGCACTAGATCAACAAATGACTTGTTATTACCCATATGAACCTAATTCATGGGATCGCCAATCACATAGGTTGGGTTACCATCATTGTTGATTTTCTTCAATTGGCTTGTCCATTCCCCTCGATGTATAGTCAAGGATTGGCCAAAATCCATTTCTGACTTCATATAATTAATGGACATAATTCCATCATTAAGCATGCTTTATCACATCATCCTTTAATCAGATGTGTCCATTTTTACCATTGAAAATTTTTCATTGCAATGGTTATTGCCATTGGCAATCATGATACTTAGACACATAAGGTGTCAATTTATTCCCAAAGGAATATCTACTAAGAGTTTCTCAACTACTTAGCCTCATTTTCATATATGAATGAGAAGAATTTTCTCTTTTTCTCAAGAACTTGAATAGTTCTCAATTTACCAAAAATAGTGAATATTTTCTTCTCCTTCACCCATTGGAGCTTAGGAGGATAAGGCATTTTGTTTACACATATATGCCCGGTAGCACTTGAGTCTACCACCCATAATTTTGATTAGCCACAATATTGGCATGGGAATGACTCCATCAATTACTTCATCAAATCATCTACTTCAACCAAGTCGACTTTTGGTTTAGTAGGATTGCCATTTCCCCCACAATTTCATTCGATTGCTTTTATGTCAAGCACTTCCACTGGGTGAACACATATTTGTCAGTGGATTTTATCTCATATGAATCCAGGATCCAATTAACATCACCGTATCCTTATAATACAGTAGAAAATCCACTATAATAAACTTGACAATAGTCGCCCTTTAACAAAATATTTCACAAAAGGCATCAATCTTATTCAATATAGATCTATGATGGCTATGGATGCAAAGAAATAAAAATAAATTTCATCTCCACAACAATCACTAAAGGAGATTCTCTTTCCAATGCAATAGCCAATCAAGTCTCTAATGATCATCATGCATGAATGGACATTCAACATAAATTGGCAAAGTAAATATTCTTACAAAGAACATTTTTTTTTTTTATATCATTACTGCTGTCAATAGTACATGTTGTTCCAAAAATATTAACCAAAACTCAGAGGTTAGCGAGAAATCCAAAATGAATTAATAATTTCACAAAATAACTGTAAGACTTCCTCGAGGTTATATATGAATCACCAAAAATGTCTCAACAATGCATACTCAATACAAAACATGTAATCAATTTAATTATGCAATAAAATACTATTTAATAATTCTTTCAAAAGTTATGCGTGGACGAGAGAGAATTAGCATATCTTCATGTATTTATCAAACATACACATTGTCATGCAGCAAATACCAACACATGTATGAGCATATACATAGATAGAAGCCCACGCTGCACTCCCAAGCAAGCATGAATAAAGATATGCCACCAAATACAAACTCGTGTCTACACTTACTTGAGCATATTGGCATGGACATCACCAACTGATTCATGATTGTATGCACTCTAGCATATTCCCAAGAATGATGGGACAACACTATGAGGAATACTGAAGAATTTTGTTCCAAAGTCAAATGACACATATTTTCAAAATCTATAAGCACAATAATATAAGGTAAAAAGAGCATAATTTTAGTGGTAAAACATAGAAATCCCACATGACAGCATCCATTGTTTCGCTGAAAACAATTATATATAACCTGATCCAACATGGGCAAGCTCGATAAGATTACTGTAGAGATGGAGCTAAAGACAAATTAAAAGCAGATAAAAACAGTTATAAACTTGACTTCATGAATGTACATTAAACAAATTTTAGCAGGAGAATAGGAAGAATTAGGGACAAATGGAAACTATTTCGAGTAATAGAGAAGCGCCCCAATTTCCAATCCTAAATGGATGATTATTAAAACAATCACGAACTTGAGAGAGAAAACACCTACACACGTCCGACTTTCTATTGGAAAAACAAGTATAGGTATTGAAGCCCCAAAATAAAAATAAATATATATAAAAGAAATATTAGCCCGATTTCTTTCCATTTCTTTTATGGTTTTCCTTTTCTATTTCTTTTTAGTAGCCACACGAATCACTATGCCATTTTTAAAGATTTTCTACATAGGTAATTTTGAAAATCTGTAAGCATCTTCCGTAAATATATAAGAGCACACATTCATGGAATATGTCTAACAAGATCAAATCAAATCAAATCTAAAGAGAACACACAAGCTCGTGACGCCAAATTTCAAATACTAGAATGAAAGTATCTCGACCTATGTGATGATGATTCCTCAAAATGTGGAAACAAGCGCCAAAATGGCAATTACACCATTCAAGCATTAATTTAGAGTTTCCAAAAAATGACTTACTTGAAACTCAATAATCTTACCAAAACGACCGAAAGCTATTTTGTGTTAATGCTTGATATTGTCCCATGACAAACCACCCAAAATATGTGATACTTGTCTTTCACCATCTCCAAATCCTTGTTCAATTCCAAGGTCGGTGGAAGCACCAGCAATTCCAATTTTGAAAGCTATAAGGCAATTATCCTTAAGATTGTTGGAAAAAGTATTAGAATACATAAAATAATAATAATTATTGGAAATGCATTACAAAAGATTAGAAAATAAAAGGAAATGTCTGAGGCGTGCAAGCACTGTCCTTAAGGATAATTCCGCTCCTCGGAGTACGAAACTCAGTGCGTAAGGCTTCAGCGGCTATCCTCCCAAGATACAACAGACCTTCCTCTATACTCCGCACCGAATATTAGAAGGAAACAACAACTTTTGTGTATAACCCAGCAAAAGAAAAGGAAAGATGTGAGAACACATTGTATCTACTAAGATTGTGGTCTGAAGTTTAATTTATATTTAAACAAGGAAAAGAGAGAGCCGTTAGGAGACATCATAAATCAATTGGTAATTAAAAGATGACCGTTATAAAATAATGAAGATTTATGAAGTAATAAATCAAAAGTTATAAAGCCGTTAGACGACCGTTACACAACCATTATAAAGCCGTTATATGACCGTTAAAAAGCCGTTACAAAAATGATGACTTTCATGACGATCATAATTTCTAACAAATATTTCAAAATGCTGAAATATCCAACAAAAAGATGTCTAGGTTGAAATTTGCCGGCGGTTGGGTATTGTAAACAGATGAAGGAAGCGACCCCCAAGGAAGAAGGTGGTTGAGCAAAAGCAGAAGTGATGAGTTTCCCTTGCTTTAAGTTCACTAGAGACTTGACGAGCTCGATAATTTGATTTATTTCAGTTCTGGAAGTTGTTCGTACTATTTCGCCTCCTTAAGAAGTCTACGAATTTGATGGTGCCATAACTTTGGAGCATTTATCTTGGGTCCTACGAGTGTCGAGAGGTTGTTAGGTGAGACAGCCGAAGAGGATGATGAATCACCATAGCCATTGTTCAATGAGATGATTTGCTTTGTTCCTTACTATGCTCGTATGTGTTCTTGCAATATCGTGTTTTAGAACAAAAAATTTTGTTGTCCTTTCTCACATTACCCTCACGCGTTTTCCAATGTAAAGGGCTGAGAATTAAAGGCGTTCAGTGCAAAGAGTTATGGAACAATCAAATTCTCACTTATTCTTTTTGCAAATTAGAATCCCTTAAATTGAAGTACTGTGACAATCTTCTATGCATTGCCCCATCCCATGCGTGGAAGAGGCTGCAGTGCTGTCTCAAGATCCTAGAAGTGAAATCATGCCGTTTGATCGAAATCATAAAAAAGAAGAAGAAGTAATGGGACTGTTAGAAAGCATGGTGAAATAAGGATGCCGGTTTTGTGCGATCTGGACAACTTGAGGCACATTTGGTGGTACGATGGTCTCCCAAAGGTTCCATTACCCAACTTGAGAGACATAAAGGCATCGAGGTGCCCCTTTTGGCGATTCTTTTCCCACCCAATTTCTCAACGAGCGAAGGTCGGGCAAATCAAGGAGCTGGTGGTGGGGTTGCGTGTAAATATGGAACTAATTGTTGGCCATGACAAATGTGAAGAAGTATCTGGTACGACAATCGCCTTCTCCGAATTAACCACTCTTTAAGACTTTACAAGTTGCCCAAGTTCTAGAGAATCTTTATCCGAGAAATACCCTACGAAATTCCCATCCTTGGATGTCTTCAGCAGAGTAGGCTGTGGAACAGAGTCGAACCAAGGCTATCGAAGTGAAGGGGAAAGTGATGGGGAATATAAGGTTTTATGAAGTGTAGCAACAAAGTTCGTGACAATTGCAACGAATGGTGTTCGGCCATACAAAAAGACGTAAGGTAATATGAGATATTTGTCCTGCATTCTCTTCTACACTACATACGGAGTTTGTGACTAGTTCCTTCACCATTCACTGTCTTTGGTTTGTCTCCTAAGCCATTACAACGAGGGAAAAATTCTAAATAAGAGTTCGAAGTGTCCTTATTTTTTCAAATAATGACTTAAAGTAGCCATGATAGTTTGACTTGCTAACTAGCTAAATATTCTAATCGGTCAAGGAATTTAAAATATTATTTGAATTATATTAAAAATAAATAATTTTTTTAAAGAAGGAAATTAGGCGAGGACTAAGTCCTCATTGTCAAAGCCAACTGGCTATGGTGGGGGATGGCCAACCAGGGGCCAATGAGGGTCGCTCGTCGAGGCCCGACAACCCTCGCTACTGGCCATCCCCCACCATCGCCAACTCTTCTCGATGATGGTTGGGCAGCAACTGCGAGGGCCTACAAAGCCCTTGCCATTTTTCCTTCCCCTTCCATTTTTATTCAAAAAAATTTCATCTAATACAGAAAAATAAAAAATAAAAAGGAAAAATTAAACAAGTGAAGGACGAAATGTCCTTATTAGCCGATGAGTTAAGTCATTCTTTGAAACTGACATGCCTACTTCAAGCTCTTATTTGAAATAATGTTCACTTTATGTCCTTATTTAAGAAAACAAAAATATTTCAAACCTTTATTAGAAACAAAATCCACTTCCAGCTCCTTATTTGAGAAAATGATGGCATTTCAGGCCATTATTTGGAATTTTCTCAATGATGAGGAACTAGACATTAGCCCATTGGAGGGTTATGTATATATTCTAATCAAGTGCATTATCGTGATACTATCGATTTTTTTTTTTCACTTGATATTGGAAAATTTATATGCTATTATATTAAGCATGTTGAAGGAAAACATTAAAGATGTCCATATTTGAAAGAGCTTTGTGTACGCTTAATTTCAGGAAGAATCAAATTTGTATAATGCTCATTGTCCACACACGCGTGCCCATCCCTCAACCGCTAGTTTCTCCATTATGAATTTGCATTTTGGAGGAAAAGAAAATTCTCCTTTAGAACTTCTGAGAGCCCATAGTTTGCCCCCCCAACATTCCCCTTTAATACTGGACGAGGATGTTGGGAAAGACCAATCATTGATTAGTTATCTGTTACATTTTAAGACTCAAGTACAATATCATGACAAGTTTTATGACCTATACGTTAATTTTTTTTTTTAAATTTTTAAAGGTAAGTAACGCACTATTATATTACCGGCTTTGTAGCCCGCGTGATGCACGGAAAGTAAAACAATAATTTTCATATGAGAATTTTAGAATTTCTTTGCATGGAAAATAGTAAGATGAAAAGGAGTAAGAATTAATTAGTCAATTGGAGAAATTTACCTCTCTGCTTGATGCAGATCTATTTATTCAACTATCAATTATTTAACCTTCTTTCATTAAAAATTTCAACTGAGTAACTATTTATATAGCTTGGAAATTCACTACATCAAGTACAAAATACTTAATTAATAGAGTTAGGGTATTCAACTAGAGAACTCTTCATTGTTGATTGATGCTACTCTTTATTCCAAACTATCATTCATAGCCTCTGGAATATCTGTCCTTATATAGCACTATAACTATATTTAAGAATAGCTGTTCTGTCTGTTAGTGTGTTCTTTAACCTAATCGTACTGAAATTTTTCCCAGTAATGTGTGTTTTTATTTGATTGAGTACTTTTTTTACCTTCACACTCCTAGCAATGAGGCAATTTATTTGTCTGGACAAAAAAGTACTCAATAAAACCTTCTTTATTATGAACTATTTTTCAAAAGAGATATTTTTTTTATATAATTAGTCAATAAAAATTTGTGGCACAAAATAACACACACACAGATATTTATATATATATATATGAGAGAGAGGGACCTTTCAAAAATTAGTCATTGTAATACAAGTTATGGTGACTGAAGGAGGAGAATTTAATGAACTCGAGTTTTGGCACATTTAAAGACAAATGGTATCCACCAAAATGGGTTGCCAGAAAAGCAAATTTGGATGCCTAGGCTATGCTGATTCATTTTGGCATACTTGTGCTATTTTTATGTATTCAATTTTTATTTAACATTTCAAATCCCTTTTTAACAAAATATCTCCATCCTTACGGTTTATAATTGCTTTTTTCTATAGCTTGAATATTGTCAAACTTTCCTGTCTTATTTGGTCGTGTGAAGCTTCTTAAAACTAGCAGGTAACTCCACAATTCATGTGAGCCAACAATTTTAGTACTAAAGGCGTGTTTGTTTAATTGAAAATCTCATAATAAAAGAAAATAATTTTCAAGAAAAATGGTTTGTTTTTATTTGTTAAGTGATTTGGGAAAAGCAATTTCCTTCTTGCTAGAAGGGAAAGTCATTTTTCCCAAATCTAAACCTGTTACTTTCAATCTATGGAAAATATTTCTATAAATCAATTAGTTTTTTGTTATCTAAACACAAGAAAGTCATAAAACAATTTGCAGAAAACAGATTTCTTCAAAATAAATGGAGTCTAAAGTAGTTATCAATATTTGCAACATTTCCTCGCAGGCTAGCAACTAGTTCCTGGTTTGCTTCTTTTTGTGTGTTCCTTTTCCAATAATATGTGGTATTGACGGACACAGTTGGCAAGAGTATCTATCATGGAAGTTAGACTAGTGAATTTAGAAAAGCACTCTACACGATGTTCCAAGTATATTTCTTCAATGTTGGAATCAACTTTCAGCCGCTCCTTGTTCCCAAAAATAAGCATGTCAAAGTAACAGAGAAAACTTCCCGTTTCAGTGCTTATACCACTATCTGGTTGCTTTAGCAGCTTTAGAACACAAGATGCCACTTCCTTGATGGCAACATTTGTAGGAGCACAAACAATGGTTCTATGTTTCCTTTTTAAGAGAGTAAATAGCAGTGTAGCGATGGTTTTAGTTTTCCCAGTTCCAGGAGGACCCCATATCAGTTTGACAGATGGCTTGTTCTCACATTGGAGTTTATTGAGACAGGCCCCAACTGCTTTTTTTTGGGATTCATTCAGATCATGGCACAATCTCTCGTCAAGGCTCTCACTTGCAGAACCATTACCTTTTGTAATACAATGATTAGAAACTTTGTCAGCCTGCAGCCAAAACACATTTCTTGTGATAATCCAGACCATGTAAATATGGTAGAAGGTTCTGAAACGTAATTGGTGTTAATATGATATAAAGAGCATTGCACAGCACAAACTTAAATCCCGTGAAAAGTATAGTATAGAAAATTTGAAGGTCTCGTACTAATGAGTAAGTCGCCTCCAAGGAATTAATTTGCCCTATTTAAGACATAACTTCACTAATTTCCCATATCTGCTTTCATCTCCATATAATGATATGGACCAACTAAAAGAAACAATCATCCTTATCTTTTAATGCAAGAGAATGGCTTAAAGCATCATTTATCTTATTTTCCGAAGAAACTTAAAAATCGACAGGAGTAAAATGAAGCTTTGAAGCTTAGAGGAATATAATAGCAATTTTAAGTCTAAATGGACCAAAGGTACAAAAAGGAAGTCATACCACCAAATCTGTGCAGAGAACTTCCTTCAAAATATCCAAGTTCAGAGACATATGCAACGGATTCCACAGAGACCTATGCAACGCATTCCATATCCTTCTGTTAGTGACTATATTTATCAGGAAAATTGCATACGTTGGCTTCCAGGAATTATCCAACAGTGTCTCCACTTCAAAGTTTGTGGATGACGTTGCCTCATCCTCTTCTTTGTCTTCTCCAATCATCCTTACTAATGCGAACGCCCATCTTCTTCCAAACCTCTCCAAGTCAGGAACCGGTTCTGGCTTAGCATCAGTTAGAATCAAGATATCTCCGGGCAAAGTTTTGTAAGTTTCCTTGCCACAAGTGTTGGATTCATTGCTCCACCGACCGGCCTTAACAGCGTATGAGTTTCCAATTCCCGTGCATTCCGCACATTCAATAACCTCAGTGAAAGGCAGCGAAGAAATATTATCCAAACTCGAGCACAGACTTGCCCGTGTTTCTTCCAGTAAAGGGTAGACATACGATCCGAGATAATCCTGGACCGACTGAAATTGATCCAGTATAGTCTCCACCTACAAAAACAGCTCGGCCAATTGTCAAATATGACCAACCAACCTTGACATTTCAAAAAAATACTTGGACCAAATTCCATAAAACATAACATATACTCCTAAAATGCCTAACAAGCTTGCCCAACAAAGTAGAATCATAAAGGGTTCTATTCTACTAAGTTGAATGCAAGGTTCTTATAAGGCAGGCTTACCAAAAAAAAAAAGAAAAAAGGAACGAACAGACATCATTGGAAAATTCTCAGGAAAACACCACGTTGTCGTTGAACTTAAACGAGAATAAACCATAAGGGCATGATAAAAAGAAATGGAAAAAAAGAAAAGCAAAGATGAGGGAAAAACAGAAAGAAACCTTGTCATGGTAGAGGTTTTCGTTGCGAATGTCGTGAAGAGACCAAGAGAAGATAATATCAGTCAGGTTATTGGCACTGAAACCACCTTCTGCTCTCTCCACACCCACCGCTCTGTTTGTGCCCCCTCCCAAACCCATCTGAACCCACGTACTAAAATCTTCTACTTGTTTCTTTCTCCCCTTTTCTTGCCTATCAAAGCACCAGGGAAAAATCGCTCTGAGGTTTCAAGGAACTTTCGAGGTGAATATTGCGCAAAGCTTGTACGGACATCATCAACCCTTTTTGAGCTCCGAAGTGAGCATTCTTAGCGACGAAGAAGAATGACACGGGGAAGCCAAAGGGGTCGTCCATGGACTCTTAAAAGAAGCAACTCGAGGTCTTTTCGTCAACCAACCATTCGAGGTCTACGAAAGGCGAAAAGATGGGGGTACCTCGTCTTCCGAACACGGTCTGATGGCTTTCTTTACTGCCCAAATGCTGGTAATGATTCCCGCTTTTCTTTGCTTATCCATGTTTCGATTTCTTGCAGCCTAAGCTTCGTCAACTGTTTTCTGTCCCAAAATGTATCATCGCATGAGTGAGGTTATTGTTTGAAGATATTAAAATTATTTGTTGATACTGAAATAATAAGTAGATGAAAAGAACAGGATAAATCTTAACCAAAAAAATAATGACACGAAAAGTCCCTACACTTTAACTTAATGTGCAATTTGATCTTCAAAATTTTGATATGTTCAATATGGTCCTTGAACTTTAGTCCAATATATAATGTGATCTATGAACTTTTCAATTGTTCAATGTAATCCCTAAAATTTTGATATATATTCAATACAGTCTTTGAATTGTATGAAAATATTGAATGTAGTTCTTCAATTAATTTAAGATTGGGTATGACATTAAACATTTTGATACAAGTTCAGGGACTGTATTGAAAATGTATCAAAAGTTTAGGGACTATATTAAAAAATTAAAAGTTCATGGACCATATTGCACATTGGACTAAAATTCAAAGACCACATCAAACAAATTGAAAGTTTATGGACTAAATTGCACATTATGCCAAAGTTTGGAGACTATTTGTGTCATTTTCTCTAACTAGAAGTAGACAATGAATGTGAACATTCTACTTCAATCGCTTAACGTTTATTTTTGAGCATCTATATTGATATAATATAGAATTAATATCACGAAACTTTTTTAGGGTTAATACCTTGAAAAACTCCAAACTGGTACACTTATAACAAATTTACCCCAAATTATTTTTTTGACTATAAAAAGCCCAAATTGGTATACTTGTGACAAATTTACCCCGACTAACCATAAAAAAAAAAAAAACTCTAAATTGGTACATTTATGACAAATCTACCCCAAACTAATTTATTCAACCGCCAAAAATCCCAAACTGGTACATTTGTGACAAATAAACCCTCCATTAAATTGGTTTAATACTACAAAAAAAAATCACAAAAAATGTAAATTGTGACAAACGGAGAGTAAAATCTCAAATTGTTATACTAGTCAATTGTCACATGTTATTCTACTTAATAATTTGACAGTAAAATTTAACAGAAACTAACATAGGGCAAATTTATCACAAGTGTACCCGTTTTAGGTAAATTTGTCAAAAGTGTACAAGTTTGGGATTTTTCAGGGTATTAACATAATTTTTTAACCATCAAAAACTCCAAACTGGTACATTTGTCTAAAATTAATTTTTAAAATATAAAAAACCTCAAACTTGTATATTTGTAATAAATTTATCTTCCGTTAATTTTCATTAAATTGGAATAATGCCATGAAAAATAATAAATTGGTATAGATGTAATAAATGAAAGGTAAAACCTTAAATTGATCCAACCATTTCTAACTGCCACATATCATCTAAATCAGTAATTTAATTGTAAAATTTAACAAAAATTAATAGAGAGTAAATTTATTACAGGCATATCGATTTTTTTATGATAAAAAAATTAACGAATAAATTTATCACATACGTACCAATTTTGGGTTTTCTGTGGTATTAACCCTATATCATTAAAAACTCTTTCAAAGAATTGCCAGAAAACTCAATATTCAAAATTGTAGATAGTTAGAGATGCCTCCTCCTCATTACTTTTGCCAAATTCTCGACGAAGTAAGGCTACGGTCAGATGCCTTTTCCATCGAGTATTGTCAATCAAAGAAGAATCAAACTGGTAATTCCTATCATCTCTCAATTATTTATCTCCATAACTAGTTATAATATTTATGGACTTCCGAAAGTTTATTGAGAGTGTGTTTTAGGAAAGTAAATGCAATCACTATGTTATGAGCGTGGTTCTTTCGCTCTCTTGAAGTTCTACTTCCATTAATTATAAAATCACAAATTATTTTCTGTCTTGATTGATTCCGTACAACAATATGCATTAAAAAGTCTCCACTAACATTGTTTTAAGCTCAGCTTGCACAAGTATATTTGATAAGTGCATTTAAAACATCTAGCCTTGGTTAATACATTCTTATATAAAATGTCGAAATATAACATTTTAAAATATTAAGATGCGCGAGTCATTATCGATAAATCCATATTAAAAAAAAAATGTGATAGGAACATCACTTTAATAAAAGGCCAATAGAGTAAAAGCTTTTAAAAGGCCAGTCGTCAGTCTCACAAAATTCAACCAATTTTGCACCGAAAGCTAAAGAAATGTGATAAGTTCGAGAATCTATTCATGTACAATGAGTCATTGACATGATGATGAATAGATAATATGTTTTAAAGCTTCAATTCATTTGTAATATGTAGGGCTCACATGCTGTAAGAGTTTTTCTGATGTTGGCTATATTAATTAAGATTGAAATTTACTGTTTTACGAGATTGTCTAATGAGGTGAGATATAAAAAATTTTAATTAGTCTAATATGAGGCTAGCTTGCGTAGGCTGAATAGAGCTCGGTTTTTTATGAGTAGACATGTGACTGAAAACTCTATATATAATACTTAAATCTTTTTTCTAATCCTAATATAAATAACTTTATATAAGGAGCAGTTGTAGAATGCAAAGGGGTCGTCCATGGACTCTTAAAAGCAGCAACTCGAGGTCTTTTCGTCAACCAACCATTCGAGGTCTACGAAAGGCGAAAAGATGGGGGTACCTCGTCTTCCGAACACGGTCTGATGGCTTTCTTTACTGCCCAAATGCTTGTAATGATTCCCGCTTTTCTTTGCTTATCCATGTTTCGATTTCTTGCAGCCTAAGCTTCGTCAACTATTTTCTGTCCGAAATGTATCATCGCATGAGTGAGGTCATTTTTTGAAGATATTAAAATTATTTGTTGATACTGAAATAATAAGTAGATGAAAAGAACAGGATAAATCTTAACCAGAAAAATAATGACACGAAAAGTCCCTGCACTTTAACTTAATGTGCAATTTGATCTTCGAAATTTTGATATGTTCAATATGGCCCTTGAACTTTAGCCCAATATGTAATGTGATCTATGAACTTTTCAATTGTTCAATGTAATCCCTAAACTTTTGATATATATTCAACACAGTCTCTGAACTATATGAAAATATTGAATGTAGTTCTTCAATTGATTTAAGACTGGGGATGACATTGAACATTTTGATACAAGTTCAGGGACTGTATTAAAAATGTATCAAAAGTTTAGAGACTATATTAAAAAAAATTAAAAGTTCATGGACCACATTGCACATTGGGCTAAAATTCAGAGACCACATCAAACAAATTGAAAGTTTATGGACTAAATTGCACATTAGGCCAACGTTTGGAGACTATTTGTGTCATTTTCTCTAACTAGAAGTAGACAATGAATGTGAACATTCTACTTCAATCGCTTGACATTTATTTTTGAGCATCTATATTGATATAATATAGAATTAATATTATGAAAATTTTTTAAACATCAAAAACTCCAAACCGATACACCCGTCCCAAATTAATTTTTAAAATATAAAAAACCTCAAACTGGTATATTTGTAATAATTTATCTTCCGTTAATTTTTATTAAATTGAAATAATGCCACAAAAAATAATAAATTGGTACATATTTAATAAATGAAAGGTAAAACCTTAAAATTGGTACAACCATTCTAACCGCCACATATCATCTAAATCAGCAATGTAATTGTAAAATTTAACAAAAACTAATGGAGAATAAATTTATCATAGGTATATCGGTTTTTTTTTATGATAAAAAAATTAGCGAAGTAAATTTATTACATACGTACCAATTTTGGGTTTTCTGTGGTATTAACCCTATATCATTAAAAACTCTTTCAAAGAATTCCCAGAAAACTCAATATTCAAAATTGTACATAGTTAGAGATGCCTCCTCCTCATTAGTTTTGCCAAATTCTCAACAAAGCAAGGCTACAGTGAGATGCCTTTTCCATCGAGTATTGTCAATCAAAGAAGAATCAAACTGGTAATTCCTGTCATCTCTCAGTTATTTATCTCCATAACGAGTTATAATATTTATGGACTTCCGAAAGTTTATTGAGAGTGTGTTTTAGGAAAGTAAATGCAATCACTATGTTATGAGTGTGGTTCTTTCGCTCTGCTTGAAGTTCTAATTCCATTAATTATAAAATCACAAATTATTTTCTATGCTTTGATCGATTCCGTACGACAATATGCATTAAAAAGTCTGCACTGACATTGTTTCAAGCTCAGCTTGCACAAGTATATTCGATAAGTGCATTTAAAACATCTAGCCGTTAATACATTCTTATATAAAATGTTGAAATATAACATTTCAAAATATTAAGATGCGCGTGTCATTATCGATAAATCCATATTAAAAAAAATGTGATAGGAACATCAGTTTAATAAAAGGCCAATAGTGTAAAAGCTTTTAAAATGCCAGTCACCAGTCTCACAAAATTCAACCAATTTCGCACCGAAAGCTCAAGAGACGTGACAAGTTCAGGAATCTATTCATGTACAATGAGTCATTGACATGAAGATGATTAAATAATATGTTTTAAAGCTTCAATTCATTTGTAATATGTAGGGTTCATCGTCATCATGCTGTAAAAGTTTTTTTGATGTTGGCTATATTAATTAAGATTGAAATTTACCGTTTTACGAGATTGTCTAATGAAATGAGATATAAAGATTTTTAATTAGTTTAATATGAGGCTGGCTTGCGTGGGTTGAATAAAGCTCGGTTTCTGATAAAAAGATATGTGATTGAAAACTCTATAAATAGTACTCAAGTCTTTTTTCTAATCTTGATACACATATAACTTTATATAAGCAACAGTTGTAGAATGCAATTTGTGAAGCATAATCTCATCGAGCCAATATTACAATTAGATCATTGTTATTCCACATTAAGAAAGATGGATTTCAAATCAAATGCACAAATCCTTTTATCTCCATTTATTGTGTTCTAAATTTTAATTATGGAGATCTTCGGATGGCTTTCACGGCTTGTATGCACATGGTGAACCAATGTGTCACTACGGGGCGCACCGGCTTTGCTTCACAAATACAGGCGCCGTACTATGAAATGCTTCGTCCTGAGGCATCATGCGACGGAGCCGTCTTGCCTCGAGCCTGGGTGGGTCGTTGTCTTCTCGTCCTCCGTACATCGTGCAATGATCTTTGTTACTGCAGAAATGCGTGTAAAGCTTTCATCTTTACACGTCAATTCCACATTTCGGCGAACTCATGTCTCCTTTTCTGACTCCGCGAGTCCGATTCAGGCTAGCAACGACAAAAGAAGAGGATAAGGAAGGGGAAAAGCAAGCATCTTGATTTCTTTTACCCTAGGACTGTCCACTGTTTGTCTGCCTGAAATGTATCAAATCTTGAGTAAATTTACTTTTCAAGAAATTAAAACTACTTTTTTATATCGAAAATGGTAAATAGATCGAAAGATGGATGAATTTGAACCTGAAATCGACGGAGAACATGAACTTCCTGCTTATGATGAACTTTATTTAATCGTTTCGGTTTTTTTAAAATTTTGAGCATTTGTATCGATGTATTATTACAAAAAATTCTCAAAGTTAGAGATGCCTTCTCATCGTTGATTTTGCTAAATTCTCCGCGGAGTGAGCTGCCATCAAGGCGTTATTTGAACAATTGAAAATATTTATTATCAAGTGTTTTTAAATTAAAAGAGATTCAATTACGTAACTTCTAGAATCTCTCAATTATTTTCTCTCCATAATGAATTATAACAGTTATGGACTATCTAAATGCTTTTGAGTGAGATTTTATTTTTCACTTGGTCTTAAGTTCTATTTTGATTCATTAGAAAATCACCAGTCTTTTTCTACGTTTTCATTAATTCAATATGACAATAAGCATAAAAAAATTTGCACTAACTTTATTTCATGTATTCCTTTCACAATAATCTTCAACAAATACATTTGGGGCCTGCATGGCAACATTCCTATTTCTTTGTTCTTTTGTTCTCCGAAATAGAAAAATGAATAGAAATTCGTTTGATAACGTCAGTTAATTTTTCTATACTCCAGAATAGAAAAGTGGTTAGGGAATAAATTTATAATAGAAACAAGAAGTAAAAAAAAATATATCTTATTATTTTCGGAAACAATTTTTAGAAATAAGTCATTTTCTTTCTTTTCTTTTTTTTCTCCTTCCTCACGCCGCCGCCACCATCTGCCATTGCTCGCTGCCTGTCTCCATCCAACAACCAGTTAGAGGAGGAAGAAGAGGAGAGGAAAAAAAAAGAGAAAAAATCTCAAAAAAATTATTAAAAAATTAAAAGAAATTCTACGTCACAAAAAAACTTGTGGTCATACCAAACACATTCTTATTTTTTTCTATTATGAAAATATAAAGTTTGCACAATTACCAAACACGTTATTTTATTCCAAAACTATTTTAGGGAATAGAAATAGAAAATAATTATTTCTGAAAAAAAAAAAAATTATCTCCGATAATAGATATGTTACCAAATGCACCCTTCAACTTTGGTGGATACGTTCCTTAATGAAGTCAATATTCTCGGACATTATTAAAGTTATCTAACACACAATGCGTTGGCTGTCGTCTAGTAAATCGTATAGAAAAAAGAGATGAGAAAGGACTATCACTTTAGAAAAAGTCAGAAGGCGGGCAATCTCTCTTTTCATTCGCAAAGCCAAGGAAAATCCCCCATTAATCTTACATACTCAAATAGTGCCCTTATTGAGACAAATGATAAGGCAAAGACATCTATATTTGATGTAAAAGTCCACGAATTGTTCTATCAAGTTCATGTGGAACAAATGTCTGAAACATTGGTACAGACATCCATATTGATATATTATTAAAAACTCTTTGGAAGGTTTGCCCGAAAACTCAACACTTAAAATTGTTAATAGTTAGAGACGCCTCATCCTTATTATTTTTGCCAAATCCTCGACAAAGTGAGCTGCTATCAGACGTCGTTTTCTATCAAGTATTGTCAATCAAAGGAGAAGCGATTGGGTAATTCATATCGTCTCTTAATTATCTCTCCATATGGACTTCCAAAACTCCATTGAGAGTGTGTTTCAGAAGAGTAAATGCAGTCACTATGTTATGCTGTGGAGTGTCGCTCTTTCACTTTGCTTTAAGTTCTATCTCTATTAATTACAAAATCACAAATCATTTTCTACGTTTTGATGGATTCGGGACGACAATATGCATTAAAAGGTCTGCACTAACATTGTTTCAAGCTCTCCTCGCACGATTATATTGGAATATAATATTTTGAAATATTAGCAGAATCCTTAGATTTTTATCGTTATCTAGCATGATGCGTGGATCATAAAGATGTCACGAGATAATCACTTTAATAAAAGGTCAATAGACTAAAAGCCTTTATAAAGCTGATAAGTAAATTCAATCGATTTCGCACCGAATGCTAAAGAGATGTAATAGGCTGGGGAATCTATTCACATTTGATATGCCATTCACATGATGATAGATAGATATCATGTTCTGATGCTTCGATTCGGTAATTTGTAGGACTTGTCATCATCGTGCATGCTGAACCACCGCATCGCTACCAGTGGAGGTATCAAAATGGGTTTAAAATCTATTTTGACTCATATTTAATGGCGTGAGTCATAAATGGGTTACCTTAAATTTTAAAAATAAGCTTGAGTAGGTTATAAATGGGTTACTTAACAATTTAATTGGTCTTAAATGTGTATTAAATAGGTTACGTAACAAGCTTAAATGAATCATAAACAAGTCATTTTTATTTTTTAAAAATTTTTCTGACTTTTTGTTTTATAATTTTTTATTTTTTATTTTTTTATTTTTTTTTTTCCTTTTGAAAAAAAAATCTTTCTTAGTTGGTGGCTATCATGAAGACAATTGGCAAACGGCCACCCATGAGGGACAAGCTCGTCGACCTTTGGCACCAGCGAGGGTCAAGCCTTGTCAATTTGGCAAGACTCGAGCTAGCTAGAAGTTAGCAAGCGCTAGGGGCTAGTGAGCTCGAGCTCGCAATCTGACCTCTAGCGAGGCTTGAGCTTGCTAGCATCAAGTAAGAGTTTAGCCTTGCTAGATCTGGAGAGGTGGAGCCTCACCCGAGGCAGGCTCAGCTCGGCTAGATCCAACTTTGGTTGATTTTAAATTTTGAATATCTATATTGATGTACTATCACCAAAACTTCTCACAGGATTGCCTGGAAACTTGAGAATTAAAACTATAGATAGTTAGAGATGTCTCAAAAAAGTGAGCCACCAACTACTTGTTATCTGAACAATTGAATATGTTTATTATTGACTTTTTCTTCTTCTTTTTTAATCAAAAGAGAATCAATTACATAATTTCTACCGTCTCTTAATTATTTTCGTCCCTAATGAGCTATAATAATTATAGACTATATAAATGCTATTGAGTGTGATTTTATTTTTCACTTCGTTTTAAGTTTTATTTTGATTTATTATAAAGTCACCATTCATTTTCTATGTTTTCATCAATTCAATACGACAATATGAATTAAAAATCTGCACTTACTTTGTTTCACGCGATTCCTTACAGAATGGTCTTCGACATTCCACATATCCAACTTTGGTTGGTACGTTCCTTGATAATGTCAGAGTATGATATTCTCAAACATTATTAAAGTTATCTAACGTGCAATGCTCGGATTGTTGTCTAGTAAATCGTACAAAAAAAGAACGCAACAGGAATATCGCTTTAGTAAAAGTCTGAAATTCTTTAGACGAAGGGCTTTTCAAAAAGCCATGTTGGCAATCTCGCATTTCATTCGCAAAGCCGAGGAAAATCTGTCCCCATTAACCTCACATAATTCTACAGTTCCTATTATTGAGACAAATGACGAGGCAAACATATTTATGTTTGGTGTAAATTCCACAAAATGTTAGATCAAGTTCATGTTGGACAAATGCCTGAAACATTGGCACAGGCGTAAGAATTACTGGTCGACCTAAAGTGACCCCCTGAGAAGTATAGATATTTCAATATTATGACTACAATCTACATTAGACTTGGGAACCTATAATATGTATTGTCTGAAGGGGCCATGAGAACCACGACACCCGATTTTAATAATAATTAAGTATGCACATAAACAATGTCCATAACTTGTAATTTATCAATCAAAGAAAAGGTAGAAAGAGATTTCTTCCATCTTGGAGGAAAGTATAGCCTTATCCAATGTTCAGCCTAACATTTTATCTTATCTTACTATAAGTGGTCTTTCAACATGTGTAAAGGAGATGAAATCAGTCCCACTTACAAAAATTTGGGATTCGAAAGTGCCTGACTCTGGCTCGATTACAATTTATGATCATGTCAATGAGTGGCCAGATTTTTGTTTATCATTCGTCATTTAATGATCATCTTGTAGCACAATTATGTATGCGGCGGAAAAAAAAAAAAGTTCTAAGTCGTATCGTGACAATTTTACATTACATATGAGAAGTCAAATCAACTCTGAAAAGCTAATCAGTGTATATGGCGCCGGAAATGGAGTCCTGAAATTTCAATGTCTTGAGGGACATCAACAAGCTGCCCCTTTGGGTTGCTGGGTGTCCCATCTCTCCGTACCTCGAAGTCATCCCGTAATTGGAACTCGAACCAGGTTCTTGGAAGAGATCGTTTTCGCACCATGCATGTCGACCGTGATCATCGATGGCTGCCAACATTTGCGCCAGTTAAGCTTTGCTTAACATCCCTCTTATCCCGCTGGGCCCTGATGGCCTAGCATGGTACCAAGACCTGATTTTGGTACTTTAGTTCCCTTCTTTGAGTAGACTGCTTTCGCAGTTGCCTTCTCCTCCAGGAATCTGAGATCTGCAGTGCTTATGACATAGGTTTGAGCAGCTTTCCTCCATTCAGAAGTTACCAGATCTCTGGCCTTGACTGTCTTTAAGCATCGAATGGGGCCTTCCGCCCGTTTCAATGGTCTAGAAAACAGCCACTTCCGCGGCTTGCTCTGCACACCCTGGTTTGGAAGTTTCAGAGGCTGAGTGGAAGTTTTCAGGTTTCAGTTGTCCATCAGCACTTGGCCTAAGCAAAAGAAGCCTAAATGAGATATTTGCTCAGTTTATTTGGTCGCACTGCTCACATACTCTGTTGGTGTTGAATCCTAAATGATGGATATGCATTGCCGGCACAAAGCTATTTGATTCCGGCATTCTACTAGGGGAATGTCCCTCGACCCAAGGGTGTCCACGCGACCAGTGGTCTGAATCTGAGATGTAATCGTCTTTTGTGGGAACGATGAATATGACTTGTTGCAGCCTAATCCATTGCCTGTCGCTGCCAACTAAACCCTCGACTGCATTCTGTCGGACCGTGCCAAATTTGGTTGTGCTTTTGTGGACTCCTGAAGGGCAATCTCGCGAGGGGGACTCCTTAGGTTAGGCTATTCCTTGGTAGGAGCTTGCATGACTATCACACCCATCTGGAATTTGTCCTCTATGCCGCGACTTCCATCGACCTGCACATCAGGCCCAATCTGCACGATACTTTCTTCTCTCGGGGTGAGGTCATACGATGCCATTGCCATGCGCTCGTGCCTGAGAAAAATCCCTTAAAAGTAAGCCGCCCGCTGATCAGTTGCTTGAGAAAGAAGCCTAATGCCATCTGCACAGGGTCGACAGTCCTGCATCTTCTTGGAATAGCTCCCAAGAGATGATGATTCAAGGTCAGATCTGCCTCAATGCGGGCCATGGGATCGACAGTTAGTCATTGTTCTCCAATGAAAGTGATATGCTAGCTCCTTTGATCGATATATGTCGAGCGAATCTGCTTGAAGAGCCTGATCGAAGAAATCCTCGTCTATTTTCATTGTTTCTTTCTTTTTCTAGAAATCTCCTCCAATCAAATCCGCTCGTTATTGTTTTACAATGTACTAGCATGGAATAGCGTTCCCTGCTACTATATTGCAAACGAGTTGGTAACTGTCAAATGCCATGTTGGAAACTTGTTCATCTAGTCGCATGTTAGTAACTTTCAGAGGGTTAAAACAAGGGAAAAGACTAACAAAAACCCGAACTATATCCAAAGTAACAAATTTACCTCAAACTTTTTTTTTGTGACATGAAAAATCTCAAACTTTGCCAACCATGACACATTTACTCCAAACTTTTTTTTGTGACATAAAAAATCCTGAACTTCTATCTGTGTGACACATTTACCCTAAATTATAGGGCATTTTGGTCTTTCACTTTTTAATTTTTTTTCTTTTTTTCTTTTTCTTCTCTCTTCCCTCCACCGGTTATGGCGAAGCCGGCGGAGGGAAGCCGGAGTTAGGCGAGGGATGCCCTTGCCTGCGTCGGGCGAGGACGGTCCTCAGCTCGATCAGGCAAGGGCCGCCCTCGCCCAACGCCGGCGAGGGCGGCCTTAGCCAGCCCAAGCGAGGGCAACCCTCGCCTAACTCCGTCTTCCTTCCACCAGCTCCGCCATGGCCAATGGAGGGAAGAGAGAAGAAGAGAGAAAAAAAAAAAAAAAAGACGAAAAAGATGAAAATGCCCTTGGTGGGGGTAAATGTGTCACGGTTTGCAAAATTTGGGGTTTTTCATATCACAAAAAAAGTTTAGGGTAAATTTGTTGCTTTGGACATAGTTCGGGGTTTTTAGTGGTCTTTTCCCTGAAAACAAATATCAAAGTTTCTTTATTCCTAAAATTTACCAACTATTTTAATAATCTACCAATATTTATTTTTATGACTTATCAATAATTTGAAATTATTAAATCTTAATTTGATTGATGTACCAACATTCAGTTATCAACGTTTTTTTTAGAAACCGATTCCTTTGTCATTTACCTGTGACTACCAATGCTTTCGAAGTACCAACTTTATTTAAAAATTTCCCGCCTAAGTTTCATTGACATATCACCATTCATCACATTAACAGAGTGCACCACAGCAGCAATGGGCTACAAGTCGAGCCAGGCTCCCCCACCACCACACCCCCCCCCCCCCGGGCGCGTCCTCGACGCCCTAGCTGATGATGATCTAGGGAATGTCCACTTCCCCGGCCATGTTCTTCCGTAGGCGTATCGCTGCCGCATAGTCCCCATAGGCCTTATGCCTAGAGAAGTATGCCAAAGTTTCGCTCCTTGAGCCTGTTCAGAGAGAGCAAGTACTTCACCGTGTCCTCGCCAGATTCAAGCCCGAAGGTCCTTGTCTGATCGGACATGGCAGTGTAAAAGCTGTATTAATACGTGCCTTAATCGGCGTTATGCTCGATGACGCACCCCAAGAACTGAACCGCCTTACTCCTGTGTTCACCTAGGTTGGGACACCTTGCGATAGGTCGCCACCCGTCCTCCTTGGGGCATCCCCCGGCAAGAACAGCCCCACGGCCTCCATGGCATTGTCCAATATCTCCATGATCACTTTAAATAAAATTTGACACTTGAGAGATTATATGTTGACTAGACATGCTGGCAAAAATTTTTTGACTTAATGTTCTTAGACTCTAGAACTCATTATTGTTGTACCACGATTCTACACGAGCCAGCTCTCATGTAATCGATCAATCATTATTATTCATGTGTTACGAATCTTGTCTTACTTGGAGACATGTGTAAGGTATCTCATACTTGCGAGCAATTGTGATTGGTCGGCCACACCACTAGTAATAGATTGGAAAATTGTTCAAAAAGTCTTAAACTTATCGTATGGCGGTCAATTCAATCCTAAACATTTCAATTGTATCAATTTAGTTCAAAACATTTTGACGATTTGTTAAATGTAGTCATTTCTGCCAATTTTGGTTGGAAGTCCCTAACATGGACACAATGGTCAGCCAGCCAACATTGATTATTATTTTTTGAATTTATTTAATCGGGTTGTACTACTAGTACATGTGAGATTGAGAAAAGTGTCGATGTTTTTCATTATTCCTCCTTGGAATCATTGTTTGAATTTGGATCCCTCAATTCAAATACGGAATAAAAAATTGTATTGCTCCCCAAATTGGAAGGAGTGAGGGTGAGGAAAGCGGGAAGCCCGAGAAATGTGGTGAAGAGTGACTTCAAAATAGTTTTTGAGTTTTCCTTGTCTAAAAGATGTCTAGGTTGAAATTTGCTGGCAGTTGGGTATTGTAAACAGATGAAGGAAGCGACTCCCAAGGAAGAAGGTGGTTGAACAAAAGCGGAAGTGATGAGTTTCCATTGCTTTAAGTTCACTAGAGACTTGACGAGCTCGGTAATTTGATTTATTTTAGTTCTGGAAGTTGTTCGTACTATTTCGCCTCCTTAAGAAGTCTACGAATTTGATGGTGCCATAACTTTGGAGCATTTATCTTGGGTCCTATGAGTGTCGAGAGGTTGTTAGGTGAGATGGCCGAAGAGGATGATGAATCGCCACAGTCATTGTTCAATGAGATGATTTGCTCTATTCCTTACCATGCTCATATGTGTTCTTGCAATATTGTGTTTTAGAACAAAAAATTTGTTGTCCTTTCTCACATTACCCTCACGCATTTCCCAATGTAGAGGGCTGAGAATTAAAGGCGCTCAGTGCAAAGAGTTATGGAACAATCAAATTCTCACTTATTCTTTTCACAAATTAGAATCCCTTAAATTGAAGTACCGTGACAATCTCCTATGCATTGCCCCATCCCATGCGTGGAAGAGGCTGCAGTGCTGTCTTAAGATCCTAGAAGTGAAATCATGCCGTTTGATCGAAATCATAAACAAAAGTAATGGGACTATTAGAAAGCATGGTGAAATGTGGATGCTGGTTTTGTGTGATCTGGACAACTTGAGGCACATTTGGTGGTACGATGGTCTCCCAAAGGTTCCATTACCCAACTTGAGAGACATAAAGGTGTCGAGGTGCCCCTTTTGGAGATTCTTTTCCCACCCAATTTCTCAATGAGCAAAGGTCGGGCAAATCAAGGAGCTGGTGGTGGGGTCGCGTGTAAATATGGAACTAATTGTTGGCCGTGACAAATGTGAAGAAGTGTCTAGTACGACAATCGCCTTCTCCGAATTAACCACTCTTTAAGACTTTACAAGTTGCCCAAGTTCTGGAGAATCTTTACCCGAGAAATACCCTACGGAATTCCCATCCTTGGATGTCTTCAGCAGAGTAGGCTGTGGAAACGAGCCGAACCAAGGCTATTGAAGTGAAGGGGAAAGTGATGGGGAATATAAGGTTTTATGAAGTGTAGCAACAAAGTTCGTGACAATTGCAACGAATGGTGTTCGGCCATACAAAAAGACGTATGGTAATATGAGATATTTGTGACTAGTTCCTTCACCATTTACTTTCTTTGGTTTGTCTCCTAAGCCATTACAATGAGGGAAAAATTCTAAAAAAGAGTTCGAAGTGTCCCTATTTTCTCAAATAAGGGCTTGAAGTAGTCATGATAGTTTGATTTGCCGACCGGCTAAATATTCTAATTGGTCAAGGAATTTAAAATATTATTTGAATTATATTAAAAATAAATTAAAATTTTCTTTTAAAATAAGGAAATTAGGCGAGGACTAAGTCCTCGCCATCGAAGCCAACCGGCTATGGTGGGGGATGGCCGACCGGGGTTAGCGAGGGTCGCTCGTCGAGGCTCGACGACCCTCGCTACTGGCCATCCCCCACCATTGCCAACCCTTCTCGGTGATGGTTGGGCAGCAACTGTGAGGGCCTACAAAGCCCTTGTCATTTTCCCTTCCCCTTCCATTTTTATTCAAAAAAATTTCATCTAATACATAAAAAGAAAAAAAGAAGAAGGAAAAATCAAACAAGTGAAGGATGAAATGTCCTTATTAGCCGATGAGTTAAGTCATTCTTTGAAACTGACATGCCTACTTCAAGCTCTTATTTGAAATAATGTTCACTTTATGTCCTTATTTAAGAAAACAAAAGTATTTTAAACCCTTATTGAAAACAAAATCCACTTCAAGCTCTTTATTTGAGAAAATCATGGCATTTCGAGTCATTATTTGGAATTTTCTCAATGATGAGGAACTAGACATTAGACCATACATTGGAGGGTTATGTATATATTCTAATCAAGTGCATTATCGTGATACTATCTAATCACTTCCACGTTACATTGGAAAATATATGCGCTATTATATTAAGCATGTTGAAGGAAACCATTAAAGATGTCCATATTTGAAAGAGCTTTGTGTACGCTTAATTTCAGGAAGAATCAAATTTGTATAATGCTCATTGTCCACACACGCGTGCCCATCCCTCAACCGCTACTTTCTCCATTCTGAATTTGCATTTTGGAGGAAAAGAAAATTCTCCTTTAGAACTTCTGAGAGCCCATAGTTTGCCCCTCCAACATTCCCCTTTAATACTGGACGAGGATGTTGGGAAAGACCAATCATTGATTAGTTATCTGTTAAATTTTAAGACTCAAGTACAATATCATGACAAGTTTTACGACCTATACGATAATTTTTTTTTTTTTTATAATTTTTAAAGGTAAGTAACGCACTATTATATTGCCAGCTTTTGTAGCCCGCGTGATGCACGGGAAAGTAAAACAATAATTTTCATATGAGAATTTTAGAATTTCTTTGCATGGAAAATAGTAAGATGAAAAGGAGTAAGAATTAATTAGTCAATTGGAGAAATTTACCTCTCTGCTTGATGCAGATCTATTTATTTATACTATCAATTAATTTTTTAACCTTCTTTCATTACAAATTTCAACTGATTAACTATTTATATAGCTTGGAAATTCACTACATCAAGTACAAAATACTTAATTAATAGAGTTAGGGTATTCAACTAGAGAACTCTTCATTGTTGATTGATGCTACTCTTTATTCCAAACTATCATTCATAGCCTCTGGAATATCTGTCCTTATATAGCACTATAACTATATTTAAGAATAGCTGTTCCGTCTGTTAGTGTGTTCTTTAACCTGATCGTATTGAAATTTTTCTCAGTAATGCGTGTTTTTATTTGATTGAGTACTTGTTTGACCTTCACACTCCTGGCAATGAGGCAATTTATTTGTCTGGACAAAAAGTAAATAAAATCTTCTTTATTATGAACTATTTTTCAAAAGAGATATTTTTTTATATAATCAGTCAATAAAAATTGGTGGCACAAAATTATATATATGATATGAGAGAGAGGGACCTTTCAAAAATTAGTCATTGTGATACAAGTTATGGTGACTGGAGGAGGAGAATTTAATGAACTCGAATTTTGGGCACATTTAAAGACAAATGGTATCCACCAAAATGGGTTGCCAGAAAGCAAATTTGGATGCCCATGCTGATTCATTTTGGCATACTTGTGCTATTTTTATGTATTCAATTTTTATTTAACATTACAAATCCTTTTTTTAACAAAATATCTCCATCCTTACGGTTCATAATTGCCTTTTTCTATCGCTTGAATATTGTCAAACTTTCCTCTCTTACTTGGTCGTGTGAAGCTTCTTAAAAATAGCAGGTAACTCCACAATACATGTGAGCCAAATATTTTAGTACTAAAGGTGTGTTTGTTTAATTGAAAATCTCATGATAAAAGAAAATAATTTTCAAGAAAAATGGTTTGTTTTTATTTGTTAAATGATTTATAAAAAGCGATTTCCTTATTGCTCGAAGGGAAAGTCATTGTTCCCAAATCTAAACCTGTTACTTTCAATCTATGGAAAATATTTCTATAGATCAATTAGTTTTTTGTTATCTAAACACAAGAAAGTCATAAAACAATTTGCAGAAAACAGATTTCTTCCAAATAAATGGAGTCTAAAGTAGATATCAATATTTGCAACATTTCCTCGCAGGCTAGCAACCAGTTCAATCATGGCTACCTTCATTCTTGTGATAATATGCTTAATGTTGTCAACAGGTGACACGTGTTATGTATACCTACATCTTTAGTCTTTTTGTATATATAATATCAATTGTCATGCATAATATAGTCAATTTTATAATAATTAATAGACATTAACATTTTTTCATTCTCGTAAAATTAATTTAACTATTTATGACTTTAGAATATGATATTTTTAGATGTAATGTTCATAATTATACTAATAATTTTATAAAAAAGTTATTTTTGAAATTTTCTCATTCATAAAGTAAAGTAAATTATACTTGTTGTTATCAAGAAATAATGCTCTAGACCCATTAAATTTGATTGCACATAATGAGCAAAAAGCAATTTTATTATCATATATTACCAGAGATTTTTATACAGCCATTTCACTTTTCTCTTAAAAATCTCTTCAACTTTTATTTGGGACAGAAAAGAATCATTTTATCCAATATAAATGCGTTCAATGTGCGAAAATCAATTTCAGTATAATATGTTAGATTTTTAAGCTCTTTCAAGAATTTAACAGAAAATCTTTAACGAGTTTACTAACTAAAATTACACTATTAATAATATCTTTTAGTTTTTTTGTTTCACAAAAAAGAAGAAGATCAAAGCAAGTTTTTTCCCTCTTGATTGACAAGGCTAGAAAATTGTCCAAAAAGTCCTAAACCTATTGCATTTTTGCCTATTCAGTTTTAAATTTTTCAATTTTATCAACTCAATCCTAAACCTTTTCATTTCTTGTCAATTGAGTCCATCCAGCCAATTTTGGTTGGAAATTGCTAACATGGCCGGCCGGTGCTAACATGACGTTTTTTAAATAATTTTTTTTTTATTTTGAATTTAGTTTTTTTGGGGTTTGGGTTTAAGGCCGGCAAGGGTTGCCGGCCAACCCTCCCGGACTTGGGTGAGGGCATTGCCGCCCTCGCCGGCAAAACCCAGGGCTTGCGAGCCCTCGCCTAGAATCAGCAAGGGCCGTGAATAACATAAAATACTCGGAAGAAGAACTAAATGAACCATATGATTTATATCTCCATCAATGTAGATGAAAGTTATGTGTCTGAAAACTTTGAGCAAAATGCAAGACTCACATGATAACATGCCAACTCATGTCATGCCCACAACTTGCTTTAATTAGTAGAGAGTATCTGTCTAAATCCCAACGTGCTTTGTCATGCTCATGCTTGCTCATTCTACTCCGCATATTTCTCAATTTCAGAAGTCCAATTTACTGGGATTTAACCCAGAATCACTTGAAAATTTAGGTACCTATCCATTGCATTTGCTCACTTTTATAACTGAATGCAACTAATTTACATATTTGATCATGTCGTGAGAGCATTGGCAAGAGCGGTGGGCGAACCGAGGATTTTGGAGGAAACTTTTCAAAACCAGCTAAAGGATCGACTTAACCATCTCTGCTTACATGAATTAGATACCGCATCAGGTGCCTCTCATTCCCCTGGGATTACGTTGGTTTTATAAATATAAAGCCCTCCAGTTCCATTTGGCTATTTTAGTCACCCTCTTCACGCATTTAATGCTTTTAGGTTCCCTAAAGCTGTCCTCCAAGGGCCTGTTTGTTTGTGTTCCTCGTTTCTGTTTATGAATAGATTTTCTATTTTTTTGTTCCCGGGAACAAAAAAAGAACAGAAACCAGAAACAAAAAAAAAGTTGTTTATTATTTCTGGAACAAAAAAAAGAACAACTTTTCTCTCTCCTCTCTTTTCTTTTCTTTTTTTTTTTTCTTTTCTTCTTCTTTTGCTTTGGCCGGTCGCCGGCCTCGGCCATGGCCGGGCGACCGGCCGACGAGGGCCGACGGCCTCGCCTAGCCATGGTGAGGCTCGCCGGCCCCCGGCGAGGCGAGCCTCATCGTGGTTGGGCGAGGCTTGGCCTCGCCTTGGCTGGGCGAGCTCGGGCTTGCACAGATCCGGCGAGGCCGAGCTCGCCCGCCCACCGGTGAGGCTTGGCCTCGCCGGGCCACCGCCAGTCGCCCGAGCGACGCCGACAGGCTGGCGCAGGCGAGTCTCGGCCGGCGAACCTCGGCCTCGCGAGCTCGGCCTCGCCCGGATTGAGCCCGAGCTGGGCAAGCCCGAGATCTCGCCGGCCGGCGAAGGCGAGCCCAAGCCGAGCCTCGCCGAGCCTCGCCGAGGGTCGGCGAGCCTCGCTGTGGCTGGGCGAGGCCGCCGGCCCTCGTCAGCCGATCACCGGCCATGGCCGAGGTCGGCGACCGGCCACAAGGAAGAAAAAAAGAAAAAGAAAAAAAAAAAAAAATGAAAAATAAAAAAACATTAAAAAATTAAAAGAAACAAAAAAGAACATAAATTTACCAAAAATGTTTCTTCTTTTTTTTATTCCAGAACAAGTTTACCAAACGCATTCTTTTGTTCAAAAACTGTTCCCCGGAACAGAAATAATTTTTTTCTATTATTGTTTCCTAGAACAAAAAAAGAACAGAAACACAAACAAACGCACCCTAAATCTCCCAATGGTGCCGCCCAAAGACATCCTCTAGTCGTAAACCTACAAAGCATAACTTAACATGATTAGTTACAAGTTTAGTTTATGCTCGATTGGTAGATGCTATTCAGATAAGAGGTTAATTTAAGGACCGATGTAATTAACCTGGCCACGTGGATGCCTCTTTTTCCCAGCCAAAGTTTGATGTGGCTGTTAAGTCCTGATTGAAAAAATTGAACCAAAGGAATAGACAGAACAATAATCAATATAACAATTAAAAACATTAAGAAATTTAATTATAAAACTTGTTACAAATGTGCATTTGAGTCCTAAAATTTTTACAAAGTGCAATTAAATCGTAAAATTTGTCAAATTGGTGCAATAAATTGATTTGGAACAGAATCAATGAACACGGTACCAAACACAATTCTATTCCAGAATTAGAAATTTTGTACAATTACCAAACACGTTCTTTTACTCAGAATCAGTTCTCGGGAATAGAATCAAATATAATCATTTTTTATCAGAATTTGTTCCCGGGAACAGAATCGTTACCAAACGCGCCCTAAGAGGTTTAGGAGTGATAGATGAGGAGAATATACAATGACAAGGTTCAAGGAACTTTGTGCTTCAGAAGGTATAATACTTGAAACCACTACTCCTTATTCACCCCAATCAATTGGTGTTGCCAAGCGTAAGAATGGAACGTTAACTGAAATGTTAAATTCTATGTTACTTACAGTTGACATGCCTTCCTCATACTTGGGAGAAGCATTTCTAATTGCTAATCACATCTTGAACAAGTTGTCGCACTCTAAGTTGTCTATAACACCTTATGAGATATAACATAAACGCCCTTGTAGATATGATACTCTTAAAACTTGGAATTGTATTGCTTATGTAAGCATACAAGATCCTAAGAGACCTAAGGAAGGACCTAGAACCATTACTTATGTATATCTAGGTAGTGTAGAAGATAGTGCTGCAAATAGGTTTTTAGATCTATCTACTAACACAGTGATAGAATCTAAAGATGCAATGTTCTTTAAAAACAAGTTTCTCAGAAATCAATACTTGAATGTTTCTGGATCTATAGATATGATTTCAGAATCTCTTGTAAAATTTGAAACAGGCCATTCTGACACTAAGTCCACACAGCTGTCTGTTGAACCATTTCCAATTAGAGTATCTACAAGAGAGAGTTTCCAAAAGTTTTGGTGAGGACTTTGTTACTTACCATCTTGAGGATGATCCATTCTCCTATCAGGGAGCAATGAGATTTAGGGAATTCCTACTGTTGGCAGAAGCCATAAATGATGAAATGAGCTCTCTGTTGCAGAATCACACTTGGCAGCTAGTAAATTTGCTAAAATGGGCTAAGGTTATAGGCTGTAAATGGGTATTGAAGAAGAAACTGAATAGTGATGGATCAATAACCAGATACAAAGCACATTTAGTAGCTAAAGGGTATAAATAGCAGAGTGGAATAGACTATTTTGATGTCTATTCACCTATGTGTCATCTATCAATTATAAGAATTCTTCTTGCTTTGGGGATCTATTGAACACTTTATAGTGCATCAAATGAATGTAAAATCAGCTTTCTTAAATTGGGAGTTAAATGAGGAAATTTACATAAAGCAACAGGAAGGATATGTTATGAAAGGTCTTGAGGACAAATTTTGTAAATTGAACAAATCCTTATATGGTCTTAAACAAGCATCTAAGATGTGGCATTTTAAATTTGACAAAGTGGTAAAAACTTATGGCTTTCAGTCTAGTTATTTAGATAAATGCATTTACCATCGTTCTATGTCAAATAAGATAGTCATCATTTGCTTGTATGTTAATGACATGTTAATTCTTGGTTCCGATCATTCTGTAGTGAGTGACATGAAAGCTACTTTAGCTAAAGAATTTGACATAAAAGATCTTGATATTGCTAATACCATTCTTGGTATGAAAGTAAGCTTTAAACGGCAAGACATCTCTCTTAGCCAGACTCATTATATTGAGCAACTACTTTCTACTTGGGGATACGATAAGTGTAAACCGAGTGAAATATCATGTGATTATAATAACATACTGAGTCCTAATGAATGAACTAGCGTGGATCAGTTAAAGTACTTGAAACTGCTTGATAGTCTCATTTATGCTATGAGTTGCACTAGACTCGACATAGCCTTTACAGTTGGCATACTGAGTCGTTTCACTAGTAATCCTAGTAAAGAGCATTGAGATATTCTCAATAGGCTAATGAGATACCTTAAAGGTACTAAAGATTATGCTCTCTATTATTATGATTATCCTCCAACTGTGGATGGATATTTTGATGCCTTATGGTGCTCAGATATTAAAAATAGTAAGTTCACTAGTGGATATGTATTCATTTTGGGTGGAATTGCTATTATTTGGAAATCCAAACGACAGATTTGTATTGCATTGTCGTCTATGGAATCGGAACTTTTTGCTTTAGCCTCAGCCAGCGAAGAGGCTGAGTGGATAAAGAATTTGATTATGGATATTCATTTGAGTCGGCTAAAGATTAATTCTTTAAGCCTATTCTGTGATAATCAAGTAGCTGTCTAAGTCGTCAAGAATGCTCTCTTTAATTTAAAGCGAAGACATGTGAGACTGAGATATGCGTTGTAGAATTATCTAAGAGAACAAGGGGTTATCACATGGATCGATGTGAGATCAAAGGATAACATAGCCGATACTCTTACCAAAGGTATGACTAAAGATCGATTATTCAAAACAGTGGGGGAAATGAGGTTAAAGACTATATATGCAAGTCTTAATTACCATTTACTTACTTTCTAATTGTGTATTTTGAATTATCGAATTTTCCTTTATTGACCACAATAATAAGCACAATTTATATGTTTCATCAATGTTCATAGTTACTGACTAATTTGAAAATGGTGAGTTGTCTCATTCCAAACTTGATGAAGATGACTTTAACCTAATTTAAATGTTCTATTGGGGAAGCTTGTGTCATTCCAAACTTGATGATACAATTCAATTAGGTTAAACTATCCTTTTGGTTAAATAATCTCATTCCAGACTTGATGCTAGATTATTTGACTTTAAGGAATCAGTAACTGTGACATTCCAAATTGAAACATAGAAATAGTTGTTTACATAAGAAGCCTGCTGGTCTTGTTATTAATTGAAACTTAATATTACATTACTAGGTTATTGTAAGTGACTTGACTATTGTTAATGTTCTTTGAAACTAATAATAGTTATTCTCCTACAAATAAACTTAAGTTGATGGCTCTTTGTAAATCACATTGTTTAGGTCTTATTTATAATTTATGAAACTAGCTTGATGCTTATGAACGTGATATTATAATGCTTTATGACATCAATGTATGTTCTTCTTTGCCTAATGGAATTGTGCTAAGTTTTTATTTAAATGATTGAATTCATGATAATATGAAATTCATATTTGGCATTCTACATGGGATGGCAGAGATGGAGGAGAGCTTAATGAATGAGATTTTGACTAGGATGACCTACTTGATGAATGAATATATATCATTTAGAGCGTGTGAGAACTTGATAGTTTACCTGCTATTGCCTATTTTGATGGAGTCCATTTACTTGAGACTTGCATTTTGCTATCTCTATTTTGTGAACATTATTATAGATATGTTGGTTGTGAACTGAGTTTGAGATTTATTTTGGGTGTTGGGATTTGGATAAGTTTACACTGAATCTAAAACTCCTAATACTTATTTTGATTTGTTGATCTTATAATAGATTTATGATAAGGATGATTCACTTATTTGGATTGCAAATGATGATTGAGTTTAATACTTTACTACTGAGAAAAAAAAAACTCTTTGACCGATCCGAGTTGATTGTTTTGGACTGAATGTGGATGATTCTTGTTTGTTTGAGCATTACACTGACCATCGTATTGGATTGTGCTGTATGGGGAACATAGGAGGAGATTATTTGATATATCATTAATATAGTCCAAATAATATGTTCACATACAAGCCCAATGGGTGAAAGTACGATTATTTGGGTCCATATGGGCTTGAGCCCAATAACTTGCATACATATAAATCCTAGGGTTCCCCAACGCTAGAGGTAACACTGTTGAGCATTACAAACTTGACGTTTCTTGATGTAATACTTCAAGCAATTGAAAAGACTTTATTCTCTCTCAAACCTATAACCTCCAACAAAGAATCCATATGTTCTATGAACTAAAAGAGAGAGCGTGTGAAGTTTGTGGTGGTAGGAGGTGGTTCGGTGCTACTCGGTGACGATGATGTTGCAACGGCTAAGGTGGTGACGCAGCGATGATGAGCTGCGATGAAGGTGGAGATGCGGTGATGGATAACCAATGTGTGTCTCTAAGGGTGACGAAGGAAGAGAATCAATCCTTTTTATATGTCTCTAGTATTTGAATGACCAAGAATTCTTTTCCAAATGTTTATGCATTTTATGATGCGTTTATTTCGCGGAAAACTCAATGATAAAAAGCATTTTTTATGAATATAGTTAGTTTTCCTTTGTTTGATAATATATGATCAAAAATATTTTCTGATGTTTGGATCTTATTAGAAAATGATTTTGATATCATGACTTTATCTCACGTAAAAAAAATCGAATTTTCTAATTATTTTTATTTTTTAAAGTTCAAATTTTTAATTATGTTGTCAATGAGTTATTAAAAAAAAAGCGAAATTAGTTAAAAATGATTTATTTTTTTTGTACCATCACCATCTTCATCTTCTTCTTCTCCTTCTCCTTCTCCTTCTTTTAAATGCAGGTTTGGTTTGTTGGCAAAATTCAGATGTCAATGATATTCACTTTCTTATTCTTTTGACCCATGGTTCTCAACATATTCACTATTAAGCTTTTCAAGTTCATGACATCATAACAACATTCAACTTCAACTTCAAGGTACTCAGAATGCTGCCTTAGTTCTTCCAGATCAAAGTAGGTTCATTGCATTGCTACTTAGGATACATCTCCACGATGCAACAACAACTAAACTCGCTGGCAGTTTTGAAAATTGACTGTTAAATCATGCATCAAGTTTACATTCGTGCACCTAAATTAGATTATGTGGAGTGGAATTCTTGGCCGAGTACTTTTCTGTTGAAATCCTCCTAGTTGATGGAGCTTAACCAAGGCCTTATCTATCTTCTTTAAATGGCTGTGATACCAATTGATTTAATTGCAAGATCCGATAGTTTCCACACCATATTACAATAATTGGTAAAAGCTATCAACAGCCAGGAGACTCTAACAGATAAGTATTTGGTCAACAACTTTGATCCACGACTCTTTTGCCTTGACAGCACAGGAGTTTCTTGGATTATAGCCGCACAAGTGGTGCACTTTATTGAACACAGGAGGAAACCTCCGCCGACATCAGAACTGAGTTGTTTCCATTTATAAATACTGTGGGTTTGGGTGTAATTTAGGACTGAAAAATACTCAATCATGTAAGCGATTATACCTCTATAATTTTCCGATTTATTAGTAGATTATTTAAAGTTGACTCTCTTCATAGAATAAATACTAACACTTAAACCGAACCACGCAGATCTCTCTATTTTTTATTACTCCCTGTTTATTTCTCCGGTTAATACGCGTGGAATTAATTATAAGATTCAATAGTTTTTGCATTAGATTGCAATACTGACATCACCTGACCAATCCCAAGGCCCAAAATCATTCAGCAATGGAGACGAGTCCTTAGCACAACAAAAGCTATTCGGGAGGTGACTCATTGTAAGAGTCGCTCAGGTATTCAAATCTTATGGTAATATCATCCTTTATCCTCCATCAAGATCAAGGTTTGGCTCACTTTGTTGTGCCTATCCGCCCGTAAATAGGAGTTTTCTAGAGGACGGTATCGTCCTTCGTCTTGTGAGGTACACACAGGTTAATGATGTACATTCCCATATGGACAGGGAGAAGTGCCAAAAAAGTCCTAAACCTTTTGGCTTTGTGCCGATTTAGTCCTAAACCTTTTTTTGGTGCCGATTTAGTCCTAAACCTTTTATGTTGTGCCGATTTAGTCCTTTCGGCCAAAATGGCCGGATTTTGCTACCGGACGCCGGCGGGCGTGGCCCTAATCGGCGACGTGGACAACTTTTAATAATATTTTTTTTTTTTATTTTTATTTTTATTTTTATTATTATTATTTTTATTTTTTATTTTCATCTTCAACCTCCAGCCCGGTCGCGGAGCTTGGCGACCGGCCAGGCCGGCGCGGGGCCGGCGAGGTCGAGGTCGACCTCGCCGCCACCTCGCCATGTGTCCCCGCCGCGAGGGCGGCCTCGCGCCGGGCGGCGAGGCTCGCCCTCACCGGGTGGGCGAGGGCGAGGGTCGACCCTCGCCGGATCCGGCGAGGGCGAGCCTCGCCCGCCCGGCGCGGCCCGCCCTCGAGGCTGGGCGGCGAGGCTCGCCCATGGCTGGCGAGGGCGAGCCCCGCCGCTCGGCCTCTTCGCCCGGAGCCTCGAGGGCGGCCTCGCCCGCCCGGCGCGAGGCCGCCCTCGCCCCCATGGGCGAGCCTCGCTGCCCGGGCCTCGAGGGCGGCCTCGCGCCGGCGGGCGAGGCTCGCCTCGCCGGATCTGGCGGCGCGAGGGTCGACCCTCGCCGGATCCGGCGGGCGAGCCTCGCCCGCCCAGCCGCGAGGCCGCCCTCGAGGCTCGGGCGGCGAGCCTCGCCGCCCGGCGCGAGGCCGCCCGCGGCCGCGGCCACCGGCGAGGTGGCCGGCGAGGTCGACCTTGACCTCGCCCGGCCGTCGTCCTCCGGCCGTCGCCAAGCTCCGCGACCGGGGAGGTTGAAGATGAGAAGAACAAATAAAAATAAAAATAAAAATAAAAATAAAAAAATTCAAAAAATTAAAATATTATTAAAAGTTGTCCACGTCGCCGCCGATCGTCGCCACGTCGCCGGCCGGCGTCCAATCAGCAAAATCCGGCCAATTTTGGCCGGAAAGGACTAAATTGGCACAATATAAAAAGGTTTAGGACTAAATCGGCACCAAAAAAAGGTTTAGGGACAAATCGGCACAGAGCCAAAAGGTTTAGGACTTTTTTGGCACTTCTCCCCATATGGACATATGGTCTCCTAGGCTGGATCTCATTACATGTTTTCACTCCAATCAGGCAAATGTCTCTATCAAGATGGTCTGCAACTAAATAAGATATGCAGAGAAAGTTGCATTTTCTTTCTCATTCTTCACCGCATACATGCTATCGCAAGGCATGAGAGAATTAAAGGTTCAGAGAGGTAAAAAAGAAGGAACAATAATCTGCAGCCAAGAAAGGAATAGTAGATCTTCATGACTATTGTCTACTAAAACTTCAGGACATGTATAGAGTAATGAGCTTCCTGTCGAGATATCTGTTTTTCTTCATTCTAAGAACTATTCTACTAAAAAGTTCCACGTGTATTTACAAGAATGTGGACTACATGTAGATTATAACAACATACAATTTTCACTCAAACTGTATCTGGGACAATGAAGTGAGGATTCATTTCTTCTTGCCTCTTCCTTTCTTATTTTGCTTCCCTTTGGACTTGCAATTGCCCTTGTTCTTGTTCCGGTTTTCCACACCACCAGTCTGGGAAAAAGAAGATGGAGCCTGCTCATCCTTCTTCACTGGTTTTTTCAGCTTCCACAACTTCGCCCTTCTCTTCCTCATTTGCTAAACCCACTTCTTGTCCAGGCAATGACAACGTGTTTGCACCATCCAAATGCACAAGTGGTACTGCACTGTTGGAAGATGAAGACGAATCCTTGGAAACTTCGGTCAGATCTTGCAACTTGCAAGAGCTCTCAGCACTTCCATCTTTGGGGAATAGAACTTCCATAATCTCTTCTTTGCATTTGTGCGACTTCACATCTAAAATGATGGCATGTGGACATTTTGAGCAATCTGAAGCAGAATTGGTAATTACAAGGGGATCAACTTTTTCGAATGCTTCAGCAAGAACACCCACAGAAATTTTCTGTAAGTTCAGCCTCCGGCAATGTGAAAGAATACGACGAAACTCTTGAGGTATTTGCTCAGAAATCCAACTCTTACCGAGCAAATTGAAGAGAAAATATGGACTGACGCCAAAATTCAGGTGAAGCAAACAAACCAAAAGAACCAACTTCAAGACCAACAATGGGTAATACTCCATCACATTTAGGTTCGCATTTTTGATCCATTGTCTGGTATCATCCTTATTGTTAAGAAGGTCCGCAACAGTCCTTGTAACAAACTGAATGATGGGCTCCAAGCAATTTCCCAGGTTGAAACTGAAGCTAGGCTTTGCTAAACCTTCATGGCAGATGAGCCATTCAACTAGAGAAGATTTCGTTGTATAAAACTGCCCTTTGGAGCAAGCTAACAAAACCACAAGTCGTTCCAAGAGATACAAAAAGCAAATTGGTGTGATGTAGTCTCTTTCAGTCCTCCAATTGGCATTGTAAGCATCTGCCAAAGCTCTATAAAGGTTCCAAGCCAAAGAGATTTCCACGGGTCCATTGCTCGCCTGAGGAAGGTCTGATGGTACATCCCGACAAATGCATTCCATGAATGCCTCCCATGACATATCTCCTTTAAATGATTTTGCTATTTTTCCGTACAAACCATCGTCAAGCATTCCAGACCCAAGAATCAAAGTCGCAAGCTCACCCATCTTCCCATGTGAAAAATGCTTCTTCGAAATTATCCTGTTCATTGTTTCTCTCAGTAAATTATAAGAAGCCTCACTTCCTCTCAGAGATACCATATTCTCTGATGACGATATTCTCCAGTCAAGTGGAAATATGTGACTAAAATACCTCCCACTGGATGTTTCAATGAAACCATCCAGTGCCTTACCATACTGGAACGAGTGATTCCGACAATCGAGTTCTCTAAGGAACTTGGCAACCTCATTTAAGATAGCAAGACATCTGCTTTGCCAGAGGTTTGACCGAGAACTCTTCACCAAAAATTGATAAAGTGCATCCAATTTGTGCAGGAGCTCCATACCAACAGACGTAAGCTCACAATACCAATACTTTTGAGCTGCAGAGACCAATTGTCTAACATCCAAAGCAACCAATTGTCCATTTCTTTGAAGAGATCTTTTGTCTATGTATCTGACCCAATCAGCATCTGGGTTTAGAAGGTGATAAGTTCTTTGCATGTTGTTCCGTTGCTCCAGAACACCAAAGTAATTCAAACAGAACTCCCAACACAAAGTATTTTCCTTTCTCACCGGCATCTCCACGCATCCTACACTCTCTATAATTCTGACAATTTTCTCTCTCCAAAGATTCCAAAAGCAGACCAATGAGTCAACGGAAATCTGATTCCCCAAGATCAGTTGTTCAGAATAGTTCACTGGGTCGACAAGCCAATCATATTCCCAACAAAAAATTGAGATATTTTGATGAAGATGGAAGTCCAGAATATTTCGAGCGCACAGTATTTCACCTCTGACACTTCCATTTCTACTGGAAGCACTCAAATGTTCTTTCATTTGAGCCAAACTGTTCTGTTTATTTAGCAAAATGCTTGATTCTACAGAAACATATTCATAGAAGGCAATAGGCTCAGGCTTTGCGAGAAGTTTGGCTTTTGCTACCAGTTCCTCCTCCTGTGCAAACTGCTTCAAGGGCCACCCTTTGCTTCCAGGAGCCCAAAGGGAATAGAATAATATGTACCACAGGATGTTCATTGACGCTTCCCTGTTTTTTCCGCTCTTCCCAAGTAGATCAACCTCACGAAGGATGTCACCTTTCATCCTCACAATCTTGGCCGCCTCCAAAAAGTTACCAAAGTCTTCCTCCAGACTTATAAGTTCATCGAGGCATCCAAGCCTCTCGAGCAAGTTTCTCATTGAATCGATGCAATGAAAAGCCTTCACATACTTCATCATGGCCCTGTAGTCTCTGAGGTTGTAGAAATGAAGGGCACACCTCTCTAAAAAGTCCTGTTCCAATTTCTCTATTTCTTTACTTTTCTTCTCAGTTCCCTGCCTTTTCCAATCCTCAATGTATCGCAGACCCATTTTAAAGAGTTCTTCTTCAGCACAAATGGACAAGCACTTTGAGAAAATATTTGCCCTTGCGTATGCCTCCGCTGCAAGACTGTAGCACTGAGCAAGAGAGAAACACTCTCCAGCTTTCTCCAAAGCAGATTCTCCACATTTATCCATGTATATTCTACCTGTTGAAGCATAAACAAATTTGATGTTAGTCTCATTTATAGAGTGCTGATGTTCAGAAGATAAAACATAGCAAAGGGACATTGGGAAGCTTCCAGAAATGCTCTTGTACAGCTCTGCTCTTGTACGGCTCAACTATATCCTCCAATGTCAAGAGATGAAACAAGATCAACGTCCGTAGGTGGCTACAATACCAAGAAGTTTTTGACAAACCATAGTCAACATGGAGTATTGCAACTGACAGCCACAGCTTTTTTTTAAACTCATAGGTCTGGTCAGTGTTAAGAACTTAGCAGCTCAAATTTTTCCAAACTGCTGAGAGAGCAGAGACAGGTTATCATATAGAAAATAATCAACTTCCAAGCCAGGACATTAATCATGAAGTCAACATTAGTAGCACTTGCTCAAAATTCACCAAAAGCATTTCAAAGTTAACAAGTGAGATCGAACTACTTTTTTTTTAATATTGAAAGAGGAAAATCAATTAAACTGGTAAACAAGAGCGTACCACACATGCAAAATACTACATAGAGAAGAATGCGAAGTCAAATTTCCTCTCTCTTATAGGCAGCTTTGACATAGCTACAACAAGAAGAAAAGTAAAGATGCAGCATATCAACACCTTATCATTTTGAAAGAAATGAAAAGAAAAATGATACCTTCCATCTCATATTCCTTCAACATGTAGAAACACTCCGCGGCAGAGTCGGCCATTCCAATTGTTTCATAGATCTCAGCAGCCTGCCTTCGAAGGTCAGAAGCCTCTTGTGGATTTCAAACGTGCTTGAGATCTGCATCTGCTTTGAAAGCAGAGGCCTTAGCTAATTTCTCCCCGTATGTGTACCTTGCTCGTTCAAAGCACATTATTGCCATTGGGTAGTTACCCTCACGTAAGAGCTTGCAAAGTTTAAAAAAAAAGAGAGATCAATAGCTTCTTCAGAGGAGGTGAAAAGAAGAAAAAAAGAAAACATAGTCCTCCCTCATAAGGAAAAATCAGTGCTTACACCAAAACAATGCACTGTCATTGACCTGATAACCTCAAATGAGGAAAAAGATCATAGAAATATTCCTATCATATTGTTTATCCATTGTATGTCTAAATGAAGTATTAGTCAAACTATTAAAAAACCAAAAAAGCTGGCAAATCGATCACCATATTTGTACCATAGAACGTCCACATTCTACACACTTTCTTTTCTTTTCCGGATCAGTCATACTTTTGCAGTCACTATGGTCATTCCAAAATCCCTAGCATTCACAGATCATGTTGACTCCAAATGAGGCGAAAACAACAATTCCGTGAAGAGGAAACTGCCAATAAAGAAAAAACAGAAAAACAGCGAACCTTAAAACCTTGTGACTTCCACTCCTCTGGCGTGCTCCTGACCTGCATTGCTTCTGCAAGGGCATGATCCACCAACCTAACTTGAATGAGGCACTTCTTCTTCCAGTAGTCGAACATTGGCTTCGAGAACTCCGAGGCATTCTCACAAATCCACAATCTTTGCCTTGTCCGAGTAATTGAGACATACAATTGTTTCAATTCAGAGCATAATATATTGTGCTTCGCGTCATCGAAACTTGGGGAAGACCATTGAGAGCTGTGATCGAGCAAAGCTTGCTCCTTCATGTATCCATAAATGACCCTCCATTGACTTTTCAGAGGTGATGTGCCAAAGAAGTTGTACAATAAAACGTCCTATACAATGTCATGGCAAAAAGTTTCAGGTAAAAACATTAAATTTTGTAACCAAAATAACAGAAATCAAGTTTCATGAATACATGAACAATTCTAAAAAATTTAGCAAAAAAATATCTGGACTCATTTTGACACATCAGCCTATCAAGAACAGCCGTAAAGTCGCAAGATCGTTGATATTGTCTATTAACCTAGAGGATGATGTTGACATGAGCCCAAACAAATTCTACATTATGAGTATCTAGATGCCATTGTCTACATACAAAAAAGGACATAGTAGAATGAAAATACCAATCCAAGTTTTTTTCCGAGTAACAGCTTCCAGCAAATTGGTCATGACCCATTAGAAAAAAAAAGGATCATGAAATCTCTATGCTGCTACCATTAAAATCCCATGGCAAACAATCCAACCTGACACACACCTACCTGAAATTCCAACCCCTTGCACTCCACTATCGTCAGAACTAGGGCTTGCCCTCTCACAAGGTTCGAAACTTCATTTCTAGAGTGATCATCTCGAACCAAAATAACCTGCTCTGCTCCAAAGCCAATGAAATTACCACTAAAATCACGGTTGCCAAAAATTGATAGTATGGCATTTTCGTCATTCTCCGATTCAAGTAAAATTGGGGCTTCCCCACATATAAAGCTAGTTTCAGGGCCCAAAGCATCAATGGATAAAGGGAAAAATGGTAAAGGAGATCAACAACACTCTGCGCCAGTTTGAGTATACCAGCATGAGTGCGGAAGTTTTTGCTCAAATGGAAAATTTTGGAAAGACATCCCTTTTCCATTCTTTTATCAGGTCCATCCATTGAATCTATCAAGAACTCCTTGTAGAAAAGGGACCTTATGTCTTCAAACCTGAAGTCTATTCCCCTTGCAATAGTTTGTGCAGTGTCGCCACAAAACGCAAAGCCCCCATCAACGTTTCCACATATATACTTGAACAGTGAAATTTGTCTCATGGTGAGATCCTGCACTTCATCAATATATACAAAATCCACTACGTTGCCAGCAAACTGCCCACGAAAAAGACGGCAATGAAGATCATTGACAATATCGGCCAAATCAAATTCATCATTTTCCATTTTCAACTTTTCATAATCCTCAAAAGCATCATAAATTTCTTCTCTTCTCTGAATACTCAGAGTGGAGACACGACCCTCTGAAAGTGAAACATAAGCTGGTCTGTCAAGTTTGCCTTCACAACCATCTGCTGGTGGAAGACCACCCTTTATGTGGGACATTATTTCAGTGAAGACTCTGGAAGGATCAAGCCTCCTCCTTATCTTGTCATTGAAGTGAGGCCAATAAACAGCACAAAACTTTTCGTAAGTAACCTCCTTTGCTCTTAGAAGACTTTGTAAGGCCACTGGTCTAGAATTGAAGGATTGGCCACGACAAAGATCCCTTAGATCGGGGAACCTTTCAAAGAATGAAACCCCCACAGTTCCATCTAGCATCATCAGAAGCTTACGAAAAGTTATAACAAGGGGATAAGAGTTGGGAGATATATCTAAAAATGAATCCGGGATATCCTTGAATAATGCTGCATCATCAACAATCTCATCAACCGAAGAGCTTTTTACTCTATGTTTAGCACCACTGCTGGAGCTGCAGGATTAATGAAGCCAGCAATTAGAAACGGAAAAATATATTTTTAACAAACTTACAGGAATACCTCCACTACACATGCAATCTCATAATTTCTACTCTTAGGTAACTAACAGCAAAAAGGAAATTAGAACACGCTGATGCACCAAGATTGTAATGATATACTATGAGACATGGATAGCATTTACATCAGCTGGCAATGAAAATCTTCCCCCGCGGCAAGATTCGTAGAATAGATGGTCCTTTCTCAATTCTAATTATAATTGCACACGTTCATTTAAAGTACGATTTTCTTTTTGTACGTACAATGCTACAATCACAAAATTTAATACGAAAGTTTCCAATAAAATGGGATTGCAAACTAAATAGGTGGCACAAAGACCAGAATAAGGAATATTGCCGCACAAACTAATGTTTAGTTTCAGCGAGCAGATGATGTCGATCTCTAACGTGCAATGATTAAATCCGAGTAGTAGCACCCAAGCATGGCAAAGTACTGATTTGACCCATGCACTCATGCCACATGTTATATTTCCTACCGAACTCTATAGTAGCATGCCAAAGGGGTTATCTTCTTCTCCGGACTAATTCGTAAAGAAAAACTTGACAATCCATTAACCCTTGCATATGTTTGTTCATTGTAAAAATTGCAGAATATTTATTCTATTGTTCAAACATCTTCCCATGACATTTTATGTACCTTCTGAGTTGAGATACATGTTGTTTGACCGCAAAACATAATTTCGCACTGACAGTCACAAAAAGCTGGCGCAGTACACAATCCTCTGCTCCTTCACCGGTTTCCTGAGATCCCTTGGTTGCTTCATCATGCAGTTTCTCGTTTCTAAACAACTTCATTGTCAGGACCGTAGTTTTCCCGGTTCCAGATCGCCCAAGTATAAAAGTGCTTCTGGGGAAAATAATTATCTCCTGTTCTTGCTCTGTTACTTCAAACGGAAGACTTGCTTCATTACCATCACTGTCATCGAGCAAATGTCTGACAATATCTGATGATAAGGAGTAGAATTTCATCAGAAGCAAACTCTCGCTCACTTTCACGTTCTCTGCATACAACCTACGATCTGAAGCATCAGCATCAGAACCACTCCCAAATTGATCTTCACCAGGACTTCGATAGCGGACAAAATCGAAAGTACACGCCCAGGTCTTTGGAATTTGCAGATCCCTATAATAGGAAGAGGCATGTGAAATGAAAAAAAATAGGGGCATAAGATCAATTCAAGATATTTGAGCCATCTATCTGGAAAAGAATGCTTTCTAATTTAGTAAGTGATGTGCTACCTATCTTCATTAAGAAGAAATGATCAGACTTACCCCTCAAAGCATTTCTCATTGCAACGACTAATAAAATCATCACTATATGTCTCGAATATGCTGTCCAAACGTTTGACCAATTTTGCCACATCCTCTAAAGGCATTACATCCCATATCTTCAGGATTTGGATGTATGTCAGTTCCTTTACAACATCAATCGTGCATAAGACATAGAGACCTTCAGCCTTAAATTGTCTCACGATATGAGATGAGTGTTCACAAATTATATCCACATTCCTCTTCTTTGGTCTCCAGCCACTGGATAGTCTTGACAGAAGCATAATGATTGACATCTTTATCCTGAGCGATGCCAGCTTTCTGAAAGACTTCAGGAAGTTGTCACTGAAAAGAACCTGATAAGACCAAAGCATGACAATAAGATATGTTGTCACAAGTTCTATAAAACTCAATGCTTATTTTGAAAAATAAATGTAGCCGTAGAATACTGTTGAGCAAAGATTTTTACCTTCCACCTTGCATTTCTGAAAAGTACACTGCTTCTGTCAAGCAGATCATCAAGCTGATTATTCTCTTTCTTCACATCTAAGATGGCTTTAGCCAAATCCTTGTCATCATCAACATTGAAGAAACATCCACGACTCTTTGCATTGTCAACCACAGCTTCCCACACAGAATTGCTTTTTGTCAGTGTTTTCCCATTTCCCAGAATCCACAGACAATACCTATTGATAGGAAATTAACTCTGGGATTTACTTGCTATATCACTCTAATAATGTAGTTTGACACAGTTAAGAGGATAGAGTACCTGGCCCTGGTAAGAGCAACATTGGTTCTCTTAGGACTGGACAAGAACCCAATATTCCCACGCGAGTTTGATCTTACGGTGGATATTATAACAATGTCTTCTTCACCCCCTTGGAATCCATCCACTGACTTCACCTTGACCATAAAGCCCTTGATATTTTCGTACTTTTTTCCAAGTTTAGCTAGAACCGCAGCAACCTGAGCTCTGTAAGGAGATATGACACCTACTGTCAGATCTTCTTCTGACCCATTCCAAGCTGCAAAGAAAAGGAAATGAAACTATCGCTGCAGTGATATTACTTTTTGCGGGGTGCAAAACTTCGAAAGAAATATCTTGGGAAAAGAACTATTAATAGCCATCATAATCTACACCTATATGATTAAGTAATACATGCAAAATCCATGTGCTCGAAGCAATATGTATAAAATTCTCTTGACATACCTCTGTGCAGATTCCTCACTATCCTCGAGATAACTTCCACCTCAACAGGGTTTCTAAGGCTACAGCCATCATCACCGATTTGTTCTTGTCCATCCGGAATATTTATGAACGAGTAAGGGCCAAACATTGGCCATGGCAAATGACTTTTTCTGTAAGTTTTGCTCTTCACATTTGGCCCATCCAAAATTTGGTTTTGATAAAATTTTGAAGTCGGAAACAGACTTATTGATGGATGCATCCGGTATTGTATATTGAAAAGTTGCCTTGAATAACCCAGTGAACTCAATCGTTCGAACAGACTCCTTCCAAAACCAACCTGATTAGAAACCTGTAAAAAAAAAAAAAACATGATATCAAATTCAACAGGCGTTAGGTATAGAAAATTTAGCCCATCTAAGCTCAAATGAAGAGAAGGAGATTACAATTCTTACAAAACCAAATACAAAGTTCCTTTTCAGACATTTTAACATTACCTTGCTTTCGACCATAGCAGGCAACTGACACTCATCTCCAACTAAAATCAGATGCTTGACACCAGGGATTTGCAGAGGAATTACTGACTCACATTCCTTCAACTGGGCTGCCTCATCGATTACCAGTAAATTGAGAGGCTCCATCTCCACAGAGTACAGCTTATATGAACTAGAAGCTGTGCAAAAAATCAGGGATGCATGTCGATAACAGAAGTTGGCTATCATGTCCTCACTCACAAAGTTTGGAAGTTTTAGATCCTTCAGAGAATCACGAACAGTTAGCAACATGGAAAGGCATTCCTGTCTCTTCATATATATATCATATAGTGGACCCATGGATGTCTCAGACGAAAACAGGCTAAGTTCATCACGTGAAAGAGTTATCTCCATCATCTCTGAATCCAACTTCTCTCCACATAATAAAAATTCAAAAGAATTAAGTAAGTTAAGGAGGCATGTAATATTCTGGAATTTAGTTCTGGATATATGAGTACAGAAAGTATAGAGGCATGCCCGCAGGGGCTGGACAGTTTCCATGAATTGGTCCCTGAAAAACTCAAGAAATGATTTGAGCTCACAGTTAACATCTTCTTCACTGCTTCCGCATTGGCTCCCATCATCACCACTTCCTAGTTTCCTTCTTTTTTTTTTTTTTTTTGGTAAAGAAGTTTCCTTCTTTTTGCGTGTTCGTTTTCCAAAAATACGCGGTATTGACAGACACAGTCAGCAAGAGTATCTATCAAGGAAGATAGACACTGATGCCAACCAGTGAATTCAGAAATGTGCTCTACACGATGTTCCAAGTATATATCTTCAATGTTGGAATCAACTTTCAGCCGCTCCTTGTTCCCAAAAATAATCATGTCTCCAAAGTAACAGGGCAAACTTTCCGTTTCAGTGCTTATACCACTATCTGATTCCTTTAGCAGCTTCAGAACACGAGTTGCCACTTCCTTGATGGCAACATTTTTAGGAGCACAAACAATGGTTCTATGTTTCCTTTTCAAGAGAGTAAGTAGCAGTGTAGCGACGGTTTTAGTTTTCCCAGTTCCAGGAGGACCCCATATCAGGTCGACAGATGGCTTGTTCTCACAATGGAGTTTACTGAGACAGGCCCCAACTGCTTTTTTTTGGGATTCATTCAGATCATGGCTCAATCTCTCGTCAAGGCTCTCACTCGCAGAACCACTACCTTTGGTAACACAAAGATTAGAAACTTTATCAGCCTGCAACCGAAACATATTTCTTGTGATAATCCAGACCATGTAAATATGGTAGAAGGTTCTGAAACTTAATCGGTGTTAATATGACATAAAGAGCACTGCACAGCACAAACTTAAATCCCGTGAAAAATATAGTATAGAAAATTTTAAGGTCTAGTACCAATGAGTAAGTTGCCTCCAAGGAAGTAATTTGCCCTATTCAAGACATAATTCATTCATCTCCATATCATGAAACGGACCAACTAAAAGAAACAATCATCCTAATCTATTGATGAAACAGCATGGCTTAAAGCAACATGAATGTTATTTTCCGAATAAACTTACAAATCGACAGGAATAAAATGAAGCTTTGAAGCTTAGAGGAATATATTAGCAATGTTAAGTCTAAATGGACCAAAGGTACAAAAAAGGAAAGTCATACCACCAAATCTGTGCAGAGAACTTCCTTCAAAATATCCAAGTTCAGAGACATATGCAACGCATTCCATATCCTTCTGTTAGTGACTATATGCGTCAGGAAAATTGCATACATTGGCTTCCGGGAATTATTTACTTCAAGGTTCAATAATGTCTCCACTTCAAAGTTTGTGGATGACGTTGCCTTATCCTCTTCATCGTCTTCTCCAATCATCCTAACTAATGCGAACGCCCATCTTCTTCCGAACCTCTCCAAGTCAGGAACAGTTGCTGGCTTAGCATCAGTTAGAATCAAGATATCTCCAGGCAAAGTTTTGTAAGTTTCCTTGCCACGAGTGTTGGATTCATTGTTCCACCGACCGGCCTTAACAGCATATGAGTTCCCACTTCCCGTGCATTCCACACATTCAATAACCTCAGTGAAAGGCAGCAAAGAAATACTTTCCAAACTCGAGCACAGACTCGCCCGGGTTTCTTCCAGTAAAGGGTAGACATACGATCCGAGATAATCCTGGACCGACTGAAATTGATCCGGTATAGTCTCCACCTAAAAAAACAGCTCGACCAATTGTCAAATATGACCAACCAACCTTGACATTTCAAAAAAATACTTGGACCAAATTCCATAAAACATAACATATACTCCTAAAATGCCTAACGAGCTTGCCGAACAAAGTAGAATCATAAAGGGTTCTATTCTACTAAGTTGAATGCAAGGTTCTTATAAGGCAGGCTTACTAAAAGCACAAACACATAAAAAAAAAAAGAAGGAACGAGCAGACATCATTGGAAAATTCTCAGGTAAACACGACGTTGTCGTTGAACTTAAACGAAAATAAACCAAAAGGGCATGATAAAAGGAAAAGAAAAAAAAAAGCAAAGATCAGGGAAGAATAGAAAGAAACCTTGTCACGATATAGGTTTTCGTTGAGAATGTCGTGAAGAGACCAAGAGAAGACAAAATCAGTCAGGTCATTGGTACTGTGTCTCCTCCTCCTGCTCAAACCACCTTCTGCTATCTCCACGCCCACCGCTCTGTTTGTGCCCCCTCCCAAACCCATCTGAACCCACGTACTAAAATCTTCTACTTGTTTCTTTCTCCCCTTTTCTTGCCCATCAAAGCACCAGGGAAATATTGGGCAAAGCTTGTACGGACATCATCAGCCCTTTTTGAGCTCCGAAGTGAGCATTCTTAGCGACGAAGAAGAATGACACGGGGAAGGCAAAGGGGTCGTCCATGGACTCTTAAAAGAAGCAACTCGAGGTCTTTTCGTCAACCAACCATTCGAGGTCTACGTAAGGCGAAAAGATGGGGGTACCTCGTCTTCCGAACACGGTCTGATGGCTTTCTTTACTGCCCAAATGCTTGTAATAATTCCCGCTTTTCTTTGCTTACCCATGTTTCGATTTCTTGCAGACTAAGCTTCGTCAACTGTTTTCTGTCCGAAATGTATCATCGCATGAGTGAGGTCATTTTTGAAGATATTAAAATTATTTGTTGATACTGAAATAATAAGTAGATGAAAAGAAAATGATAAATCTTAACCAGAAAAATAATGCCACGAAAATAATAAATTGGTACAAATTTAATAAATGAAAGGTAAAACCTTAAATTGGTACAACCATTCTAATTGCCACATATTATCTAAATCGGCAATTTAATGGTAAAATTTAACAAAAACTAACGGAGAGTAAATTTATTATGAATGTACCAGTTTGGTTTTTTATGATAAAAAAATTAGCAAAATAAATTTATCGCATATGTACCAATTTTGGATTTTATGTTGTATTAAGCCTATATCATTAAAAACTCTTTCAAATAATTGCTAGAAAACTCAATATTCAAAATTGTAGATAGTTAGAGACGCCTCCTCCTCATTAGTTTTGCCAAATTCTTGTCGAAGCAAGGCTACAGTCAGATGCCTTTTCCATCGAGTATTGTCAACCAAAGAAGAATCAAATTGGTGATTCCTGTCATCTCTCGATTATTTATCTCCATAACGAGTTATAATATTTATGGACTTTCGAAAGTTTATTGAGAGTGTGTTTTAGGAAAGTAAATGCAATCACTATGTTATGAGTGCGGTTCTTTTGCTCTGCTTGAAGTTCTACTTCCATTAATTATAAAATCACAAATTATTTTCTATGTTTTGATTGATTCCGTACGACAATATGCATTAAAAAGTCTGCACCGGCATTGTTTCAAGCTCAGCTTGCACAAGTATATTCGATAAGTGCAAAACATCTAGCCGTTAATACATTCTTATATAAAATGTCGAAATATGACATTTCAAAATATTAAGATGCGGGAGTCATTATCAATAAATCCATATTAAAAAAAATGTGGGAAAATCTCAAATAAGGACTCAAAGTGAGCTTATTTTCTCAAATAAGGACCCGAAGTAACTGTTGTTCCAAATAAGGACCCGAAGTGGCTAACAAGTCTCAAATAAGGACTTGAACCCGTCGGCCAGCCAAAATGTTCACCGGCCGGTGAGCGTATGACATTTTCGGTGGCCAGAATATGGGTAATTTTGTCCCAAAAAATTATAGATAGAAATTAACAAACCCTAAAAACAAAACCCCCAAACTCTTCACGTTCTTCTTCTTCCGCTCTTCATCTTTTACGTTCTTTGTCCCCTCTCATTTGGAGAACCCAAATTCTCTGTTGATGGAGCAAGATCCCTGGCTCCCTGAGTTCCGAGGAAGTGGATTCAAAGTGCATTCGTTGGAAAGAAATGAAGATAGAAAACAAAATAAGAAGATGTGAAGAAACGAAGTTAGGCGTTTCTTGTTGTGTTTCAATTCGTGTTCCATTAACAGAAAATTTCCATGCTCCAAGCGAGAGAGGACAAAGAATGGAGAAGATGTAGAGTAGAAGAAGAAAAACGTGAGAACATGAAGAGTTTTTTTTTTTTTTTTTTTTTGTCAAAAGAACGTGAAGAGTTTGGGGGGTTTGTTTTTAGGGTTTGTTAATTTCTATCTATATTTTTTTTTTTTTTGGACAAAATTGCCCATATTCCGACCATCGGAAATGTCACACGCTCGCCAGCCGGTAAACATTTTGGCCGGCCAGCAAGTTCAGGTCCTTATTTGAGACTTGTTAGTCACTTTGGGTCCTTATTTGGGACAATGGCTAATTCGGGTTCTTATTTGAGAAAATAGGCTCACTTTGGGTCCTTATTTGAGATTTTCCCAAAAAATGTGATAGGAACATCGCTCTAATAAAAGGCTAATAGAGTAAAAGCTTTTAAAATGCCAGTCGCCAGTTTCACAAAATTCAACTGACAAGTTCAGGAATCTATTAATGTACAATGAGTCATTGACATGAAGATGATTAGATAATATGTTTTAAAGCTTCAATTCATTTGTAATATGTAGGGTTCATCATCATCATGCTATAAAAAATTTTCTGATGTTGCCTATATTAATTAAGATTGAAATTTACCGTTTTACGAGATTGTCTAATGAAATGAGATATAAAGATTTTTAATTAGTTTAATATGAGGTTGGCTTGGGCGGGCTGAATAGAGCTCGGTTTCTTATGAGAAGACATGTGACTGAAAATTCTATATATAGTACTCAAGTCTTTTTTCTAATCTTGATACACAAATACTTTATATAAGGAACAGTTGTAGGATGCAATTTGTGAAGCATAATCTCATTGAGCCAATATTACAATTAGATCATTGTCATTCCATATTAAGAATGATGGATTTCAAATAAGATGCACAAATCCTGAAGGGCAATCTTACGAAGGGTACTCCTTAGGTTAGGCTATCCCTTGGTGGGAGTTCGCATTACTATCACACCCATCTGGAATTTGTCCTCTATGCCGCGACTTCCATCGACCTGCACATCAGGCCCAATCTGCACGATGCTTTCTTCTCTAGGGGTGAGGTCATACGATGCCATTGCCAGGCGCTCGTGCATGAGAAAAATCCCTTAAAAGTAAGCCGCACGCTGATCAGTTGCTTGAGAAAGAAACCTGATGCCATCTGCACAGGGTCGACAGTCCTGCATCTTCTTGGAATAGCCCCCAAGAGATGATGATTCAAGATCAGGTCAGCCTCAATGCGGGCCATGGGGTCGACAGTCCTGCATCTTCTTGGAATAGCCCCCAAGAGATGATGATTCAAGATCAGGTCAGCCTCAATGCGGGCCATGGGGTCGACAGCTAGTCATTGTTCTACAATGATATGTGATATGCTAGCTCCTTTAATCGATATATGTCGAACAGATCTGCTTGAAGAGCCTGATCGAAGAGATCCTCGTCTACTTTCACTGTTTCTTTCTTTTTCTAGAAATCTCCTCCAATCAGATCTGCTCGTTATTGTTTTACAACATACTAGGATGAAATAGAGTTCCCTGCTACTATATTGCAAACGAGTTGGTAACTGTCAAATGCTGTGTCAGTAACTTGTTCATCTAGTCGCGTGTTAGTAATTTTCAGCGGGTTAAAACAAATATCAAAGTTTCTTTATTCCTAAAATTTACCAACTATTCTAATAATCTACCAACATTTATTTTTGTGACTTACCAATGATTTGAAATTATTAAATCTTAATTTGATTGATGTACCAACATTCAGTTATCAATGTTCTTTTAGAAACCGATTCCTTTGTCATTTACTTGTGACTACCAATGCTTTCGAAGCACCAACTTTATTTAAAAATTTCCCGCCTAAGTTTCATTGACATATCACCATTCATCACATTAACAGAGTGCACCACAGCAGCAATCGGCTACAAGCCGAGCCAGGCTGGCCGGCAGTCACCCCCTCCCCCCGCCCGGCGGGTCCCCGATGCCCCAGCTGATGATGATCTAGGGAATGTCCACTTCCCCGGCCATGTGCTTCTGCAGGCGTATCACTGCCGCATAGTCCCCATAGGCCTCATGCCTAGAGAAGTATGCCAAAGTTTCGCTCCTTGAGCCTGTTCAGAGAGAACGAGTACTTCACCGTGTCCCCGCCAGATTCAAGCCCGAAGGTCCTTGTCTGATCGGACATAGCAGTGTAAAAGCTGTAGCAATACACGCCTTGCTCGGCGTTATGCTCGATGACGCACCCCAAGAACTGAACTACCTTGCTCCTTGTGTTCACCTAGGTGGGACACCCTACGATAGGTCACCGCCCGTCCTCCTTGGGGCATCCCCGGCAGGATAGTCCCACGGCCTCCATGGCATTGTCCAGTATTTTCATGATCACTTTAAATAAAATTTGACACTTGAGGGGTTATATTCTGATTAGACACACTAGTGAGCCATGTAGGATTGAGAAGATAATAAAATATAGTTATGTTGAATTTCCAGCGATTTAGACCAGAGTTGGCACTTAAATGATCGTTTTTTTTTTTTAAAGTAACACTTAAGTGATCCAAAAAAAAACTTTTAACATTAAAGTAACCGCCGTATATAACTTTTGGCATTTCTAGTGTACTTATCTATACTCCTAAAATACCTAATGAGTTTGCCAAACAAAGTAAATGCATGAAGGGTTCTATCTCACTAAGTCGAATGCAAGATTCTTTTAAAGTTAGGCTTACTAATAACACCAAAAAAAAAAACAGAGAGAGAGAGAGCTACGAACTAACATGATATGGAAAATGCTCAAGTAAACCCCACAATGTTGTTGAACTCGAACGAGAATAAAACCAAAAAGACATGAGAAAAGATTAAGAAAAAGCAAAGATGAGAGAAGAATAGAGACACCTGGTCATGGTAGAGGTTTTCGTTGAGAATGTCGTGAAGAGACCAAGAGAAGACAATATCAGTCAGGGCATTGGGATTGTCTCTTCTCCACTTGCTGCTCCAACCACCATCGGCTTTCTCCATGCGCAACACTGTTTGTGCTCGCTCTTAAGTCCACCTGGACCACGTACCAAAACACCAAGGAGAAACCACTCTTTAAGGTTTCACGAAACTCGCAAGGCCAAAAAAAAGGGCACGTTTCAATAGCTAGCAAAAGATTCCCAGAATTATCACTTTTTCTCTGTCATTTCTTCCTTCAACTGGGAAATTCCATTCGTGGGGACAACGCGAACCGAATAGGACGATAATCAGGCGAAGTCGATGCATGGAGATGATCGGAATTCGACCAGTGGAGTGTTTCAATTCAGTTGCAACTCGTGTGCTGGTTATGTTTTTTCTTTGTTATTTATTATAGCTTCATTCTTATATAATTTACGTCCTTTATGCAAAGGGGTTAAAAGTAGTCATGCACGTGGGGAGCGCGCGCGTGGTATCTAGCAGTCATCTGAAGACACGTATGCTTTAGATGAAGAGTAGCTAAAAGTCATAATTAGAGGCAATAATACTAATTACTGAGATTAGTGGCAGATTTTGCATTTGTTTTGAATTTGTCTCTAAAAAGACATTTAGAAATGGCGGCATTCGAGACAAGTATCCCATTTGACCTAAAAGATTTTAGGGGGCGAAATTTTTTTGACTTAATGTTCTTTGACTCTAGAACTCATTATTGTTGTACCGCAATTCTACACAAGCCAGCTCTCATGTAATTGATCAATCATTATTATTCATGTGTTACGAATCTCGTCTTACTTGGAGACATGTGTAAGGTATCTCGTACTTGCGAGCAATTGTGATTGGTCGGCCACACCGCTAGTAATAGATTGGAAAATTGTTCAAAAAGTGTTAAACTTATTGTATGGCGGTTAATTCAATCTTAAACATTTCAATTGTATCAATTTAGTTCAAAACATTTTGACGATTTGTTAAATGTAGTCATTCTTGCCAATTTTGGCCGGAAGTCCCTAACATGGACACGATGGTTAGCCAGCAAACATTGATTATTATTTTTTGAATTTTCTGATTTTTTTGAATTTATTTAATCGGGTTGTACTACTAGTACAGGTGAGATTGAGAAAAGTGTCTATGTTTTTCATTATTCCTCCTTGGAATCGTTGTTTGAATTTGGATCCCTCGATGAATCGGAATAAAAAATTGTATTGCTCCCCAAATTGGAAGAAGTGAGGGTGAGGAAAGCGGGAAGCCTGAGAAATGTGGTGAAGAGTGACTTCAAAATAGTTTTTGAGTTTTTTTTTTTTTTGGTCGAAAAATAGTTTTTGAGTTTTCCTTGTCTAAAAGATGTCTAGGTTGAAATTTGCCGGCAGTTGGGTATTGTAAACACATGAAGGAAGCGACTCCCAAGGAAGAAGGTGGTTGAGCAAAAGCGGAAGTGATGAGTTTCCCTTGCTTTAAGTTCACTAGAGACTTGACGAGCTCGATAATTTGATTGATTTCAGTTCTGGAAGTTGTTCGTACTATTTCGCCTCCTTAAGAAGTATACGAATTTGATGGTGCCGTAACTTTGGAGGATTTATCTTGGGTCCTACGAGTGTCGAGAGGTTGTTAGGTGAGACGGCCGAAGAGGATGATGAATCGCCACAGTCATTGTTCAATGAGATGATTTGCTCTGTTCCTTACTATGCTCATATGTGTTCTTGCAATATCGTGTTTTAGAACAAAAAAAATTGTTGTCCTTTCTCACATTACCCTCACACATTTCCCAATGTAGAGGGCTGAGAATTAAAGGCGCTCAGTGCAAAGAGTTATGGAACAATCAAATTCTCACTTATTCTTTTCGCAAATTAGAATCCCTTAAATTGAAGTACTGTGACAATCTCCTATGCATTGCCCCATCCCATGTGTGGAAGAGGCTGCAATGCTGTCTCAAGATCCTAGAATTGAAATCATGCCGTTTGATCGAAATCATAAACAAAAGTAATGGGACTGTTAGAAAGCATGGTGAAATGTGGATACTGGTTTTGTGTGATCTGGACAACTTGAGGCACATTTAGTGGTACGATGGTCTCCCAAAGGTTCCATTACCCAACTTGAGAGACATAAAGGCGTCGGAGGTGCCCCTTTTGGAGATTCTTTTCCCACCCAATTTCTCAATGAGCGAAGGTCGGGCAAATCAAGGAGCTGGTGGTGGGGTCGCATGTAAATATGGAACTAATTGTTGGCCATGACAAATGTGAAGAAGTGTTCGGTACGACAATCGCCTTCTCCGAATTAATCACTCTTTAAGACTTTACAAGTTGCCCAAGTTCTGAGAATCTTTACCGAGAAATACCCTACGGAATTCCCATCCTTGGATGTCTTCAGGCAGTAGTAGGCTGTGGAACGTGCCGAACCAAGGCTATCGAAGTGAAGGGGAAAGTGATGGGGAATATAAGGTTTTATGAAGTGTAGCAACAAAGTTCGTGACAATTGCAACGAATGGTGTTCGGCCATACAAAAAGACGTATGGTAATATGAGATATTTGTCCTGCATTCTCTTCTACACTTCATACGGAGTTTGTGACTAGTTCCTTCACCATTCACTTTCTTTGGTTTGTCTCCTAAGCCATTACAATGAGGGAAAAATTCTAAAAAGAGTTCGAAGTCTCAAATAAGGGCTTGAAGTAGCCATGATAGTTTGACTTGCCAACCTGCTAAATATTCTAATCGGTCAAGGAATTTAAAATATTATTTGAATATATTAAAAATAAATTATTTTTTTTTTTAAATAAGGAAATTAGGCGAGGACTAAGTCCTCGCCGTCGAAAGCTAATTGGCTATGGTGGGGGATGGCCAGGCCGGGGTCGGCGAGGGTCGCTCGTCGAGGCTCGACGACCCTCGCTACTGGCCATCCCCCACCATCGCCAACCATTCTCGGTGATGGTTGGGCGGCAACTGTGAGGGCCTACAAAGCCCTTGCCATTTTCCCTTCCCCTTCCATTTTTATTCAAAAAAATTTCATCTAATACAGAAAAATAAAAAATAAAAAGGAAAAATTAAACAAGTGAAAGACGAAATGTCCTTATTAGCCGATGAGTTAAGTCATTCTTTGAAGCTGACATGCCTACTTCAAGCTCTTATTTGAAATAATGTTCACTTTATGTCCTTATTTAAGAAAAAAAAATATTTCAAACCTTTATTAGAAACAAAATCCACTTCAAGCTCCTTATTTGAGAAAATGATGGCATTTCAGGCCATTATTTGGAATTTTCTCAATGACGAGGAACTAGACATTAGCCCATTGGAGGGTTATGTATATATTCTAATCAAGTGCATTATCGTGATACTATCGATTTTTTTTTTTCACTTGATATTGGAAAATATATATGCTATTATATTAAGCATGTTGAAGGAAAACATTAAAGATGTCCATATTTGAAAGAGCTTTGTGTACGCTTAATTTCAGGAAGAATCAAATTTGTATAATGCTCATTGTCCACACACGTGTGCCCATCCCTCAACCGCTAGTTTCTCCATTATGAATTTGCATTTTGGAGGAAAAGAAAATTCTCCTTTAGAACTTCTGAGAGCCCATAGTTTGCCCCCCCAACAGTCCCCTTTAATACTGGACGAGGATGTTGGGAAAGACCAATCATTGATTAGTTATCTGTTACATTTTAAGACACAAGTACAATATCATGACAAGTTTTATGACCTACACGTTAATTTTTTTTTTTTTATAATTTTTAAAGGTAAGTAACGCACTATTATATTACCGGCTTTGTAGCCCGCGTGATGCACGGGAAAGTAAAACAATAATTTTCATATGAGAATTTTATAATTTCTTTGCATGGAAAATAGTAAGATGAAAAGGAGTAAGAATTAATTAGTCAATTGGAGAAATTTACCTCTCTGCTTGATGCAGATCTATTTATTTATACTATCAATTAATTTTTTAACCTTCTTTCATTACAAATTTCAACTGATTAACTATTTATATAGCTTGGAAATTCACTACATCAAGTACAAAATACTTAATTAATAGAGTTAGGGTATTCAACTAGAGAACTCTTCATTGTTGATTGATGCTACTCTTTATTCCAAACTATCATTCATAGCCTCTGGATTATCTGTCCTTATATAGCACTATAACTATATTTAAGAATAACTGTTCCATCTATTAGTGTGTTCTTTAACCTGATCGTATTGAAATTTTTCTCAGTAATGCGTGTTTTTATTTGATTGAGTACTTTTTTGACCTTCACACTCCTAGCAATGAGGCAATTTATATGTCCGGACAAAAAAGTACTCAATAAAACCTTCTTTATTATGAACTATTTTTCAAAAGAGATATTTTTTTTTATATAATCAGTCAATAAAAATTTGTGGCACAAAATAACATATATGAGAGAGAGGGACCTTTCAAAAATTAGTCATTGTAATACAAGTTATGGTGACTGAAGGAGGAGAATTTAATGAACTCGAGTTTTGGGCACATTTAAAGACAAATGGTATCCACCAAAATGGGTTGCCAAAAAGCAAATTTGGATGCCTATGCTGATTCATTTTGGCATACTTGTGCTATTTTTATGTATTCAATTTTTATTTAACATTACAAATCCCTTTTTTAACAAAATATCTCCATCCTTACGGTTTATAATTGCTTTTTTCTATCGCTTGAATATTGTCAAACTTTCCTATCTTATTTGGTCGTGTGAAGCTTCTTAAAACTAGCAGGTAACTCCACAATTCATGTGAGCCAACAATTTTAGTACTAAAGGTGTGTTTGTTTAATTGAAAATCTCATGATAAAAGAAAATAATTTTCAAGAAAAATGGTTTGTTTTTATTTGTTAAGTGATTTGGGAAAAGCGATTTCCTTCTTGCTAGAAGGAAAAGTCATTTTTCCCAAATCTAAACCTGTTACTTTCAACCTATGAAAAATATTTCTATAAATCAATTAGTTTTTGTTATCTAAACACAAGAAAGTCATAAAACAATTTGCAGAAAACAGATTTCTTCAAAATAAATGGAGTCTAAAGTAGATATCAATATTTGCAACATTTCCTCGCAGGCTAGCAACCAGTTCAATCATGGCTACCTTCATTCTTGTGATAATATGCTTAATGTTGTCAACAGGTGACATGTGTTATGTATACCTACATCTTTAGTCTTTTTGTATATATAATATCAATTGTCATGCATAATAGAGTCAATTTTATAAGAATTAATAGACATTAACATTTTTTCATTCTCGTAAAATTAATTTAACTATTTATGACTTTAAAATCTGATATTTTTAGATGTGATGTTCATAATTATACTAATAATTTTATAAAAAAATTATTTTTGAAATTTTCTCATTCATAAAGTAAAGTAAATTGTACTTGTTGTTGTCAAGAAATAATGCTCTAGACCCATTAAATTTGATTGTACATAATGAGCAAAAAACACTTTTATTATCATATATTACTAGAGATTTTTATATAGCAATTTTACTTTTCTCTTGAAAAAACTCTTCAACTTTTATTTGGGACAGAAAAGAATCATTTTATCCAATATAAATGCGTTCAATGTGCGAAAATCAATTTTAGTATAATATGTTAGATTTTTAAGCTCTTTCAAGAATTTAACAGAAAAGCTTTAACGAGTTTACTAACTAAAATTACACTATCAATAATATCTTTTAGTTTTTTTGTTTCACAAAAAGAAAAGATCAAAGCAAGTTTTTTCCCTCTTGATCGACAATGCAAGAAAATTGTTCAAAAAGTCCTAAACCTATTGCATTTTTGCCTATTCAATTTTAAACTTTTCAATTTTATCAACTAAATCCTAAACATTTTCATTTCTTGTTAATTGAGTCCATCCGGCCAATTTTGGCCGAAAATTGCTAACGTGGCCAGCCAATGCTAACATGGCGTTTTTAAATTTTTTTTTTTTTTTTTTTTTTTTTTTGGGTTTAGGTTTGGGCTGGCAAGGCTTGTTGGCCAAACCTCGTAGGACCTAGGGGAGGGCATCGTGACCCTCGCCGGTGAAACCTAGGCTTGCGAGCCCTCGCCCAAAATCAGCAAGGGCTGCGACACCCTTGTTGGATTTGGCCAAGCAAGGGTGGCTACCTCACTTGAGGCCCTTGCCTAGGGCTGGTGGGGGGGTCGGCAAGCCCTTGCCTGGCCATATCCAACAAGGGCGTCATGACCCTTTGCCGATTTGCGATGAGGGCAGCGACGCCCTTGCCCAAGGCCGAAGAGGGTCGGTCGATAACCCTCGCCAGACCTAACCCTAAACCCCCCCCCAAAAAAAAAGTAAAAAAGGGGAAAAATAAAATTTCAAAAAAATTATTAAAATATTATTAAAAAATGCCACATCAGCTTCGATCAGCCACATCAACAATTTTCGGCCAAAATTGGCTGGATGAACTCAATTGGCAAGAAGTAAGAAGGTTCATGATTAAATTGGCAAAATTGAAAGGTTTGTGACTAAATTGGCAAAAGTGGAACACGTTTAGGACTTTTTGGACGATTTTCTCTCGACAAGGCTGGCAAGACATTTTTTCTTAATTTGGAAAAGTTGAATCTTTTTCCTTTAAGATAATAACAACTTTATAGCATGAGTCTCCATTGGAAAATACTCGGAAGAAGAACTAGATGAACCACATGATTTATATCTCCATCAATGTAGATGAAAGTTACATGCCAACTCATGTCATGCCCACAACTTGCTTTAAGATAAAAACTCCGTTGGTTGCTCTTCTAGGCCTCCAAGGAAGTTGAGGGGGCACCGATTCTTCTAGATCGATGATTGCAACTCTTCAAGGATGCAGGTTTCGAAAAGCTCCGACTCTTCAAGGACGGAGTGAAAACTCTTCTAGATTTTCAATGATATGAACTCTACAAGGTTCACGATACTTGCTTCAAAGCAAAGTTTTTTTCATTCATAAAAAGTCGTTCGTCTTCCACAAGAAATTGGATGGCTTATATCGTCAAAGAAATAAAGACAGAGCATTGAAACTAGGAGAAATAAAGACAGAACATTGAAACTAGGAGAAATAAAGACGAGGCATTAAAACTAGGAGAAATAGTAAAAGCATAACGTCTTCATGGCTCCCAAGGTGTCTTTCCAGCTTTCGGGATGGATTCAAGATGTCGATACGGCTTCTCGGTTTCGTCGAGCTTGAATGCGAGCCGATCTTCTTGGTCGAGAGAGCTGGTCTTCAATGCGGGCTGCATCATCCTCCCCATCTTTAAAAGAATTCGTCCTCGAATTCTCACCATCATCATTAGAAGAATCTCCCACCCTACTAGGTGTCGATGTAATCTTCTTGCCTCCAAATTCAAAAGAATATGTATTTCGATAACCATCATGCGTAGTCCTCCTATCGAATTGCCATGGTCAACCAAGAATAATGTGACTAGCATCCATCGGCAGAACATCACACCATATCTTGTCACTATAAACATAACCAATGGACAGATTAACAAGACATCGTTTTGAAACAGTTACCTCAGCGCCTATCTTCAACCACGACATTTTATAAGGTGTAGGGTGCGTTTTTAATTCCAACTTCAGCTTGTTTGCTGCTACTTCAGAAATTATATTCTCACAACAACCAGAGTCAATAATTAATTGACACACCTTTCCCATGATTGTGCAAGAAGAATGAAAAATATTGGTACGCAGCCACCTATCTCCAGTGTCATCTCGAGGAGTAAGAAAAATTTTCCTCACCATAAGAAGTTCGCCAGTGTCAGCATGCACTATTTGTTATTGTCCGCAACTTCTTCATCATTTTTCAACTCCTCTTCAAGTGGATCCTCAGCATTCTCATCAGAATCATTATCCACCAAAAAGGCTTTACCGATTGGTCGATTCTTATTGATTCGACAATTGTTAGCACGATGACCCAACTCCCCACAAGAATAGCAACGTATTTCGGACGTAGCAGGTTGCTTTCAAAACATGGGGTTGAGTAGAAGGCTTACTAGCGGTTGCTGTCTCCAAGAACGAGAGCGCTCCATTTTGAGTGCCCGTTGGTGTGCATCTCCTAAGTCTCAAATGTCGAGGAATTCCAAGGCGTCTTGAATGTAAAATTGAAGACCGTTCAAGTATTTGTTCACAAGCACATCCTCCGAGTCCTGGATATTGTTATGAATCAAAAACTCATTGAATTCATTGGTGTATTGGTCCACCGTTCGCGTACCTTGTTTTAGATTTCGGTACCGTTGGTAGAGCTCTCTCTTATATCCTCTGGGAAGAAAATATTTTTGAATCTTGCCCTCCATCTTTCTCCACAAAGTGATTGGTGCTTTGCCAACGGCTTGGCGAGTTTGTTTTTCATGTCTCCACCAATCAATCGCCTTGCCTCGGAATCGCATAGCAATGATCCCAACTCGACGATTCTCCGGAACCTTTCGATGCTCAAACACCTCATTCACAAGTGTTAGCCAATCAACAATTTCATCAGGAGACTCAATACCTGTAAATTCTGGAACATCTTTCTTGACTTCCTTTTCCCAATCTGGCTCACGAATATGTTGTAAATGATGTTGAACATGCCTCCGACCGTGAATAGGTTGAAAACTCTCCGAAGAGGAAGAGTCACCATGGGAATCTTCAGTCCTTGAACGGGGTGGAGAATTATTTGTTTCAGTCCTCAAACGCTGAACTTCTTGCATCAATTCGTCAATTTGTTGTTGCATATTCTCAGCGAGTGTGTGCAATTCATCGAGGGGAATGGTTCTGCCGCCACGACGTATAGCTTGTCTGGGAGGCACTGTCCTCTCCTCCAAAGCTCTGATACCAAATGATGCAAGCCAAGGGTAGGCTTTCTCAAACAATAGGATCGGGAGAGTGACTCGCGCATGGGAAATAGGACAGACAGAAATTTCAGCACTGCGCAAGCTCAGGAGAACAGTCGTATCTTTGTCGATACAGATCGGATCGATTTGATTCCAAAGCCAAATGAACAAAGGCTACTGGATCTACAATTTCTCTGTTTTGGGTTTTCTGAAATAAGCACTGTAGGATGGTCGAAATTGGGTTGGAAATAACGAACAGAATAGGAAAAGATAAAAACTCCGTTGGTTGCTCTTCTAGGTCTCCAAGGAAGTTGAGGGGCCACCGATTCTTCTAGATCGATGATTGCAACTCTTCAAGGATGCAGGTTTCGAAAAGCTCCGACTCTTCAAGGACGGAGTGAAAACTCTTCTAGGTTTTCAAGGATATGAACTCTACAAGGTTCACGATACTTGCTTCAAAGCAAAGTTTTTTTCATTCATCAAAAGTCATTCATCTTCCACAAGAAATTGGATGACTTATATCATCAAAGAAATAAAGACAGAGCATTGAAACTAGGAGAAATAAAGACAGAACATTGAAACTAGGAGAAATAAAGACAGGGGATTAAAACTAGGAGAAATAATAAAAGCATAACGTCTTCATGGCTCCTAAGGTGTCTTTCCAGCTTTCAGGATGGATTCAAGATGTCGATACGGCTTCTCGATTTCGTCGAGCTTGAATGCGAGCCGATCTTCTTGGTCGAGAGAACTAGTCTTCAATGCGGGCTGCATCACATAGTCTTATCTTCTCTTCTAACTTTCACTTCTCGTGATACACAATTCACTCCTCAAGTTTTTTTTTCTCTTCTTCCAACATATCTAACATGCAATTCCAGAATATGGATCGCTTGTTTTTTCTCCAAGTTTTATAAACTATTGAAATAGAGTTGAATTTGTCAAATTAAAATAATGAATGATATTAATGAATGAAGAATTAATGTTTTTAGTGTAAATTCATTATAGGCTTTTTTTAATTATTTATTTATTTATGAATTTGATTCAAATTAATTTGATTGAAATAATCATAAAAATGATAATTTATTATGTATATATAATATATTTAATATACAACGTGTCGGAATTTTATGTTTTTTGAGAAACGACGTGTCGACATATCGTGTCGTGTCGTGTCGCGTGTTGTCGGTGCTACTTAGCGTCTCTAAGGGTGACGAAGGAAGAGAATCAATCCTTTTTATATGTCTCTAGTATTTGAATGACCAGGAATTCTTTTCCAAATGTATATGCATTTTAGGATACATTTGTTTTGCGGAAAACTCAAAAATAAAAAGCATTTTTTAGAAATATAATTAGTTTTCCTTTGTTTGATAATATATGGTCGAAAACATTTTCTGATGTTTGGATCTTATTGGAAAATGATCTTTATATCATGACTTTATCTCACGTAAAAAAAAAAAAAAAAAATCGGATTTTCTAATTATTTTTATTTTTTAAAGTTTGATTTTTTAATTATTTTGTCAATGAGTTGTTAAAAGAAAGCGAAATTAGTTAGAAAATGATTTTTTTTTCTTTTTTGTTATACCATCATCATCACCTTCTGCTTCTCCTTCTCCTTTTGCTCTTCTACTTCTCCTTCTGCTTCTGCTTCTTCTCCTCCTTCTTCTTCTGCTTCTTCTTCTTCTCCTCCTCCTCCTCCTCCTCCTCCTTCTTCTGCTCCTTCTTCTCCTTCTTCTTCTTCTTCTCCTCTTCTTCTTCTCCTTCTGCTCCTTCTTCTTCTTCTCCTTCTGCTCCTTCTTCTCCTTCTCCTTCTCTCCTTCTCGTTTCTGCTCCTCCTTCTCCTCCTCCTGCTTCTCCTCCTTCTCCTTCTCCTTCTCCTCCTTCTTCTTCTTCTCCTCCTCCTTCTCCTTCTTCTGCTCCTCCTCCTCCTTCTTCTGCTACTTCTGCTTCTTCTCCTCCTTCTCCTCCTTCTCCTTCTTCTGCTACTTCTTCTTCTTCTTCTTCTGCTACTTCTTCTCCTCCTTCTCCTCCTTCTTATCCTTCTTCTTCTCCTCCTTTTGTTGGGAAAATATGGCTTTGAATTGAGTAGAACAATGAAGTCAGATCTTTAGAGTAATCAAGTCGAAATTTGAGGCGTGATATCACTTTCTTTAAGGATTTATTTACCCTATAAAGTTGCTAATGGTCACCGGCAAATTTCCTCAAGGATACAACAAAGTCTCAAAATTGAGATACTAGATAGCAATTCTAGTATTTCTCCAAGGTCTCTCATGGGAAACAATTGGAAACACTGGCTATAGTTTCTCTTGAAAGAAAACGAAAAGATGGAAGAAGATATGTGTTTTATCTCTAAACAAACGTACTTCTCTTTTTATTTCAAATAGAGGCAACCCTTCAAAATGTTGCAAAAGAACAAAGGCAACCTTTCGTGAATAAGTACGTCTTAAAGGTTACGTTGAAAAGACATAAAAAATTCGGAATTAAATAAATACTAAATAAAAATAACCGTAACTTTTCGTGAACAGTCATACTGTTTCAACAAGACTTTATAGTTAATTTTTATAGAAATAAATCCGAATTTTCAATAAATAAAATTAATGATCGTCGGTTAGTGCCAAATATCTTCCATGTGCGCACTCACATCTTTTCGATGTGGGACAATGCACCTCTTCATTTGTTTTATGAACAAATTACCAACAATCCCCCACTTTTGTTTATAAAACCAAAAACAAAAAATAAATCGTTAGAAATATACAGCTAAAATTTCCGTGAGATTAATATACATACATAAACGTCTCTTTCGAGTTAAACCTTTACTTAGTGCAAGTATCTCAAAGCTCTATCAAAGTGACAAGTAGCTCGGCTTTAAACTTTTACTTTTATATAATAGAACCGGACATATCGCACATACACTAACCTTTTATTTCAGCGAGAAGTTCTATATTACTCCGCACTATTATGGCCTTGTGCTTGATCCTGTTTCATGAACTCTCTAGAAAGCAACCCTCACTTTCGTAAGAAGTGGCACCACTTCTAAACTTATATATGTGAAGTATCTACTATGTGTTTCTGTTACTATCAACACATTACAAGTTTGTACTATACTTCATTAAGAATTCAATTCAACCTACAAAACGTAACAGATGATACTGACTTCTCGTATCGGGACTATGTCAGTATCAAACAATCACATGCAGTAACTTGTTCTTACCCATTAAACCTTGTAACTAGTGATGTTCTAGAAAAAGGTCGGGTTACCATTACTGGTGATTTTAATTAAAGGATTTCAGCCCCGTTTCTTATGAGGTCATTATTACTATGTCTCTTGGTAAAACTTTTGCCAAGGGATCAGCAAGATTATTACTTGACTTCACGTAGACAATTGTTATGGTACCATCTTTAATCAATTGTCTCACATATTCATGTCTTAGACTAATATGTCTAAACTTACCATTATAGGTGCTATTATAGGCTCTTGCAAAAGTAGATAGTGGATAGAAATATGAGGCATAGGATTAGGCCATAATTTGATATCCAACAACAAATTCATAATTCATTCAGCCTCTTTCCAGTTGTCGCTAAAGTAACGAATTCAGATTCTATTGTTGAATGAGTTATACACATTTGTTTCTTGCTCATCTAAGAAACAACACATTCCCTTAATGTGAAACTTCGTCCGGAAGCGGACTGTTTATCTCTCATACTTGTAATCCAAGTAGCATTGGCGTATCCTTCTAATATAGCCGGATGATTATAGAACAATAAGATAATTCTCAAATGTTCTATATTTGGATTACTAGAATTTACTCAACTTGCATATACAAAAAGTAATATCAGGTATAGTATAATGCATCACATACATTAGAGACCCTATATCACTCGCATATTTAAATTGTGCTACTGCTCTACCAGTATTATAATATAATTTAATACTGAATCAAATGGAGTACACATTTCTTTGAAGCCAAGATGTTTAAATTTATTTAACATCTTTTCCATGTCATCACTTTGGCTTAAAGAATAACCCCCACTATTTTTTTTTTTTTAATTTTAACACCCAATAAGGTATCTACTTCACTCAAATCGTTCATTTTAAAATGAAAGTTAGATACTTTTTTGTCTTAATGACTCCAATCACATTGGCTCCATAGTCCCCTTCGAATAACCCCACTTCAAGACTATTTTAAGAGGCAATTAATCGAAATTATGCATCATCAAATTTTCATCCTCGATAAAATACATACATCAAAATAGAAAACCAATGCAATTCTACTCTCTTGGCTCATTTATGCTATTCCATAGAATCAAATATATGAGGGGCAATGACAGCAAATAGAACACGTCAGAACCAAACAAGGAACACCCTTCACTGAACATTGGACATAAACTGTAGAGTTTGCTCTAACATAACCAACCTACGAACTCCCACTAGAAAAAATAATTACATGACCTCATGTAATCTCTACATTTTTCCATTAACACAAAAACATAGAATGATATGAACCAACGTACAAAAACGATCATGCTAAAACTACAATCAAAACCGCAATTCAACATGTAACGGAAAAACAATGATTTCCTACCATTGTTCGTATTTTCATGGAACTAGTAAATTGCAAGTATATTAAACTATATACATGCTATCATCGAACCATGCTCTACACAACATATATGATACCATTTTCATATAGGCTAGCTACCGTATTTCCAAAAACATAATAAAATACAAGCTAAAAATGAATAAACTATGCATTAAACCCTAAAAATATGCATACTCAGGGTTCCCTACACAATTTTTATACCTTTAAAAAACTCACAAATAAAACATAATTATACTACAGTGTAGAAAACATCCATACGAACCAAATGCCGCCAACTACGCTTCAATCAGAGCTCTCACGCGCTCACACTCGCCACCTGAGTGTGTGGCGCGTGTGGCGCACGCGCTAGCGAGGCAACCGGCTCCTGGCCGGTCCGACCGGTTTGACCGCCGGCTCTGTTGACCAGTCCGACCATTGATCGATCAACGGTCAGGTCGGGTCACGGGTCGGGTCGCCGGCCAGCAACCGGCCGACCAATTGCTGCCGGCGGTGACGTCATCCAATGGTTACCGACCGTTGGATGACGTCACGGTGACGTCAGCACGGGTCACTTCGCCGTCGCGCGCGTGACGCTCACGCGCTGGCATGCCCAGCGCGTCATGCCCGTGGAGCCCACACGCAGGGGCTTTTGGTCACGCGTGTAGGCGCGTCCGACGTCCTTTGGCGGTGCTCGACCCATCGTCGAACTCGTTTTGATGAGTACTTTCATCTTGTATATTAAAAAAATTATTTGGCCGAAAAAATATTCCGAAAATGGCCAAAACCGTACGGATGTACGCGACCCCAAACCCATTCTTCGCTTCGATTCATTTTCGACGATTTAGATTGCATTTCCGAGCAATAAACATCTAGACAATGTAGAATTCAATCTCTTAATCTCGATATCAAGTGGTAAACGAGAAAATTCGATGAAAACGAGGCAGAAATCACGACCTGGCTCTGATACCAAATGTAAGACATAAAAAACAAATGCGGAAACCAGGATCGATTATAGACAAACCGTTTTGTGTGCTTCATCCTCTTGACTCCATTGTTGCGAAATATATCTTTAAAATTGTTGGGAAAATATGGCTTCGAATTAGGTAGAACAATGAAGTCAGATCTTTAGAGTAATCAAGTTGGACTTTGAGGCGTGATATCACTTTCTTTAAGGATTTATTTGCCCCATAAAGTTGCTAATGGTCACCGGCAAATTTCCTCCAAGATATAACAAAGTCTCAAAATTGAGAATACTAGATAGAATTCTAGTATTTCTCCAGGATCTCTCATATAGGAAACAATCGCAAACAATGGCTGTAGTTTCTCTCGAAAGAAACGAAAAGATGGAAGAAGATATGTGTTTTATCTCTAAACAAACGTACTTCTCTTTTAAGCTTTTCAAGTTCATGACATCATCACAACATTCTACTTCAACTTCAACATACTCAGAATGCTGCCTTAGTTCTTCCAAATCAAAGTAGGTGCGTTGCATTGCTACTTAGGATACACCTCCACGATGCAACAACAACTAAACTCGCCGGCAGTTTTGAAAATTGACTGTTAAATCATGCTTCAAGTTTACATTCGTGCACCTAAATTAGACTATGTGGAGTGGAATTCTTGACCGAGTACTTTTCCGTTGAAATCCTCCTAGTTGTTGGAGCTTAACCAAGGCCTTATCTATCTTCTTTAAATGGCTGTGATACCATTTGATTTAATTGCAAGATCCGATAGTTTTTGCACTATAGAATAATTGGTAAAAGCTATCAACAGCCAGGAGACTCTAACAGATAAGTATTTGGTCAAGAACTTTGATCCACGACTCTTTTGCCTTGACAGCACAGGAGTTTCTTGGATTATAGCCGCACAAGTGGTGCACTTTATTGAACACAGGAGGTTTTCTGCCGACATCAGAACTGAGTTGTTTCCATTTATAAATACTGTGGGTTTGGGTGTAATTTAGGACTGAAAAATACTCAATCATGTAAGCGATTATACCTCTATAATTTTCCGATTTATTAGTAGATTATTTAAAGTTGACTCTCTTCATAGAATAAATACTGACACTTAAACCGAACCACGCAAATCTCTCCATTTTTTATTACTCCCCGTTTATTTCTCCTGTTAATACGCATGGAATTAATTATAAGATTCAATAGTTTTTGCATTAAATTGCAATACTGACATCACCTGACCAATCCCAAGGCCCAAAATCATTCAGCAATGGAGACGAGTCCTTAGCACAACAAAAGCTATTCGGGAGGTGACTCATTGTAAGAGTCGCTCAAGTATTCAAATCTTATGGTAATATCATCCTTTATCCTCCATCAAGATCAAGGTTTGGCTCACTGTTGTGCCTATCCGCCTGTAAATAGGAGTTTTCTAGAGGACGGTATCGTCCTTCGTCTTGTGAGGTACACACAGGTTAATGATGTACATTCCCATATGGACATATGGTCTCCTAGGCTGGATCTCATTACATGTTTTCACTCCAATCAGGCAAATGTCTCTATCAAGATGGCCTGCAACTAAATAAGATATGCAGAGAAAGTTGCATTTTCTTTCTCATTCTTCACCGCATACATGCTATCGCAAGGCATGAGAGAATTAAAAGTTCAGAGAGGTAAAAAAGACGGAACAATAATCTGCAGCCAAGAAAGGAATAGTAGATCTTCATGACTATTGTCTGCTAAAACTTCAGGACATGTGTATAGTAATGAGCTTCCTGTTGGGAGATCTGTTTTTCTTCATTCTAAGAACTATTCTACTAAAAAGTTCCACATGTATTTACAAGAATGTGGACTACATGTAGATTATAACAACATACAATTTTCACTCAAACTGTATCTGCGACAATGAAGTGAGGATTCAAATCTTCTTGCCTCTTCCTTTCTTATTTTGCTTACCGTTGGACTTCAATTGCCCTTGTTCTTGTTCCGGTTTTCCACACCGCCAGTCTGGGAAAAAGAAGATGATGAAGCCTGCTGATCCTTCTTCACTTCACCAGTTTTTTCAGCTTCCACAACTTCGCCCTTCTCTTCCTCATTTGCTAAGCCCACTTCTTGTCCCGGCAATGACGACGCATTTGCACCATCCAAATGCACAACTGGTACTGCACTGTTGGAAGATGAAGAGGAATCCTTGGAAAATTCAGTCAGATCTTGCAACTTGCAAGAGCTCTCAGCACTTCCATCTTTGGGGAATAGAACTTTCATAATCTCTTCTTTGCATTTGTGCGACTTCACATCTAAAATGATGGCATGTGGACATTTTGAACAATCTGAAGCCGAATTGGTAATTACAAGGGGATCATCTACTTTTTCAAACGCTTCAGCAAGAACAGCCACTGAAATTTCCTGTAAGTATGGCCTCCGGCAACGTGAAAGAATATGACGAAATTCTGGAGGTATTTGCTCAGAAATCCAACTCTTACCGAGCAAATCGAAGAGAAAATATGGACTGATGCCAAAATTCAGGTGAAGCAAACAAACCAAAAGAACCAACTTCAAGACCAACAACGGGTAATACTTCATCACATTTAGGTTCGAATTTTTGATCCATTGTCTGGTATCATCCTTATAGTTAAGAAGGTCCGCAACAGTCCTTCTAACAAACTCGATGGGCTCCAAGCAATTTCCCAGGTTGAAACTGAAGCTAGGCTTTGCTAAACCTTCATAGCAGATGAGCCATTCAACTAGAGAAGATTTCGTCGTATAAAACTGACCTTTGGAGCAAGCTAACAAAATCAGAAGTCGTTCCAAGAGATACAAAAAGCAAATTGGTGTGATGTAGTCTCTTTCAGTCCTCCAATTGGCATTGTAAGCATCTGCCAAAGCTTGATAAAGGTTCCAAGCCAAAGACATTTCCACGGGTCCATTGCTCGCCTGAGGAAGGTCTGATGGTACATCCCGACAAATGCATTCCATGAATGCCTCCCACGACGTATCTCCTTTAAATGATTTTGCTATTTTTCCGTACAAATCATCGTCGAGCATTCCAGACCCAAGAACCAAAGTCGCAAGCTCACCCATCTTCCCATGTGAAAATGCTTCTTCGAAATTATCCTGTTCATTGTTTCTCTCAGTAAATTACGAGAAGCCTCACTTCCTCTCAGAGATACCATATTCTCTGATGACGATATTCTCCAGTCAAGTGGAAATATGTGACCAAAACACCTCCCACTGGATGTTTCGATGAAACCATCCAGTGCCTTACCACACTGGAACGAGCGATTCCGACAATTAAGTTCTCTAAGGAACTTGGCAACCTCATGTAAGATAGCAAGACATCTGCTTTGCCAGAGGTTTGACCGAGAACTCTTCACCAAAAATTGATAAAGTGCATCCAATTTGTGCAGGAGCTCCATACCAACAGAAGTAAGCTCACAATACCAATACTTTTGAGCTGCAGAGACCAATTGTCTAAGATCCAAAGCAACCAATTGTCCTTTTTTTTTAAGAGATCTTTTATCTATGTTTCTGACCCAATCAGCATCTGGGTTTACAAGGTGATAAGTTCTTTGCATGTTGTTCCATTGCTCCAGAACACCAAAGTAATTCAGACAGAACTCCCAACATGACGTATTTTCCCTTCCCACCGGCATCTTCACACATCGTACACTCTCTATAATTCTAACAATTTTCTCTCTCCAAAGATTCCAAAAGCAGACCAATGAGTCAACGGAAATCTGATTCCCCAAGGTCAGTTGTTCAGAATAGTTTGCTGGGTTGACAAGCCAATCACATTCCCAACAAAAATTTGAGATATTTTGGCAAAGATGGAAGTCCAGAATATTTCGAGTGCACAGTATTTCACCTCTGACACTTCCATTTCTACTGGAAGCACTCAAATGTTCTTTCATTTGAGCCAAACTGTTCTCTTTATTTAACAAAATGCTTGATTCTACAGAAACATATTCATAGAAGGCAATAGGCTCAGGCTCTGCGAGAAGTTTGGCTTTTGCTACCAGCTCCTCCTTCTGTGCAAACTGCTTCAAGGGCCACCCTTTGCCTCCAGGAGCCCAAAGGGAATAGAATAATATGTACCACAGGATATTCATCGACGCTTCCCTGTTTTTTCCGCTCTTCCCAAGTAGATCAACCTCACGAAGGATGTCACCTTTCATCCTCACAATCTTGGCCGCCTCCAAAAAGTTACCAAAGTCTTCCTCCAGACTTATAAGTTCATCGAGGCATCCAAGCCTCTTGAGCAAGTTTCTCATTGAATCGATGCAATGAAAAGCCTTCACATACTTCATCATGGCCCTGTAGTCTCTGAGGTTGTAGAAATGAAGGGCGCAACTCTCTAAAAAGTCCTGTTCCACTTTCTCTATTTCTTTACTTTTCTTCTCAGTTCCCTGCCTTTTCCAATCCTCAATGTATCGTAGACCCATTTTAAAGAGTTTTTCTTCAGCACAAATGGACAAGCACTTTGAGAAAATATTTGCCCTTGCATATGCCTCCGCTGCAAGACTGTAGCACCGAGCAAGAGAGAAACACTCTCCAGCTTTCTCCAAAGCAGATTCTCCACATTTATCCATGTATATTCTACCTGTTGAAGCATAAACAAATTTGATGTCAGTCTCATTTATAGAGTGCTGATGTTCAGAAGATAAAACATAGCAAAGGGACATTTGGAAGCTGCCAGAAATGCTCTTGTACAGCTCAGCTCTTGTACGGCTCAACTATATTCTCCAATGTCAAGAGATGAAACAGGATCAACGTCCGTAGGTGGCTACAATACCAAGAAGTTTTTGACAAACCATAGTCAACATGGAGTATTGCAACTGACAGCCACAGCTTTTTTTTTACTTATAGGTCTGGTCAGTGTTAAGAACTTAGCAGCTCAAATTTTTCCAAACTGCTGAGAGAGCAGAGACAGGTTATCATATAGAAAATAATCAACTTCCAAGCCAGGACATTAATCATGAAGTCAACATTAGTAGCACTTGCTCAAAATTCACCAAAAGCATTTCAAAGTTAACAAGTGAGATCGAACTACTTTTTTTTTTTAATATTGAAAGAGGAAAATCAATTAAACTGGTAAACAAGAGCGTACCACACATGCAAAATACTACATACAGAAGAATGCGAAGTCAAATTTCCTCTCTCTTATAGGCAGCTTTGACATAGCTACAACAAGAAGAAAAGTAAAGGTGCAGCATATCTCCACCTTATCATTTTGAAAGAAATGAAAAGAAAAATGATACCTGCCATCTCATATTCCTTCAACATGTAGAAACACTCCGCTGCAGAGTCGGCCATTCCAATTGTTTCATAGATCTCAGCAGCCTGCCTTCGAAGGTCAGAAGCCTCTTGTGGATTTGAAACGTGCTTGAGATCTGCATCTGCTTTGAAAGCGGAGGCCTTAGCTAATCTCTCCCCGTATGTGTACCTTGCTCGTTCAAAGCACGTTATTGCCATTGGGTATTTACCGTCACGTAAGAGCTTGCAAAGTTTATTAAAAAAAAAAAAAAAGAAAAAAGAGAGAGATCAATAGCTTCCTCAGAGAAGGTGAAAAGAAGAAAAAAAGAAAACATAGTCCTCCCTTATAGGAAAAATCAGAGGTGTAGACTTACGCCAAAACAATGCACTTTCATTGACCTGATAACCTCAAATGAGGAAAAAGATCATAGAAATATTCCTATCATATTGTTTATCCATTGTATGTCTAAATGAAGTATTAGCCAAACTATTAAAAAACGAATAAAGCTGGCAAATCGATCACCATATCTGTACCATAGAACGTCCACATTCTACACACTTTTTTTTTCTTTTCAGGATCAGTCCTACTTTTGCAGTCACTATGGTCATTCCAAAATCCCTAGCATTCACAGATCATGTTGTCTCCAAATGAGGCGAAAACAACAATTCCGTGAAGAGGAAACCACCAATAAAGAAGAAACAGAAAAACAGCGAACCTTAAAACCTTGTGACTTCCACTCCTCTGGCGTGCTCCTGACCTGCATTGCTTCTGCAAGGGCATGATCTACCAACCTAACTTGAATGAGGCACTTCTTCTTCCAGTAGTCAAACATTGGCTTCGAGAACTCCAAGGCATTCTCACAAATCCACAATCTTTGCCTTGTCCGAGTAATTGAGACATACAATTGTTTCAATTCAGAGCATAATATATTGTGTTTCGCATCATCGAAACTTGGGGAAGACCATTGAGAGCTGTGATCGAGCAAAGCTTGCTCCTTCATGTATCCATAAATGACCCTCCATTGACTTTTCAGAGGTGATGTGCCAAAGAAGTTGTACAACAAGACGTCCTATACAATGCCACGGCAAAAAAGTTTCAGGTAAAAATATCTGATTTATGACCAAAATGACAGATTTCAAGTTTCATGAATACATGAACAATTCTAAAAAATTTAGCAAAAAAATATCTGGACTCATTTTGACACATCAGCCTATCAAGAACAGCCGTAAAGTCGCAAGATCGTTGATATTGTCTATTAACCTAGAGGATGATGTTGACATGAACCCAGACAAATTCTACATTATGAGTATCTAGATGCCATTGTCTACATACAGAAAAGGGCATGGTAGAATGAAAATGCCAATCCAAGCTTTTTACAGAGTAACAGCTTGCAGCAAATTGGTCATGACCCATTAAAAAAAAAAAAGGATCATGAAATCTCTATGCTGCTACTATTAATATTCCATGGCAAACAATCCAACCTGACCCACACCTACCTGAAATTCCAACCCCTTGCACTCCACTATCGTCAGAACTAGCGCTTGCCCTCTCACAAGGTTTGAAATTTCATTTCTAGAGTGATCATCTCGAACCAAAATAACCTGCTCTGCTCCAAAGCCAACAAAATTACCACTAAAATCACGGTTGCCAAAAATTGATAGTATGGCACTTTCGTCATTCTCCGATTCAAGTAAAATTGGGGCTTCCCCACATATAAAGCTAGTTTCAGGGCTTAAAGCATCAACGGATAAGGGGAAAAAATGGTAAAGAAGATCAACAACACTCTGCGCCAGTTTGAGTATACCAGCATGAGTGCGGAAGTTTTGGCTCAAATGGAAAATTTTGGAAAGACATCCCTTTTCCATTCTTTTATCAGGTCCATCTATTGAATCTATCAAGAACTCCTTGTAGAAAAGGGACCTTATGTCTTCAAACCTGAAGTCTATTCCCCTTGCAATAGTTTGTGCAGTGTCCCCACAAAACACAAAGCCCCCATCAACGTTTCCACATATATACTTGAGCAGTGAAATTTGTCTCATGGTGAGATCCTGCACTTCATCAATATATACAAAATCCACCACGTTACCAGCAAACTGCCCACAAAAAAGACGGCGATGAAGATCATTGACAAGATCGGCCAAATCAAATTCACCATTTTTCATTTTCATCTTCTCATAATCCTCAAAAGCATCATAAATTTCTTCTCTTCTCTGAATACTCAGAGTGGAGACACAACCCTCTGAAAGTGAAACATAAGCTGGTCTGTCAAGTTTGCCTTCACAACCATCTGCTGGTTGAGGACCACCCTTTATGTGGGACATTATTTCAGTGAAGACTCTGGAAGGATCAAGCCTCCTCCTTATCTTGTCATTGAAGTGAGGCCAATAAACAGCACAAAACTTTTCGTAAGTAACCTCCTTTGCTCTTAGAAGACTTTGTAAGGCCACTGGTCTAGAATTGAAGGATTGGCCACAACAAAGATCCCTTAGATCGGGGAACCTTTCGAAGAATGAAACCCCCACAGTTCCATCTAGCATCATCAGAAGCTTACGAAAAGTTATAACAAGGGGATAAGAGTTGGGAGATATGTCTAAAAATGAATCCGGGATATCCTTGAATAATGCTGCATCATCAACAATCTCATCAACTGAAGAGCTTTTTACTCTATGTTTAGCACCAATGCTGGAGCTGCAGGATTAATGAAGCCAGCAATTAGAAACGGAAAAATATATTTTTAACAAACTTACAGGAATACCTCCACTACACATGCAATCTCATAATTTCTACTTTTAGGTAACTAACAGCAAAAGGGAAATTAGAACACGCTGATGCACCAAGATTATAATGATATACTATGAGACATGGATAGCATTTACATCAGCTGGCAATGAAAATCTTCCCCCGCGGCAAGATTCATAGAACGCATGGTCCTTTCTCGATTCTAATTATAATTGCACTCGTTCATGTAAAGTACGATTTTCTTTTTATACGTACAATGCTACAATCACAAAATTTAATACGAAAGATTCCAATAAAATGGGGTTGCAAACTAAATAGGAGGCACAAAGACCAGAATACGGAATATTGCCACACAAACTAATGTTTAGTTTCAGCAAGCAGATGATGTCGATCTCTAACGTGCAATGATTAAATCTATTTTCTAGCAGCTATATCCGAGTAGTAGCACCCAAGCATGGCAAAGTACTGATTTGACCCATGCACTCATGCCACATGTTATATTTCCTACCGAACTTGGTTGTGCTATAAAATAGTAGCATGCCAAAGGGGTTATCTTCTTCTCCGAACTAATTTATAAAAAAAAACTTGACAATCCATTAACCCTTGCATATGTTTGTTCATTGTAAAAATTGCAGAATATTTATTCTATTGTTCAAACGTCTTCCCATGACATTTTATGTACCTTCTAAGTTGAGATACATGTTGTTTGACCGCAAAACATAATTTCGCACTGACAGTCACAAAAAGCTGGCGCAATACACAATCCTCTGCTCCTTCACCGGTTTCCTCAACATTGATTTCCAGGAGGCATCTTTGCTGTGGCTGACACCACTTTGGATTTCCTGAAATCCCTTGGTTGCTTCATCATGCAGTTTCTCGTTTCTAAACAACTTCATTGTCAGGACCGTAGTTTTCCCGGTTCCAGATCGCCCAAGTATAAAAGTGCTTCTGGGAAAAAGAATTATCTCCTGTTCTTGCTCTGTTACTTCAAACGGAAGACTTGCTTCATTACCATCACTGTCATCGAGCAAATGTCTGACAATATCTGATGATAAGGGGTAGAATTTCATTAGAAGCAAACTCTCGCTCACTTTCACGTTCTCTGCATACAACCTACGATCTGAAGCATCAGCATCAGAACCACCCCCAAATTGATCTTCACTAGGACTTCGATAGTGGACAAAATCGAAAGTACACGCCCAGGTCTTTGGAACTTGCAGATCCCTATAATAGGAAGAGGCATGTGAAATGGAAAAAAATAGGGGGATAAGATCAATTCAAGATATTTGAGCCATCTATCTGGAAAAGAATGCTTTCTAATTTTGTAAGTGATGTGCTACCTATCTTCAGTAAGAAGAAATGATCAGACTTACCCCTCAAAGCATTTCTCATTGCAACGACTAATAAAATCATCACTATATGTCTCGAATATGCTGTCCAAACGTTTGACCAATTTTGCCACATCCTCTAAAGGCATTACATCCCATATCTTCAGGATTTGGATGTATGTCAGTTCCTTTACAACATCAATCGTGCATAAGACATAGAGACCTTCAGCCTTAAATTGTCTCACGATATGAGATGAGTGTTCACAAATTATATCCACATTCCTCTTCTTTGGTCTCCAGCCACTGGATAGTCTTGACAGAAGCATAATGATTGACATCTTTATCCTGAGTGATGCCAGCTTTCTGAAAGACTTCAGGAAGTTGTCACTGAAAAGAACCTGATAAGACCAAAGCATGACAATAAGATATGTTGTCACAAGTTCTATAAAACTCAATGCTTATTTTGAAAAATAAATGTAGCCGTAGAATACTGTTGAGCAAAGATTTTTACCTTCCACCTTGCATTTCTGAAAAGTACACTGCTTCTGTCAAGCAGATCATCAAGCTGATTATTCTCTTTCTTCACATCTAAGATGGCTTTAGCCAAATCCTTGTCATCATCAACATTGAAGAAACATCCACGACTCTTTGCATTGTCAACCACAGCTTCCCACACAGAATTGCTTTTTGTCAGTGTTTTCCCATTTCCCAGAATCCACAGACAATACCTATTGATAGGAAATTAACTCTGGGATTTACTTGCTATATCACTCTAAAAATGTAATTTGACACAGTTAAGAGGATAGAGTACCTGGCCCTGGTAAGAGCAACATTGGTTCTCTTAGGACTGGACAAGAACCCAATATTCCCACGCGAGTTTGATCTTACGGTGGATATTATAACAATGTCTTCTTCACCCCCTTGGAATCCATCCACTGACTTCACCTTGACCATAAAGCCCTTGATATTTTCGTACTTTTTTCCAAGTTTAGCTAGAACCGCAGCAACCTGAGCTCTGTAAGGAGATATGACACCTACTGTCAGATCTTCTTCTGACCCATTCCAAGCTGCAAAGAAAAGGAAATGGAACTATCACTGCAGTGATATTACTTTTTGCAGGTTGCAAAACTTCGAAAGAAATATCTTGGGAAAAGAACTATTAATGGCCATCATAATCTACACCTATATGATTAAGTAATACATGCAAAATCCATGTGCTCGAAGCAATATGTATAAAATTCTCTTGACATACCTCTGTGCAGATTCCTCACTATCCTCGAGATAACTTCCACCTCAACAGGGTTTCTACGGCTACAGCCATCATCACCGATTTGTTCTTCTCCATCAGGAATATTTATGAACGAGTAAGGGCCAAACATCGGCCATGGCAAATAACTTTTTCTGTAGCTTTTGCTCTTCACATTTGGCCCGTCCAAAATTTGGTTTTGATAAAATTTTGAAGTCGGAAACAGACTTATTGATGGATGCATCCGGTATTGTATATTGAAAAGTTGCCTTGAATAACCAAGTGAACTCAATCGTTCAAACAGACTCCTTCCAAAATGAGCCCCACTAGAAACCTGTAGAAATAAAACATGATATAGAATTCAACGGGCATTAGGTATAGAACATTTAGCCCATCTAAGCTCAAATGAAGAGAAGGATATTACAAATCTTTCAAAACCAAATACAAAGTTCCTTTTCAGACATTTTAACATTACCTTGCTTTCGACCATGGCAGGCAACTGACACTCATCTCCAACTAAAATCAGATGCTTGACACCAGGGAGTTGCAGAGGAATTACTGACTCGCATTCTTTCAACTGGGCTGCCTCATCGATTACCAGTAAATTGAGAGGCTCCATTTTCACAGAGTACAGCTTATATGAACTAGAAGCAGTGCAAAAGATCAGGGATGCATGTTGATAACAGAAGTTGGCTATCATGTCCTCACTCATAAAGTTTAGAAGTTTTAGATCCTTCGGAGAATCACGAACAGTTAGTAACATGGAAAGGCATTCCTGTCTCTTCATATATATATTATATAGTGGACCCATGGACGTCTCAGACGAAAACAGGCTAAGTTCATCACGTGAAAGAGTTATCTCCATCATCTCTGAATCCAACTTCTCTCCACATAATAAAGATTCAAAAGAATCAAGTAAGTTAAGGAGGGATGTAATATTCTGGAATTTAGTTCTGGATATATGATTACAGAAAGTATAGAGGCATCTCCGCAGGGGCTGGACAGTTTCCTTGAATTGGTCCTTGAAAAACTCAAGAAATGATTTAAGCTCACAGTTAACATCTTCTTCACTGCTTCCGCATTCACTCACATCATCATCACTTCCTGGTTTCCTTCTTTCTGTGTGTTCGTTTTCCAAAAATATGTGGTATTGATGGACACAGTTGGCAAGAGTATCTATCATGGAAGTTAGACACTGATGCCAACCAGTGAATTCAGAAATGCGCTCTACACGATGTTCCAAGTATATTACTTCAATGTCGGAATCAACTTTCAGCCGCTCCTTGTTCCCAAAAATAAGCATGTCTCCAAAGTAACAGAGCAAACTTTCCGTTTCAGTGCTTATACCACTATCTGATTCCTTTAGCAGCTTTAGAACACGAGATGCCACTTCCTTGATGGCAACATTTGTAGGAGCACAAACAATGGTTCTATGTTTCCTTTTCAAGAGAGTAAATAGCAGTGCAGCGACGGTTTTAGTTTTCCCAGTTCCAGGTGGACCCCGTATCAGTTCGACAGATGGCTTGTTCTCACATTGGAGTTTCCTGAGACAGGCCCCCACTGCTTTTTTTTGGGATTCATTTAGATCATGGCTCAATCTCTCGTCAAGGCTCTCACTCACAGAACCATTACTACCTTTGGTAACAGAAAGATTAGAAACTTTATCAGCCTGCAACCAAACATATTTCTTGTGATAATCCAGACCATGTAAATATGGTAGAAGGTTCTGAAACTTAATCGGTGTTAATATGATATAAAGAGCATTGCACAGCACAAACTTAAATCCCGTGAAAAATATAGTATAGAAAATTTTAAGGTCTAGTACCAATGAGTAAGTTGCCTCCAAGGAAGTAATTTGCCCTATTCAAGACATAATTCATTCATCTCCATATCATGAAACGGACCAACTAAAAGAAACAATCATCCTAATCTATTGATGAAACAGCATGGCTTAAAGCAACATTTATGTTATTTTCCGAATAAACTTACAAATCGACAGGAATAAAATGAAGCTTTGAAGCTTAGAGGAATATAATAGCAATTTTAAGTCTAAATGGACCAAAGGTACAAAAAGGAAGTCATACCACCAAATCTGTGCAGAGAACTTCCTTCAAAATATCCAAGTTCAGAGACATATGCAACGCATTCCATATCCTTCTGTTAGTGACTATATTTATCAGGAAAATTGCATACATTGGCTTCCGGGAATTATTTACTTCAAGGTCCAATAATGTCTCCACTTCAAAGTTTGTGGATGACGTTGCCTTATCCTCTTCATCGTCTTCTCCAATCATCCTAACTAATGCGAACGCCCATCTTCTTCCGAACCTCTCCAAGTCAGGAACAGTTGCTGGCTTAGCATCAGTTAGAATCAAGATATCTCCAGGCAAAGTTTTGTAAGTTTCCTTGCCACGAGTGTTGGATTCATTGTTCCACCGACCGGCCTTAACAGCATATGAGTTCCCACTTCCCTTGCATTCCACACATTCAATAACCTCAGTGAAAGGCAGCAAAGAAATACTTTCCAAACTCGAGCACAGACTCGCCCGGTTTCTTCCAGTAAAGGGTAGACATACGATCCGAGATAATCCTGGACCGACTGAAATTGATCCGGTATAGTCTCCACCTAAAAACAGCTCGGCCAATTGTCAAATATGACCAACCAACCTTGACATTTCAAAAAATACTTGGACCAAATTCCATAAAACATAACATATACTCCTAAAATGCCTAACGAGCTTGCCGAACAAAGTAGAATCATAAAGGGTTCTATTCTACTAAGTTGAATGCAAGGTTCTTATAAGGCAGGCTTACTAAAAGCACAAACAAAAAAAAAAAAAAAAAAAAAAGGAACGAGCAGACATCATTGGAAAATTCTCAGGTAAACACGACGTTGTCGTTGAACTTAAACGAAAATAAACCAAAAGGGCATGATAAAAGGAAAAGAAAAAAAAAGAAGAAACAAAGATCGGGGAAGAATAGAAAGAAACCTTGTCACGGTATAGGTTTTCGTTGAGAATGTCGTGAAGAGACCAAGAGAAGACAAAATCAGTCAGGTCATTGGTACTGTGTCTCCTCCTCCTGCTCAAACCACCTTCTGCTATCTCCACGCCCACCGCTCTGTTTGTGCCCCCTCCCAAACCCATCTGAACCCACGTACTAAAATCTTCTACTTGTTTCTTTCTCCCCTTTTCTTGCCCATCAAAGCACCAGGGAAATATTGGGCAAAGCTTGTACGGACATCATCAGCCCTTTTTGAGCTCCGAAGTGAGCATTCTTAGCGACGAAGAAGAATGACACGGGGAAGGTAAAGGGATCGTCCATGGACTCTTAAAAGAAGCAACTCGAGGTCTTTTCGTCAACCAACCATTCGAGGTCTACGTAAGGCGAAAAGATGGGGGTACCTCGTCTTCCGAACACGGTCTGATGGCTTTCTTTACTGCCCAAATGCTTGTAATGATTCCCGCTTTTCTTTGCTTACCCATGTTTCGATTTCTTGCAGCCTAAGCTTCGTCAACTGTTTTCTGTCCGAAATGTATCATCGCATGAGTGAGGTCATTTTTTGAAGATATTAAAATTATTTGTTGATACTGAAATAATAAGTAGATGAAAAGAAAAGGATAAATCTTAACCAGAAAAATAATGCCATGAAAATAATAAATTGGTACAGATGTAATAAATGAAAGGTAAAACCTTAAATTGGTACAACCATTCTAATTGCCACATATTATCTAAATCGGCAATTTAATTGTAAAATTTAACAAAAACTAATTGAGAATAAATTTATCATAGGTGTATTGATTTTTTTATGATAAAAAAATTAGCGAAGTAAATTTATCACATACGTACCAATTTTGGATTTTATGTGGTATTAAGCCTGTATCATTAAAAACTATTTCAAATAATTGCTAGAAAACTCAATATTCAAAATTGTAGATAGTTAGAGATGCCTCCTCCTCATTAGTTTTGCCAAATTCTTGACGAAGCAAGGCTACAGTCAAATGCCTTTTCCATCGAGTATTGTCAATCAAAGAAGAATCAAATTGGTGATTCCTGTCATCTCTCAGTTATTTATCTCCATAACGAGTTATAATATTTATGGACTTTCGAAAGTTTATTGAGAGTGTGTTTTAGGAAAGTAAATGCAATCACTATGTTATGAGTGCGGTTCTTTCGCTCTGCTTGAAGTTCTACTTCCATTACTTATAAAATCACAAATTATTTTCTATGTTTTGATTGATTCCGTACGACAATATGCATTAAAAAGTTTGCACTAGCATTGTTTCAAGCTCAGCTTGCACAAGTATATTCGATAAGTGCATTTAAAACATCTAGCCGTTAATACATTCTTATATAAAATGTCGAAATATGACATTTCAAAATATTAAGATGCGGGAGTCATTATCAATAAATCCATATTAAAAAAAAATGTGGGAAAATCTCAAATAAGGACCCAAAGTGAGCTTACTTTCTCAAATAAGGACCCGAAGTAACCGTTGTTCCAAATAAGGACTCCGAAGTGGCTAACAAGTCTCAAATAAGGACCTGAACCCGTCGGCCAGCCAAAATGTTCACCGGTTGGTGAGCGTATGACATTTTCGGTGGCCAGAATATGGGTAATTTTGTCCCAAAAAATTATAGATAAAAATTAACAAACCCTAAAAACAAAACCCCCAAACTCTTCACGTTCTTCTTCTTGCGCTCTTCATCTTTTACGTTCTTTGTCCCCTCTCATTTGGAGAACCCAAATTCTCTGTTGATGGAGCAAGATCCCTAGCTCCTTGAGTTCCGAGGAAGTGGATTCAAAGTGCATTCGTTGGAAAGAAACGAAGATAGAAAACAAAATAAGAAGATGTGAAGAAACGAAGTTAGGCGTTTCTTGTTGTGTTTCAATTCGTGTTCCATTAACAGAAAATTTCCGTGCTCCAAGTGAGAGAAGACAAAGAATGGAGAAGATGTAGAGTAGAAGAAGAAAAACGTGAGAACATGAAGAGTTTTTCTTTTTTTTTTAGGTCAAAAGAACGTGAAGAGTTTGGGGGGTTTGTTTTTAGGGTTTGTTAATTTCTATCTATATTTTTTTTGGACAAAATTGCCCATATTCCGGCCATCGGAAATGTCACACGCTCGCCGGCCGGTAAACATTTTGGCCGGCCGGCAAGTTCAAGTCCTTATTTGAGACTTGTTAGTCACTTTGGGTCCTTATTTGGGACAACGGCCACTTCGGGTTCTTATTTGAGAAAATAGGCTCATTTTGGGTCCTTATTTGAGATATTCCCAAAAATGTGATAGGAACATCGCTCTAATAAAAGGCTAATAGAGTAAAAGCTTTTAAAATGCCAGTCGCTAGTTTCACAAAATTCAACTAACAAGTTCAAGAATCTATTAATGTACAATGAGTCATTGACATGAAGATGATTAGATAATATGTTTTAAAGCTTCAATTCATTTGTAATATGTAGGGTTCATCGTCATCATGCTGTAAAAAATTTTCTGATGTTGGCTATATTAATTAAGATTGAAATTTACCGTTTTACGAGATTGTCTAATGAAATGAGATATAAAGATTTTTAATTAGTTTAATATGAGGTTGGCTTGGGCGGGCTGAATAGAGCCCGGTTTCTGATGAGAAGACATGTGACTGAAAATTCTATATATAGTACTCAAGTCTCTTTTCTAATCTTGATACACAAATAACTTTATATAAGGAACAGTTGTAGAATGCAATTTGTGAAGCATAATCTCATTGAGCCAATATTACAATTAGATCATTGTTATTCCACATTAAGAAAGATGGATTTCAAATCAAATGCACAAATCCTTTTATCTCCATTTATTGTATTCTAAATTTTAATTATGGAGATCTTCGGATGGCTTTCACGGCTTGTATGCACATGGTGAACCATTGCGTCACTACGGGGCACACCGGCTTTGCTTCACAAATACGGGCGCCGCACTATGAAATGCTTCGTCCTGAGGCATCATGCGACAGAGCCGTTTGCCTCGAGCCTGGGTGGATCGTTGTCTTCTCGTCCTCCCTACATCGTGCAAAGATCTTTGTTACTGCAGAAATGCATGTAAAGCTTTCATCTTTACCCGTCAATTCCACATTTCGGCGAACTCGTCTCCTTTTCTGACCCCGCGAGTCCGATTCAGGCTAGCAACGACAAAAGAAGAGGATAAGGAAGGGGAAAAGCAAGCATCTTGATTTCTTTCACCCTAGGACTGTCCACTGTCTGTCTGCCTGAAATGTATCAAATCTTGAGTAAATTTACTTTTCAAGAAATTAAAACTACTTTTTTATATCGAAAATGGTAAATAGATCGAAAGATGGATGAATTTGAACCCGAAATCGACGAAGAACATGAACTTCCTGCTTATAATGAACTTTATTTAATCGTTTCGGTTTTTTTAAAATTTTGAGCATTTGTATCGATGTATTATTACAAAAAATTCTCAAAGTTAGAGATGCCTTCTCATCGTTGATTTTGCTAAATTCTCCGCGGAGTGAGCTGCCATCAAGGCGTTATTTGAACAATTGAAAATATTTATTATCAAGTGTTTTTAAATTAAAAGAGATTCAATTACGCAACTTCTAGAATCTCTCAATTATTTTCTCTCCATAATGAATTATAACAGTTATGGACTATCTAAATGCTTTTGAGTGAGATTTTACTTTTCACTTGGTCTTAAGTTCTATTTTGATTCATTATAAAATCACCAGTCTTTTCTACGTTTTCATTAATTCAATATGACAATAAGCATAAAAATTTGCACTAACTTTATTTCATGTATTCCTTTCACAATAATCTTCAACAAATACATTTGGAACATTCCTTCCTATTTCTTTGTTCTTTTGTTCTCTGAAATAGAAAAATGAATAGAAATTTGTTTGATAACGTCGCTTAATTTTTCTATACTCGAAATAGAAAAGTGGTTAGGGAATAGATTTATAATAGAAACAAGAAGTAGAAAAAAATATCTTATTATTTTCGGAAACAATTTTTAGAAATAAGTCATTTTCTTTCTTTTCTTTTTTTCTCCTTCCTCAAGCCACCGCCACCATCCGCCATCGCTCACCACCTATCTCCGCCCAACAACCGGCTAGAGGAGGAAGAAGAGGAGAGGAAAAAAAAAAGAGAGAAAAAATCTCAAAAAGAATTATTAAAAAATTAAAAGAAATTCTACGGCACAAAAAAAAAAAAACTTGTGGTCATACCAAACACATTCTTATTTTTTTATATTATGAAAATATAAAGTTTGTACAGTTATCAAACACGTTATTTTATTCCAAAACTATTTCAGGGAATAGAAATAGAAAATAATTATTTCTGAAAAAAAATTATCTCCGATAATAGAAATGTTATCAAACGCACCCTTCAACTTTGGTGGATATACCGACCAAAAAAAAAAAAAACTTTGGTGGATACGTTCCTTAATGAAGTCAATATTCTCGGACATTATTAAAGTTATCTAACACAATGCGTTGGCTGTCGTCTAGTAAATCGTATAGAAAAAAGAGATGAGAAAGGACTATCACTTTAGAAAAAGTCAGAAGTTCTTTAGACAAATAGTATATAAAAAGCCGCGCGGGCAATCTCTCTTTTCATTCGCAAAGCCAAGGAAAATCCCCCATTAATCTTACATACTCAAGTAAAGCCCTTATTGAGACAAATGATAAGGCAAAGACATCTATGTTTGATGTAAAAGTCCACGAAATGTTCTATCAAGTTCATGTGCAACAAATGTCTGAAACATTGGTACAGGCATCCATATTGATATATTATTGAAAACTCTTAAAAAGGTTTGCCCGAAAACTCAACACTTAAAATTGTTAATAGTTAGAGACGCCTCATCCTTATTATTTTTGCCAAATCCTCGACAAAGCGAGCTACTATCATACGTCGTTTTCTATCAAGTATTGTCAATCAAAGGAGAATCGATTGGGTAATTCATATCGTCTCTTAATTATTTCTCTCCATATGGACTTCCAAAACTCCATTGAGAGTGTGTTTCAGAAGAGTAAATGCAGTCACTATGTTATGCCGTGGAGTGTCGCTCTTTCACTTTGCTTTAAGTTCTATTTCTATTAATTACAAAATCACAAATCATTTTCTACGTTTTGATTGATTCGGGACGACGATATGCATTAAAAGGTCTGCACTAACATTGTTTCAAGCTCTCCTCGCACGATTATATTGAATAAGTGCATTTAAAACATCTGGCCGTGGTTAAAACATTTTTATATAAAAAAGAAGAAGCTGAAATATAACATTTTGAAATATTAGTAGAATCTTTAGATTCTTATTGTTATCTAGCGTGATAAGCGGGTCGTAGAGATGCGATGAGATAATCACTTTAATAAAAGATCAATAGACTAAAAGCCTTTATAAAGCTGATAAGTAAATTCAATCGATTTCGCACCGAATGCTAAAGAGATGTAATAGGTTGGGGAATCTATTCACATTTGATATGCCATTCACATGATGATAGATAGATATCATGTTCCGATGCTTTGATTCGGTAAATTGTAGGACTTGTCATCATCGTGCATGGTGAACCACCGCATCGCTACCGGTGGAGGTATCAAAATGGGTTTAAAATCCATATTTGGACTCATATTTAATGGTGTGAGTCGTAAATGGGTTACCTTAAATTTTAAAAACAAGCTTAAGTAGGTTATAAATGGGTTACTTAACAATTTAATTGGTCTTAAATGTGTATTAAATAGGTTACGTAACAAGCTTAAATGAATCATAAACAAGTCATTTTTATTTTTATTTTTAAATTTTCTGACTTTTTTTTTTTATAATTTTTTATAATTTTTATTTTTCCTTTAAAAAAATCTTTATAGTAATTATAGTTATAAAATAAAGCGGAACACTTGTTTATATTTATTATAATAAATAATCATAACATAAGCCGTCTCTTGAATTGCCAAATATTCCTATTTTCCATTATTCCAATCAAATCGATTCTAAAAATGAGAAATCAACAAACAAAATATTTCCTGGGGATTGTAGTTCAATTGGTTAGAGCACCGCCCTATCAAGGCGGAAGCTGCGGGTTCGAGCCCCGTCAGTCCCGACGGAATCAAATCCACCTCGAGCTCGAGGGCGGAGTTATGCAATAAAAAGACCCACTTGTCATATATTTGTATTGAAAGATAAATCTTTCTATGAAGAAGAAGATTTCTTTTGCTTAAAAAATCTTAGTTGGTGGCTATCATGAAGACAATTGGCAAACGGCCACAAATGAGGGACAAGCTCGTCAACCTTTGGCACCGGCAAGGGTCAAGCCTTGTCAATTTGGCGAGACTCGAGCTAGCTAGAGGTTAGCGAGCGCTAGGGGCTAGCGAGCTCGAGCTCGCAATCCGACCTCTAGCGAGGCTTGAGCTTGCCAGCATCGAGTAAGAGTTTAGCCTTGCTAGATCTGGAGAGGTGGAGCCTCGCCCGAGGCGGGCTCAGCTCGGCTAGATCCAACTTTGGTTGATTTTAAATTTTGAATATCTATATTGATGTACTATCACAAAAACTTCTCACAGGATTGCCTGGAAACTTGAGAATTAAAACTATAGATAGTTAGAGATGTCTCAAAAAAGTGAGCCGCCAACTACTTGTTATCTGAACAATTGAATATGTTTATTATTGAGTTTTTCTTCTTCTTTTTTAATAAAAAGAGAATCAATTACATAATTTCTACCGTCTCTTAATTATTTTCGTCCCTAATAAGCTATAATAATTATAGACTATATAAATGCTATTGAGTGTGATTTTATTTTTCACTTCGTTTTAAGTTTTATTTTGATTTATTATAAAGTCACCATTCATTTTCTATGTTTTCATCAATTCAATACGACAATATGAATTAAAAATCTACACTTACTTTGTTTCACGTGATTCCTTACAGAATGGTCTTCGACATTCCACATATCCAACTTTGGTTGGTACGTTCCTTGATAATGTCAGAGTATGATATTCTCAAACATTATTAAAGTTATCTAACGTGCAATGCTCGTCGTCTAATAAATCGTACAAAAAAAAGAAACGCAACAGGAATATCGCTTTAGTACAAGTCTGAAATTCTTTAGACGAAAGGCTTTTCAAAAAGCCATGTTGGAAATCTCGCATTTCATTCGTAAAGCCGAGGAAAATCTGTCCCCATTAACCTCACATAATTCTACAGTTCCTATTATTGAGTCAAATGACGAGGCAAACATATTTATGTTTGGTGTAAATTCCACAAAATGTTAGATCAAGTTCATGCTGGACAAATGCCTGAAACATTGGCAGAGACATAAGAATTACTGGTCGACCTAGAGTGACCCCCTGAGAAGTACAGATATTTCAATATTATGACTACAGTCTACATTAGACTTGGGAATCTATAATATGTATTGTCCGAAGGGGCCATGAGAACCACAACACCTGATTTTAATAATAATTAAGTATACCCATAAACGATGTCCATAACTTGTAATTTATCGAAGAAAAAGTAGAAAGAGATTTCTTCCATCTCGGAGGAAAGTATAGCCTTATCCAATGTTCAGCCTAACATTTTATCTTATCTTACTATAAGTGGTCTTCCAACATGTGTAAAGGAGATGAAATCAGTCCCACTTACAAAAATTTGAGATTCAAAAGTGCCTGACTCTGGCTCGATCACGATTTATGATCATGTCTACAAGTGGCCAGATTTTTGCTTATCATTCGTCATTTAATCTGATATTGCATCATCTGCAGCACAATTATGTATGCGGCGAAAAAAAAAAACATCTAAGTCGTATCGTGACAATTTTACATTACATATGAGAAGTCAAATCAACTCTGAAAAGCTAATCAGTGTATATGGCGCCTGGAAATGGAGTCCTGAAATTTCAATGTCTTGAGGGACATCAACAAGCTGCCTCTTTGCGTTGCTGGGTGTCCCATCCCTCAGTATCTCGAAGTTGATCCCGTAATTGGAACTCGAACCGGGTTCTTGGAGGAGATCGTTTTCGCGCCATGCATGTTGACCGTGATCATCGATGGCCGCCAACATTTGCCTCAAATAAGCTTTGCTTAGCATGCCTCTTATCCCGCTGGGCCCTGATGGCCTAACATGGTACCTAGACCTGATTTTGGTACTGTAGTTCCCTTCTTTGAGTAGATTGCTTTCGCAATCCGGGAATTTGAGATCTGCAGTGCTTATGACATAGGTTTGAGCAGCTTTCCTCCATTCAGAAGTTACCAGATCTCTGGCCTTGCCAATAAGGCCTTCCGCCTAATTCAATGGCCTAGAAGACAGCCACTTCCGCGGCTTGCTCTGCACACCCTAGAAGTTTCAGAGGCTGAGTGAAAGTTTTCAGGTTTCGGTTGTCCATCAGCACTTGGCCCCAGCAAAAGAAGCCTAAATGAGATATTGCTCAATTTATCTGGTCACACTGCCCACATACTCTGTTGATGTTATAATCCTAAATGATGGATGTGCATTGCCGGCACAAAGCTATTTGATTCCGGCATTCTACTAGGGGAATGTCCCTCGACCAAGGGTGTCCACGCGACCAGTGGTCTGAATCCGAGATGCCATCGTCTTTGGTGGGAACGATACATATATGACTTGTTGCAGCCTAATCCGTTGCCTGTTGCTACCAAGTACACCCTCGACTACATTCCGTCGAACCATGCCAACTTTGGTTGAGCTTTTGTGGACTCCTGAAGGGCAATCTTGCGAAGGGGGACTCCTTAGGTTAGGCTATCCCTTGGTGGGAGTTCGCATGACTATCACGCCCATCTGGAATTTGTCCTCCATGCCGCAACTTCCATCGACCTGCGCATCAGGCCCAATGCAAATCCCTTAAAAGCAGGCCGCGCGCTGATCAGTTGCTTGAGAAAGAAGCCTAATGCCATCTACACAGGGTCGACAGTCCTGCATCTTCTTGGAGTAGCCCCCAGAGATGATGATTCAAGATCAGATCAGCCTCAGCGCGGGCCATGGGATCGACAGCTAGTCATTGTTCTACAATGATATGCGATATGCTAGCTCCTTTAATCGATATATGTCGAACAAATCTGCTTGAAGAGCCTGATCGAAGAGATCCTTGTCTACTTTCATTGTTTCTTTCTTTGTCTAGAAATCTCCTCCAATCAAATCCGCTCGTTATTGTTTTACAATGTACTAGCATGGAATAGAGTTCCCTGCTACTATATTGCGAACGAGTTGGTAATTGTCAAATGCCGTGTCGGTAACTTGTTTATCTAGTCGCGTGTTGGTAACTTTCAACGGGTTAAAACAAATATCAAAGTTTCTTTCTTCCTCAAATTTACCAAGTATTTTAATAATCTACCAACATTTACTTTTGTGACTTACCAACCATTTGAAATTACTAAATCTTAATTCGATTGATATACCAACATTCAGTTACCAACTTTTTTTTAGAAACTGATTTCTTTGTGATTTACTTGTGATTACCAATGCTTTCGAAGCACCAACTTCATTTTAAAATTTCCCGCCTTAGTTTCACTGACATATCACCATTCATCACATTAACAGAGTGCACCACAGCAGCAATGGGGTACAAGCCGAGCCAGGCCAGCCGGCAGCCCCCCGTCCCGGACACCCTAGCTGATGATGATCTCGGGAATGTCCACTTCCCCGGCCGTGCACTTTCGCAGGCGTATCGCCGCCGCATAGTCCCCATAGGCCTCATGCCCAGAGAAGTAGCCTGTTCAGAGAGAATGAGTACATCAGCGTGTCCCTGCCTGATTCAGGCCCAAAGGTCCTTGTCTGATCGGACATAACATTGTAAAAGCCGTAGCAGTACGCGGCCTGGTCGGTGTTACGCTCGATGACGCTGCCCAAGAACTGAACTGCCTTGCTCCTGGTGCTCATCCAGGCCAGGACACCCTGCGGTAGGTCGCCACCCAGCATCCTTAGGGCATCCCTGGGTGGGAACAGCACCCCGGCCTCCATGGCATTGTCCAGTATCTCGAAAGTCAGGCTGCCTCCCATGAGCCGGAACAGTTTCCAGTAGCTGCCCGCCGCCCTCGTCTCGGGCTCCATAGCTGGGAGTCTCGCCGCCGCAGAGCCCGAGCCAGAGGCACGAATCACGCTGGCAACTTCGGGAGCCGTCGCCACAGCCTGCTTCCTCGAGATGTACACCGTCTGATGAATTTTCCTATTGCACGAACGCACGTAAAAACTTTCTTTTCCCGTCATTCCACGCCTGGGTGGGTGGATTCAGCTCTCTCTTTTTCGGACCAGGCAAGTCCGATTCAGGCAAAAGATATTTAGAAGAAGATGATGAGCAGAACCGAAAAAGAAATCTTGAATTCTTGCACCCTAAGCTTTCTACATGTACTAGGCCTGTCCACTGTTTTTTCCTGTCCGAAATGTATCAAGTCATGGGTAAATTTTACTTTTCAAGAACCTACCTATGCTGAAAATGATTTGATCACTTCGCATTTAATATTGTGCGTCTATATCTGTCTATTGTTACATGCGCTTTTCAAAGGATTGCCTAGAAACTTCGAGACTTAATTAGTAGATGATTAGAGATGACTTCTCCTTACTAGTTTTGCCGAATTCTCAAACAAAAATAGCACCTAAACAATTTGACGTGTTTTCCATTCCAGTATTTTTAATTGATGGAAAATCAATTATGTAAAATTGTACCATCTCTCCATCATTTCTCTCCATGACCAAGTTTAATATTTATGGACTTTCTAAATGTTATTGAGTGCCCACTTCAGAAAAATTAAACATAGTCATAAATTATCTAAATAATAAGCTTTTAAAAAATGGAGTCGGTAATTTCACACGATTTAATAAGTTTCATATGAACAGCTGAGCAAAATCTATTTGCATAAATTTACATATTTCTATATATCATTGAGTTTATTGATACAAATATATCTATGCGGACATAAAAATCCATGAAATGATTTCTTAATTCTGAAAGTGAACCCCTTGAAAAAAACCAAAAAAAAAAAAAAAAGAAAAAAAGACACGAATATTTTAATTAAAAATTCGGATTTTCTCTACCAGTCTAGTAAAATCCAGCATTCAGACCCGCAAAATGAGACGGAAACCCGAAATCCTGCGCTTGTTCTCCTGAAGACTCCCGCCGCCGACTCCAGCCGCACGCCGCCGACTCCCGCCGCCGACCCCGCCGGTCTCCGCCGCCGCACCCCGCTGGTCCCTCCGTCCGTCCATAACCTGAAGGTGACTCTCTTCTCTCTCTCTCTCTCTCTCTCTCGTGAAATCTCTTCCTCTGCAATTTCGTCGTCGCCGGCGTCTCTCCGTCGCCACCTCGCCGGACGCGCGAATCCCTAATTCGCGGCGCGCGGCTGTCTCCGGCGCTCCTCTCTAGCGGAATCTCGCCGACTGCTCATGCGCTAGGAACCCCTGCGGCAGGAAATTCGAGGGATGGACGTGATCTCCCAGCTGCAGGAGCAAGTCAACACGGTCGCGTCGGTCGCCTTCAACACCTTCGGCTCGCTGCAGAGGGACGCGCCCTCCGTGCGGCTCTCCGCGAGTTACCCCGAGCCGCCCCCGACCGCCGCGGAGGACGCGTCCAGCTTCGCCGAGCAGCCCAAGCTGATGAGTGCTGCTCTTGTCAAAGCCGCCAAGCAGGTTCGGGTTTCTCTCCGGCTTGCTGTTGTTGCGAGTTAGTGGCGAGCTTGTTCGTTATCTGCTTGATGTGATTGGAAGAATTTATTTGGCTAGGGCTTTATGAAGATTGATAACTTGATTTATTGTGGCAAGAAAGGAAATTTACTCGTGTATGAGAATTGTATGTATGGCTAGAAATCTAGGTTATGTCTGAAGTTTCGGCGGAGAGGTGTTCTTACTTCGATTGGCTTCTGTGCGCGTTTAGTCTCGGTTTTGGGAACTCTGTGCGTGTTCTTGTAGAGGATGTGAGCAGATTTCATTCATTAATGTGTACTATGGAAGTTCTCATCGATAGATCACAGATGTGACACGTAGTTCTGGAGATGTAATGCAAGTTGGGCATTTGGTTCGTTTTCGTGTATGTGTCCACGGGCATTGCACGCCATTGCACCTAATGTGACAGTTATTCCTATGGAAGAAAACAGACCTCCTTTTTTTTTCTTGTGGATTCTGTCGGTGGATATATCTGCCACGAGTATCTCAGTGTGCATATGTACATAGACCGTGCTGTGATTTGGTTTACACGAGTTGGGTAATCTTTTGACTCATGTGTGTGAAATAGTTATGCACATTTGAAAGAGCCACCACTCTTGTGTAATCACGACTATCGTTTCTTTCAAATGTGTTTCTGCATCTTAAAGTCGGTAGAATGGTTTGAGATTGTAACTCCATCAGCATTCTTGATCTTGAGTAAGGTGGATTGTTGGTTTCTGATTTCTATCTCATTCACTTTTGTTTTACTTCATGCTTGAAGTAAAATGATGGTCGGTGTGACATCCTAAAGACTCTGCGGCATCAGTATATTCTTGCGGGTGAAAGCAATTAGCCTCCATTTTAGAGATGAAGCATTTGCTTCAAGTTATAAAATTCGGTCTCTTTTCCACCATTTGCTTTGGCAATCTGGATAAAGTTCTATCGGAACTCTTTTTCTTCCGCAGTTTGATGCCTTAGTAGCGGGACTTCCACTACCTGAGGGAGGTGAAGAAGCTCAACTCAAAAGGATTGCAGACCTCCAGGTTAAGAGGTTCCATGGTTTTTGGCGTCTTTAGTTCATTATTTCTGTTGTTTAAGGCTGTTTCTTATTCATCCCAAATTACCTTTGCACAGGCTGAGAATGATGCTGTAGGACAAGAGCTTCAGAAGCAACTTGAAGCTGCCGGTAATTGCCCTATCAATGAGGGTGCGAGGGCATTTGTCTTGTTCACTTATATATGTTAATTTTTGGTCGAAAGTGATATCTTCTATGATTTTTGGGATTGGCAGAGAAGGAATTGAAGCTGGTCCAGGAGCTATTCAGCCAGGCAACAGATAACTGCTTCAATTTGAAGAAACCAGAATAAAAATTGAGGACGCTTCTCTTCTTTACCTTTTTCGTAAAATTTATGCAGTAGAGATGATGACTGAGAGAAATAGGCATTCTACTGTTCGAATAGTGCAAAGAGACCTGAGATGTCGCAACTCTGTACGGGTGAGTTTTGAAGTCCTTGCTGAGTAAAAGTTTCTCGGTGCACAAAAAGCATCAATATGGGCATCAAGTCAACCAAACAATCACTCAAATGAAGTAGTTCTGGTGAAGTAAGAAGTCTAGTCTTGAATCTTTAATTGCAAAAACAAACTGTAATGTTACATTAGCAATGGAAAGTTCTCTGTTTTGTTGTTCACCTTCCTTCCCTCTGAAGTTTTCAAAGATTGCTTTCTTACTTTTTGGTCCTTCTGAGGAAGGTCTTGGTATCGGATGGAGCATGGGCTTGTTTGCCCTTGCAGTGTAGATCAATAATCAAGAAGGCAACTTTTATAGTTGTGAAGTTCAAGAAATCAGAGTTTCCCATGTTTGAACGAGAGAGGAGAACAGGGCGGGCTTCGGCTTTGAACACTAGACCCCTAGTGGGCGTGCGTCGGGTTATGGCTAGCTTACCCTCTTTAGGGTGCTCTTCTTGCAGGCTTCGTGGCCCCAAATAAAAGGCCCAACCATTAGTTTAGAACTCTCCCAGAGTGTACGTAAACAGCCAAGAGAATGGTATATCCTCTTCTCCAAAAGGGGCCATGAGAATGCTCGGCTTTCTGGTTGAACTGCCCACATTGTTGGTGTTGTTAGGGTCCCAGATGACGGACATACATTGCTGGCCTCTCTGGGCCACGTGAGCAAAGGGTCAGAAACTGAGGTTGCCAATGTCTTTGGTGGGTACTTGGCATCGATGGCTTGTTATGGCCTAATTTGTTGCCTGCTGCTACCGACTAAACGCTCCACTACATTTTGGGGGATGGTGCTAAATTGGATGTACTTTTGGGCTAGGGAGAGGAAATCTTCCTCAGGAAGATTAGTCTTACACCTAACATTGGATTTTTCAATCTCATTAGATATTTATGGACAGTCCAGGTTGTTGCCTTTATCTCTTGGTCAAATCAGCCACTGATACTCCAGGATCAGTTTGAGAGAAGTATGTCTGGAACTGGACTTGCATGTCCCACCAATCTCAAACGGAACTCGTGGCCAAACTGAGGTACCACTTTGAGGGAAACCGCATCAACATATAGGGCCCCTTATCAATTGATGTTGGACAATAATTGAGTGGCATGTGGAAATACGCAATTAGGGAGGCATATAGGGCCCATAAAAATTTGAACTTGGAACTTCCTGTTTCGATAGTCAAATCCAAAACTTAAGCTATTTGGTGGAGAAAACCACAAGAATATATATAGCACATGAGACCAATTATCAAGTAATGTATGACAATATTTCAACAGTTATGATTTCACATTCATGAGTGAACATAGTGAATTAAGGCAATTTATACTTTCTAGGGATAGGTCGATGTGATTAGGTAAAGATTTCCTAGACACAAGGCTCTAGTATAGGTCCATGCAAATATTTCTATTGTCCTTGTCAGATATTCTTTGTCCAGAGGATTAGGTACTCTTGGTTCATTTTCATCGAGTTATTCTTCATGGTCTTGTCAATTTCTGGTCTCCTTGGAGGCTAGGTGTAATTCCCCACTTCTCTTGCCATCATTCACATTGACCTCTCTAGGAACCACTTTTGATTGTTTCCTTCTCCTAACATTAGCATCGAAGGCGTCAGATTGTTCATCCAATTCTTTATAAGACTTTATCCTGAATTTCCAAAAAGGTCCAAGTGAATCGATCGAAAGGATATTCCTGCACACTTTCACTAGGAGACTGAGACGGTGGGCTTTCGTCCCCTGGACCATCCCTAGCCGGGGAGGCTTTTGCTGGGTTAGAACCAAACTTTTGGTTATCGAAGTAGTTGGCTTCACAATGGTGAAGCCCAAACATGCTTCCAGTACTTCGGCAAGACATTCATGTAAGGTGGACTTTCGCAAGATTGCGATCCCCAGAAACTCAGTGATTTCAATTAGTAATAAAAGTCCAAGCGAGGGTGATCGATGACCAATTAAAATGTTAAAATTGAGGTTGAATCCAAAGTAAATGAATTCTAACGTGTCTTGAAGTCTCGAGAACTCTGAAAAAATGTGAATTACTGATGAAGCACAAACTGTAGATTGGAAACAAGGAAATTTTATTGTAATTTTGTTGAACCAGAATGGATGGCTTACATTCCTAGAGGCCATACTTACTCGATGATTAAAACTGAACAAATCCTATTAATGGAGTTCACTTCTAGATCTTGTAGAATCATATTGAAGAATCATATTGAATTGTAGAATCATATTGAATCGATACATTCCGTACCTTGCTAAAAAAACCGATCCTTGTTGAGTGATCAATTTATTGATATAATCTTTTCAATTAATGTAATCAAGAGCTTCTCCTTCTGATTAATGTAGTCAAAAGCTTCTCCCTTGTTGAGTGATCAATTTACTGATATAATCTTTTCAATTAATGTAATCAAGAGCTTCTCCTTTTGATTAATGTAGTCAAAAGCTTCTCTTTCGAGATTTTCATCAGTAGGATTTTAAATTAATCATAAACTTTTCAATATTTCAATTAATATAATTCCAAACTTTTTTATGATTTACTAATATAATTATTCCAATGGCCCTTTGACAATTTACTAATATAATTTTTCAATATCTCAATTAATATAGTTCTAAAATTTTTGAGAATTCCTTTCAACCAATTTAAACTTTTTCACGATTTACTAATACAGTTCTTTTTTATGATTTATTAATATAATTCTTCCGACCATTGGAAGTTGTAAATGTGATCACTGAACATGATCGCCAACCATAAATATATTGAAGTAGACCGTCCATGTCAATAATTCCAACTTCATATTGCATTGACAAATAATTTAAAATTTTAAGATTAATTTGAAAAAATGGAGAAGTTAAAAATTTAAGACTTTTTTGAACAATTATCCCCACTCATGCTATACGGCCTTCATCCTCAATCCCATTTCTTTTAGTTTGTGTCATGAGTCATGGCTTATGACAAGGTAATTTTTACATCTAGAGACATGACTTGTGAGTCAGGACGATAAAAACCAGCTACTATGTTTGAATGTCTTAGTACGAAACAAAGGAAGAACTTGTTGGAAGTAACAGGACAATGAAATCCATGTCTTAACGACAGGCCTTTACCGCATGACTGCACAGGCCCAGTCATCTCTCCCAAAGCCAACATAACGGGTGTTCACAAAGTCTCCATATCCATGGTCATGCACAAGCTCTCACCATATAAAAGGCAGGCTGCACAGACACAGGAGTAAAACTAAGACACATATTATTGACATGTCGCTAAGCAACAAAGGCGGGCCGAAGACTGGAGCAGACGGAGCTAATCAACATGAGTGAAGCGGAGGTAATCCTTCTTGGACGGGAGATTGGCGGCCTTGTAGCCCTGCGGGAACATCTCCTTGGCCTGCTCGTTGGAGACGGACGGTGAGATGACAACCGCCTCCCCCGGCTTCCAGTTGCACGGGGTAGCGATCTTGTGCTTCGTCGCCCTCTGCAGGGATTCCAGCACCCTCACCACCTCGTCCATGTTCCTCCCCGTGCTCGCCGGGTACAGAAAACTCAGCTTGATCTATACAATTTATGTTATATCGTGAAAACGAAGAGGACATGCATGAGATGACATTGGTTTATGCAATTTGTTTCATTCGATAAAAGTTTGATTACCTTCTTATCAGGACCGACGATGTGCAGAGCTCTAGAAGGGACTTGCTTCCCGAGGCGTCTTTCTCCTCAGGCTCGACCATGTTGAGCTGTTTGATTATCTCTCTATTTGGGTCGGCGATTATCGGGTACGTCACCTTAGCACCAGGCTACACCCCACCAAATAACACGACATTGAGGATGTTGGCTCGAAATTGGAATAATGAAAATTGCACAAAAGCCAAAGGTCCCAATCTCAAATGTGAAACAGAACAGTCAGCCCTGTGACCCGCAATTAAACCACCTCATTCTATCCAAATTGTGCCTAAGATTAAGGAGACTTCCCTTGGTCACTCTACTAAATCATAATACCACACATTCCTATAAGTTCTCTTTCTTTTTCTTTCTGAAGGATACTATCACCATAACCAGATAAAACACGACATCGAAATCCAAAAAAGCAAGTTCATACAAGACATGCGAATACACACATGCCAAGTGATGCAAAAAAAGGTTTAATAGGGAGAAGAGTAGCTGACAGTGAAGGCCTCTATGTCCTTGATCCACGCCTTGTGCGACTGGACCTCGTCGCAGGACAAGCCCAGGAGCTTCACCCCTCGCCGCTCGAACTCCGGCGCGTACGCCGCCATCTTCCCGAGCTCCGTCGTGCAAACCGGCGTGAAATCCCCTGCGCAAGCGATGTCGCGGGTGAACAAGACTTCCCTTTTCTCGTGGCCGTCGAAACATACGGAGTCGGGCATAAGGAGAGACGACGACGACGACGACGACGACGGTTACCAGGGTGAGAGAAGAGGATGGTCCAGGCGCCGCCGATGTAGTCGTGGAGCTTCATCTTGCCGTGGGTGGTCTGGACGGCGAGGTCCGGGACGGTGTCGCCGAGCGTCAGGCCTGGCATGTTGCCAATCTCTGGTTTCTTCTTCTCCTTCTTTCTTCTCTCTCTTCTGCAGTTTCTTTGAATGAATCGCTTCTTTGGAGAGAGGAGTTAGCGAGAGAGAGAGAGAGGGAGAGGGAGTGAGATTTATAGTACATGGGACGATGGGAGGGGGTTTGCATGGAGAGAACGTGGCACGAGCGGCGGCTTCTCTTTCCGGTTTTCCTCCGGGATGGCGTGCATGGTGGACGTGCAAACTCGCGTCCTCATTCCACGTGGGGGGACTTTGGGGAGACCAGCCCTATATCCTATGCAATGTGCTGACCGGAAATCATGTTTTGTTTGGGTGAAAACTACTTTGTCCTCGAAAATTATTTTAGAAATAGTTAAAACGATGTGTGTGTGATAAATTTATCTTAAATTAGCTATTTAATTAATAAAACTACATTGATATATTTGTGACAAATTTACCTCTGTTGATTTATGTTAAATTTTATCATCAAACCGTTGAATTTAATGATACGTGAGAATTGACGGATATACCTATTTAAGATTTTACCCTCCATTTGTCAAAAACGTATCAATTTGCAATTTTTTTTGTAGTATTAATCTAATTTAATTTGAAATTTTAATTTAGGATAAATTTATTACATGTATATCAATTTTGGTATCTTTGTGATTAAAGGATTAATTTTGAATAAATTTGTTGCAATTTCAGTTTTTCATAGAATTAACCCTTTAAAAAATTCGATATTAAAAAACGTTTAACTGTTTTCTGGTATTTTTTATGTTGAAGGTAAGTTCAGAAAATTGATTCTATAATACTTAACAATAAGTGAAATTGATTTTATGGTACTTGATAATAGAGAGAATCCACTAAATGACAAATGATGACCAAACGAATTGAATTCAAAATCTTTCTTTGTTTGGCCACCGATTATACAATTGTCTTACCATATTGATTTAGACTTGTCTTCTATCGAAAGGGAACTTTTCATGCATGCTTCGTACGACGGAAGTAGCAGGACTAAGGAAATCAAATGAAATAGAATCTAAAGTCACAATCTCCTTCGGGGTATCGCGGAAATGAAATGGAATGGGATGGAACGAAGAGACTTCTTTATGTTCATTCGCAAGAGAAATTCTGTTGGGAATATAATGAAGGAAACGAGTCCGCATATTTCCTCCATATGCATTAATCTCAGACACAAACACAATCCATCAAAAATCTTCACGGACCAAGGAGAGCACGCCGATGTTTGAATTGAAGAATAAGAAGCCTCTGCCAATTTCACTGACGTTTGAACTATAACTGCCATGATGCATGCATTTGCAACCACGTTCAACTATCTCTTCTTTTTCCCGCCCTTGCCGGATTTCGAAGCTCCAGTACTTGTGGTGGATGCGGGCTCTTGCTTCTTGGTCCGTCCAGGATGCCTCGGAACCAACTCTGCAACACGAAGCATGAGCTCTTTTCCTGCAGAACATCGTTCAAAATTACTAAGTCTGCACAATAACCATAGATAAGATTTTCCAAGTCTATAACCAGCAACAAGACAGGATCTTCTCTTTTTGTAGAATTACAACTTCCTCGAAAAACGAATTATTATGCATGATACTCAGATGACTCCGCAACAATACGTACATTTGGCAGAGGCTAAGATAAACTACTTCCACTCTATTATATCCATATCAACAGCAAGAGCAACTCGCAGGCACTAGTGATGCAGAGCTCTGCGATGATGTGCAGATTTGGCTTGCTGTGATCTCTTCCATGCAGAGGACAATGATTCAAATAAGATATATCGCCTCATCAATTGTTTCAAGAACAGTCCAAAAAACCCATGGGTTAAATATCCGATTTGATGAGTGAGTCCCTGAAAGATCTATCAGAAGGCCTCATTTACACTTAGACTAAAGTAATGCAAATTCCATCTCAGAGAGAACAACCAAAGATTCACAACATGAACAAAACTCAATTTGTTCAACAACCATCGGATCAAGTGAAGTCTTTTAGAGTATCCTCCTAATATGACTGGATGTTAGTGGTAGTGTACAAGCCGAAAGGGTTTATAAAATTACGAGCCTTAGGTTAATAACTAATTTAACCCAGATAAACGAACATACAGTTTTTCAGTTGGGAAATCGTTTCCAAAGAGTAATGAAATCTGTAAGATAAAAAGGGATACAATATCCCAGGATACATGAAGTATACAGAAAATAAGCCAGAAACAAAAGCAGAAATCTGGAAAAGAAGCTAAGTAGTCTAACACAAAATCAGTCTAACACAAAATCTAGTCCAAGAATTTATTTCTATTTTGAACCTGCTGAGCCACTTCCAATTACTAAGTAGCTCATGGAAAGAGTTTGGGTCACCTAAGACAAACTTCCGCTCTCATCAGGAAAGAACAGTGGACTACTAAGGCTACTTCATGATGGACATGTCAGAAAATTCCCATAGTCAGAACTCTCCTTGCATATGCACTGACAATTCAAATTGATAAGATCACAACTTTTTTCATTTATTAATATTCAGGAATGCCAACCATGTCAAGAAAGTAACTCTAAATGGAGCTTTCACCTTCCAAATTTGCTTCTATGGAAAGCAAGTGTTTTGTCACGGACAAATGGCCATAGAATGAGATTTAACGTCAAATCTTGTAGTAACTTTTAATTGGTGCACCTTTTGTGGTGAGAATTAGAATAAAGATTCTGAAAACCCATGTGAAGGGCCTTCTATCCACAAAAACTATCTAATACCCAGCCAGAATTTGATTTGGGTTCCAGTGCATTACCAACAACAAAACCTCCCAACATTGCTTCTAAGCCTCTATAAACTATAACAATCTGTAACTCAAACATCTAATGTACACCACCAAATAGCAATGAACGTCTTGCAACAATTGTTCTCTTGAATGACAAATGTCCAAAACCATTTTTCCAACAAGGCTTGATTAATAGTTTCAAGATCTTTCACACTTAGTTCACCCTTGTCAAATCATTTCTATATGGAGTTCTAGCTCCGCAAGAAAAAGTCATGGTTACAGTTCTTGAAGCCTAATACTTCAAGAGGACAGTGACTAAGTGGGAACAACAAGCAGACACCAGTAGACAGAAATAACAGCCGTCGAGCGTTGATGCTTGACCATTCACTCCGCAATTCCCATCATATATGGAAGTGAGAACAAAACATGAAGTTGAATAGCTGTCAAAGTTAAATTAGATGGCAAGCTGAGTGATCAGAAATGCATTTGTTTCAGCAGGCTCCAATTGTTGAAAGGCAACACAACACGGATGCCAGCTATATCTCGACAAATTAGAAATAAAGAACCAAAAAGAGCACGCCCTGGGGCTATCACAACATGTCCTTTGGAGTGCTGCCTTCACATTACATTTAGATTTTCCAATTCTGGGTGCTACACAGCTCTTCTTCCATGTCTAATGCAACCAAAATCCTACTCCTCATAACTTGACCAGGGACCTATGTGATGAACTTCACCCACTTCTTAAAATGAAAAAATTCCATAGAGCCAAAAGATGAAAAGTTTCATAGTTCCAGCACAATAAAATATATCATTCTGATCTTCGGGTAAAAAAAAGACAGCTTGAACCTCAATTTCAATTTCAGACAAGCATATGTCCAGGACCAATGCAGAAGCTAATCGAACTTACTGGAAGATACGGCCGGATTGTACAGAGTCCCATCCTCCGCCTTGAGCAAAACCCTCACTCTCCCTCTCTGCATGAAATCCCGCGGATACGCCTTATCGATCTGCACCAAAACCCCACTTCGACCCCTTCAAAATCGCACCCCACGGAAAGAAAGCCCGCCCGAGCACGCGGTGAACAAGAAACCGAAGCAAAAGAAGCGACGGCGGCCGCGGCGGCGGTAAAAAAAAAACGAACCTCGACGGCGAACCGGAGCTTGAGGAAGCCGCAGCAGTCCCCGATCTCGACGCAGGTGGGATTCTCGCACGCTTTCTCCACGCAGATCCGCCGGCCCTCGGCGATCGTCTTCTTCGAGTTGATGTACGCCGGGTAGACGACGACCCACTTCTTGATGTCCGGGATCGGCCCTTCCATCTGCGGCGGCGGCGATCGGGGATTCCGGCGAAGGAAGGGATCGGAGATACGAATCGGCCGAATCGATCGCGCTCAGACGCAACCGATTGGAGAAATTAGGGCTCTGAAGATTCGCACGAAGAAGAAAGAGCAGAAGCGGAATTGGCAATCGATCGAGCAAAACGATGCAAATGGTGCCTTAAATTCGGCCCGATATGCAACGTCGTGATATGTGGTTCCTAATTTTTGGACATTTTAGTTCATATTTTGCTTAGTCCTGAACTAATTTGTTCAACATAATCCTTAGATTGTAGCATAATCTATAATGTAATTCGTGAATTTTCAATTTATTTAATGTGGAATTCGGACTTTCGGTTCTTATTCAACTAATTTCTGACAAAGCCTCGCATTAAATAAATTAAAAATTCGAGATATCACATCAGTACATGTTATGTTATAATTCAAATATCATATTACATATTAGATCAAATTCAAGAACCATTCATGTCATTATCTCTTTAATATAAGATTGAAATGACGAAAATACCCCCTCTTTTTAATATATTTTTTTTTACTAATATCTTTTGTTACCATACGTAATGCACTAGACTTTTAATAGGTAAAAGGGTATTTTAAATTTTTAAATTTTCTTCTGAATGAAATCTCTTCCTTATTCTTCTACATAATAGGGAATCAAAGAAATAGGGAAGAACAACTTAATTAGAATTTTTATTTCGAAACAAATTTCTATTCCAAAACATGTTTATCACCTGTTGGATAAGGCTACTTTGTTGATCATTTCATTCCCCAAGGTGAAGGTTCGAAACCCAGTTGAGGTCTTGATGTGCTTAAGTGTGACGTCGGGGTGGTGGGTCCTCCGCTAGCGTCACCTCGAGTTTCATCGCGGCCGCTTTACTGCATGTGGTCCCTAAGTTCCCAAAAAAAAAATCATGAGCTAAAATTTTTAAAAAAAAAATTAATTAGAACATAAAAATATGAGGAACATATGGGCAACAATATTGAAAATAATTAAAATCCAATGAAATATCGAGGTCAAATTATCGAAATTGACATTTGAAAATGATAAATCAATACAAATATTTAGAAAATTTTACAAATGATTTCTGAAATTTGTCACAAGATCATTGAACTTTTAATTTGTTTAATGTGTTCTATGAATTTTAATTAAATGTGTAATATAGTCCTAAATTTTTAATTTATTTAATGTGATCTATGAACTTTTAGTACCTATTTAATTTGATTTCAGAAATTCAATCACAAAAATTTAATCCCCAAACTATATTGAAATGTTAAATATTGTTCCTAAACTTGAATTAAGTGAAAAATAATATTGAATATTTTCATATAACTCAAGAACTAAAGTAAAAATATACCAAAAGTCTATAAATTATATTGAACAAATTAAAAATTTAGAATTTATAGGTCAGTCTAGGTTTCACAAGTTTTATGATTTATCCGGTCTTATCTATATTTTTAACTAAATAATTACAATAAATCATCACCTCTAATGACCATAATTTGCCGTCACAATCCATTTAACATAACTCATATTTAGATACACGTAGAATATGAAATATTAATAAAGTAAAATTCTCGGTCATAGATATCCTGAAAATGAAATCTTAAACTAATGGTTCTACACACTTATAATCAAATATCAGGGAATACCGCAACTATTACACAAGACATAGAACAAACACGAAGACTTATTCCAGATTCTAGAGAATCGATTCATCAATTTTTGGACTTTGGAACCTATAACCCAAAACCGGCTTGATTGTCTGATTCTCTGGTTCCTCATTCTAATCCAAAACCAAATTATCTTAAAATATTTTAGCCAATCCCTCTATGGAAGAAAAAAAAAAACCGACCCGTCAAACGCCGAGACAATTTTGACCAAGAAAAAAAACCACCAACACAATCATCATTAACCTCGTCGGGTGCCCAAAACAATGTGGTTGCTTTCATCTCCCGTTGTCCGCCGTGTCCAATTCACAGCATAATTCCAGCTCAACTACCACCAACATCCCTCGACCTACTCCATCCACTCCCGATCCTGCAATCCTCGACCTACCCAAATTCCCATCCGATCGATCCAACCCTCTTCTGCTCCTTCTCCTCCTTCTTCACTGCAGCGACCAAGAACTGGGTAGTTCGTAACACCCACGAAGCGGGTCTCCGCAGAGTCTCTGTGTCGAGTCGAAAATGGCGAGGAAGAAGATCAGGGAGTACGACTCCAAGAGGCTCCTCAAGCAGCACCTGAAGCGCCTCGCCAACATCGACCTCGCGATCCGATCCGCTCAGGTTCTGCTCCCTCGATCTTGGCTCCTCTGTTTCTTGATGTGTCGATTCTCTCTGAGGTCTTGGTCGAGATTTCGTGTCGAGATATCGGTTGCTCGCGAAACCCATTTGGAAAGGAACCGTCTTTCGTGTTGGTGATGTGAATTTGGTGGTGGGAAATTGAATTATAGAAAATGGGTGTCGACGGTTGACTGTAGTAATGACGGTGTCGTGGTTTTGTGTTCACGTGTGTTTTGAAGGTGACGGAATCGACGGAATTTGCCGAACTGGTGAACAAAGAAACGTGGCTGTCCTCTACGAAGTTGGTCGTGAAGCCCGACATGTTGTTCGGGAAGCGTGGCAAGAGCGGACTTGTGGCCCTGAATTTGGATATGGCTCAAGTTGCGCAGTTTGTGAAGGAACGTATTGGTGTGGAGGTGATCGAACAAACCCAAATTTTTGTTACATTCGCTGCGGTTTGGCAATGTTCTTGTTGTTTGAAGATGCTTTCCCGATTTGGTTGTAGGTCGAAATGGGCGGTTGCAGAGCACCCGTGACCACATTCATAGTCGAGCCCTTTGTTCCCCATGACCAGGAGTACTATCTTTCTATAGTATCGGAGAGGCTGGGATGCACTATAAGTTTTTCAGAGTGTGGAGGGATTGAAATCGAAGAGAATTGGGACAAGGTACTTGATGTTGTCATGACGTAATATGGCGACACGGCAGATGTTTTCTCATATCGTTGTGCAGCTAATTAGACGTGCACTCTCTGTGTGCAGGTCAAGACTATTTTTCTGCCTACTGAGAAGCCTTTGACAAGTGAGACTTGTGCTCCACTTATTGCGACACTGCCTCTGGAGGTTGTCATGTTTCCCAATTTTCAAGATTTCATTTTAAAGTTTTGTACTTTGTAGATGGGTAACATTCCAAGACAAGATATGTGACACTACTCTGCTTATAAGGATTAGACTGAATACTTTATCAAGATTTCTAAGGAACTAATTAGGTTGTAAATGGTCGGAGAAAACCATGTTTTGTAGCATATGGAAGAAAATAAAAACGCTCTCTCTCAAATTATCTTTTATGCATGATTTCTGTTTGCTATGTGAAAACCATGCTTAGAAAATCCTTCTTGCAGGTTCGTGGAAAGATTGGGGATTTCATAAAGGGAGTCTTCTCAGTATTTCAGGGTATGGAAATGTTTGAGATGGAATAATAGCATTGGCTCTTTACAACTTCACATTATGAGAAGGCTTATCTTTCAAATAAAAAAAATTATTTCATCCTAGTGCTGGATCATGAGACTTGCAAATCTTGTTCTCCCCCCGGCTTTCTTTTCTCAGATTTAGACTTCAGCTTCCTGGAGATGAACCCGTTCACTTTGGTTGATGGTGAGCCCTATCCTCTGGATATGAGGGGGGAGCTCGATGACACTGCAGCTTTCAAGAACTTTAATAAGTATCATTCTGGATAAGACTCTTCTAAAGCTTTCCTCTTGACTGCTTCTTTATTGCCTATTAAGCTTGGTGCTCCAAATGTGCAGATGGGGTGATATTGAGTTTCCATTGCCATTTGGCAGAGTGTTAAGTCCAACGGAAAACTTCATTCATTCATTGGATGAAAAGGTAGCTATGGAGACTTAACAAGTCCTTTTAGTTTAAGTTATTGCATAAATATTACAGCAAAGTGAGTTCATTTTCTTGAAGTCTTCCTTGGCCACCGGGTTTAGTGTTTGGTATTGGATTTCTTGGTGAAGTTGGGATTTGGAAGCTCTAATTGCGGCTTGCTTATAGTAATGATTTTTCAGATTATGCGGCAATTATCAATGCTTGACCTTCATTTTTTATCCCCTCTGGGGCAGGTTTTTATGCATTATGCTACATGATGAATCTAAACCTCATCTGATATGATGGGTATTCTGTTTAAATTGTCACAGCACTTGACTCCAGCGCTTGAGTCCACTATTGGCAGTCCTTGCTCCCAAGAAAAACTTGACAATTCATGTGCCTTTTTTATATTGCAGACAAGTTCATCCCTGAAGTTTACTGTTTTGAATCCAAAAGGACGTATTTGGACCATGGTGGCTGGAGGTGGAGCCAGTGTAATCTATGCAGACACTGTAAGTTTTCATTTATCTCATCTGTTGACTAGATCACTCTTACTCCCACAACCTCATCTTGTTTGGCTAGTTGCTTACTCTGTTTCGGATGTAAATCTGCTTGTTTTGCAATTTCGTGATTGTCATGGTAACGTTCCTGCTTATCTCAATATATTGGCCTCATTTTGCACTGCAAAAAAAAAAAAAAAAAAAATTCCTTCTTTTCATGCTACCATTTAACATGAGTTTTTCCAGGTTGGTGACTTGGGCTATGCATCAGAACTCGGCAACTATGCAGAGTACAGTGGAGCTCCAAATGAGGAAGAGGTTTTGCAGTATGCTAGGGTAGTTATCGATGTAAGATCTTCTGACCATTTGTGTTTTTATACTTTGTTTCTGCAATGTCACACAATATTTGTTATCACTTTTGGAAATCTTATGCTGCTTCAATCACCTGATTTCATTTGCAGTGCGCTACTGCAAATCCTGATGGCCGTAAGAGAGCCCTTTTGATAGGAGGTGGCATTGCTAACTTCACCGACGTTGCTGCCACGTTCAATGGCATAATTAGAGCCCTTAGGGAGAAGGTATAGCCTGAGTAAAATTAACACTACAACGTGCATTTTCATGGATAATATCCATATATGTGTGATTGATTTTTTTCTTCAATCACATGAAGGAATCTAAGCTGAAAGCAGCAAGAATGCATATTTATGTGAGAAGAGGTGGTCCAAACTACCAGACCGGTCTAGCAAAGATGCGTGCACTTGGTGAAGAACTTGGAGTTCCACTTGAGGTATGTCATTCATTGTCTTTGTCCCCTTTCTTCTGTTATGCTTTGCTGCCAATGCATGTTATGATCACACTGAGGAAATTTCTTCTTTTTATACTGTGCACTGACTCGAATTGCATTATTTTGCTGCAAAAGGAAAAGAAGAAACAAATACCTAAGCAACATGCCGAGGAGTGACATTTCCTGATATTAGCAAATTAGAAATGACGCAAGCTGATACGAATTTAAATTACAAAAGTTTTTTAACGTGTTGAGCAAAAGCACAGTTCTTTGTGATGAGTTGATGAGTGAATGACACGACTCAGTAGGAGTATAAAACCCAAATTTGATATGCAAACATGTTGCGATGAATCACTGGCTCTCTATTCTTGGCTGATCTTTCTTCTTGCTTATGATGTAGGTTTACGGACCTGAAGCGACGATGACTGGAATTTGCAAGGAAGCAATAGAGTGCATAATGGCGGAGTCATAGAATGCATTCGATCTCCAGCAGCTTTCTAGAGGGATTGCTCTGGTGGTTTGTCTCATGCATTTTGATTTGGGCAAGAGAAAATTATTTGCAGCTCGACCATTTCAAGATATGGTCCCCGGAATTTCTCCCAAAAAACGAAAAAAGAGGGCTTAATATTGCTTGGAAATTCTCGAACATTGCTCACTTCCCCAAATTTGCAATGTGCCAAATGTGTGTTTTGCATCTTCAATAATACTCTTCTAAGCTGAGAGCTAATACACGCATATTCTCTTTGTAATTAAAATGGAAGGTCTCCAAGCTGGAATTGCTTTTGTGAAGTTCCTAGCCCTACATATCCTTACTGATTTTGTTTTTGTTTTTTTGGTTTTTTTGTGGGTGCTTCCCCCCCCCCCCTCCCAAAAAAAAAAAAAAAAAAAAAAAAAAAACTCTGCCTTTTGCATGCTCGCATGGTCCAATAAATAATTATTCTTAATGAAGCTGCTTTTTTTTTTGTTCCAAGCATTCGCCATCTATTTTCATTGTTCAACTCTTTGACAACATGAAAAAAGCAAAAGCTTTGCCCTCCCTCTCTATCTATCCAAGGGATGGAAGGGCAGAGGCCTTTGGTGTCCCCTCCAATCAAGAATTGGGGCCTCCCAATCACTAGTCAATATGCTTTTCTCTCATGCCTTTCTTTGTTCATGGTTCAATATATGGTGTCCTAGGTGTAGAGGAACCACACCAATCCATCCCAAACTTGGGGGTTAAACTCTACTGCGGTGATGATCTGGATGGATTGATGTGGTTCCTCTACGCCTAGGACACCATAATATCGAACCATGAACGAAGAAAGGTTACCACATCTTCCTTTATAACAATCAAGGCTGGTAAGCCCATCGGTCCACACAGTTGTCCATGTACCAGTAGAAGATTCAGCAGCTACCGCAGCCCCTGCTTCCTCAGGAGGAACTCCAGGTTGAGGAGTTACTCGAAATGCTGAATAAAAAATAGGAAAAAATAAAAACGAAAATTGTTGTTATTTTAAATTTTCTTTTTTTATTAGAATTTCAATATTATTTATATTTAAACATTATTTCTATTTAATTTATTTATATGATATATTTCGCTGAACTTATAAATCAACTAGGACACAAATCATAGTGCTGGTAGGTGGCCAAAAATAAGAACTTGTTTGCATTTATGATTTGCGGAATATAACATGTCTCATGCACATAATCCAAGCACACAACAATGCATCCTATTCACTAAGTCAATTTATATAGATTGAATTGCCTCTTGCACTTATGTGCGCTAAGTCAAACTCTTGAGGCAAGAACAGTTGCAACGATTGACTGACGGTTGAGCTGGGAACGGTTGAGTTGAGAAATATTGACATCGGCTTGACCGAAACCTGGCCAACCTGGCCAACCTGGAGGACAAATCATAGCAAAATGGAGTTAAAATCAACCTCTTTGGGCGGAGGCGGGATCAGTTCCCTTCAACTGTAGGGGGCTAAAGTCGACCGGAATGGACAAATTCATAGCATCGAAGGTCCCTGTCGATCGGACCGGGACAATGATCACCATCAAATACAGGGCCGGAATTCGATTTTAATGAGCGGGGATGCAATAGATGTAGATTTGAGGAGGAAGAGAAACGCTAGGAAACCGAACCCAAAATAAATAAATAAATAAATAAATTATCACCATCAAATAGGGGTCCGGAATTCGATTTTAATGAAGGGGAATGCAGTTGGTGTAGATATTTCTTCTTTCTTATATTTCATTTTCAGCGAAATTACTTTTTAGTAACTACATGCTCTCCTTGCACATCTACCCTTGCTGATGTAGGCTGAGGTGTCTCCTGTCTTGACATGATTTCGGAGCGAACACAAGCATGTGATTAAAACATGTGTGTTGTCTGTGCACATAGGCATGATATGATTTCCTTTCCTCCTCGTCAGTTGGATTGTAATGAGGCATTGTAGAAAATTATAAGTTAAAACTAAGATTAAACCGGATGATTGGAGATCATTAAGTAGAAATGATTCATTAAAATAATGAGTCGATATCATTGATGGCGGATGCTATGATCTCTAGGTGTTCGATGAACTGAACATTTAGGCATTTATAGGAACCGGAAGCCAACTGCCGGGATCATTTAGTATGATTGTGTGAACACGACACCGGGCAAATGCAGTAACTCAAGGTTTGAGAAGTCGCAAAAATAACTAATTCCACTTAATCGTTAGTCCAAATTTAGAATGCTCGATAGCTAATAGAAGTTGGGATAATCTTTTTACGATGCTCTCGAGATCGCAACAGGTAAGCCAAATCTCATACGAACGATCCGTCGGCATCAAATCTCTGCCGTGGTGATCTGTGCTCTAAACCCTCGATGACCAGCGAGAAACTCAAAAGTCCGACGACCGAGTATGAACATCATCCGAGAATCACGACTTCTAGCCAATCCGACAAGTCGAATACGAAGCAGACACACAATATGCGAGGAGCAATAACCTTGCATCGACCAGCATATGCAAACTTTTGTAACGTCAAAACAGCAAGCTAATCGACGAAACATTTGATATGGTCGTTCAGTTTCACTTCAAGTTCAACGAACAAACGAAGAGAAATTTGCAAGCAGACTTATGCGTGACTGTGCACCAGGCGACGACGGCCGTGGCAGCCTCGGTTACGGTGGCAGCAAAATTCAAGAGATGGCGACGGCGATGGGAAGGATAACCAACCTTGATGGAAGGACAATGGGAATGAGTACTGCTTTTCTTTTAGCGATGGAAATTTCGTCGCCATTGAGGTTCAATATGCTGCGCACTTTTGGTTGTCGCCTTTATCCAATTTTTTGGAAATTAAACTTATGAAAACACGAAAATTGTCAAAGACAAGCTTGTGGTTTAGTACAGTGCCGTAAAGCATGCTAACTCTACAATGAGTCTTTCACCCACCCTTATTTACTTCCAAGCGCTGGATGCTACTATACTTGCCTACTTGGCGGTAGTTAGGATTTTCATCCCGATGTAATGTCTACCTTTACCACCGTGAAGCCCCAAAATTCCCTATTTATTTTTGTTTTCTCAACAGAAAGGGAATATGAGGGTGATATTGCAGGGTCTCCCACCCTAGGCGGATCTTCTGCCTGTTTCTTCCCCTTGAGCCTTTTAAGGACCCACTCAGGTCCAACATGTGATTCCTAATTAGGGCTAACAATTCGTGTTAACATGTCATAATCGTGTTTGTAATTCGTGTCAATTCGCATTGACTTAAAACATCTTAGTATTGATTGAATTCTACGTGCCAAGTAATTAATCACAATAAAATATGTCAAATTTGTCTCAAGTTGTCGCCTTTAACCATTTTTTTGTAAATTAAACTTATGAAAACACGAAAATTGTCAAAGGAAAGAGAGAGGATAAGATAAGAGAAAATTACATTAACTATAAGATTAATGACTAGCCAAGAATAAAAATTAATGATTAGATTAAATAATAAAAATTGACTAAAAATATTTTGATTAATAAAACCAATTTAATAAAACTAAATAACATAATTTAAGAAAAGTTAAGTACAAAAAAAAAAAAAAAAATCTCATTTAGTCCGGTAGATATCCAAAATGTGGGCTAGGTACAAGAATTTGTATGACAGGCAATAAAAGGACCATAACTTTTGATCCGAGAGGAGTTACATGACCCATAATACAAAGAAGCCTATTTTGAGTGCTATGCTATTGCCAAATTGGGGAACCGATTTGTAAGTCATTTCGGCCTCGAAATGAATTATTTATGCATCTTTCAGGTGCACTTTTATGTCAATTTTCCCTGTTATATTTGGCTTTGTTAAGTTTTCCAACTTCTTTTGTGCATACGGCTATTTTCGGGGTTTCTCATGTCGCCTTTGGTTTGTGTAGTGATTATTTGTTCTTTTCGATGTAATCGTCTTTCAGACACCTTATAATTATCATTTTAAAAATACAATGAGTTTTTGTCCGTGAGCGATTGTGTGCGTAAATGCATGTTTGTGGATTGGATTATGAGTGTTTCTCTGCCATTTTTTGCTGGCTAACAATTCGTGTCGTCTCATATTATGTCGAGACAAGGGTATATAACACGATTATAGCTTATTTGAGCATGACATAGGGGTAAATAGTTCTAAATTCTGTACTAGTATCACCTAGAACCTGGAACCTATTCACCGGAATAGATTCTTTATTTTTTATCTCCGGAACCTACCTTACATGCCTCGGAACCTATCTTGAAACTTGTTATGAATGATGACTACCATTTGCTATTATAATCCACTAATCACAACTTATATTTATAAATAAATAATAGAAACGTTAACAAAATAAAAGTCTTAGTCATAAAATGGAAGTTCAAATTAATGGTTCCAATTAATACACTCATCATTGGAGAAATACCATAGAATCGCACGAAAATATAGATCAAGAAAAACATAGAATCTTGTTTTAGGTTCCAAGTGTTGGAAATTTCCTATAATATGGGCTTACATTAATTAATTGATTTTCTATTTTAAATAATCGGGTTAATAGATATTCCAATATTTATTTAACCCTACAAAGCCAAGTTTCACCTGATTGATTAGGGTTTGCTTGGGTCCCCTCTCTAGCCTATAAAAGGGTAGGTTATACCTATCAATTGCTTTAATCTCATTGAAAAAAAAAAAGTTCCCTAATTTTAGGAACATGGAATATATCCTACATACTTTAGAACTTATAATAAGATAGGTTTCCATTGATTAGTTGTTTATGTGAATAAGTTTTATACACCAAGTTCCAAGTTCCATTTATCTAGAACCTACACATCAAAACAAGTTCCCTAATTTTAGGAACATGCTTAATAAACATGTTGAACTTGCCTCCACGCAACTCATAGAGCATGTCAAACCATCACATGATTAATTATCAAATTTATTACCATGTTTGGTGTCTACAAGATACATGTTTATCCTGTTTATAATGATGAATGCATTTATGTACGGCAATATGTGTAAACACGTTTCGACATGGTTATAGATAATATTATTAATTTCACTTTGCTAACATCTAAAGTGAATTATTGAGTTTTTTTCTCTATCTTTTGTGATTTTTTATCCTTAAATATGATTTAATTTATTACTTTAACATGTACAAACTATATTATAAAGAGATGAGCAAAAGATTGTTAAAATTACGCTATATATTGATGTATGACAATATATGAATATTAATCGAGCTTCACTAACATCACACCAACCTATATTAATACGTTTCAAAATGTTTGTAAACAATATGAGCAATTTCAGTTTGTATAATATCTAAAGTGCATTATACTAACTCATTTATACACAAGTGTATTATATCTAAAGTGATTGCCGATGCATTTGTCTAAAGTATACATCATCAAATATTTATACACAAATTATGAGCTAAGCAGTTTATCAAACAAGTGATATGGTTATAAGTAAAAAGGTAAGGATATGGAAAATGCTCAGCCGATTTATAGGGGTTCGGGTCTAAATCGTCGCGTACTCCACTCCTCGAGATCGTTCGGGAGCGTGCAAAGAATTCTTCTTACTAACCTTTTCAAATTTACCATAAAGGTCATCAAATGATTTCGAAGTTCTTCAAAAGTGTGAATAGAATCTATGATCACCTACCTCATTTTGACAGGAAAATTATCTTAAAAGTTTTTAAATTTATTACATTTTTACTAATTCAATTAGACATTTCAATTTGGCCAATTAAATTCCGATTATTTTCACATTTTACCAATTGAGTCTATTTGGCAAATTTTCGTCGGAAATCACTAATGTAGACGTTGGTTGTTTTATATGGCACATACAACATTGACATAGACCATTTTTAATAATATTGTAGTAATTTTTTTTTGAATTTTCTACTCAGGCTCGACTTGGGGCCATGGAGCTCGCTGTTGCCATGGCTACTCGAGCTCAAGTTCTAAGTTTGCGCCACCGTGGCCAGTCAAGCTTGATGCTCACGATCACAACCATTTGAGTCAAAAAAATCTCACATTCATGGCTGCGATCCTTGCCCTGCCATGGTGGCCACAAAACCAAAGCTCAAGCTTTTGCCCATGGTTGCTTGAGCTTGACTCGTGGCCATGATTGCCGAATCTCGAGCTTGTAGCTGCCATGGCTGCTTGAGCTCAAGCTCAAGCTTTGGTTTCGCGGCCACCTGGTCATTCAAGCTTGATGCTCGTGATCATGACCATTCAAGTTATAGAGCTCATGTCCATGGCTATGACTCGAGTCTCACACCCTGCCATAGAGGTCATGAAACCAAAGTTCAAGCTCAAGCAGTCATGGCAGCTACAAGCTTGAGATCTAGCAACCATGGTTGTGAGTGGGTGAGGCTACCCAGCCTACCCTCACCGCGGTTGGTGAGGAATTTAAAAAATTTAAAATATTATTAAAAATTATCCACGTCAGCATCAACTAGACATCCAGCATCCACGTTGGTAAATTCTAACCAAAATATGTTAAATAGATTCAATTGACAAAATTAATAGATTTATGATTTAGTTGGTAAAAAATGCAATAGATTTAAAATTTTTTGGATAATTTTCCCCATTTTCACCATTGCTAATAGCCATGAGACATTAGATTGGCGACGTCTTCGTCACAAGAGCAATCATCTACCTCGCTTTTGCTTTCGCTCTAGGGTAGATGCCGATGTCGTCTTCTTTCCTTTCACGAACTTTTCATTACCTTTTTCTCATTCCTTGTCTCTTTTGTCCTTCTTGCCAATCCGCTCCTTCTTATCCCCACTGTCCTTGAAGACAAGGCTCGACATTCGCACCTTTAGATGCCACCGACTTGTTGCACTCGTGACGTTTGTCGTTGCTTCTCCAATTTTTATTACCTAGAGTGCGCTTTTCACGTAGCGATTTTTACTCTAACGATTTTTATTAGGCTCGCGCTTTTTCCATGCCAAGAATTTCATTTTAACATGCTGTTGGAAGTTAAATATTTTCCATCACATTTCTAGCCGTGCGTGCGACGTAGACTAAGGGTAAATGTAAGGCCCACTTATATAATTTAAGCTTATTTGTCGCCATCTTTTTCTTTTTAATTTTGTCGGTTCCCCTTCAGGACGGAATTGGTGACCATCTTTTCCAAAAAATAGTTTATTTGGCAAGTAACCAACTAGCTATTGTGTTATGAGTATATGCATACGCACACTAAATATAACCCAAGCACAACAACGAGTGAAGAAAATCATCTATTAGTTTTAACGAAAGCATTTTGTTTAATTAAAACTTTAATATATGTCATTACCTTATGTTCCATATATTTTAACTACTTAACTTTCATTTAATTTGGTGAATCAAATAGTCCAAATTTTATTTATTTTTCCTGTCATCATTACATAGTTTGTAATAGATATTTTCAAAAGATAATTAACAATATGACAGAGTTAAGTACATTGTAAATTTAAACAATCATTGTCCTCATGCAAATTCAAAGAAAAGGGTCCGATTAAAACATTGTTACATGGTATATTATCTTTAACTTCATTACATGGAATTATTAACCATTAAGATTGCAAAATGTTAAATTGTTTGATCTTAACAAGCTGTTTTCTACGCTTTTCCTACTTACATATGTAGTTGTAAGGATAAAAATATCAAGATTGATAACAATGGAGTTGGAATTGTGTGTAATAGATACATCAATCCCATATTCAATATTTGAGTAAATTCTTGTAAATTTGGTGTTAGCAAATGAAGTCGAAAAATTTATGATCACGAGGAAAATCTAGGTGAAATAAAGTGACCAATTTGCAAATAAAACTAACCTTTATATGCTCCTTTGTTCATTTGATGTTTGCTTAGATTAAAAGAAGTTGTTGAACTTTTGGGTAATGGAGAATAAGTTAGAAGAAGACAAAAATGAAAAAAATAAAAAATAAAAAAGGATAATTGAGAGACTTGGAAGAAACGACGCCAAGTGGCGGTGAATGGTATCAGGTTCAGTACAGGTTTCACCTAGAACTTGGAATCTTCCCATTGGAATATGTTCATTTTTTGAAACCTGCAACTTACCATTTATACTCTATAATCTAGAACCTATCCTATCACAGGTTCAATGGTTAGTTTCAAGATTTAACTAGGTTTCATCTGTATTATTAATTGAATGATTATAGTGAATTAAAATCTTTAATGACCACTACTTGTTGTTATAATTCACTAACTATAACTTATATTTAGACATACGAAAATAATTAACATCAATAAAGTAAAAGTCTTGATCATAAAATGAAAGCTCATACTAATATTTTTAGATTATATACTCATCATCGATCGGCATGGAATATCGCAAAATTACACAAAAATATGAACAAAGAAATACATTAAAACTTGTTCTAGGTTCTAGATTATGGATTACATATTCTAGGTTCTTTCAATTAAGAACTCGGAACTACCCATTGAAATAGGTTCATTATATTTTGGAATTTGAAATTTACCTTGCATATCTTAGAACTTGGAACCTACAAGTTCCTACCGGTTTGGTTTTTAGGTTCCATATTCTACCTTGAAACCATATCACTCCTAACACTAGGAATAAAAAAATAAGAAGTCTTTTTTGAGTGGGGTAAGGATAGGTTTGCCTTTCAATAAAATTGAAAGGCAATCCATTAATTTTTTTTATTTTTATCTATTTTACTCTAACTCTCAATTCATTCTCATACTTTTTCCATGTCTTTTTGCAAAGCATGGGAGTCAAACCCCACATCACCAAAAATAAACATTCCCACCCCTTTCCTCCCCTGAGAAGGTGGGAAATCAATCCCCATCTCCCCTTTCCCATGTGGAAAGGGTGGCATCTTTGAATACTCAAAGTCTCATATCTGGAGTGGCCACTAGGCCAAACCCGATGGTTAATCCATTAATTTTGTTAATAAGAGGAGTTTCTCACTTATATTAGTGATTTTTTAGGGTAATATCTAGAGGTGAGCATGGTTCCAGGGTAGAATTTAGAATTTAAGAATCAAATCAATGGAAACCTGTAAGGTTCCAAGTTTCATGATATGCAGGGTAGGTCCAAATTTCAAATATTGGGGAACTTGTTTTGATAGGTAGGTTCTAGGTTCTTGGTTGGTGGAACCTGAAATTTGGAATAAGTTTTTGTGCTTCTCTTGGTTTATGTCTTCATGAGATCATGCAGTATTCCATGACATTCGATAATGGGTGTATAATCTAGAATCATTAGTCCGAGCTTCCATTTTATAACTAAGATTTTTACTTTGTTAATGTTTTATATTTTTCTAGTGTCTAAATATAAGCTATTGTTAATAAATTGTAATAGCTAGTGGTGGTTATCAAAGATGATAATTCACGATAATTGTTTAATTAATAATAAAGATGGAACTTGGATAGACCCTAGAAACTGTAATAGGGTAATAGGGTAGGTTTCAATTTCCAAAGTATGCAAGGTAAGTTCTAGATTTCTGAAAATGAGGAAATTGTTTTAACGGATAAGTTCTAGGTTCTAGATGGAATCTATACGGAATTTGGAACCGCTTACTCCTTGTAATATCATCCATTCAAAATGGTGGGGATTTCCTAGCCATATTTGGAGTGGTTTAAGTGCAAGCCTTTTTATTGTTTATTTAATCCTAATTAAAGTCATATCCAATCACCTACCAAACTAAACATTGGATATGACAAATTCCACCTCTTATCCTATCCCAATCTTAATACTTATCTTGCTGACCAAACACGGCCTAAAAGTATCTGCATATATGAGCGATTATTTAGCATGAAAATAAACGTGTTTTATCATCCTTTTTTTCCTTTAGATGATTCAGCGGCAGAAGTGCAGAGATCTAGGTACTTGGGAACCCATGTAATCTACGCGAAATCTGTGGGATTCGAACGATAATTAGCGATCTTGGCTGGGGCTGAAATGAGAAGTTACCATAGCACTTTACAGCACTTAAAAAAAAAAAAGGGAAAAAAGAGTCCCGCTAAATCTTCTTAGCATGATATAAAAACTCAAGTTAGTTGTTTTAAAATGTGGGCGCCCTCCAAAACGTTCCTCAAGGATCTCTTTTTCCTTTCGAAGTCTAAAATGTATGGGGGGGAATATTAAAAAAAAAAAAAAAAAAAAACTTCTTACCGGGATTAACAAATTCCACAAAACAACCGACAAGTTCAAGAAGAAAAGGGGGACAATAAAAGAGATAAAAGTTTCGACTTCTTTGAGTTCGATCTGCCCGATGCTGTGTCGTTCCTGTTCAGCAATTGGCCTGAGTCTTTGCGTTCCTGCACAGTTCACAAGTCGACCTCATCATACTTCCATACGATTCAGAATTGTAAAGATAGGCAAGCAAAATCTCAATGAACGTCTGGATATGCTATGCCCCGTACTGCGAAAGGACATCTCTAGAGTCTAGACCATTTAGCATGCGCGCATCGATTAGTCGGGGGCTTCCTCTGTCCATTCATTTGCCACGACACATCATCCAAAGATGCCCGGGCGAATGCACATTATTCGATAGGAGCGTCGACAGGATACCAACTACAGATCAAGTATGTGGGGGAGTAAGAGAGAATAGTAGGATAACACAAGCCTGGCTTCTTACACAAATCATGTGATCACAGGCAAAAATGCAGCGTGAACAATGAAATCTCACATGAGCAATGGTTGTCCGTTAGCGACCCCAATGATGCTGGAGAGTAAAATGTCAATGACAAGACGATAGGCACGATGAATAGTTTTAGAGAACAATAATAATTTTACCTGCAACACCCAAGAAATGAAAAAGAAAATTTTGGAAAAATAGAAAGATTAACGTGGGTTGGAAAAGAAAGATCATATCAAAGTGTGGCACCTTTTGAAATTGTCAGAATTGTCAAGTCAGACAATTAAAGAAGGGGGGAGAAAAATCAGAATACAGCCACGGAAAAAGACAACCCGAGGGACAGAAAAAAAAAGTGAGTGCAGCCTCGCCCTCGTGACCCTCTCGTCCCATGCATGAAATGATAACGACAGAGAAAAACGAGTGACAAATCAATCCGATCGCATATTCGACAAAGTACGTGAGTCACACACTAAATAAAACGTGAAGTTCACTGCGATTTTTGCAATTAAATTGAACCTAACTACGCATGCCAGATCACGTCCGCTCAAAGACGTTGTCCTTTTCTTTCTTTCTATTGTTAAAAAATAAGGTTCGCTGAATCTCACGTACCTGTACTCGGTCTTTTCTTCACAGAGAGAGCTCGTCGTATTTTTCAACGGAAATCTCCGAAGGTTTGCTTGTCGGCGCTGAATCCAAGGAGGAGCTGATCGCTTTGTCGTCGCTGATCATCAGGCCATACTTGTCTTGGTTCTGTCGTCGCTGGTCGTCCTCTCTCTGCACGTCCATAAACCCTCCATTGTTGCCGTTGTTGTTGACGTTATTACTCACGCGTCTCACTATCTCTCCGACCCCAAGGAAGTCCCTCGTCAACCCATGTTGGCCCATGTGGGTCGTCGTCGACTGCTCCGACCCAGTCTTGTTCGCGTTGTCGTAGATCCCATCGTAAGCGTCCCCGGCTGATTCTTGATGATGGTCACGCCCACCTCCGAAGGCGCAGTTCACCAGGTCCTGGAGGTTGTTGTCGACCCCGAAAATGCCTGTGAAGCTAACTGGGGCGAGCGGCGACCGGTCGGATTTGGTGCCGCTTGAGGAAGAGTAGTTCGCGAAGGTTTTTAGGAAAGAGGCATTGTTGTTGGTGTTCGTTCTTGAGGTTGATGAGCCCATCTGAGCCGCCTTTTGGAGGAGAGCAGTTGCAGACATGTGAGGCGGTGAGAAATCATGGTGGCTGCTGGTTTGCAGAAGTGAAGTGCTGTAGAGAGAAGGCACTCCTGATGAGCTGATCTGATGATGATCACCGGGTATGCTTCTCGGCAAGAGGTTCGTTCCTTCGCTTCCAATCTCGCTCTTGAACCGATGTTGATCTGGGACCAAAAGCCCGGAATTGAGCAAGCTACTGGTGCTGCTACTGTTGTTGTTGCTATTCGAGCTGCTACTCGAAAGCATTCCAAGGTTGAAGATATTTGCCACTGATGAGGATGGTGATGGGTCATTGTTGTTGCTCTTGACATGATCAGGGATCATTTGCTGCATCATCAGCCCATGGAATGGCTTGTTCTGGAGCAACCCTTGCTGAGGTGATGCTTGCTCCTGAGAATTGTAGCTTTGATTTGACTGAGCTTGGAACAAGAAACTATTAGGGGATGGTGAGCCCATTGAGGGAAGCGGTTGATTAAACGTCGAAGAAGCAGTTCCGATGGATGGCGCAAGGAGGTGATCGAATAATTGCCCACTCCGAGCACGGCCAAGTGGCGAGATGTCATTATTGTTGGATTGGTTTATCCCCTGGCCTTGCATCATCGAGGGTATTTGGCGATTTGCCTGCGACAAGCCCAAGCCCATGTTGGTGCTCCCATAGATGGAGTGGTTGCCGATGCTGTTCAAGGTGGGAGGGTGTCTAGCATTCTCTTGGGCAAGCGCGTCACAAAAGGCACGGTGAGTGATGAAGCTGTCACGCCTGCAAAAGTTTCATTCGCAATGCCGTTCAGCAATTTTAGCCAAAGAGAGTGACGGAAATTAAGGAACTAATATAATTAGTTGGTTATGAAGAAATTAGGTAGGGCTCATGCAAGTTTCATCAGGAGATTTTTGACTTTTTTAGTTTTTGATAGGCAGTAATCGTATGAATTTTTCCCATTTTTCCATCTTAATCAAGTGTGTTTCAAACATTTGTTCTCAGTAAAGTCATACTTGAAGCTTCATTTTTATGTTGGACGCACTTAGGTACAGCAATATAAGTAGTTTCAAGGGAAAGATTTTAGGGATGTCTAACTCTAAAACTAATAATATTTGACCTCCAGACACACACAAACCCTCGAAGGAATCAACCGTAGAGAATATAATCATGGACACGTTCTTGGCCAGAGGAGTAATTTATCGTTTAGTGCATTAAATAGATGAGAAGAAGAAGATGATGAATAAGTCATCTTCGTCAAACTACCATTCTAAGAACCGGCAGTTCAATAAATGAGGAGGGAATATTTTCAAATCCATGAAAAACACTGGTGCAATCTATGTCTATCCATGACAGGAGCCTATCTATTTCTCTCAGACCTAGGTTTTCATAAATGCAAAAGCCCATGAAAGTGATACAGTATTTCATCATAAATAGATGGGAAGTGGTCTTTGAATTGGGGTTTTGTGTTCCTGGGGATAGATTCTGCTGCAATATTGTTAGGTGCTGTTCAAAACCCAGCTTTTCCATTGCAATCATGGAGGCATCTAGAGAGAGAGAGAGAGGGAGGGAGGGAGGGAGGGAGGGGTTGATTGTCAGAAATGGTACCTGGAGGAGAACAGTCCTGATAACATGTAGCCAAACGATAACATAACAAAAATGGCAACACCACCCCAAGCTTCTTCATGTGTTGTGTGTAGCAACACGTGAATGAGGGCGAATAAGGATAGAAAAAAAGAAAAAAACACGAAAGACACTTGCGGGCAGATGGCGTTCTTTTCGAGGTAGAAAGGACCCTCATGCTGGAAATGATTATTTTCTCACTCAAATTTCTTGGCTTCTTGATAAAATTTTCAAAAAGCTATTATAAAATGTACGCGAGAGAGAGAGAGAGAGAGAGAAAGAGAGAGAGAAAGATTCACTAAAAAGGTGAAACCTAGAGACGGTGAAGAAAAAAGGGGAAAAACCAAGATGATTCAAAAGCTTCTTCTGTCGACTTCAAGAATCTAATCCTAACCTGAAGATGCCCAGCGCCAGGCCTCTCTCTCACACACACAATCGAGACCATATCCCACCACATTATTTGCATCCTCATGAGCCACATAGGAGAAATCATTCAGCAACTAATAATTTGCGCACATTCAAATGCAAAATACGTTCATTCAAAAAAAAAAAAAAAAGGAGTCAATGAGAAGATTATGGTCATACCTGGAAAAAAGAGTGCCGCAATCACACCTGTACTCCCTCGTGCCACAGGTCTTGGAGTGCGCCTTCCAGTCCGACTGCACTGCATACCGCTTCGAGCATTTCTCGCACTTCCACTTCTTCTCGCCGTGCTTGCGGGAGTAGTGCTTTTTTATCCCTGTGAGGTCGCCGAGGGCGCGGGACGGGTCATGGTGCACGCAGGTGGGCTCGGGGCACAGGTAGACTTTGCGCCGTACCGCCTCCTTGTTGGCGCCCTTCTGCTTGAGCTTCCAAGGCAGGTTGTGGCCCCTCCGGTGCAGCTGAAGGTTCTGCTCCCTCTGGAACCCTTTCTTGCACACCTCGCACACGAACCGGTTTGTCGCCATCAGGCTCTTGGGCGACAGGGCTATCACCTCCGCGTCCGGATCTGTGTTGCAACGCCGTTGCAGAAGCGCGATTTTAGTATTTTACATGAGTGAAAAATGCCAAAAATCCATGGAATCGCTGGCAAAGTTCTTTGGCAAAAGGAGAGAGTCAAACAAAAAGAAACTTTGGGATACAAACATCGCACAATTAATGGAATTTTGAGGGGAAGTTTGGAAAACCTAGGGTTTCTTTCTTGTACCGTATATGCAGGTGATGCATCAAGAGTATCAAATGACTCTGAAAATTAACTGAGAAAAAAAAATCTTATCCACCAAAGAATCATTGGCCATTTCTCTGTTTCTAGAGATATGCATGAATGAAATTGAAATTGGGGTGATGATACTTGCATGGGTTTCCGGGTTGGTTTCGCTTCTTTTTCTGGGGAGCTGGAGCTGGAGCTGGAGGTGCAGATGCTGCTGCTGATGAAGCCAATGGAGCTGATGGGGCATGGCGGTGTTGCTCCATCTGGGCATGGCGGTGTTGCTCCATCTGAATCAATTGATCTCCTCCTTCTTGAATTCGATAAAACGGCGCCAACGACGATGAAGAGGCCGCCATCACTTCTTCTTGTTCTTGTTCTTCTTCAACTTGCACTCTCTATCCTTATCCTCAAGAACACTTAACCCAGCAGGAAAATTGAGCTCGTCTGAAATCTTATCTAGGGAAAACCTGAAACGGTGGTTGCAGCTTCAGCATATTAGAGTGTGGGTTTCTGAAACCTGATTAAAGAGGAAAAATCTTGTTCTGGAGAGAGAAAGAGAAAGACAGAAAGACAGAAAGAGAGAGAGAGAGAGAGAGAGACAGAGAGAGAGACAGAGAGAGGGAAAAGTTGAAGAGGAAGGAAAAAAGGAATGAAAACAGGCCATACGAGAGACATCAGCAGCTAGCTAAGTTTACCTTCACTTGCACACAGTTTCTCTTCCCTTATTATTTTCCCTTGCTTTGAATGAGTACGTTAAAGCAAAACCCTCAGTAGTTTTCACACCCATTATTTCCCCATCATTATTTACCGTGATTTGCAGGTTTAAGCAAACACATGATTCTGCACTTGGCTCTCCTCCCTTTTAAAAAAGAAAAAATCAGAAGTTTTTGAATTTTCCGTTTTTAATCTATTTGCCATTTTTGGTTTCAAGAATTCACTCAAAAATTTATAAAAAAATAATGATTTAAAAGAAAATTTGCGGGGCTGAACATTTATTATGAGAGAGACAGCGACGAGAGGGAGGCTGATGGGTTTTAGCACCACCATGCTGTCCTCTTGCGGCCGTGGATTGGGTCCACCGACCTATAGTCCTCACCACCCTCATTCTCTCTCTTGAAAACAGAAGAAAAGCATAATTTCTTAAATAAATTTTCTAAACGGCCCGACGAAAAAAGAAAATTCAATGCAAACTAGAAAGCGCGTGGAAGTATATCTATCGATTCAGGCCGAAAATTAGGGTATAATCCCGTGTTTTATATTGCCATCAATTCGGTACCGTGGAAATAAATTTATTTTAATTGTGACAATATTGGTATCTTCCTCTCTTTCCCTCCCCATCACTTCAGGACAAACTCCCCCATCACCATCCTCCTCAAGTGGACCTCGCCACAGGAAATTTCATACTAAAAATTCAAAAAAAAAAAAAAAAACAAGAAGAAGAATAGGGTTTAGAGAATTTTGACTTAATTTAAAAGGAGAGAGAGAATATTTGAGGACGTAGAAACCCTAGTTGCTTTTGGACTCTTGTGATTGGAGGAATGCGTAGCATTAGTGGAGCAGTTAGCTCCGCCCCTGCATATCTATTGATTACTTTTATATAATTGTCATTTCTAAACAGTTCTTCTCATTCCATGTGCAGGCAAGAGGAGGACGAGGGTGCAGCGATTTACCTTGGAGATTGACCTCTGACGGGAGACGCGGACTTAGGGTTTCAGAGAAGAAAAGTTCTTGACCTTAGCTTGGTCCACATAGGCTTGGACCCCCGTACCTAGTCCACCAAATTCAGGACCCGATTAGTCAAACGAGTAGGACTGATCAGAATTCCACATGCGGAGCATACAGTAAACTAAGTTTGTCACGAAATCTAGCTATACATACGAATTATTGATCATGATTAATTCAGTCTATCACGTCTAGAACAGAGAAATACAGCAATTTTGGGAGCTTGCCTACTGACATGTAGAAAAGGGCACTAGGGCAAAAAAAGGTGAAAATCCCTTTGGTCTCAGCTATCCAGTTTCGTCATTCACATGCAATAATGGAGCTTCGCGCCCCTCGTGTTCACTGTCTAGTCAATATGGATGGCTCATGATAAAATAAAAAGTGGATTGCACACAACAAAAGAGGGGACAAAGTTGTGTAAAGCAGACGGGCTGCAAATTTGCCACCGGTTCGGTAAATCATTCATTCCAATTATATAACGTATGAGACAGATCATAGTCCATAAACTTCAACCCTAATGCGACAGTTAATTTTAATCTAATAAACTACTTCTTCATCAGAACAAAGGAATTTATACACTAAATCGATCACATGCCAAGATTTATGCACAGGTATGTATACGTCCACTAGAAAATAAATTTGTATCAACATAATCCTTGACCCGGCATATGCATGCGATTTACTCATGGAGTCATCATATGAATGATGAATAGAACCATCTTAAGTAATAAAGACTTGGAATCATGATATAGTTCATCAACCCGAGAGACAAGGTGAGATGAGAATTGAAGTTCGGGCGAATGACTCGAATGTGAATTCTTTTATCTGTTGGCGTGTGAAATGAAACTCGCTATGTGCACCTAATCCACTCACTAATGTCCCTTTTCTAGTAGGATTGTGTGATAGGTTCATGTAATTTTGGCCCAGGAAATGAGATTTATCTAAACAACATTTCTCCGAAGCTTTTCACATTTCAACACGTCGATTATTTGTCGACTCTTTTGTTTTTTTTGGTGCTTGACTATGGTCTTTCAAGGTACCAATCTCGTCCCCACTCAATGCAATCAAGGTTCCCTTTTACCCTAATTTTTCACTTGAAGCGTTGGAATGCGACGAACTGCCACGGGAGATTGGTCTCGAGGGTCGAAAGAAAAGCTAGTTTTTCCGTTCAAAATCAAGCAGCGTTGTCAATCACTTTACCAAATAGCGACAGCTTAACGGTAACCGTACACCATTCTTTCACGGGTCAAAATGTTTCGATGAATTTAAGAAGGCCTAGGATCTTGTGCGCGCATGGATGACATGCGGACCGAGGATGCCAGTACATATTCATCCACCTTGTTACTCCTAGGATTCTCTCTTTTGCTTTTATCTGTTGATCTAATCCTCAAGGGCACGCAACCCCCTAAGCCAATTATTGCATTTCAGGACAAGTTTCATGTGCAAAACTAGAGCTTTTCTCAGTGAATGGATGTTCTATCATGATTTCCTACAGAAGCTTACGGAGATGGATAAATATTATATAGTTGCAGAGATCAGGTGTATAATTAGAACGCAAAAAGGAATTTCACCTAATGACTAGATCACCAATTCTTTTTTTTTTTCTTTTTTTCTGTGGGCAATCTGTGATTCCAAATTGTGTGGTCATAAAATAGTCATGAGAGTGCTTTTATGTATTTAGCAAACGTAGTTTTTTTTCTTTATAGCCCATCCTACTCTAACTTTCAACTCACTCTCGAATTATTGTCATGCCTCTTTGTAGAGCATGGGAGTCAAACCCCACACTTGAAACTAAACATCCTCACCCCCAGCCCCCCTGAGAATGTGGGGAATCAAATTCTTCACCTCCCTCTTCGCATGTTAGAAGAGTGGCCATTGGGACAAATCTTAATGGTTAAACATAGTCATTAGTTAAGATCAAATCAACTTTATCTAGAATTAAATTAAATGTCCTTAAATGTTATTGGCACTTTGTGATTATTAAAGTTTAAAATAACATTAAAGTACAAATCTTGAAGCAGCAAATGCTTGGGGAAATTATTCAATCAATCATAAACTTGTTGTGTGAATATCAATTCAGTTATAGAATTTTTAATTTTGCAATTTAGTCCTAAACCTTTATGTGAAATTCCAATATAGTCATTCTGACCAATTTTCGATGGAAATTGTTCGCGTGGTGGTGGGCCATGCAAAATGGCCAGCAATGACTAGATTGCCACGCTAGCAGTTTTTGGCAAAAATTGATTAGGATTACTACATTGGAATTTCATACAAAGGTTTAAGACTAAATTGGCAAAATCAAAAATTCAAGACTGAATTGACATATGTATAATAAATTGAAGACTAATTGGGTAATTCAATTGCAAATGCTTAAAAAAATTGAGTTTGGTAAGTATTATTATATATAAATATTTAATCACATATTTATCTAATAACTCAAACTTTAAAACAATTGGCAAGGATCCTACAAATTTTATATGATATCAGAGCAAGAGGTCCTGGTTTCGAATCTTTTCAAACCTGTATCTAATAAAAATTCAAAGATTAGAACATCGGTTGTGCCCTAAAATGAAGCGTGACCTCCTGTAGCGATCCTAACATTGTGTGCATATAGCTACAAACCCTAATTAACGTCCCAAGAGAGAGTACCCTGAAAAATGAGTACCGGATTCAGTCGACACCATACAAAAAGGAGCACAGGACAAGAACTCAACCTATACACTGATCATAAGTCCACTTATATCATAGACGACGACGCTGTAAAAAAGATCCACGAGAAGAGAAATAACCTTTGCATCTATTACATCGAATTTCGCGTATGCAATGAAACTTTTCATGTATATCGTTGTTAGCGGTTAAAGTTGATAAGATCATTCATATATTTAAGGTGAAATCTCGGAAAGGCACAGAAGATTAGTACAGAAAGAAAAGGAAAGAGGAATGATAGCTAGATTTACATCTATAGAGCAGCAAAGATTGAGTAAATTAAGAATCTTAACCTTGGAGTTAGATTTTCTAACTTGTAGATCGATCCTCAACTTCCCTCTTGAAATTGTCTCGCCGCCGGCCGAGACTTTTAGGACCTGCTCTTCTCTCTTTCTCTTTCTCTCTCGCCGGACTGAAAAATTGTGTTTTTGTGCTTGAGTCGGCACAAACGTGAGTTTATTCGACATAAACACGGACATTATTTGCTCGGAATTATCCTCATAATTCCATTTAGGAAGGTGTTGAGTTCTTGGTAAGTAGCATTAGGGGCAAGTCCACATACCATGTTTTGACAGATTTGTCATAATGAAATGGCCATTTTAGGAGGGATTATGTTACTTATTTTTGTCAAGAGAAATTATTTGGGTTTGCTCATCTTAAAAGAGTCATTGGACTTCGGTCTTATCCAACTTCAGCATGTCAAATTTGATTAAATCTAATCGCATTAATGCTATTGATGTAGTAGCTATTTTCGAAGCATATTCGAAGGATTTTGAGGCCTAACGCCAATCTAGGATTTATATTACATACTACTCCTATAATATTAAATGTATTAGTTGGAGATTGCCATATATCCTTAGATATGATTTCCACCGTATTTTTACAGTCGAATGATAAGGTTTATTATACAGCAATTATAATCTGGTGCACTTTCATGAAATTGCTGTATCATTACTTTATGCCCTCTTTTTCTCGGTTGTCACATTGGAACTGATTAAGGTTGCCCTATGAATCTGATTCTCTATAAGCATTCTTGGCATCTGTCAAATTTACCATATTTGTAAGAGGTTATTAATTGTGCATAAGACCGTGGCATGCGATGTGGTGATTAGGGCGGAGGGGGCTGGGGACGCGTTATTGGATTCAGTCTAGGTTCAACATGAAGTGCTAAGACTTTACCAAGAAAAAAGAAAAAGAAAAAAGAGTTACTTAGGGTCCGTTCGTTTCGCGAAAATGTGTCATTTCCGGAAAATATTTTCCCAGAAGTCATTTTCCAAGAAAATAACAATATTTTCTGGTATTCGACTAAAACTTGAAAATGTTTCGGCGGTAAAGAAAATATTTTCTAAGATTTCATCACTTAGGCATACATCACTTACCGACCTATAAATCCATCAAATATGAACTTGCCTTTAAATCCGGACAAACTTGCTTCATATCTTTGTTCCTTCATTGTCGTCAAACTCTTATCTACTCTAAAAAATGTTCGTATGGATTTTAAAAATAAGCAAAAGAGAAATGAAGCAAAGCATGTACAGCCCCAATGAGAATCTTCCAATTGAGTGGCATGTTCTCCCCCTGCGTCTTTTGTGTTCTAATAAACAAAAGAAAAATAAAAGCATGTAGAGCCATTTGCTTAAGTAATGCACAACTACATGGTAGAGTAAATAAAGAAAAGAATAAGCAAGAGTGCAGAGCTTGAGCTTGAGATCGACGAGCTTGAGGTTTGCCTAGCAATGGCTGACGACTAGCCAAGAAAGAAGAAGATGGGAAACAAAGAAAAGAAAAAGAAAAAAAATAGAAAAGAAATAGAAAGAAAAAGGAAATTAAAAATAATTCAAATTAAAAAGAAAAGGAAAATTAAAAAATAATTCGAATAAAAAAAAAAAGAATAAGAAAAATGGGAGGAGGAAGTGAGGATTTGTAGAGATGTGAGATAAGAAAAGTGAAAAATTTTCCCTTTTTAAAGTGGAAGACTTTTTTCCTTTCATGAAAAACATTTTTCCTTTCATTGAAAACATTTCTCCCAAGGATTTTTTCCGTGAAACGAACGCCGGAAATCCGAAAACATTTTCCCGGAAATGATTTTCCGCGAAACGAATGGAGCCTTAATATAGGAGTGGGGAATGTGACTCAAGTGTGCTCTTATGCCACATGAAAGAAGCTAGATTGATTTATGTTTCGTTTGTTTTGCGAAAAATGAATGATTTAAAAAATATTTTCCTAAAAAACAATTGTTTATATCACTCACAAAAATAAATGAACAGAAAATATTTTCATTGTCAACAAACTCTATATATTGCCTAAATCAATGAGTTGAGTTATCCACAGTGTAACAGTTCGATTGGTAACTGATGCGATCTTCCCAGTAAGCGTATGATATACATAGATGGTAAATAGTTGTCGCGACCCAATTTTCGGGGTTTGCCACCTAAAACTAGGTTGATGGACTACTAAGCCTTTAAGCTTAGCTCGGGCTCTCCCAAGCCCATACCAAATCACGACGTAGGGTTTTAATATGCAAAGCTTATTATCTAGGAGTCGCCACTAATCAGTTTAGGGTAGGTCGATTAGACACCTAAGTAAAATAACGGGAGAATTATCTTACTTCTACGAACCAGAGATTTTGGGCACGGGGACTTGATTACACTAGACTATCCTAGTGCCCTTTCGGTACCATTTCTTTTAATTTAAAAATGTTTTGCAGGCAGCTTGATTTGATTTTAATTGAGCTTCCTAACATGTGAGGTGATCATACACATGCGCATACCACCAATTTAACACATCAAGAAAACAATTAAATAATGCAAAAACATACCTTAAAGCAATGAAAGCATCTGCAATGTTAAATCAGAATTCATATAGATAATCCTAGATATGATTCCTAATTAACAAGCAATCAATTTTTTTGTTTTCTCTTTATTTAATGAAAATCATGACTTATGCAAATAATCTAAAATGACATGACGACATGACCTAAACTATATGACATGAAGAAATGCAATAATTAAATGCAATTCAAATGATCTAATTATAATGATATGCAATGCGATGCAATGACATACAAAATTATTTAAACTAAAATGACATGCCTCATGCAATTTAATATGCAAGCTATATGTCACGTGACATTTATTAAATGACTTAGACTAATGACAAGAAAGTTCTAATTAAATGAACTTAAATAAACTAAATGACGTGCATTTGATGTTTCTACTTTTAAAAATGCAATCTATCCTAAAAATTGAAATTAACTTATGCAAAGACAAATTTTGTATTTTCTTTCATGAAATTCGAATGCAAAAATGACTTAGCTAGATTAAAATTCTATCTAATTTAAACTAAGGATTAAGTCATATTAAATCCTAATTTAAACTAAGACATTATCTTAACCTAACATGCAATTTATCTAAAAAGATGATCTAAATTAAAGATGAAACATGCAATTCTAACCTAAATGCACAATGATTTTTTTGCTTTTCTTTATGAAATTCGAAATTAAAACTAACACATAATTAAACGTGCAATTCGAATAAAAAAAAAACAACCTAAATGAGTGCACTTTTTCTTTTTCTTTTTCATGATTCAAAATAAAATCCCTAATCTAATCATGCAAGATAATTTAAAAAAACAAACCTAATCCTAATTCAAACTTTTTTTGGATTTTTACTTTTTACGAAAATAAAATTGACCTAAACAACATGACATCAAATTAAACAGAATGGGATTGATATTCGAAAATTGGCGAACCATATCTCGCGCATGAGATCGGGTTGTCCAATTTTAAAATTAAATCGCGAATCGAATCTCGAGCGTGAGATCGGATTGTCGATTTTTATAAAGGATTGCGAGTCGGATTTTGGGCGCGAAAATCGGACTAACAACCCCTAATTTGGGGGCACTTTCATGTCAAAATACCAATCATATATTTAGGAATAATTCTAAAAAAACATCAAAATAAAATAAGATAAGTAAATAAAAGAAATAAAGTAACCAATAAAAAAAAAACTACCTAAATTGATTTTGTTTTTCTTTTTTGTTTTTCTTTTCCTGTTTTCTCCTTTCCCTGTTTTCCCCTTTCCCACGTGTAACCGTGGGTCTCCAAGAGCAGCCGGCTGATCAGTCCGGCAAGGGAATCCGGCAAGGGGAATCGGCGGCGGCGACGCACGCAAGGACGCGGAGCGCGGCTACTGGGCGTCACGGACGGGGCACCTAGTCATCGAATCACCGATCTGCTGCTCGTAAAGATTCGAGCAGCAGAGGGAGCGGAGCAAATGGCGAGATCGGGCGCGGCGGGGTTCCAGGTGCGGGCGTCGCATCTACGCTCGGAGCAACAGCGTGGGCTTAGGCGGCAAGGTGGGCCACCGGGATCGCGGGATCCGGAGCGCAGAGTGGGAGTCGGGCTTGCACGTCGAGGCGCGATTGGGGGCACGAGGAGACCAGCAGGCCGCACGTTGGGGCGCGGCGGAGCTGGGCTGAGGTTCGAGCGAGGCGGAGGTGGAGCGGCGAGGGGGTTTCTGGATCTGCAGATCGTGGGCTTCGGTGGCACGGAGATTGGCTTGAGCTCGGACAGAGGTGTTGCGGGGCTGCGCGGCTTCGACAAGGTTGCGGTGGTGGCTGCTACAAGAGTCGCCGACACAGGGGAACCGGCGGGTTGCCGGTGTGGCGATCACGGCTGGCTTCGGCTACCAGATGGACGGCGGTGATCGCGTACGGGGGGAGCTCCAGGTCGTGCGCACGGTTTAAAGAACAACAGCAAAGGGAGGGAGATGATGAACAGTATCAGAAATCACCCCTTCCCCTTTTACTCTTTTTTTCTCTCTCCCCTGTCACTCTCACCTCTTTCTCTCTGTTCTGCTTTTTACTTTTTTACTTTGGGTGTTCTTCTCTCTTCCAACCCCACGCACGGAACCTCTCTTTCTCTTTTGTTTTTTTTTTCTTTTCTCTTCCCAAACCCCAAAACCGAACCCCCTTCAACTCTTGTGCGCATAGGTCTTTTATAGGGGAAATTTTAGGATTTTAATTTTTTTTCGAATTCACCATCCGCAATATTTTCCACAAAATTTTGACCTATTGATAACGATCCAAGATTTCGATAAGATTACTCTTTAATTCCAAATCCTAGAAAGCCCAATCGCAATATTTCGTAATATCTACCCAGAAATTCACCATATCTCGAAAAAATCTCGAATTCCCAATTCCTCACAAGATAATTCCTGATCATTTAAAAATAGGGCTGGCCAACTAATTTGAACTTATCCGCCACCGATTCAATAATGCAAATAAAAATAAATGCAACCTAAATCTTTACGCTATGAAATTAATAAAATTAACCTCCTAATTTCCTATGCAATAAATAAACTAATTAAATTGCCAAAATTTAGGTGTCAACAATAGTTATGTGCATGATTTGAGACTAACAACTATGTTCAATTGGTAATTGATGGAATCTTTCTATTACTTAAAACATCCCAAACTTATAAGGATTATTATATATAGTTTATATTAGGTTAAGCTATGGTGTGATACCTATAGTGATCTTTATTAATCGTGTTTTGAAGCAAATACCCAAAAGGAAGTGGCATGAATAAGATGACACCCAATAAAAACAAGGGTTAATACCTTGAAAACCCCAAAATTGGTATATTTGTAATAAATTTACCCAAAACTAATTTTTTGACCATCAAAAACCTCAAATTGGTACACATTTGACAAATTTACTCCAAACCGGTACACTTATGACAAATTTACCCTATATTATTTTTCGTTAAATTTTACTATCAAATTATTAAGTTAAATGACAAGTGACATTTGATTGATATACCATTTTGAATTTTTACTCTCCGTTTGTCACAATTTACAATTTTTGTGATTTTTTGTGATATTAATCTAATTTAACATAGGGTATATTTGTCACAAATGTACTAGTTTGTGATTTTTGGCGGTCAAATAAATTAGTTTGGGGTAAATTTGTCATAAATAAACAAATTTATGATTTTTCATGATTAGTCGGGATAAATTTGTCATAAATGTACCAGTTTATGATTTTTCATGGTAAAAAAAATAGTTTGAGGTGAATTTGTCACACGTGTACCAGTTTTGGGTTTTTCATAGTATTAACCCTAAAAACAATCCTCGCATGTAATCATCCTCCAATCATCACTTTGCAAATTGTAGGGTTCTTTCCTCGTGGCACCTTCTTCCCATGCAATGAAGAGCTAAGAGTTCCAACTTCAAACTGCAAAGGGTTATAGTTTTTTACATGCATTAAGGATATCGATGGAAGCTTTTATATTGTGTGTATGCATGATAAGAGTAGCTCATCCCCAACCCCCAACAAGTACCACATTACAGGAATTCATAGTTTGTAACACATAGAGAAAATTGTGCAAAAAGTTCTAAACTTAATATATGACAGCTAATTAGTTCTAATCATTGTTGTTTTCCGCAATTAAAAAAAGAAAGTTCCCGCATGTTAAAAAAAACCTCAATGTAGGTCCAATTCGAAGAACCCCAGCCATAACTAGCGGATCTCAATTAGGGTTCTTCAGATTTGCACTCTTTCTCAGTTAGGGATTTGCATTTCTTTAACGCAGATCTTGTAATCATCCGAATCGAATGATTTCGCTTGAGCTTGAGTTGTTCTTTATGCCATTAAGGGAAAACACGGATCTTTGTTTTTCTAAACCCCTCGTTTGCGCAACTAGCTAATCTCTCCCAAATCCAAAGAACCTAATTGATATCTTCCCTAAATAGCTCTCAAATTGTGGCCCAAATCCGAAGCAAACGCTTGCACAACGTGTTCATCCAGATTTTCTTGATGCTCCCTCGACAACTTCACTCATATTTGCTTGCCCAACCGCGAATTATAGAGGAACCACAAAAGTGATTCTTGAGCGCACAACATTTCCATTGAATTGATAAGATTCAAAGGATTCCAACGAAGACTTCCTTTTGGACTCTCTCACTTTACAATGCATCATGTATAACTTATATCCCTAAGGTCATTGCTATTTAGAGACTCATAGCAATTATAGAGATAACTATTAAGAGGCTACTTTGGTTATTCTCGGTCTTAAATTTGTATGCGCGTAATGATGTTGAATGGATGTGCCACAAGACTTATTGTTGTGCTTGGACTTGCAACTACTTTATAGTTTGCCCTTGAATTTTTCCATGAGTGGAGCTTAAAGGAAGATGATGAAAATGGTGGAAACAAATGTGAATATCGAGTACTACCTCCGTACATAGTAGATGGAACACAATAGTGGACCATCGATTCTTTTACATTGTTCATAGATCTTACATTCTTTACTTAGTTATATTTATTTGATAAAATAGTGACAAGGTGTTATTGATGAACTTTATTTTTTTCCTTCACTGCTTTCTCTCTTTTTTCCCCCTAGTGGAACTTGCTTCATTGTTTATGAGTGATTAGATACTCACAACAATTACTAAGGAAATACCTAAATAGTACACTTTCTAATTGTGAATGCATTTGAATTCTTTTAGAGCATTTGTTCATATCAAAAATGTTTCTACTAAAAGTGTTCATCTGATAGCATCTATTCATCTGTCCATTATGTTTGTTCATTGTCTTGACTACTGGAAATGTCCCTTTGGATTCTCTTTAATTTTATGTTGTCCTCACTTTTTTTCCTTTATAAATGGCATAATCACAAAAGGAAACTCCACTGGTGATTTTGGAAGCAAAAATAGCAATTGCATTAAAAATGATAGCGAGGTGTCATCATAAGAACATATTAGTGAATTCATGTAGAGATCAACCAATTCATCACAATTGATGACATTGGTCCCTCCAATTGACAATGATACGTCTATGCTTTGTTGTTGTGCCTCAAATTTCCTCTACGAACAACAAGGATGAAGGAGAATTGAGGAAGAGGATTCCACGATTGCCCAAGATACAAACACAACGACAGAGGGGAAAGTTTTTATTTTTTTATTTGGGTTGATAAGGAAATCAATCAATTGGCACCACTGAACCAATGTCGATTCATAATGAGGATGATGGTTGTTTTATAGACATTGAAGTCAAAGCTCTCAAGGCACCATTGAAACATGTGAAATAATATTTGGCAAATTTGAAGAAAGCAAGTTTCTAATTGAAGATAATGTTGGTTGTGTTGTTCATACTTATAGTGATAACACACCCTATGAGTTTGCCATGGAGAGTGTTATTTTGAACATATTTTGTATTCATCAACATATTTTGTACATGTATGCACACTTTATATGTGGGATAAATGAAGTGAAAGTCTTTTTGTAATTTGAATAGTTCATATATTTGTGGCAATTTTTTTTTCTAAGATGTTTGGGTTTTTAATAGTCCAAATCTTATTTGGAAACAAATGTCTCTCTATTAGTTTTCTTTTTCTTTCCAAAATCTCTCTCCTTGAACCGGGCATCATCATGCTTTGATATGTAGCTAAAAACTTTGCCTTCTTATAACACTCATCGATATAATCATATGCATACTCTTGCCTATCATTTAAAACATAAACGTTATGGAAACAAGGGATGCCAATAAGCTGCCACCTCTAGCAAGTACAATCTCTCTTGAACAAATCAAGAACGTACTTCTCACCGCTATCCAACACTTCATAGTCCAATGTTGCCATTCCATATTACTTGGTAGTAAGTTGCACCAAATCTATTTTCTTTCAATTACGTTTCTTGGACCACAATCCCTCCTCCATCAAGCATATGCATCCCTTTGCATATGTAATTTTGTCATTATCATTATCCTTATCTCCTTGAACATATTGTAAATGGACTTATGATTGGCATTTATGATTCTTTCATTGAATGTCTCACATAAATTGTTGTCAACCATGTCACATTTGACCTTAGTGGCGAAGAAAGTCTTGGATCAAAGGTTTGGCTCTGTTTGAATTAAATCATGATATGTAATATGACTGATTTTCTTCAATGCTTGAGCATGTTCATCACACTCCATCATAGTACTACACTTATCACACTGTCAAAATAGTCTTTGCATATGTATTCCCTTGTACTTATTGTCCCAAGTAACATAGATGTGCCTAGCACATATTTTATGCTATGCTATAGGTATCTAGAAAACCCTACAAAATGTGATTTTAATTAAAATAACATACTGCTAGTGTGATCATTTAAGAGGCATAACAATAAAAAAAAAAAAAAAAAAGAAATAAGGGATTACCTTTTGCTTACCACAAATTATGAACTAACCTTGTCTATACATGTTCATAGTCTTAAGGTTTCACATCAAATTTATCAAGAATTAAGTTAAGGTGTCTTTACTCTTAATTTTGACAAATGCCTATGCAATTGAGGACATCTAATCGTTTATATCCCTTTCAACATTACGCAAGAGCTCCCGTTAACAAATTCCCTTTGAGAAGTAGAATTCGAAGGAGTTCTCACCTAGAACTTAAAATTTGCGCAATTAAACTAATTAATAATTATAGAACAATTGTACATAGGAGCTGATTGAGAACATAGCGAACTTTCGTTTATGTGTTTTTTGTTAAATTATCGTTAATTTATTTTGTCTTTGCTGCAAATTAAATATGTGGGTTACTCTAAAAAGTGTGCTAGTATTGATTCTGCATTTATTATGTCAATGTATTATAGCAATTGATTATGGCCTCGGCATCCAAGACCACTATGGCTGACCTCAATAAGGGTGAAACGCTGAACGATGACAATTATGATATTTGGCACCGAAATATTTAGTACATCCTTGAGGAGCAAGAGATTTTGAAAACCCTTAACCACACCATGGATGAATCTGAGCATGGAACTTCAGCTCAACACAAGAGAGATTTAGAAGCTTATCAAGCTTGGAAAAAAAAATAGCATTGCTCACATCACGTTGCTGAGTTGTATGCAAGATAATTTCATGTGTGAGTTTAAAAGTTATGATAAAGCTCAAGCAATGTGGGTTGCCTTGAAAGATAAGTTTGGGGGTACATCTACCACTAAGTTGATGAAACTCACTGTCAAGTTTGACACATATCAAAAATGCCCAAATGTAATAATAAGGTAGCATCTTCGAGAGATGTCAAACATGATTTGTGAGCTAAAGTCGGCATGCCACTCCCTTACTGATGAACAACAAGTTCATGCTATTATAAGGTCTCTTCTAGACAATTGGGAGCATATGAAGATCAACATGATGCATAATGAAAATATTGTCACTTTTGATGATATAGGGCGTCATTTGAAATTAGAGGATGAGCGTCTAGAGGCTGTGAAATCCTCTATCCATGCTTATGTTGTTGAATCAAGTTTGCGCAAAGCATCGGGCTTTAAGCGCAAATGAATCATCAATTCAACAACAAAGGGAAGAAGACTGATAAGGCACCTAAGAGGGCTAAGACTTTCTAACGCAAAAAGCGTGGTGGGAAGAAGGACAATGTCAAGATGAAGTGCTACAATTGTGGCAAGATGGGTCATTTTACTCGTGAATGCACTGAGTCGAAAGAGGTACCCTATTACTCCATTACTTTAAGTAATGCTTTTGTTTCTAGTACTGTAATGCTAACTGAATCTCATCTAATGTAAGATGTAGACTCAGGAGCAACAGACCACGTAGCTAGAGACCGCGAAGCATTTGTGGAGTATCATCGGATACAATCTGGAAGAAGATGGATATATATTGGGAATAACTCAAGAGTTGAAGTGAAGGGTATCGGCACATGTAAATTAATTTTACTTTGTGGTTGAAGCCTATTCCTATATGATGTCTTCTATGCTCTAAATATTCGATAAACTTGGTTTCTGTAGTTGTTTTTCTTAGCCTAAGTTATATATTGAATTTCCATGGTGATTGTGTTGACATTTTATTTGAAATAATTTGTTATGATTCATGTCATGTATTAAATAGTTTTATGATGTTAATGTTAATATCGATGGTTGTTTTTCTTTAATTGCATCTTCTAGTAATGTTGAGATTGATGCAAATACTTAGCATGCTAAATTAGGTCATATTGGGTTACAAAGAATGCAAAGATTAGCTAGAGAATGCCTTTTGGGGTCACTCACTAATGTTAATCTACCCGTATGTGAACATTGTCTAGCTGGAAAAGCAAATAGAAAACCATTCGGTAAAGGAACTAGAGCCGAATTTCCATTGCAACTCATATATTCTGACATTTGTGGTCCTTTGAACGTGAAGGCAAGGCATGATGCCTCATATTTTATCACTTTTATAGACGACTTCACGCGTTTTGGTTATGTCTTTCTGATCTCCGATAAGTCAAAAGCATTAGACTGCTTTAGATAATATATAGCGATGGTAGAAAATCAGTTGAAAAAAAAATGAAGGCATTGAGAATCGATCGCGGACGTGAGTATCTATCTGAGCAATTCAAGGCTTTTTGTGATGAAAAGGGAATTGTACGACAATTGACTAATTCTGGTACTCCACAACAAAATAGGGTAGCTAAGAGAATGAATAGAATCATATTGGAAATGGTTAGGTCTATGATGGCGCAAGCAAATTTACCTATCTTCTATTGGGGAGATGCGTTATTGATTGTTGCCTATGTACTTAACCAAGTGTCCTCTAAATCAGTTTCTTCCACTCTTTATAAATTGTGGATTGGTAGAAAACCAAACTTAAGTAATCTACATCCATGGGGAAGTGCAGCTTATATTCATGATTCTTCCTATAAATATGACAAATTAGGTCATAAAGGGAAAAAATGTATTTTATAAGATATTCTAAACACTTGAAAGGGTACGTGTTCATAGGTGAACAAGCTGATGGAAGTATGACCGAAATGAAGTCACGAGATATCACGTTCTTGGAAAATGATTTTCCTAGTAGATGAAAGATTACATAAAAGTAATCATAAAAGTATTCCTTGTCGTCGTTTTGAGATTGAAAGGGAAGTATTTATGATTGCTCAGAAAAACGATGCTGAACCTAAAACTGTTCAAGAGGCTCTCTCATCCTCTGATAAGGAAGAATGGAAAAAACCTTTGGAAGATAAGATGGAGTCAATGAGGGCAAATCGTGTATGAGACTTGATTGATCTATCACCCAATTGCAAGGCTATTAGAAAACAAATGGGTTTTCAAAATTAAGCGAAAGGCGGATGGATCCATTGAAAAGTATAATGATCGTTTTGTGGCGAAAGGTTATACTCAACAATAAGATATAGACTATGAGAAAACATTTTCATTAGTTGTAAGGTTTGCCTCAATACGCTTTATCCTAGCCATCATTGCACATTTGGACCTTGAATTACATCAAATGGATGTAAAGACGGCATTTCTCAATGGAGAATTAGATGAGGAAATCTATATGAAGCAGCCAATAGGTTTCATAGCTAAAGGTCAAGAGTATAAAGTTTGCAAACTTCATCGCTCAATATATGGCCTTAAGCAATCATCTAGACAATGGTGTCTTCGTTTTCATCGAGCCATTACAACTTTTGGTTTCACGATGATCGAAGAAGATCACTATGTATATGTCAAGCGGTTCGAAGATAAATTTGTGATTTTATCACTTTATGTGAACGATATTCAATTAGTTGGAAATAACAAGGTTTTTGTTATCACCATAAAAGAATGGTTGTCTTCTAATTTTGAAATGAAGGACATGGGAGAAGTTGCTTATATATTAGGAGTTAAGATCGAAAGAGATCGATCAAGGAAACTCTTTACTTTATCACAAGAATCTTATATAATGAAGATTCTTGAACGTTTCAATATGTAGCACTATAATCTCATTAATACCCCTATTATGCAAGGTGAAAGCCTAAGTACTAAAATGTGTCCTAAGACTCCAAAATAAAATAAAGTAATGGAAATTGTTCCTTACGCTAGTGCGGTCGGAAGTTTAATGTATGTTATGATGTGTACTCAACTCAACATATGTTATGCCGTGGGATTGGTGAGCTGATATCAATCAAATCCTAGTCAAGCACACTAGAAAGCAGTGAAGAAGATCTTGAGATACTTAAAAGGCACCATGGACTATCGATTTTATTACCAAAGGAATGATTTACGCCTATTAGGTTATTTAGATGCTGATTGGGGATGAGACCTAGATGAACGTAAATTGATTTCTAGATATGCGTTCTTGCTCAATGGAGGTGCAATTTCTTGGAATAGCAAGAAACAGACATGCACGGCCTTGTCTACGATGGAAGCAGAATTTATTGCATGCTATGTCGCAGTGCAAGAAGCAGTATGGCTAAAACGTTTCTTGGAAAATTTAGCCACTATCACTGAGGTTACAAGACCGGTGATAGTTTATTGCGATAGTCAAGCAGCCATTGCCTATGTGAAAGATTCTAAGTATCATGGAAGGACGAAACAAATTGACATAAAGAACAACTTCATTAGAAATATAATAGTGCAGAAATAAGTGATCATATAATACATTTCAACTAATAGAATGGTTGCTAATCCATTTACGAAGATTGTTTCTAAAGACGTATTCTTGACCCACAGGATGTCACTAGGATTACATAGAATGTGATAAGTGTTATTGTAGATGATCATTGGTTTATGTATGTGTGAACATATGTATTGTATTTGTTTATTTATTAGTGACTTGATGTTTTATCAATACGTATAAATCTATTATGAGACTAGCACATACATACATATATTATTGAAAAATACGTCAGCATGCAATGATTGGCTCACTCACACGAGCAATCACCTCAAGTGCTATAGTTAGCACGTTGAGATGAGACGTTATGTATAAACAAATGCTGAAGTGCAAGTTTAATACATAAAATAATATGTCGCCTTGATTGGAGTCAAGATAAAGTCTGTGATTTGTTTATAATAAGACCGAACATGACAGTCCCAAAATCATATATGCCTGAAAGATGCCGGATACGAGTGCTTACTTAGGCACTATAGAAAGCGAGCTGATATAGCACTCAAACTAAACTTGAGTACATGAGAAGCACGTAAAAGATCCGTATAGTGATATATTTAATAAATGACATACACTTTTATAGAAAGAGAAGTCTGTTATAGCATGTAATTCATACTACATGTGCATTGTCGAAGGTGGGTGAAATTATCCATATTTACTCATCATGTGACCCTTTGAGGTAATTTATAATTTACCTCGTTTTGTGCCCTATGTTACTTCTGACTATGTTCTCGAAGTGAAATATCAATGTTACTACTTTAACATGTTACCGGCGGTTATGAATAGATTTGGCTTTATGGGACGTGTCTAGGAAATCAGTTGTTCTGAAATGAAGAGAGATATGAGTGCGAAGGAATACTATTATTGTTTTACATCTATCACATGTAGTTACTAGTCGATCAATTATATCACCTTATGTGGTTTTGGATATAATTATAAATACATGGTGTTATGAGAATAGTCAAGTATAGCTTTTCAGGAATAGGTATACTTGAATTGATGTAACAAAATATATCTAGGGCACTGTAAGACATCGATTGTTTATTTCTTTTTAGGGTTGTAACCATTATGTCATCCCTAACAAGTGCATGATTTGAGCTCCCAAGTGCAGGTGTACTCACTGGTCACATGGCTTTCTTGCCAATATGAATTGTTTTTAAAGTTGATGAATGTTGAATGCCTTATATTCTTGATAGAGTGCTATCAAGCCCATCATGTCCGAGTGGGAGATATTGTACTTAATTAATATGTCCATGATGTGGTGCAATTAGAACGCAACGTTTCGACTTGATATGTTATGATGAAAAGACACCATTTGAAAGAGTATGAGGGAGTCATATAAAAAATTTCTGAAGATAATCGTCGGTATGGTTGGTAGAATGTACGCTCAGAAAGAAATTGTTCTCATTTTCTTGTCCCATTTCCATCAAAGAAAAAGAAGGCATTCCATTTCTCCTTTACGAAAACAATTCACATTTACGCTATGGAAATTTGGTGTTTTCCTCATGACTGCATTCAGACCAACGTGAAGTAATTTGTTCGTCATTCATCTGTAATTTAACGATCGTTTCGAGGTAAATTGTTCATTGTGCATCAAAAAGAGGTAAGTCATCTTTCGTTGATTTTCTTCCGACACAACACCCTATCGGTACCCTCATCAATGCCCCCACCTTGACTAGCACTTTGACTAACCCCTTGAGTAGCACCTTCACTACCTCATCATCAAAATGTTCTCCATAAAACCTTAACCACCTTCGAAACGAATAATAAATAGATCGACAATATTGCTATTATTAAATATGTATTTTATATTTTAAAGCATTTTCTAGAGACTTCCCAAGAAACTTAAAATCAAACTTCTTTATTTACCATTCAACTCATTTTCGATATCTATGATTAACCTTTCATAACTCATTGAGATGATATCTAATGTACTAATTCTATCTTGCTCCCAACATATTCAAGCATTAAACGTCGCACAAATTTTCTACTATGGGAAAAGTAAACCAATGTTGACTTGCTATTCATCTTGATAATATACAAAAAGATAACTTATACTATAGGCAGACACAAAATATAGAGTTAACATAATAGCACAAGTGAAGACAACGAGCAATAGCATTAAAGTAAATAACTAGTTAACTGAATATTTTTCATCTATTAGCATAAAAATAACAAAATAATCTATGCAATTATTAATTCTTTATTGGCAAGGTTAGGTGTAGGGAACATGATTTTCTTAAACTTGCATTTGTGGCTAGACATCCAGCTAGAGTAGATAGAAAATAAATATCAATAATTTTGAACAAGTGTTGGACTTATCACTTAAACTATAACAAAACAAATGCTAACCCCAAAAGAAAATAAAGAAACTGAAGTAAAGTTTGCACAGGCAAAACTATTACAAAATTGCCACAAACATTATATATTAATAGTATAACTAAAGATTCTTTTATCGCCAAATGTTTAAATCTCCAAGTGACATCCCTAAATTACCAATTTTTTTTTTGTATGTGAATACATGCAATGTCTTTAATCTTATTGAAAATTGGAAGTAATGAGTGATAGGTTACAACATAAATATGCTCTTTGAAATTTGTGATTTAAACAAATTTGATGGAGCTTGTTTATCATGTGAATGTGAAATTTGTAAAATATCCTAAGTTCTTTTTTGCTGAATATCTTGAGTCTCACTCAAAGGACATTAGAGCGTTGAAATGACTATAAATTCTTAAACATGCCCATAAACTGTCATTCACGAACCAAAAATCTTGATGGAAAAGTCATCTTTCAAGCTTCCTAGCATGGAAGTGTTGAGTATAATGATGGAAAATGAGAAATCCAAGCCATGTGACCCCCTTTTACGATGCTAATAGCATCAACAAAATGTTTCACAAAAAAGCATAGCAAATGCGAACCACTAACCTTAGAGTGCTCTTATATAAAAGAAGTTCAAGGATGAAAATATTGGAAGATTTAAATTTAGAAGGTATAATAATGTAAGAAAATTTAATAACACACATGAAAACAACAAACTTTTTTGTTGCATTCGGGACAAGGAAAACATACCTTTATGTCGTGTTTGCTAGTGCTGACAACACAAGCAAATCAAGATGACACTTTATCATGTTAGATGTAGAATCTTGAGGTCAAATTGGGTCACGATTGGGTATTGGGTGAATTAAATTTGCGATTTGGACAAGAGAGTGTGGGATTTGGATAGATTATGGTGTTGGGATGAATGGGGGAGTTGATTTGACGAAAGAACAACTCGACTTGAGCTACATCGTTCAATTTGAGTTGAGATTGAATAGGTTTGATTGAGATCTCAATTAATCTTAGTTAGGGTTCTTTGGATTGAAGTGACATTGAGGAATTTGGGTGAGCATTCGATGGATTTGGGGCAAGAAAGGAGGGATTCTAGAAGGATAATGTTTTTCAATATTCAAAAGCTTTTTTTCCTTAATAACAAATGATGATGTCGTTTTGATCTCTACGTCCACATTAGTGCTGGCTATTTACCGGTCCATCCATGTAGGATGGTCAACACTAACTAGGTATTCACATAAGCATTTTTGGGCTAAATTGGTCCAGATTATAAAATTGGCAAATCATCAAAAGGTTTGGAATTGAATTAGCAAAATTGAAAGGTTTTAAGACTAAATTGATTGTTGTACAATAGGTTTAACAATTTTTTGGTCAATTTTCCCTTATGGCAAGAATGAGTCAAGTTATGTCACCAAGAAAGGATCTACTTGTTCTTGTCCCACCAAGTGTTCTTCCAATGTGTTGCCTTATAACGCGTATATTATAGTTTCTTTATAAGAGAGATAGTATGCGTGTTTGGTTCAACATATTCTCTTCTTACGAGCCAGGAGCACATGTGAGGGAGGATGCGGCAATGTTGATTTTCAGGTGTCAATTATATGTGCTTGCGTTTTGAGTGCACTTACCTATTGTTTAGCTTCTGTCTAAATAATCATATGATTTTTTTCTTGCAGATCACTTCAAGGAGCAAACACACTAATGTAAAATGTGTAAAGGGTTGATTTTGATGGCTTGAAACTGTTGCAACAAAAGATGATTATCACAGAAGATGAATCTTAAGTAGTTGCTATTTTCGATGGAACTATGGTAGATAAAACCGTGTTATTTGAAAGATCTAAATTAAGGGATTGTGAACATTTGTGCAAGACTTTGTTACTAGTAATGGTGGTCAAAAGGTTTTGGTTATCTAGTAGTATAGTGCCAACTTTATAAATTTCTCTTGTTTGTAGAAGTTCGTAAGATTTGGGCACGATAGTTGACTTATATCGGCTGTCCCATTAGCATATTTGGGATTATGATTTCGGTGGAAGAATAACGATGGCAATAGCATCGCTAGATTTGTGGAAGTAGACTCTTAACCTTACTGGATATCATGAGTTTACATAGTCGTTAAAGTAGGTTTGTAATATTGAAGGATAACTCATTAGTTTCTTAGGGACATATGTTATCATGTTTTTATAATGAAATGCTCTCTGTCTAGTTGAGAAAGGTCCACTTTGATGTGATTTTTCTTTAATAAATTTGTTAATACATCTCTTTTACATTGCTCTCAATGCAAAAATAAAAAAGTTACAATCATTGTTTTTTCTCAATTTTAAACAAACTAATAATAAAAAACTTAATTTGGTCACTTCAAAGAGTTTTCCAAATATATGTTTACCAAACAGTTTTGCATTTCCTAAAAACCCTTTAGGCTAAAAAGCCTTTACATTGGGCCAAAACCTTTTTCCAAATGCTAAATCAAATGCACCATCGGTCTTTTCTTTTTTAGACTATAGTTACATTTGTTTGCATTTAACCATAACTTATTCTGTTTTTTCTTAACAAATTTAAATTTTATTCAAATTTCAGAAAATTATGGGAAAAAAAAAGTTCATGAACCTATGTGCCAACACTTGAGTGTTGTGAAATTTTAGAAATTTCCGATTTTAAAAAAAAAAAGTCAAACTAAGTGAATCGCAAGATTTAGATTAGATAGAATATAAGAAAATATAAGTCAATTTAAGCAATGCCCTATTAATTAAACACTCTTTTGTTATTAGCCTAAACATTAAAAAAAAAAAAACGACACGAATTTTTATCCTTAGGACAATTGTATTATTGTAGTATGTACTTTCAAAGGGAAATTATTTGGTTGGTTCTAAATTCTCAACCTTTGTGTGAAATTCTAATATAGTTTTTCCGATTAATTTTGGTAAAAAATTTGTCGTAATGATTATATTAGAATTTTCTGTAAAGATTTATAATTAAATTGAAAAAAATTAGAAATTTAAAAATGCATTGATTTTTGTACTATAGATATAAGGTCAATTAGATAATGTCTTGCGAAAGACATAAACTTATGGCCATAAGATTATTCTAGCACAAAAACGTTTCCAGTGTCTTGAGAAAAGGCATATTTGTATACCGATGGGACAGTTTTGTCCTATTTTGTTTTATCGTACATAAATAGTGTTAGAAGTAAACCATATCATTGTCTTTACGTTCTGCAACAGTGCTTATTGAAAGTAATAACGAGTGGGCTAGATCATCTGCAAAGTTGTATCGTTCTAGTATCTGTTAGATCATTCGGTCCATAAGACCATCGTTCATTTGTTTGCTCTAGATACTTCGTCCATTGACACAAGAGCACGTTGTGCAATGTGAATCCGACATGTTGACGACCTTGGACACTTGTCGGCCACCAAAGTAATAGAAGCCAAAATTGTCCTAAAGCATAAATGTGTTCTTTCGTTTTTATGTTAAAAAATTCTGCTAAAAAACTATTCCGTGGTCATAAATTTGTGCCCTTTTATTTTCATACTTCGCCTTTTGTTAATATTCTGGAACGATTAGAAGTCCAACATGGTGTGTGAACCAATAATTGAGAATTGACATGGATATAAAAGGGGTTAAAGAGAAAATCTCGATGGCTTTAAAAGGGTGGGAATCAGACGTACGGAATTGCCCCCACAAGGCGTGGGACGGTCGTGTGGGCACCTCCAATCACCAACCGTTGTCCATGAAAATGAGAAGTACGTTGGGGAAATTGAACAGAAACAATTCCCCTCGAGCCTTCTATTTCCGTCCGAGAGTGGGAGGAATTGCAGAGCAATAGCGTTGGCAATGCTCTCGGCCTGTTTTCCCCTTTCTCCTGGCCCCAAAAGAATTGTATTTATTAGGGTTATGTACAAGTTAGGGCTGTTAGTATTGGGTCGGGTTTGAACTGGATTGAGTCGAAATTGGTCCGATTTAAATTAATATATTTAATTTGTCTGACTCATTTATATACAATATAAATTTAGTGACCTATACCTAACTCATTGGTATTTAACTCGACTCATTTACTAAAATATTTTCATATTTATTCTAATCTATGAAAATTCGCATTCACCTTGTTAACCACTTTTAAGCTCTTCATGTATTATGTTATTTGGATAAAATCGTTAGAGAATTGGCTTTCATCATTGCATAGAATTCTCAATTTTTGTATTGATTCACAATGAAGAATAATAGAAAATTAGTGCTTTGTATTTAATTTATAAATCATAGCAACACATAATGTGAGGAATTGAATTTTTAATTAAATGGAATGTAAGACATTGAAGGAGAAGATTTATGCTAGCTGTGGATTGCAATGACAAGAACACGGATTGAGATATTATATAAATATAACAATGCCAATGCAACCAAGGAAATATATATTCCAACATCTAACAAAAAAATAATGGGAAAAAAGAAGCTGTCTTAATATTTTTAGTAATGGTGAAGTCAAGCACATTTTGCGAGCACACCAAAACTTCTCTTAACTTGTAAAGAGTCTAAAATTTTCTCATAAAGGGTGAAGAAAGAGTCGAGATAAGTTGCATTTAGCTAAATTGTGAATTCATTTAATACTCATAATTTTTTTGGGCTTTGTCATTTTAAACCCATTAATAATCATTTACTAAACATAATTAATCCATATGATGACTTAACCATTCAAATGTGGGTTATGAAATGCGTCTATGACCCATTTCAATAGGTCTAATACAAGTTTGATATTCGGAACTTTGCTTTATACGCAATTTATTTTTCTTATCTTTTTTTCCTTACAATCTAAGTCTTTTAAGTTGTGCAAATTGTGCAATTGGGTTCTTCACCTATTCATCATAAGCACTCACTAGTTTGACAAAGCACGGCTTGGGTGGCAAAAGTTGATATAGTTTACTAATGATAAATGGTCTGAGGGGGCGAGGGGTGGTTGGCGGGGTTGTTTGGGTGAGCAAGGGTCTTCGGCTTCTTCGGAATTTGGCCATGGTCATCGACCCTCACTTTATAGTTAAACTTTGAAGGAGAAATTAATAAAGAGTATCCTTATATGTGTACATGTGCGCACGTGCACGATCGCGAGAGAGAATCACTTCTAAGCATCAACAAGAGTACGAGGAAGTTGACGACCCTCGTCGCCAGCTGAATCTTAGAATAAATCGGACCTTTTTCACTCATATCAATTCTCTTTACTCTTCCTTTGATTTCGACATGATCTTGATTTTCAATACTGACCTTTAATATTTCAGTTTCGCTAATTTCAGAACTCGACTTGTGACATCTCGATTTTTTGGGTTTTATTTTCAATTGAATAAACTGGGCTTTTCATTGATGCGTCTATAATTCTTTTCTTTGAGTTGGCCTCTCACGAGATAATTAGCCTATCAGGTGAAGCCGTGAAGGGATCCTAATTCAATAGACTTGAGAATTTGACTAGGAATCGACTGCTCGACCGTGGTAGTCTGCAAGGGTCATTACGGCATTATCAAAATCGATTAGAACATTGCCTTTGGTCCCCCAATTCTTTTGTACTTAAATCCCACAACGACTCAATTTTGGTGCCAAATGTTGCAGCCCCACACTAGCCTCCGAATTTCACCCAATTTGACTTCAATTTGATGTCCAACTTTTCCGAGGAAGAAGCCCACACAATTTCTACAATTTCCCTTCACCAAATAGCTCATTTTGGAGGCTAAAAATTCCTCAAATTCGTGGTTAATTTTAATCGGCGCGATTTTAGCGTGACCTGCCCTACCGGTAACTTTTTGCGGAATTTTTGGTGCATCGACCAAAGATCGATTTATCTCGAGTCACAACGTACATCTTCAACCTATTGGCGACACTCGGTTGTCATGAAATTCTCGATATTTCAAATACGGACACGATACCCAAAACGACGTAAAAAATCGATCTAGTGCCGATCAACGAGAATTTTGCAATCGGAAATTGAAGGTTCTGTTATGTCGCGATTTATTTTAGGAACATCGACATTCAGAAGTCCATTTCCCCCTCCTTCGGTCTCTCTCTCTCTCTTTCTCTCTCTTTCTCTTTCTCTCGCACGTTCCCACTTCAGCCGACCATCCTCTGCCATTTCTTTTCTCTGGCTTTTTCCCTTTGACTTTAAACTCTCCCTTATCTCTTCCCTTTTGCCAACTGCCCCCGACCCTTCTGCTTTTCTGTTTTCCTTTATCCTTCTGTTCGGTCGAAGACACTAGCCTCCACCGGTTCTCTTCATCCGCGACGCCCCTAAACCGACAGCCCCACCCCCACCGAGTCTTCTGCTTCTGTCTTCATTTTTATTTTTCTTCTTTTATGTGGACTCTTTACCACCCCCACCAGCACCGATTCCTCTCTCTCATGCCATTTGTCCGCGCCTCCATCCCACTCGATCAATACTCCAGTGAATTCTTCCCCAACGTTGATGCCGTGGTCCCCAACAGCAGCACCTCCTCGTGTCTTCATTTGCTCGGTCAGCCACCGACTGATTTGCCTAGACGCTGACTTGCTGCTCGTCAACCCATCTCTTCATACGGCCAGCCCACCAAAGCAGCCCTTGCGTCTCCCATTTCCATCGGAACAGCAAGCCCAGTGCTCAACCCACGTTCAGAACCAGAACCGGAGCAGCGAGACAAGCTCCATCGTGAGCTTTGTGGGGCCGATTTTGGCCTTAGTTTGGCCTTCGTTGGTGCCGTCTATAAGCTCAAGTTTCAACCGCCGTTGTGTCACCGTCGCCGCGAACCGGTTTTGAAGTTAAACCGGTGAATTTACTCACTAATCTCCGCTTGGGGAGTTAATTATGCTTAAGGGTTGATTAGTTTAAGTTAAACATGGATTATATGATTAGTTAGAATAGATTAGCAATTTAATTAATCATTATTGCATGTTAGGTGGTTAGAGTTGTGTAATTAGAGACTAGATAAGTTGTAGTATTTATCTAGTGAGGTTCGAATTTTCCTACCCGTTTTGGTATTTAATTAGGCTTTTTCCGGCCTAAGTTGCATTTATTGGCATTTATTAATTAATTTTCGTAATTATTTAATTAATTATTATTTTCTGGAAATTAGATCGGGATAGCCGGTGATCGAAATTTCGTCTTGAGTGCGGTGGTATGGTTGGTTTGTTTAATGAGTGCTGAATTGTGGAATTTGAGTGTGAATTGTAATTTTGGGAATTTATCCCAAAATTTAATAATTTCAGCATTTAATTAGAAAATCATCGGGTGTCGGTTTACAGTGCCAAAAATGTTTTTTTATCAACTATATAATTAGTGGGATTTTATGAAGTAAATATATTATATTTTTGGCTGAGGTCAACCATGTACCCACATACAATTAATTTTTATCAAGTATGATAAAAGTGGTGAAATGGTTAGTTGAGTAAAATGGTATACTATATCAACCTGAGGGCTTGATATACCAGCTTAGAGTAGGCATTATACCTTAAGTATAGCACAACTTTGGTGAGCAATTAAGTACCGCACAGTTTTGGTGAGCAATTAAGTATCGCACAGCTTTGGTGAGCATTAGCCGTATACTATATCAGCATGAGGGCTTGATATATCAGCTTAGAGTAAGCAGTATACGTTATTGTAAGCTTTTGGTGAGTTTTTCTATCTATATTCAGCTTTGGGTGAGCAGTCCTTGATGTAATTGGACTTTATAGATAGTATTGATTGAGTTGACCGAGAGATGGTCTTGATGACATGGAATCGACTGGTTCGATTAATCGATGGCTCAATCTAATTTGATGAATCGATTTGTTGAAATGATTGATTGAGTGATTGAATAGTACTGACTTGCAGGAAGGGATTAAGGCAAAGGTAAGTCCTTTGATTTGTCCTTGTGCTTAGGCAGCCCTAGGGCGTATTTCCTTCCTAGTCGGGACTTAAGAGGTGAACTTACTGAGATGTCGTCTCACCCCGTTGTGGGATAAAATTTGTAAGTTCTTAGATGGTGAATCTCCCGGAGCGTCATGGCCGTCCCATGAGGGTTATCGAGCGGGTTTCTAGTTTTTCCGATCCCGGAAGTTTTTGGGTTTCTGAGTTGGTTGTAACCACTGTCTGGGTCGAAGAGGTTCCATATCAGAAGATACTTAATCGATTCAGAGCGTGGTTCCGCTAAGGTCCCCTTGGGACTTTTGATATCCCGTTGTGGTGATTGATGCTGCTCTGGACGAGGACCCAGCTGACCCTCCTGATAGAATAGTGGAGAACCCATCGTCCCGCCTGGCTCCTGTGGACACTGAAGAATCGGCGAACGAGTCGAACTAGCAGGTCATAGGATAGCTCATTCTGAGAATCGACCTTTTTGTAGACCATGTAAATATCGACTAATAATGTATATGAATTAGTCTGATATGTATAAGGGGGATTTGGTTTTCGAAAGTTTATGATCTTGCTTTTCTATCACATCTTGTTGTTATCTGGGGATTTATTTATTTACTTCTGCATGCGCATTAAAATGAATGGATCGGCGGCGTTATGAGACGTCACTATTTAATCGACCGCCGAGGGATGGGCATGTGCTTAGAGGATTGGGGTGTGACACGACTCCTGTCCCATACAAAACACTAAAAGGATCCTTCAAAACATGTACATGGTACTCAAATAGGCTTTCAAAATTGAATCTTGATCCATTGAAAATAACCTCTCTCAACCCCAACTTTTTCCAGTACAAAAATTCTTGCCGGTTGAAAAGATATCAACAAAGACAGTTCAGCTCTGAGCAAAAAAGAGATGAACCACTCCTTCCGCTTCCGCTTCAGCGTCGGCTTCGCACCAAAGGTCGGATCTTTCGCCTGAAGGGACCCGACCCGGAAGCCGCATTGTCCGGCCATGTCCCGCTCGCTGCGCCTCCCCCTCGACCCCGCCACGACCGGCCGAGCCGCTTCGCCTCGCCCCTCGCTCCGTCGTCTGCCACCCCATTCCCTCGCCTTCCCTCCGTTCCCTCGCCGTCGACGCGGGTATTCGGGGGAGAGGCGCGAGGCCTCCGGTGCCGGCGTCGCGCCGTTCTGGGTTCGGGTTAGATTGAGCGGGGAACGTGTTGGGGACGACGAGGAGGTGGGCGGCGGCGATGCCCGGTTCGTGGAGGTGATTGGCGTTGGCAGTCGGAAGGACGCCGTTCTTGATTTCTGCTTGGACTCGCCTTTTGGATTCGAATCCGTGCGTTTCTGGTAATACCCGTTTCTGTTTTTTAATTCATCTTCTTTGAATTCTGGTGACACTTCAATGCTCGTTTGGAATGGTGTCGGGTTGTCTTAGTATAAGAGTAGTAGTTGAAAGAGTGCATGTTGTATGTGTAAAAGATTCATCTGGATAGGTTCGTTCCTTGTAACGTAGCTTAGGATCAATAAGCGGCGGCTCGTAGGTTTCCTGACATGAAAGTATAGCCACGAGGACAAGAGTCTCATATTGAAGTGACATTTGCGAAATGAAACGCCTCTGAAGATATGAACTTGTGGTTAGGTTATATGTCAAAGACTTTTTTTAAAAAGTGGTAGTCTGTTTGGAGCTTTCTATGGACTATATCACTATTTGACATTGTTGGACTTGGATCCATTGGGGGTGGTAGTCTGTCGGAGTTGCTTACCCAGTAGTTTGGACTCCTGAGGTGATGGAAATGACACAATGGAGTTGCAGAAGGAGGCATGTTTCACTTAGTCAAAAATCATTGGCACGCATCAAAGTGCACATTATGAAACCCAAAATTGATTGACTTGTAGAAGGTTGCATGTTCAGCTCAGCCGGTATTCAGGATGGTTTTCCAATTTAATTCTACTGCATTTAGCAATCATATGTCACCGCATATGTTTTGCTGGACTTGATAGATTTTTGGTAAATGCCAGGATCTTTCATAGGGGAACTACAATTGTAGTAACTTAGGAAGGGAACTTTGATTTTATTTAACACAGAAAGTGGTGACTTCCGGATCAGAGAATTTTTTTGGTGATTGAATGCATTTGTTGGTGATGTTCTTTATTGAAAAGTGCCAATTAGCTAGAACATTCCCAATTTTTTCATGTTATATTCCTGTACATCATCTAGAAAGCTACTATTTTGCAGGAATATTATAAGGAATGATCCAACAAAGGTGCAACTACAGCAGCAGATGCTTGACAAAGGTTCAATTTCTGGTTCTCCACACTGATTCTATCGTATCTGTTCCTATTTTTTTGAATCTTTAGATTGGCTTCTAATGCAGTGAGTTTTGTTTAGTGATAAAACAGAATGGCTGATTGAATATTTAATTGCTTAAAATTTATAGGTGGAATGGTGCAAACTCTTTGTTATAATCACAGTTAAAGTTCAGTCATAGATGTCCGATGTGCAAGGGAGTTTTTTGTTCATGAATGGATCATTGTCAATACTGCAACTGAAAATGGTTTCTTCATTTGGCATTCAGTAGTCTTGAGGCAAAATGGGATGCAACTTATGTAACATAGCATATTTCTATCTTCTTTTATTATAAATGATGAAGGTCGATTCTCTTCTCATCTTTTTCATCTACAATTATATAGCACCAGTCATCTAGAAGTGTTTGAGAGATGGAGACATGAAATTTCAAGGATTTAGCATGAAAACTATGGAGTACCTATTTTGCTAATACCATCTTAAACACCCTTAGATGCTTGAATACCACTTTTTTAGATGCCTGGAATACTAAAGATGCTTCAATTTGCTGATTTACCAGTCAATTAGGTTACTGTGTCCTTTATGTCTGAAGTTGGTTCTTTTTTTCTTAGCCCAAGGGGATGAAGTACTAAAAATTTCAAAGATTGAATAGCCAAATTAGAATTGAATGTCAAAAAAAAAAAAAAAAAGGAACAAAAAAAAGAGAAGTAGCCAAACTAGAACTTCTTATGCTAGAATTTGATAATACTTTTTTGCTGTTAATACATCCACTTAAGAGTAAGAGGGCTTCTTTTTGGTCTTCTAACTTGGTTTTTCATCTGTACACCTGTTTATCGATCCATGAATGATTGGAAAATGTCATGTCAAAGGAAGGCGACTTAAATTTTCAATTTTTGGAAGTCTTCTACGTTTTCCTGGGAGGATCTCTCTGCTTCTGTTTAGGCAAGTACAGCAAAGGCACCATTATGATAAAAAGCCTTTCTCTGTGATCTCTTGACCTGTGAAAAAAGGGGATTCAGCTTCTAACTGAGAAAATCAGAGACAGCATTATGAAGACAGGAAAAGCTAATCTCTCATTTAGTTTCTAGCCCCACGAATAATAAGGGAATCCGCTTCCAATGAACTGCTCATGCTTCTGTAGAAGTAACAGATCCCTGACCAGTAATTTTGGAATTTATCTAGTTGATGAACTTTTATCTGGTTCCCTCAAAATTTAGGTTTTGCTGGGTTATGGCTTTATATGCAGGTTGTAAATTGCAATGGCTTTAAGTATACGGTGCAAAAACAAGTGAATTAGCTTTAGCTTCACAGCAATGCTATGGGAAAAATTTAAGTCTGATAATGATACTTTGGGATGGTTACTCTGCATATTCAGTGTGGCAGTTTACGTTGAACCATCTTCATTGCACATAGGGGGAAGTATTTGCATAAACATTTCTTTTCTGCTGATTATATCATTAAAAACCTGGTTTGTTTGTTGCAGATGCTTCTCCCAGTCTTGTGGAAGCTCCACATATCATGCAGTCTTCTCCAAAGGCTATAATTCTTGTTTGTACATTCCTCAACTATAAGTTAGAACTCTTTCTTTGTGAGGATTCTGTTGTCATTCTGCTATGCTTTCTATATAATCAATATGATGACATACCCTGTATGCACTTTGAAGGTTATAACGGTTTATTTTCTATGAAGGCAGTTCAGGTCTTCCTATTAAGCTTGCACAAATTATGGTAACATGAAGCAGATACCACGAAGTGGGTTAATTTTTTCCCAATATGACAGCTTCACGCTTTATCGTGTCGCGTGTCTCCATTTTAACTTATAGAAGAATTCACTTGGGGACATCTTTGTGGCAGAACCCTTTATATCTAGCACTTGGTCCATGACCAATTCTTACTCTACAAACCCTGCATCCACCTATTGAGACTCTCTTTTGCTATATATGTGCTATGAAATTCAAATCTTCGATGGAAGGCTTACAGATTGCATCTAGAAAAACCATTGGAGCCGAATGGAGGAGTGTAGAATGGTTCTCTGAATATTAGCACATATCAAAGTGCACAGTGGGTATGCCATCATATTAGGACTTAAGTTGCTAGTAATATTTTAATGGGACATGCCCTTGAAATGTGCTTATAGTATTTTAAGGTTACCTTAAATCCTTCTTTTCAGCGAGACAATATCATATACTGATTGTGTTAATGATTGTCCTTAGATTCTTGTACTGCTGCTGATGTTCCCTCTTTTCTCCCTTCTCTTGATAGGTTGCTAGTGCAGGATATGGCTCGATCATACTATAGCCTGGGATATTCTGAGACAAGTCAAATCAGCAAATGGGTTTGCAGTTGCTGTTTTCCTGAAGCCTTTCAGCTTTGAAGGAAGAAGGCGGCAAGATGAGGTAACGTCTGCTTTTTGTACATATCATGCTCAGTATTTGAAAAGTCTGAATTGGAAAAGATTAAAGAACATTATGGAGAGTAATGATGATGGGTATAGATTTGTTGGATTCTCCAAATAGGGCTTTATTGCTAATCTTGCAAATGACAGATTTTCTTTTTTCTTTTAAACGTTCATGGTTTGTGTTTTAATTCTTTTGCTTACATAATTATTCTGCAGGTCAAAGATTTGGTTGACAAACTTAAAGAGCTTACAACTTTTAGCATAAGTGAGTAAATTTTTCTGTCCTTTTAGTAATAACATTCTTAGATATTGTGATAAAATAAGATTTAGTTGTCTGGAGTTATTTTGGCTGCCTGTTGTCTAATTGATAAATGCTTGTGAGTTTCAGCTGGTATTGTCCTGAGGCAAAATGGTTTAGAATTATTGAGGAGGTTGCTAGAACAAATTAGCTATTATTCCTCGGTCTTGAAAATGGGTTTAGTTATATAAATTAGCAGAGGACTTAATAGAGCGTTTGGTCAAAGGAGCAATTATATTATTTCGGACATCCATTTGTCATTATCTTCTGTTTATAGATGTACTAAGCTACTTTGACTCATTTTGCTCAATCTTAATATAAGAGGTATACAATGGGAGAAACTAACCATCTATCGTTTAGAGCTTTGGTAAAGAATTTAAATTGATGTCCTGTGGTAATCCATTTAATTTCAACTCCAAAACCTGCAGATCTCATCAATTGAAACTTTCTTAGTCTACATTTCCTCTTGTCATCACTTATAGTCACTTCTTAAGCTCAAAATGGTTCCGACTTATGGAATGTAGTCTTGCAGATATTGACACTGACCTGCTCCTGCAAAAAGATTTGGTTACGCTTGATGAGGCTGTGAGAACGGCAAATAATGCAGTTCTCTTGGCTATAAATGCTATCTCTATTCTTACATCTGTAAGTTTCCCTCTCTATTTCATTGTCTCTCTCCTGGAATTGGTGATTTTGTCTTTCATTTTCTAGCACCTGGTATTTTCAGGATGTCCACAAGAAGCATTTAGACTTGACGCAGAACAGTATGAAAGAACTGAATATTACTGAGGTCATGAAAGTAAGTTCCATACATGCTCTTGTTTATATCTGATTCTGATGATTCCTTTTTTAGCTTTCTTACTGTTGTCTCACTTCTCTCTCTTTAGGACATGATATAAGAAGTCATTGGTTGCTCTAAATCACTAATCTTTTTGTTTGTTATATTTAATATTTTTGCCTTTCATTGATATGTCTTTGCAACTCTGTTAGGTCCTGGAAAGATGCAAAGAAGGAAAGATTGGATTTGGTAGTGGTTACAACATTAAAACGTCAATTTTGCAAGCGATATATGATTGCCCATTTCTTAGTCATGGTTTCAAGGTAATGCTGATGTTCATTTACCTAATAGGAAAATAATTTAAATGGAAACTTGGTGTTTCAAGTGCAGCGGGCAGCTTAGCAACCCAAGCCTTTCCATTCTCTCAATGGGAAAATCAACAATAATGAAATACAATTTTGTGATGAATTTAATTGTCTTCTTTTCTCACATGCTGCTTTAATATATCTGCTAAATGTTTGCTACCTCTTTCTTCCCTTTTCTTTGGTTACAGGATTTTAATGGGATGGTCATCTGCATCCTAACCAGTTCAGCTGGCAACCAACTCAATCTAAAAGCCTTTCTGGAAACTTTTCGTCAAGTTACAGGATACCAAAAGGAAGTTATTGTTTCTGTGGTTCAGGAGCCCACTTTGGAGGCGAACGTGCTGGTAACAACAGTTGTTACTGTAGGGTAAGAGTCCTAATGGAATAGCAAAAGCTCTATATGTTGCATATGCCTTGGTATTTTATCATTTTGAACTAATTTCCATCTATTGAAAAGGGACTGTCAACTTTCCTTCATTGATATAGTTTAAGGGCAAAATGTTATTGATTAATGACACTACTCCAACATTACAGAGGCTTTAGAGTTTAGTGGACATTCTTAGTTCTGTTGATGCGTGTTAATCTGTAAAAAAAAATCATTTTGGCATTATTAGAGATTTTCATCTCAGTAGTCATCACTTCTGATCATTTTGAACTGGATTAAGTCTCTTATTGGGAACTATTTTTTTTTTCCACTCATCTTTTCTGCAGTTAAACTTATTAGTGAGTCAAGTAGGGTTTTTCTGTTCTCCTCAAAAAGAAAGTATAGTTTTTCTGTCCTTGATCGGAATGAGCACACAGTTTTACCTTGCTTCTTTCTACTGTTAGCATCTCTATCAGCAGAAACTTTGTATCAAGACTTAGGGAGTTGTTGCTGAAGTTATCTCTTATTTTTGAGTTTTGACTCCTGTACCATCTAACTGTACCATCTAATTAGTCATGGAGATCGGAACCCTCGGAAGAGCAGCATATTGTCAAGACTAGCTCAAAGTTTCCCTTTTGTCTTCAATCTTTTCGGAAAGCAACAACCACAATTAAATGGAGGTCAGGGGAAAGGTTCATTTGAAACTACAGATCCTTCTCATGTGACAAATGTGCTAGACTTAGATGACGAGAAAAGTGGTGTAGCTGTAAATGGTAGAGGACAAGGATCTGTGCTTGATTCTGGAGAGCCTGAATCATCTGCCAAAATAGAAAACAATGAAATCCATTCATCCAGGTATGAGAGCTTTTTCATTGTGTCAGCTTTAGCTGTCTGGCTATAAAATCCTGAATTTTATATTCCTTCTTTTGATGGATACAACGCAGAAGATATGAACAAGATGAATTTCGATTCTCAGAGAGCAATGCAGAGTTGCAAATTTTGGATGGTCAACTTCCTGAAGGTAAAACATACAAGTACTCTTGGATGATATCCTCACATTACTTTATGCACTGGTAATTAGGAAATAATTTCAACACGTAAAATCTGAATGCGGTGCATGTTGTCTTCCTCTACTTGCTTGTTAGACTCTATATGTGAATTTTCTTAACTAAATTGGTTTAAATGCACTGTTAGGAAGTCTATCCTTTCAAAGAGAGCCACTCAACTCTTGGAACTTCACACCTGGATATGAGGTGGCTCGGGAGTGGGCAAGAGAAAGGGCACATGACTCTTCCAGTTCAATGCTCAATACCATTAGCATCTTTCAGCTTCCAGTTGGTGTAAAGCCTTCAAATGAGCTGAAAGACAATCAGAATATTGCAAATTCAGTGCAAAATGGAATTCAGGAAATTGAGAATGTTGTGGAAGCCCAACCAATTGATGATTCAAGTGCATCTTCTTGGAGTGGGTTGGCTGATGTAGGGTTTGGAGCAGTGAAGGATTTTGCGTCAACGTTGATACAGGGAAAACGTCCAGATGTTCACCAGAAACAAGGAAATCTTTCTGCTCGTGCAGCATCGATGTTGGTAATTTTTTTTCTTCAAATCATGCACTAGAAATTGTTTTGAGCAGTGTTTTGTTTTTCAGTTTTGCCATAAAGTGGGCACAAGAAGCATCTTTTGCATCTAGCCAGAACAACATTTCTATTTTCTTGATCTTGAAGAGTGATCAAGAGAAGTGACTATATCGAAGATATTTCATGTATCATCTTTTCTCGATGTCTGATTAAATGCCTCTTGCTTCAGATATTGTTGTTTGCTGAAATTTTGATGCAGTGATAGTCTAATTGAACTGAAATTGGCTTGCCTGGATTTGGTATTGAATATAAAGATGAACAGAAACTTCTTTGTTTAAAAACTGATGTTAACCTTTATGCTTATTTATTTCTTTTTCTCCACTTTTTAGTTCTGTTAGAGATTAATAATGTAGGCCTTTAAGGTGTGTGATGGATCCTAGGGAAGAGGACAGATTGTGTCCTCTAATTTTGTATCGTGCAACTGGAATATTTTCTATTAGCATAGGTTTGATTATGTCTCCTTCCATAGTAATATGCTACTATCCATTGTAAGAGGTCACAGTTCAATGTAACCCCATCATCTGTATTTCTTAACAAGAATCAGTACATAGTTACAAAGATCATGGTGGACTCCATTCAAGGTTCTAGTTCTGCTGCAGGAAGCTGAACGATATTCTCCAAAAACATGGAATCCTAACGTGGAGATGAAATATAGAGGAGGTATCTACCGAGGACGATGCCAGGGTGGTCTTCCTGAAGGAAAGGTACTGCACCCAAGAAGGCTTTTCTGTACTTATTGTCATACTTGAGGAAAGCATATGACTGGTGCATGAATTAATATGTATAGGGCCGTCTGGTTCTCAGTGATGGAAACATATATGATGGTATGTGGCGCTATGGTAAGAGGTCTGGTTCTGGTACGTATTACTTCAGCAATGGGGATGTGTTCCAGGGATCCTGGAGGGACGATGTAATGCATGGAAAGGTTGGCAAATTTCTGTTAACATTATTTTGCTGATTTAGACTTTCCAGTGTTATATTCCTGTTCAACAATGAAGCTGTTTTGATTTGTGTAACAGCATTTAAATTTTAAGCCCCTCCTCTATCTAACCACTTCAGCTATTGGACTAAGTTGGTTGTGGTCTCACAACTTCTACATGGCATTAGAACAATGGATCTTGTGTTCAAATATCTTTCTTTATATGTCCCCCCATGTATAATTCATTCCTATGTATCAGTGTTAGGAGAAATTTATAGCCTACATGTGAAGGAGAGTGTTCAAGCATTTAACCGCAAACCACGCTTTCATCTAAAACAACTTATATTTTTACATGACTTAAGCATGGTTCCACAATTTTCTCCTGCTTGTTACGTTCAGAGTTGTTAAGACTGAAAGATGAGACATTTCCATATGCTTCCTAGATGCAAGCAATGTGCCTATTTTAAACCTATTGTGGGAAATTGCATTTTTATTGTCTGCTGATGTCTGTAAGAATTATTTCTGTCTCCTCAATTCTGCACTCAGTTTTTTTTTTTTTCCTTTTTTCAGTTTCATGGTAAATTGAGTTCCATATGTTTTGCTTTCATCATAAGATCAGTAACTGTTAAAAATTCATTCACCAGATATGAATATGAGTTAGACTATTTAAGTCACTTATGTGGCAACATAAAGATACCATTTCAATGCACCTGCAGGGGTGGTTTTATTTTCACACTGGCGACCGATGGTTTGCAAACTTTTGGAAGGGAAAGGCCAATGGCGAAGGGCGCTTCTACACAAAATCTGGTGATGTTTGGTTTGGCCAGTTTGAAGATGGATGGCGACATGGCCGTTTCCTTTGCATTGTAGTTAATGGAGACAGGTATTTGGTGTTTTGGGGGAAAACTTAAAATGCATCGAAACATGTAAATTGCATCAGAGTATATTCTGCAGCATCCAAGTTGACATGTCTATCTTAGTTTTTTGTATGCCTAACATACTCAGAAATTAACGTTCCTGATGACCTTCCTAAAAGAACAGGGTGTGCGTGGAGTTCTTTCCAGTTTGGAAGAAACCGAGTCAACTAAAAACTTGAAAACTTCATGTTGGAACCCAACCTATTTTACTTGTAACACGACAACAATTGGAATACTGAAAATCAAGATTACTGTTACCCCAGGAATCACGTAATCATATAAAATGTCCCCTTGTTGAAATACCTTATCGCGGAAATTTCTGCATTATATTTATACTTACCACTGTGATGTTCCTGTAATTTTCTAGGGTCCACAGCCTAATGCATCGCAGGATCAATCCTTTGACTATGTGCTTGGAATATTGCAGAAAATAATGGTTTCTGCTCATATTATATTAGCTAAATCCAATTCATTGAGTCTGGGCTGGGTGCTCCAAAATCCTTATATAGCTGAGATCTGGGTCGCGCTGCCGGTTTACATCTAAATAATCAAATTATCATTTGTAGAATCAGCTTTTATTGTCCATCAGAGCAACTTTGGTATTCAACAGCTTTGATTGGACAAATCATTTTTTATATATCTGATCTCAACTTGTTTATTTATTTATTTTGAATTTGCTATGTATGCTGAGATGACCTATTTCTTCTCCTGTGCATCTAATTGTGGACAGGTACGTCGAGATCTGGGACCACGGTGTTCTCCTAAGCCGTGAGCAATTAGATTCCGAAAATGACGCTTTATAGGGACGTGGGGACCTGGAAGCGAGCACGAATTAAGGGAAAGTACTCGCAGCTGAAGCAGACCAAGACTTTCGGTCTGCCGTTTGGACAAGGATCGATGTCACAAGTTGGGGTCGATGACATAAGTTCAGCTCTTCCGTGACATTTTCTCTGTATCGATCTCGTGTAGGGCATGGATTATGACTCCCTCTGTTTATTGATAGATGTATAAAGGGCGACTGATGACCTGTACAAAAGTGACAACAACTGGCCACCTGTACACTCAGATATCACAGCTGAATTCAAGTTCCACCATACCCTTTCCCATCGATCTTAGTTTTGTTTGACAGAAACCGCTTAATACTTGTTGATCTTCGGTGACCATGTGAAATTGGAACAATGCAGACAGCGGAGTACCTTTGATATTCATCCGTCAATCGGCAAGATAATGCATTCTAAAAACAGCAGAGAGAGAGAGGGACAGAAGTGGGGGAGAGATCTCCATCCATGGTGTAAACAACGAACTTATGCCGTGGTGGAACCGACGAACTTATGTGTGAATCAATTGGTCAAGTTGGCATATTGGAGGTACCGGAAGTTGGGGAGAGAGAGGGAGAGAGAGAGAGATTTCCATCCGTGGTGTGACCGACGAACTTACGTGTGAACCAATTGGTCAAGTTGGCGTATTGGAGATAGCAGAAGTTGGGGACAGATGACCGGAAAGACAACAAAGTAAACTACCGAACATATCGGGCAAAAAAGCCAACTCTTGCCCCTTTGACTGACCACTTACGCGTGCAAGCGCGCGTGCACGCTACATCAATGATGGTTTGAGACCGATCTTCAAATGCAGCAGCATCACTCCGAGCTTCTTAGAGGATCTGAACAACATCTTGCATGCAGTATGAGCAGAACACAAAATAGTACAAGAAAGTCCTCGCTTTCGAGGTTGAGGATTCATTAACATGTTTTGAATGAGACAGCCACCTGTTATCAAAGATTTGAAGGATCAGTCTTACATGAGTTGCTGACCTTCAAATGTGAGTTCGGGATAGTCACGTCGCTTCCTTCTTTTTATTACATTCAAAAGGGGAAAAAAAGAGGCACGTGGCTCGAGAGATGAATAGTTTGCTTCTACTAAAGTACATACAACTAAAAGTAATCTATACCAGAAACTATGTCAGTGCATCGAGTGTTGGATTGTGTATAGAGGTGCTAATTTGCACAAGGAATTTCTACCTTCTCTACGTGTGAATTGCATACCTTCACTTCAAAAAGATTGCGTATTTACAACTCCATTCAGTAGCATTCGTCATCCAATGTTGTTCTCTGGCGAACCATACCATTGGACATTGTTCGGCAGTGAACTATACTGAATGAGTTCTTCGAGACTGATGAGGAAAAAAAAAAAGGTCAAAATAATCATTAGGAAAAATTTGCAAAACATGATTGAGGGAATTAACCCACTAAGGAAAACCGGTAGACATTCAAAAGACCAAAATTACCTGCATTTGTCCGGAACACTCCAGGACAAGTTGAGTGACCTCTTTAACCTTGGTGTTAGGGACATAAAATCTTTCCAATCCTGAACCATCATCCTAAGATCATTAAGCTTGGAGTCCAGTCCAAAACAGCAATTTGCATGCATTGTGCACACTTGATTTAGATCCTTGCTGGGTTCACAAAGCCCCCCAAAGTACATAGTATCCAGGAATCTCATTTTCAATCCAATATCTGTGATGAAATGATCAAATTTGATGAAGTTAAGGACATCTTGGTCGTGGTACCCAGGGTACATTGCCTGTGATGAATACCAGAACTTGTAGAACTGAATCGTCCGGTTATTGGACTTCACAAAGTTAAATCCTCCATTGGGTCTATTCCGAATATCATGAGAGTCGCCTAGGAAATGGTCGCATGCAATCTGGAAATCTGCATCCTCAAAAAATCTTGGAAATGGGTTCCTAAACCACAATATATCAGCATCCTGGATTCAAAAAAGCCGAAATGGTATCAATGCTAGGAAAGATTGTTGAGAGGGAGAAAAGTCACATCACTATTTTTTCTCTCTTTTATTTGGGTGGGTGGAGGGAGAGTGGAAAGAGAGAAATGAGAGGGAATCTTTAGGGATGGGTTACTGGCATCTTCCCACACGCTATAGACATTTCCTCCTCTTGAGACTTGAATGTGCTACATAAGCATGAATATATAATGTACTGAATTTTATCTTGAGGCAGCCAATATTGACAGCTATAGGTAAATAGTGTGCTCGTGTGTTATCAGACATATTTCCCAGAACCTAGCGTAAGGGACGGCTAGCCATCTGCCCTGCTAAGGAATAAATATCAAGCCCATTGATATATTTATGTCCATTTGATGTGCTCACTAGGAATACATAATTTTGTGAAAAACAATTTATGTCAAAAATGATTTTTGATACCTAATCATTGCTCCATTTGCAGCAAAAATATATTTGATGAGGCTGATCATTTAGCATAAGGAAGCATGTCACCCAAAATTCTAAAGTATTTCCAGTGTTACCATTCAAACTTGTATACCATCTCACAGACCAAGGGGCGGCAACCCATAGACAAAATTAATTACATGGAAAAAGATCCAAAATCCCAGAAAAGAGCATGTGTCAACTGATTAGCTACTACAAAACCAAGAAGAAATAGTTGAGAGCCTTTTGCCCTCTAAGCACAAGGGCGGCTTTCTATGTTCTCACAGGGCTTTCTATTTCTTGCGGCCACTCTACTAAATTTCTTGCCTTTTGACCTTCTAGAAAGGATACTGCAGCAATTGCTGGTGTTACAATCGTTAAGTTATTGACAATTACTGATCTTTCTATAACTTGTTTTGAATTAACTACAATAGTGTCCAATATCTGAAAGGTCGAACCAGAAATCTAAAGAAATGACAAACTGAATCTGTGGGGTAGTTTGCACAGCCAGTACTAGACTTTGAAATAGATCTATACCTGCTTTTATCCCTTGCAGAAATTTCCTTCATTTCCAGTTTTGGCACCACATACCAATGTAGTGTATAGTTTTAGAGTAAATTAATGAAAGATGAACCATTCACAGTTTAACTTAGTGGCTCATAGATTTATATACCACGATAGAAATTGTTCTTCCTATATACAATGAGTTCTCTTTTATTTCTGGAGCTAGTTTGCATATGGGCTGGCACCAAAGGACTTTTTTTCTACTCACTTCTCCCTAAAGAATCTAATGAATAACAAACTAATAAGTTGGAAGGGGCATTGTCTCTCCATCCATCATCTGTCATAGTCTATATTGTGGCTATAATTATTATGTTTCTTTAATTTGAGATGCAAAATAACTGTTTGCATTAACAAGAGAACTGCGGTACTAACTTTGAAAACTAAAACCAGGATTGTCCAGTTTTCTGTTATATATGTATGCTTTCCAGCAGAAACTAGCTCTCATCCGTAGCTAGTAGCATCAAATTAACCTAAGAATCAGAACCACTACCAATTTCGTTAAAAATGAAGACTTAGTGAGTTCTCTTAGCCTTTGACTATTTCAAACCCCTATGTTGCACACTTACAACAAGTGAGGAGACAGGTTAAAGGCTGTCAAAGTTTCCCAGACCAGCAACTAACCAATATCAGGTAAATATCTGAGATTGTTGGTTTCTGTACATTTTCAAATAAACATTCTTTTAAGTCTAACTCTGTACCTCACAGGCTTTTCCTATCAATAACCTTCACCAATAGCAGTATATCGTGACAGGTACTTGCTCAAAGATAGGAGGCAGAAGGAATTTGTGCCCCCTTATATCAATACCAGAGTAGCTCATTTACTGCCTAGCACATCTACCACCGTCTTAGATAGGAGCCGTGTTGAGCACGGCATCTTAAGTTGGAGACTTTGTATCAGTAGATTGACTTCTCTACATGTGGATTAGGCATAATACAAACAACAAGTGAACTAGTTCTCACCAAACATATGCTATAGCCTATTACAACACAAGTAAAATTGCTTCTTAACAATGAAAGCACAAATTCCATTTTTCTTGATGCATTGTGATTGTGATCTTTCTCTCTTTCATTCATCAACAAACTAGCCCGAAATTATTCAGTACTTATATTAGCTCAATCAAGAATCAAATAAAATGTATATCAGGAAAGAGATGGATATTCACATACCGTGAAGATGAAATTGTACCCCATCTCAAGAATAGAACGCAAGAAATCAATCCTTCTCCACATCATTTTCAAATAATCAGTGGTCATGAAGTATGCTTCCGCTGAAAAATCAACTCCCTCAGTTGTTAAAGCAACACAGTAAGTATGCACAGCGACACACCGTAGATAGGCCTGCTTGTCCAAGGCAATAATCACCAGATGTTTTAAGAGCCTGTGAGTTCTGTCTCCTATTCTAAAGCTTTCAAGGAAGAGATCGAGCATGGAGTTGGAAGCAGCCCATGCTTCATTTATAGTTGTCAAGATAACAGTTCTGTCTCTCATTGCAGCATTCTTCAAAACTTTTTCGAGCCTGTATTTCTCGGAATACTAAATACAATAGTTTTACCGAGGAATAAAGCACATTTAACTCCATCAGTGCACATGTAACAAAGTTATAAGACATAAGAAGAAGAAGAAGAAGAAGAAGAAGAAGAAGAAGAAAAATACGCTAATCTTTTGGTGAAAGCTCATGTGGAAGAGTGCTTGTTAGACCTTTTTCACAAGAGATAAATCCATTTTGGCATTTCTCGCATCAAACTTATCAACACTTTCAGCAAACCAAGGAACATATGAGAACTTAACATGCCTCTCAAAAGCGTGATAACTAGATATTCTGAAAATGTGTCTACTGATGTTTGGGGAAAACAGAAGGTGGAGGTGCCTATTGAGGAGCTCCAAAGAGTATGCACACAGCACTTGAAAAATTTTGGTGCCAAACTAACACTAAACGGCATCATTTCGCCATAGAAAGGAAGCTAGATAGCAAGATTATCGACTAAACTGCTGTCCAGCTAGTGTGGAGCTAGATAGCCGCGTACTCAAATTTCTCTAGGTGAACTTCTGTTCAAGCAGGATTATCAACTAAACTTGCATCCCAATGTTACTTCATCAAGCCTTCTACATTCAGTACAGATATTCCTAGATCACATACGCCTGAACTTCGTGGCATCTGAGGCCACTTAACTCTACACCACCGCAACAAGAAAGAAGAGCTGCTAAAACATCTTCTACGTTATGCACCGACAATTCCCGTTGAATTCACCACTGCGATCAGTCGAGTTAAAGTTTCGTTGTTAGGGAAAGCCTGTTCAAGTACATCGCCATCAGTTCACCGACATGCACGCCATTTCATTTCGCAATCACAAACCGAAACGCCAAAGCCGCAACCAGCTTGGCTCGGAGAAAGGAAACCTCAAGGCAGAGCGCCCGAATCCAAAGCCGACAATCAACAATCCGCCATAAAAAAAACCAGTCAATCAACAAGCTACTTCACGCCGCAGACGAGACCAAACGCCGAACGCGGAAACACCGAACGCCGCTCAGCCGAGGGACAGCGGGACCGAACTCACCTGAGGGGAGACGCTGGCGTCGAGAGAGCTCTCGAAGTTGGCACAGTACAGGATCAAGCAGTAGAGCGAGGCGAAGAGGAGGAGGAGGCAGAAGTAGAGGTCGCGGCGGCGGCGAGGGACGAGGGCGGCGGCGGCGGCGGCGGCGGCGGAGGCGGACGGGGAATACTCGGCGAGCATGTCGATCGCGCGCGGGTGGTGGGGGGGTCAGTGCGGGAGGGAAATGGCGGCGGGGCCGCGGGCTGCCGACGACGACGAAGGCGACGCCTCCTCAGGTGAAATGCCGCCGATCGCCGCCGCGGGATGAGAGGCGCCGGAGAAGGAGGCGGCCATTCGCGGCGGTGGCGACTGGCGGAGTTAGTTTGCTGTTACGGAGAGAGAGAGAGAGAGAAGAATGATAATGACGATGCCTGAGACTTTGGTTAGCACCTGTGCTGTTTTTTTTTATGGGTTCGAGGAGAGACCGACATGAAGAAAGCGGCTCCCCATCACCATCAACACAAGGAAATGGAAACAGCTATTTATAAATAAATAAAAAAGAAAAAAAAAAAAGAAAAAGAAAAAGGATTAGCTATAAAAAGAAATTGCATTAATACTACAAAAATCATTAACCGGTACATTTACAATTTATAATCCATAAATTAATTTTTTGACCATAAAAAATCTTCAAATTTCTATTTTTGTGATAAATTTATTACCAATCAATTTTTTTGTTAACACAAACTAGTACACCCATGATAAATGAAATGTAAAATCCCAAATTGATATATTTAGAGTCACATGCTATTTAACTTAATAATTTGATGGTAAAATTTATCTAAAACTAACGGAGGATAAATTTGTCACGGGTATGTCAATTTAAGAAAGTAAATTTCGTCATGGATATACTAATTTATGAATCTTTGTAATATTAATTCGGAAAAGAAATAGTCTTATGCATAAAAAAATAAATTCACAATGAAAATTAATCTGTGTATAAATAGTATACGTGGAAAAAGCCCGCATGAATTGCAATATAGACATATCGGGATTTAGAATAATAATAGAAATCAGTGAAAGGCCGATGTTGTTGTTTGGAGGAAGGGCGTATGGGCCAAAAAAAGAAAATGCTGGGGGTAAATTTGTTAACATCTTTGAGTAAGAGGGGAGAAAAAAGTAATTTTGAAAAATTCTCTGAATGCTCTATCTCTGCCATCCTCGTGTGCCTTCGCTGCTATGAATGCCTCGGGAAGCATCGTGCCCCTGGTTTATGTACTTGGCTGCTCATAAGCCGATTTAGCTAAATTGCATAGAGTTAATGGAAATTTTTGATTATACTAATTTGATAAATTTTAAAAATTGATCATTTTGATTTTTTTTTTAAACAAGTTTGATGACTTGGTTACATTTTCGTAACAAGTGTTTAGGATTTTTAGTGCATATATTCCCATAAACTATAAAAAATTTTGCATGAAGAAAACGATAGAAGGCAAAGGGACATGCATTTAACAACAATGATCATGAAAATTAAGGGTGAGTATGAGTCTCGGGTGGAATCGGGAATCGGACCGAACCGATCTAGTTCCAAATTCTATTGATTACGAGTTCGATTCTCAATTCTAAAAATTAAAACTAGTATCTTCTCCATTGTTCCCTCAGCCGTGCGAGCCCCTTTTGCCACCTCAACTCCCTAAACCAGTATCTTCATTACAAAAACCAGTTGTTTTACCATTTTATAAACACATTTACGAATACCGACAAAAAAAAAAAACACATTTACGAATGGGTTTTTTTATTTGGGTAGAATTATACCGGGGACTAGGAAATGAAGAACCGGCAACTAGGAATCGAACCGGAACAAAAAACGGGGGAATTAGGAATTGGAATCGGGAACCGGGAACTGGGACCGGGTCTAGGAACCGGAACCGGAACCGGAACCGGAACCGGTAACCGGACCTATGTTACCCTAAATTCTCCTTTTTCTCTCTTTTTACCCTAAGTCCGCCTCTCATCTTCTGATGCAAAGACTCTCTCTCGCTCTCTCCCTTCGCGAAACTCTCACTCCCTCTCTCACTCTCCTCTCTTGGCTGCAAGCAAAGTCTCCTCTCCGGCGACTCTCCCTCCGGCGACTCACTCCCGCCGGAGACCCACCCCTCTCCAGCGGCTCGCTCCCTCCGGCAACAGGGACTTACTCCGAGTGAGGTAAGCTTTAGCATTTTTGTTGAAGCTGAGCTCTGCCTTGCTATATGGATTTCGCTATGCATGGCCTGGGCGTGTGTAGATTACATAGGATTTGCTTTGCAAACCGCAATGCGTTTTGTGAACCGCGTGTTTGAAGAAATGTCTGCTTGGCGATTCGGTGTTTGGACCTCATGACGGTTCTGTACCTTGAAGAATCTGGCAGTCATTGCACAGCCAGGAGCCGGGGAGTGTGATATGATGCTAAGAATTTTGCCTGGGTTTCACCTAACTCATGAGAGATAACAGAACAACTCGTGCATGCACAGTAGAGCATCTGGCGGTCAATACACAGCCAACTAAAAATGATCCAAAGACCGATGGATATGGGGTACATAGGGATGACTTGCAACAGTATATGAGCTTAACAACTTGGGGTCATATGTTCAACACTTGCTAAGAATCTACAGTTAGGTGTACCAACATTCAATCGTCATGCAGACGCGGCTCAGCCAAGAAAATATGTCAATTTCTTCATGATTTTGTTGTTTCCTCTTTTATATTGATGCTGTCCTTAAAACTTTCCAGCATAGATCACTAGACAGCTGTGAACTTCTGATAAGTGGTACAAAGGAATAGGGCTGTCTGGGACGTTACAGTTTGACCCCATCTCTTACTAAGCTGACTGGCTTTTGCTGTTCTCTTTCCAGCCACTTTATAGTTGGTCATGCTGTCTGGGATGTTACAGTTTGACCCCATATCTTACTAAGCTGATGCTTAGTGAGAATGGCTTTTGCTGTTCTCTTTCTGGCCATTTATAGTTGGTCATGCTGTCTGCGATGTTACAGTTTTGGTTTTGTCAAATACATTGATTCCCAGATCACTGAATGTATTTTTGGTACTTTGAACTATCTCGAACAGGAATCGTGACATAATACTTTCTGTTACACAATGAATGTCTGTTTGAATGTTTATGTATGGAAGTTTGTTTCGCTATTTTATAAATATTTGATCTTTATTTTGAAATTTCTAATTATATTATGCTATTGTTGTGTATATGGGAAGTTCATGTATCGAGATAACATGTCAATGGAGGTGGAGGGATGTGATGAGACAAGTCCGATCACAAAATTGGAATGGTCGGGCCATGAATGTGAAGACGAGCCATCCGTGAGTGCAACAAACAAGACAAACAAGGTACCTAGTTCTTGTCTTCCTCCTCGTAAGAAGCGATACACATCTGATTGCTGGAAACATTATGCAAAAATCTTAGTAGAGGAGTCAAAGAATACATATCAAGTAAAGTGCATCCATTGTGGGGTTGAGTTTGTGTACCGTGCTGCTAACGGTACTTTTGCAATGAGAAATCACTTAAAAACGTGCAAGGAGTTTTCTCGCAATGTAAATAAGAAACGAAGATTCTTTGCACCACATAAAATGGAAGGGGGTAGCAAGGCAGGAGGAGATACTAATACCGGTAATGTCTCACCGACATGGATGTTTGATCAAGACCGTTGTAGACACATGCTTGCTCGATTCATCATACTTGATGAGCAACCTTTTTCCTTGGTCGAGCATGCTGAATTTCGTGAGTTTGTCACTGAGTTGCAACCTCTCTTCAAACATATATCGCGATTTGTTGTGGCTAGAGATTGTATGAAGTTATATCTCAGTGAAAGAACTTGTTTGAAGACTTACTTTGATAAGTTTAAGTCTAGGATCGCACTCACGACTAATACATGGAGTTCTGTTCAAAACTTGAATTATTTATGTGTCACTGCACATTTTATTGATGAAAATTGGAAGTTGCATAAAAAAATCATCAATTTTGAGGTGATGCATAGTTATAAAGGTAGAGAGATTGGGAAAATAGTGTGGAGATGCATCTATGATTGGGGAATAGAAAAAAAGGTATCCACAATTACCATGGATAATGCTAGTTCGAATGATGTTGCAATTGATTATTTGAAGGAAAAACTTTCAAGAGAAAAGTCATTGATCTTCGATGGTAATGTTTTACACATGAGGTGTACCGCTTATATATTAAACTTGATTGTGGAAGATGGCTTAACTGCGGTACGTGAATCTATTAAACGTATCCGAGATATGGTTTGGTATGTGAGGAGTTCTCCTCCCATGAGAGCTGAAGCATTTCAATCTTGCATTGAGAATGAAAGGATCACTTGCAAGGATTCTATTTGTCTTGACGTCGCCACTAGATGGAACTCTACTTATCTCATGTTAGACACCGCTATAAAATTCAAAAAAGCTTTTGCAAGAATGGAAGAGGATTGTTTATCTTTCCCAAATGAGCTTAACCATGATCTTCCTAGAGATGAAGATTGGGAAAATGTCATTATTCTTTGTAAAATTCTAAAGCAGTTCTATGATGCCATCAATCGGATATCGAGGAGTTCATGTGTTACTTCAAATGATTGTTTTGAGAGAATCGCTATTTTGTATAAATATTTGAAAGATGCAGCGAATGCTTCGGATCCTAAGCTTAGAGCTATGGGTACGAAAATGAAAGAGAAGTTTGACAATTATTATGGGAGTTTAGATCAAGTGAATATGATGGTGCTGATTGCGGCTGTATTGGATCCTACAAAAAAGTTAGAATATGTGAATTTTTGTTATGGACAAATTTGTGATGATGAATTGAAAGTTAATGAGATGCATGATAAGGTGAAGAGCGCATTGAAGGGTTTGTATGAATTTTATGAGCAATCTTTTATTGCCTCAAGTAAAAGAAATTCTGATGTCCAAAGTCTGGGTGCTAATAATAATGGTTCCAATGCCAATGGTAATGAAGATGACAACTATGACATCCAAGTTTGGCGGACGACCTTTTTGAACTCGATGAAAGACTTGTACAATGACAACAAATCTGAGCTTGATCGATATCTTGAAGATGAAAGTGAAGATGTTTCTGATCTTGATCTTTTGATGTGGTGGAAGTCTACTGGCTCAAAATATAAAATCCTATCTTTGATGGCTCAAGAAGTTTTGTCTATTCCCGTAACTACTATTGGTTCAGAGTCGGCTTTTAGTACATCGGGTTATGTGCTTGATGGCTTTCGAAGTTCCTTGACTCCTAAAGTAGTGGAAGCTTTGATTTGCACTCAAGATTGGTTAAGAGTTGTTCATGCGCCGATTAATGTTGAAGAGTGCATTGAAGATGCAGAAAAATTTGAGTTGGGTAAGTGATGGTTATATATTTTTGTGTTGTAATTCTTTTGTATATTAATGAATGAATGTTTTATTTAATCTCTCTCTTTCTCTCTTTTTTATAGATATGAATTGTTTTAATGAGGAGATTATGATTAGTAAATAGAGTTTGAGTTAAAAGTGGACTGAATATATATGGTGAGGTTTTCTATGATTATTTTAGTTTAATTAATAGTAATGTTAATTTAAATCTATTATTAAGTTATTAACTTTGTTTGTCGTTTCTTTTGATTTCAGGTGATGGATGATTGAGGAATAAAGTTATGTAATTTATGTTTTATGTTCCGTGTTTTGAATTTTTTATTATTTGTTTTATTTTACGTGTGCATCTTTTATGTATTGTTGTTATTGACAAATGATAATTTAAATTGTTGTGATGACTTTCATTTTGCTGAATTAATTGGCTGGTTCTCAGATAGACGTCGGAAACAATTGACAGGATCATGTTCCAGAAATTGGAGTACTTTTCGATAGGCTAGGTGCAAGGTTCAAGTAAAACATGAACCGATATTGGAACTACTCACCCTGAATCGAAATGATACCTCCATGGACAATTTTTCCATATAGTAAGTACATGTTTACACACGAGACGACCTGAGCACGGTCTTGAGCAGTGAGCACAGCAACAGAGGAAGAAATCAGAAACCAAACAACGAAGTCAACAACAATCAATGCATCGGGCAAGGGGAAACCCAAAAATGGGAAAGTACATCAGCACAGGATCAAGCAGCTGACCTTAAATCCATGTTTATGCAGATCAACACTACAGGTGACAATATCTATATCGGGGCCATCCTTTGCGGGCGACAACTATATAGATTAAGGTATGAGGAGAAGAAGAAGAAGAAGAAGAGGCTGCTGATTGAAATGTCAAACGGAATCTGCCCACTAAAGAGAAGTACAATAACTTTGAAGAGAACCAGATGCTTATTAATGGCACCAGTGAGACAACTGTGAAGAGCATCTTATGGCGGAAGATTGGCAGCCACAAGATCGGTGAGAAACTTGACAATTCTATCATGAGAAAAGGGATGATGCAACACAGAGCCAAAACATGGAAACTCTTCCCCATTTGTTACCACCAGGATGCAAGCCAAGGAGGACAATCAAATTCCGAAATTCGTTTTATTTTAGGAGCATTGCCTCTTGTGGTGCTGTAGGGAGATTAGTCGTATTCTAATTATTTGGCGTAGCACTTGCACCGTCGACAGTGTTTTTGACAGTTAATGATTTTGATGAAATACTCAGCAACTCTTAAAGCACAGGTTTTTCACAAAGCAGATGGACGCATAAGAATTGCACACACGCACACACAGAGAGAACAAGTTTCTCTGTTGCAATGTCACACCAACATTTGAGTTTTCACTCTCTCATCTCAACCGGCTGAGCTACCATTCTAGAAGAACCAATACGGAGAATCAATATAGGACTCAGAAAGTTCCAAGAATTGTGAGAAATAATACAAACCATATGATAAAATTTTCAGTTGAAAACCGACTTTGCTTGCTTTTTCTTGCTTTTATTCAGCTTTCTTTTCCTTTCGGGGGGAGGGAGAGGCGGTGAACCGACTAGAGCCCACTGTTGAGAGAGAGACTAATGCAGGATTATAGAGCAACCTAATCAAGCATCCATATGTCCACCGGCCCTTGACAAAGAAAGATTGAAGGATGCAGCAGCCTGTCTGATAAGTTTTATTGCTCCTAAAATATTCCAAGAGTTTGCCAAAAATGGAATGATCACATCAATGCCCTCTTTTACAGCTAACATCTTGAACTCACCTTTCTATCATTATATGGTCGGGGTCTTTCTGTATCAAAGTTTGTTTCTTCTTCTCTCTTGACTTTGGCACACGGTTTCATCTGCTTTGTCATGCAAACATGGCAATGATGTTTCACCTCTTGGAACAGCAGATCGGAGAGACATCAAATGGCGGCATCATTCACCATTTATGTAACCGACTCAATACATGCTCAATTGGTCCAGATAAAATCCAGTTTTTTGTATGGTAATACAGAACAGTTAATTATTAGAAGGGGGACCTTAACCTGTATTGTGATGATTGGTAGCCAAAAATGGGGGAAAAAAGACATCCATAAAGAATAGTCAAGCATAATTCAGTCTAATCCAAAACAACCTCAACTTCACATCACATCTGACTTGAGTAGGAAGACCAGTAATAATCAATGCCTTTCAGCAGAAAGCTATATGAGTTAGCTTCTCTCAGGAGTTTCTTAATCAAGCGCAACTATTACAAGGAGAACACGATAAAGTTCTGAACTTGTTCCCAGGGTAACCAATTCAGAAAGATTCAATACTCTACAGAAATTTAACTGAATGGTTTCAGTAATACTCCTAAAGAGCATCAGCTGAACATCCTATAGCTGTTATTGGGCAAAAAAGAAAAGAAAAAAATTAACTTCCTACAGCTGTTTCTGGATGACTGAGGGGTTAAATGAGGGCGTCTTCTGATAAAAATCTTCTTCAAGAGTTTCGTGAACAGACTTGGCAGCATGAAGTGTAAACACTTACTCGAGTATATAAAAAAATGCCAATGTAACGAGAATTTCTTAATTAAGGAGTTTGATTTGGAATAACTAATTTACAGAAGAAATTCTGACCAATGTTCAAACTTCCTATCTTTTCCAAAACTACAGTCTGATTAACAAGTCAAAAAACCAAAACTTAGCCTCACTCACTCCATCGCCTCTATGCAGGAACAGCCTCGACAAGTCTCGCAAAGTAAAACTGAGTGGTGGTTAGGCCTCTCTTTCTTATTTTCCACCCAACCTTCCGTAATGCCCTCTCGACATCCGCCTCAGCATGCAAATAAGCTCTTGTTGCCTTGGAAGGTCCTGGGAATAATTCCCCTACCCTTTTTAACAAATCATAGTAGAACGTCTTTGGAGCAAAGCTCAGAATCAACCGACTCTCTGCCAGTGAAGCAAGGTGGGCGATCATCCCATCAGCCTGACTCTGTGGGTAATGTATGAGAACATCCAAACATATCACCGTATCATACTTCCCTTTTAGGCTCTCTAAATCACTCACTTCGAAGTTTGGCATAGTCGGAGGAGATGATTGGTCATCGTTGGTGATTTGAAGCTGCTCTTTCGCCTGATTGCCAAAAACAATCCCGAGTTAGTAACAACTGCCTTCTTAAATGGCGATGAGACAAAAGAGACAAGCTTAATCAGTCATGCAGAGTCAATTGAAAGCAACCCAAGGTTTGAAATATTGCCATAGAAACATCTGATAATGCACTTGTCACTGTACACACAATTGGAAATTTGGAAGTTTTCTAACAGAAGCAGTGAATGGCAAAGCATGCGCATAGAATTATTAATCAATCATTCAGGAATCATATGTGCCTGTAATAGCTCTGAGAAAGGCAGTTGATTGAAGATTCACCTGTTTCTCGGCCTCGGAAACCATAGCAGCAGAGATATCACTGGCATATACGATAGCGCCTTCCTTTGCCAGCGGAATAGCGAGGCACCCCGTGCCACACCCAGCATCACAGACGGTGACCCCTTGAAGAGACCCCTCATCAGTCAACATCTTCATCACATTCTCCACGGTCTTGGAGTGCCCAAGCCGTATGTCACGCTGGACTTTATTGACATCATCTGTCTCGCCATATATCTTCTTCCATCTCTGGAACCCTGTGTTGTTGAAGTACTCCCTAACCACCTCCTTGTCTTTACCGCCCACCTCCTCTGCCTGGAGCTGCCGTCTCCTCTCTGGATCCGTCAGTGTGAGCACAGCGGCCAAAGCAGCCACTGAGCTGCCGCCAATGACGGCGATCGCCGTGCTGTCCACCGACGCAAAGTCGGCCGCCGCAGTGGAGAGGGGCGGAATTGCGAACTGGGTCAACGTTCTCGACCTCGGCGTTGCCTTTGCCGTCTTGATTGGGCCAGGATTCAGTGCAGTCTTGCCGTTGTTCGCATTGTGGAAGCAGATGGGGGATGTCAAGGACACCGAGCAAGCCATTCTACAATTATCTACACCTCCCGACGCTCCGGTGAGTAAGCCTAGATTGCGAGGTTTAACAAGACAGATAGCTTAATTCTCTTAAAACGCCATAGGAAACCCTCAAGGGAAACACAATTAAAGAGCAAGCAGAGAAGACTCTAATGGCAAAGCGTTGACAATTCTTGAACTAGCTTATGCAGAACGAAGGCTACATTTTGAGCAACAGGGGCTTCACAGTACTATGCCTAGCGATGGTCAAAGAAGTAGCAGACCCAACAAGAAAAGAACAATGCGGGAGAAACCCAGTTACCTGATTCTGGAGATGGGCAAGATTCTCGGAGCACCAACTTCAATGGAACTGCGCAATTAGCATGATCGGGAGGTCACGCGAGCAAGTAGAAATCTCTTCTTGCGGCCTCTCTCATGGTCTTGCTGTCTCCGACGAGAGAAATCCAACAGGCTGCAGTGGAGAGCATGGGCAGGGGGAGCGAAGCGATGGTCGAGATGAAGTGGATAGGGCGATGACGTGGACGAGTCATTGGACAAGAGATGTTGACGTGGCGAATCACCTTCTTCAGAGTTTATACTCCTTTTTTTGAGAGAATATAAGGTAGGCCGGCCATTCTCCTCACTATGGGGCCGGGCTATTCAATGGCTGACGTGTGGCGCCATATTAGTGGATATGAGTGAAAAAATATATGCGGATGGGATCACATGGAACGTTGACGGAATATTTTCCCTTTTTTTTGAGAGTGAAGAATTTTCCTTTTTATTTTTATTTTTTTACCGAGATGGAAAATAAACAACTTTTTTTTTTTCAGGAAGATCATAATTCTTAAGGGCGAGAAAGGAAAAAAAATGAAAGAAAAATTCGATTAGAAGAATGCCTTACTTTATGTGTAAATGCATTAATTATTATCGCAAGAAAAAGAGAGTGATTGAGAAAGCGAACTTAATGAACGAGACAATGACAAGGGCAAGTGCGATGATGGCACTCATCTGCCCATGAACATTTAGTAATCTCGCCAGTGCTTGGCCTGCCTTGGTCATCACCCTCAATGTTCGTGCGTGAGCAAAGAGAGAGAGCTAGCCTTGCCATGGCTCTAGGTGAGGTTTACAAATTTGTGGTAGGGCCAATGGGGCGGCCCTCATCAAACTAGCCTTCACCGACAAGTGATGATGGGTAACCTCGCTCAAACTCGAACATTCTCTTTGTGTTCGCGTAATTCGATAGTGAATCGCTCATAGGTCAAAATTTCTAAAAATGCTTAGACTTTTTGCTGTGGATAATTTTTTGCCCCACTTGCCGACCATCATAAGAAAAGATGCGATCTTTGACTCATTACCGAGGAACAAAATTGACATTTCTCAGATTTTTCATTAACAAGCATCATTTTACTTGACTTACTTGCCAACAAAAATGGCCCCCAAAGCCAACGCCACGTAGTCTTTTACACAATGGTGCAAACACCCAAAACAACATTTCTTTTCAAGGTTTTCCTAAGCCATATTAAATTAGGGTTCCAAAAATTAAAAAAAAAAGGCCGTGATTATCTTTGACTGGGGTTCATACCCAGGATTGGGGCCTCGACTATTTTCTAGTGGGGGCAATAATGAAATAAAGAGACAAAAAAATTAGAAATATAAATCAAATCCCCACTCATTCAAAAGGGGACATTACTATTCATTTTACAGTTGTCCTCGATTATGCGTTCATACGCTAAAAATATCACATAATGGCTTCATTGTCTATAGTCCTACATATGTATTTTTCCGTATAAGTGATTGATCAATCATTCATGAATTAGTCATGTGCGACCTATGCTATATCAAATGGAGCATAGAATGGCCAAATACTTACCCCAATGCAGGTATAACCTTTCGCTTGTAGAAAAAATTACGGCCTTACAACACAATCTTTGGCCCGTTGGACATAGTAGACATCAATTTGGGTTTCAATCCACAAAGATTGTTAGGTTGTCTATTTGACAGTGAGTGTCACATTTGAAATTGGGTACACAATGCACGGACACTCAAAACGGCATTGTTTTTTTATATTTTTTTTCCAAGGTACTTCAAAATCAAATTGGGGTTTTAAGTTTCCATGTGTAAAAACCTAAAAGTGACATTTCAAACTTATCAATTCATCTATTATCTCCATTGGTAAGGACTAATTCTTCTATCTCATACAAATATCAACTATGAGTAGCTTCATGTAAAAAAGTTTACTCCTTGATTCACTAGTTTATGTTTGCTTGGAATTACTTCAATCAACCAACATTTGGCTTTTATGTTCTTCTTTTGCCCCAATCAATCATTGATAACACATATTCTAATGCATTCAACACCATTAGTGATCACATTCGCTATTTAGGAGAGATTCGATTTTGAAACCTTAAATTCAAATTGATGTGCAATACTTCGACAGAAATAAAATCTCTTATTTATTCATGATGACTTTCTTAGCATACAAGACATAAGTAAACATCTCATACATTTAGCAATTCTCATACCTTTCCACTAGCCTACAACTATTTCCTTTATTTCTTCTTGTGCTTCTAAGGATGACTGGTTGAACTCTGGCAGGTACTACAATTCTAGAACGAAATGCATATCAACCACCCTATGTGGTGGAAGCAGTAAGGCTCTTCTTCCATGTAGATGACAGGTGAACAAATTGAGGAATACCACAATGTTTTGCCATATTAGATGTATGAGTTTTGAATGAGACTGCAAAAGTAAGCTATAGAGAGCAACATTAGCAACAACAAATAGAGGAGGAAGAAGGAGAGGCCTGGGAACAACAACGATGTAGGCAAAGCAATGGAGAGGAAAAAGGAAAGGATCATCATGAAGCAAAAGACGCGAGCACCGTGAGCAGTATGAAAGGCTGGTAGATGAGCGACGAACGGAAGGGACAAGGAGCAATGGAGAAGGAGAGCAAAGATAGAGAAGAACATGGTGATTGGGTGGGTTTCGAATGGAGAATCGGAACTCCCTTGATACTTCACTTCAATGAAGTTGAGTAGAATTGGAATGATGAAGGTAAGTGTGGCATGCATGTTTCTCCATTGATTACGATCAATAATAGGCATTCTTGGATTTGTATATATTTTGAGAAAGAGGGAGAGAACAAGGATCAACAATAGCAGAGCGAATGTTGAGAAAAAGGTAGAGAACTAGGTGCAATAGTTGAGGAAGGGAGCAAAGTCAATTTATATCGTCCATCTCACATGGTTTTGCACCTTGGTCTTAGAATACTGTTAGACACCCCTGAGGACCACTGTCAACAGACTGTTTATTGACTGTGGTCCTCGAGGGTGTCAACATCAACCAAGACCGAGGTGCAAGACTCCCCTTGTCAGGTGCATCAATGACTTGGTGCGTCACTGTTGTAAATGCAAGACCAAGAGTTCTCGTCCGATTGTGCATACATTTATTTTTGTCAATCATCCAACACGTTCTTTTGCAGAAATTGTTTTCCAAATCCTTCCAATTAGTGTAAAAATGACATTTGTTTGGAGTGAATTTGATTAACTCTATTCTCACATCCACACTCTTTTAGGAGATATTTTTGTGTGAATCGAGGACATGTGAGCCAAGTGCATCTCAATTATGAAATCATGGAACCCATCAAAATTATAGGCTGGCACATTGGACTCACATGTATTGGAATCATTAAAGAATTTTTCCCTTATTGGACTCAAATGCCAATCAACCTTGGGTCCTCCTAGGATTGTGAGGTAATATGCCTATAATTGTTGCGGGTTCTCCCTTAAATTTGCCTAAATTGTGAGTAGAAAGAACTAGAACAACTCATAGGACAAGCAAGCATTATGAAAATGCTCAGTGATGAATTTGATTTTGTTCATTAGCACGGAAATGTAAAATCAACACTAACCGCAGGACTTTGAAGACAGACAAGCACATGATCGCATAAGAACTCCATTAATCGCAAAATACTCGAAAGCAAGTATAACCTTTCACTCATAGAAAAATTACGGCCTTATAGCACAATCGTTGGCTTGTTGGACATAATAGTCATCGATTTAGGTTTCAATCTGCAAAGCACTGTTAAGTTGTCTACTTGACAACATGTGTCACATCCAAAGTTGAGGGATACCATGCTCGAACACTCAGGATTAAGAAATTTTTTTAGGTACTTTAAAAATCAAGTTGGGGTCTTAAGTTTTCACGTGTAAAAACCCGAAAGTGGCCTTTTAAGCTTATCGATTCATCTAATATCTCTACGTATAAGAATCCATTCTTCTATCTAATACAAACATCGACTATGAGTAGCTTTAGGTAAAAGGTTTACTCCTTGATTCATCAGTTTTTATTTGCTTGAAATTTCTTCCATCAACCAACATTTGGCTTTTATCTTCTTCTTTTTCCCCTACTTAATCACCAATAGAACAAATTCTAATGCATTCAACACCATCAGTGATCGCATTCTCTGTTTAGGAGATACTTGATTTGAAATCTTAAACTCAAATCGAAGTGCGATACTTCAACATGAATAAAATCTCTTTTTATTGTCCCAATGACTTTCTTAGCATACAAGACATAAGCAAACATCTCATACATATAGCATTACTGATACGTTTCCCTTAGCCTACGACCACAACTATGTCCTTTATTTCTTCTTGTGCTTCTAATGATGACTAGCTAGTAGGTACTAGAATTTTAACACAAAATGCATATCGGCAGCCCTATGTGGCAGAGGTGGTGGCATTCTTCTTCCGCGCAATCAACGGGCAAACAAATTGATGAATACTAGAATCTTTTTTGCCTTGCTAGGTGTATGAGTTTTTGAACAACACCTAACAAGTAAGTTGTAGAAAATAGCATTGGCAATGGCAAATAGAGGGGGAAGAAGGAGAGGCTTGAGAACAATAGTGACATAGACAAAGCAATGGAGAGGGAAAAGGAAAGGACCGGGAGGAAGCAAAAGATATGGGCACTGCATGCAGCATTAAAGGTTGGTAGATGAGCGACAAGTGGAATGGACAAGAAGCAATATAGAAGGAGAGCAGAGATGGAGAAGAACATGTGATGGGGTGGGTCTCGAATGTACAATCGGGCCTTCCTTGGTACTCGATAGTAATGAAGTTGAGTAGAGTAGGAATGATGAAGATAAGTATGGGATACATGTTCCTCTATTGATCGTGACCAAGGATAGGCATTTGTGGATTTTTACAAATATGGAGGAAGAGGAAGAGGACGAGGAGCAACGGTAGAGAGAACGTTGACAAAGAGCAAGAGATTCGAGGTGCAGCAGCAGAGCGATTGTCGAGAACGGGAGCGAAGTCAATTTCTACCGAGCCTGTCTTAGATGGATTGATTAAATCGGCACTTGTATCGATTCACAAAAACATACATACCAATCGGACAGGGACTCATTTTTTTGGGTTCCAAAGACCGGGACCGCACCAAGTCATTGATGCCCTCTACAGGGAGTCTTGCACATGGTTGTCAACATCAGCAATCCAGTCGACCCGGCTGGTCGATTGACTTAGTGCGTGAATATCGGCGCTGGTCGATTGACTTAGTGCGTGAATATCGGCTTGGATTGCTGATATTGACAACCCGGCTAGTTTTTTTTTTTTTATTTGGAAATCAGTTGGTTGACTTGGTCCATCAAATTTGCAAATCCAAGACTAAGAGTCGCTAGCTATTCTTTTGTAGAAATTATTTTTTGGATCATTCAAATTTATGTAAAAATGACATTTGTTTGGTGAATTTACTTTACTCTGTTCTCATAGTCACATTGTTTTAGGATATATTCTTGCATGAATCTAGATCATATGATCCTAGTGCATCTCAATTTTTGAATCATGGAACCTATCAAAATTATTAGTTTACGGGCATTGGGCTTTACATATACGGGGAAAATTATTCAAAAAGTCATAAACCTATTGTACTTTTGCCAATTTAGTTATAAATCTTTCAATTTTGCCGATTGAGTCCTAAACCTTTTGTCAGTTCGCCAATTGAGTCCATCCGGCTAATTTATGCTGGAAAATGTTTACGTGGATATATAGTCAGCGCCAGCTGTCCTACATGGCCGGACTGGCGCTGACGTGGACGACGGATTTAAAAAAATGATGATTTTTTTTTATTTATTTATTTTTACACGGGGGAAAATTCCCCCAAATCAGAACCCTCCCCCAAATCACCTCCAAATCAGAACCCTCAAAACCCTCGACAACACTGGTTCTGACCCTAATTTGCTTACCCACTCCAAAAATTAGAACCTTGTAGCACTTGACTCCAAAAGTTTTCTTGACGACGGTGGACAACTCTCGACGATAGCCGTCGACGGCGCTCGACGACGCTTGGGAGGAACAGGGGATTTCCGCGAGCAGCTTCTAAGGGGACCTGATTCGACGCGAAGACCCGATCAAGACTCGATTCGTTCTCAAGATTCCTTAGCAAACTCGATATTTTGTGGTCCCGATTTTCTCACGCTGTCGACACTTAGCGAGCATGAAAAAAAGTGTATGTTTTATGGTCCCCAATTAAGTGTGTGTAGTATAATATGTTTGGCTCATGATGTCGGAGAGAAATATTTTTCAATACTTTTTTATATTGGAAAGAGAAAACGCTGGTGGGCATTTGGGGTTGACGGATTATCTTTGATGTGGAAGAGGAGCAATTAGGTGCGAGGCAGCTGTTCCTTTAGGGTTGTGTTCCTAGTTTGAACAGGACGCGTTCCTATCTTGGAGAATGTGTCTGCTTTACACTAGTGTTTTGGCTCTGTTTGAACCAAGTCATGATATGCTGCAAGACTGATTTTCTTCAATGCTTGAGAATGTTCGTCATAATCAGCCATAGTACTACTTTTAGCACACTTCCAAAATAGTCTTTGCATTTGTATCCTTTTATACTTCTTGCCCTAATTAGCATAAATGTGTCTGGCACACATTCTATGCTCAGCTGCTGGCAACAATTCAGCCACGGCTTGTATAAGGCCCTACAAAATATGATTTCAAATGTAAAGCATACACTAAAAGTAACAATAATAAAAAAGAAATAAGAAACTTACATTTTGCTTGTCACTAATTATGACTCATCCTTGTCCATATGTGTTTGTAATTTTGAGATCCCACATCAAATTCGTCAAGAACCAAGTCCAAGTTTATGTACTCTCAACTCTAACAACTACCCAAGCAATTGGGTACATTTGATCATTAGTATCCTTTCCAATAGCACACAAGATCTCCCATTTACAAATTCCATTTAAGAAACAACCATCTAGTCTCACAACTTTTCTACATCCATCAAGAAAGCATTTCTTACATGCTGCAAAACATACATACATTCTTTTAAATAATGCTTTAGATTGCACATCAAGTTTTTCAACCTTAACTATAATAACACTTCTAGGATTTGTCGCCCTAAGTTCCTCTGCATAATCCCACAACTTTGCATATTCTTTCTTATAATTTCCCATCAAAACTCTATAGGCAAGCAACTTAGCCTTCATACATTGATTTATGCTTACATTTAAGCCTAACTGTTCCTTGATAAGATCTTTCAAAGCAAGGGTTTTAATAGTTGGCATTGCTCTAATTGTAGCAAGATAATGATTTGCCAACCAAGAATTTTCACCCTCTTATTTTTGAAGCTAATGGTACATGTATGTTCTTCATGATACATCTTCATGTGGAACGATCCAGTTCTAATATCAAAGGATGCAGAGATCTTCCAAGGACAATTTTGATCAATACGTTTTGCCCTGATATACTTCTTTTCATTCTTGATAAATTTTATCTCTCTACGCTCAGCCATTGAATACTTTATGAGAGCATCTTTGAATTGCCTACCATCATCAAACCTCATACATGTAGTAAATACAGGCACTGCAGAATCAGGTTCATATCTTGGGAATCGGCTTCTCCTTCTTCTAACAACTTCAACTTCTTCACCTACATCAAACCCCAAGCTCTCATAAGCATCAGTGTCATAGTATATTGTTCGGTAACTGGCTTCAACAATAGCCATATCTGATTGTTGGGGATTAGATGATTCAGCTATAGATTCTTGAGATGGTACAAATCCCACGAATGATTCCCCCATAATTTGAGCCTTTGTGACCCTCCTGTCAAATTCTCTAATATTTTTCCTTCCTTCCATAAGGTCTACATCATCATAATCAGTCAAGATTCGTACATCGATGAGGACGTCTGTTTCTTCATCTTCTGAATAGATTTCTACAACATCATTGTTATCATCATCAGTTGCTACCTCATTACCTAAATCAATGCCCTCACCATGACTTATACCCTCACCAGCACCCTCACCAATGCCAACACCCTGACTAACACCCTCACCAATATCTTGACCGTCACATTGACAAGCTTTGTCACCTACCTTATCATCAACATATTCTCCATATATCTCAACTACCCCATTATGCAAATAATGGAAAACTAGATCGATAACAGTGCTATCATTCCATATGTATCTCAACCCATTTTCTAGAGACTTCTCAAGAATTTTCAAATAAAGTTTTTCGAATTTACGATTTACCCCATCCTCAAGATCTCTAATGAACCTCTCATAGCTAATTGATTTGATATCAACATGTATGAAGTCCATATTTCCCCCGACATATTCCAACATTGGGCAATGAACAAGTTTTCCACCATGGAAAAGGCAAACCAACGCTGTCTTGTTGCTCATCTCAATCCTACAAAAAATGCATAAATTATAAGTAAACACGTAATAGAGGGATAACATAGTAACACACATGAAAATAACAAGCAACAACATAAATAAATTTGACACGATCATGATTCCAAGCAAGGGATCCATGAAGATAATATTTGTGTGCTTGAATTAAATCTATATAGTTGTCGTTGTGCTTAATTGATGATTTAGGAGATATCTTGACACTCCTTATGAAAACATAAAAAGTGTATATACTAAATCAATTCGCTAATGAATTTAGGACATTAATAATGATGCTTTTAATTGGATGGTTCAAACTTAATTTAGCATATGTTTTTAGTGCGAATGATGGAAGGAGTTTGAAACTAAAGTACACTTGTAATGGACCTTCAACAATTTCTGAATTTCTATTACAACATTAGAACAAAATAAAAACTGTATATTGTTCCTAAATTTCATGAAATCGAACCCTGCGAATGTCTTGATGAAAAAAGGCATGTTTTGATGATTAACAAAGTTTGTGATCCACCACAATTTAACCAACCAAGCTTTTATCACTCTAAAACAATTCTTGAATTTGCCGGTCAAGGCATCATTCACATTCACTTAAATTTCACATGCACTTTTTTTGTTCACATCCACACGGATTCGATAAAGTCATCTCCTTTTGTGAGGTAGCTAATGGAAGTTCTTGCAAAATTCCCGTTCGCATGTACTTTTCTTGTTCCAATAGGCACTCGTAACGTGGAGCCTTTCACATTCAACAACCAGTCAACCCCAAATGCCCACTAGCGTTTTCTCTTTCCAGTATAAAAAAGCATTGAAAAATATTTCTCTCCAACATCATGAGTTGAATAGATTATACTATACACACTTAATTGGGGACCACAAAACATACCTTTTTGTCATGCTCACTAAGTGTCGACAGTGTGAGAAAATCAGGACCACAAGAAATCAAGTTTGCTATGGAATCTTGAGAATGAATCGGGTCTTCGCGTTGAATCGGGTCCCCTCAGAAGCTGCTCGCGGAAATCCCTTGTTCCTCCCGAGTGTTATCGAGTGCCGTCGACGGCTGTCGTTGAGAGTTGTCCACCGTCATCGAGAAAACTTTCGGAGTCAAGTGCTACGGGGTTCTAATTTTTGGAGTGGGCAAGCAAATTAGGGTCAAAGCCAGCGTTGTCGAGGATTTTGAGGGTTCTAATTTGGAGGTGATTTGGGGGAGGGTTCTGGTTTGGGGGAATTTTCCCCCATAAGCAAAAGAAAAAAAAAGTCATCATTTTTTTAAGTTCCGGCGTCCACATCAGCGTCGGTCTGGCCATGTAGGACGGCCGACGCTGATTGTATATCCATGCAACCATTTTCCGGCATAAATTAAAATAGATGGATTCAATCGAAAACCGACAAAAGGTTTATGATTCATTCTAAGAAGATTGAAAGGTTTAGGACTGAATTGGCAAAAATGCAATATGTTTATGACTTTTTGGACAATTTTCCCTACATATACAAGAAATTAAGAATTTTTCCCTTATCGGACTCAAGCTTGATCAACTTGGTGATATACCCACAACCGTTGTAGATTCTCCATTAAATCTAGCTAAATGATGAGTCGAAAGAGCAAGGATACCCCATAAGACAAGCAGGCATTGTGGAAATGCTCAATAATGAATTTGATTTCATTCGTCGGCATGGCAACATAAAATGGAGCACCTAGTTAAGAAATTAAACCCCCAATTTGCACAACATATTTTCCTACTGTAATGACAACATATGAACTAGATGAAATGGAGGGGGAAAAGATTGTGTGCATAAATGTAGCTTTAGTTCATCTACTACTTCACTACATAGTGAGCATACTATATGAAGATCACTCTTTATAAAAGACAATGATAAACGACATAGTAATCCTTAAATTTTGATTCAATATGGAATGTCATTCTTGTACTCTTAATTTGATTAATATAATTCTTGAACTATTTCTAAATATTCAATCTACTTCATAAACTTTCAAATTATTCAATTTAACCCCTCAACTTTCCATAAAAATGTCAAATCAGTCCTTTGATGCTATTCTACACCATTGCATAAATTGGTCTATTTTGTGGCTCTGTATGCTCAAAAGTGGCACGACTCGCTATTGGCAAACTGGCTCCTAACGCCGGATAAGAGAATTCAACAGTGTCTTCAAAGAGAGACAAGTTTAAATCACATAAGAATTTTGTTAGTGTGACTCACATTGACGATGCCCATACATATATATGATCTTCAATTGAAAAAAAGAACTCAATACAGTTGTTTGGATGCTACTAAGGAATCGAAAGAAGACAAAGACGATCTTGCCGTCCAATGAGATTCACCGACGTTGCTTTCGTGGTCCGTTGTTTCTCAGCAGCCGCAGACAGATCGAAAACATATATAAATGCATTGAAAAGAGGTAAAGAGACATCAGCTCGAAAGAAGATAATCACCTACGGAGAAAGACAGAGCTCTGCATTGGCCACGAATAAAAGTGAGAGGTTGAAAATGGAGCCCAGTAGCGATGCAATGGGTACCAAAAATCAAGACCAATTGCAGGACTCCACAGAGAGAGAGAGAGAGAGAGACGAAGAATGAGATCTTTCTTTCAGTGAGTCACCCAAAACCTCTTCTTTCAAGGTTTTCCAAAGCCAAATTAAATTTGGTTTCCAGAAATAAATTGGCCGGGATTATCTCTGAGTGGGGTTCATATCCAACATCAGAGCCTCCGCCATTTGCCAGTGGGGGCAATGATGAAATAAACAGATAAAAGATTAGAAATGTAAATTAATTCTCTACCATTAAAAAGGTGACATTACTATTTTTTTTTACAATTATCCTTGCTTATGCGTTCATGTGTTGAAAACATCGCATAATTGCTTCATTGTCTATGCACTAAATATGTATTTTTCCACATAAATGACTGGATGATCATTTAGGAATCAATCATTGGCAACCTATGCTTTATCAAATGAAGCATAAAAGGGCCAATTACTTACCCCAAAGCAAGTATGACCTTTCGCTCAAAAGAAGAAGAAAAAAAAAAAAAAAAAGAAGAAGGCCTTGTAGCACAATATTTGGCCCGTTGGACATTATAGACGTCAATTTGGGTTTCAACCCACCAAGCGTTGTTAAGTTGTCCACTTGATAGCAAGTATCTGCATCCAAAGTTAAGGAACAGAACACACGAATACTCAAAACAGCCTCGTTTCTTAAGGTATTTTAAAATTAAATTGGGGTTTTATTTCAAGGAGTTTGGGATTGAAGGATTGAAAATTGGGGCTTAACTTTTCACCCATAAAAACCCGAAAGTCACCAAATAAGCTTATCGATTTATCTAAGGATAAGTACATTGGAAGTCTTAAAATTTATTAAGAAAATGAAATGAGTCTTAAAACTTAAAAAGGGGCAATCAAATTCTTTAACTTGTCAAATTAATGCAATTGAGTCATTCCATCAACTCCATCCAACTTGACTAAAATAAAATGATGATGTGGCCTTTTTAAAAAATATTTTCTCTCTCTTATGTGTCTAAGTCATGAAACATAAGAATAAAATGATGTCATTGTGGTGCAAATTTAATTTTTAATGTGAATGTTATTTAAATAAATTTTAAAAATAGGGTTAATACCCTAAAAATCCTAAGCTATTATGCTTGTGACAAATTTATCCTAAACTACTTTTTTTTTACCACAAAAATCCCAAACTAGTATATTCATGACGAATTTACATTAATTTTTTGATAATAAAAAACCCCAAATTGATACATTTATAATAAATTTAATATAAACTAATTTTTTGACTACCAAAACCCCAAAATGATACACTTGTGACAAAGTTATCCTCCATTAGTTTTCATCAAGTTTCAAGGTTAAATTTGCTGAACTAGATGACATATGGTGACGTAGTATGGTCACGTAATAAGTTCACATGGAAATTTATAGGGTAAATATCATGAAAAATCCCAAACTTCTACACCCGTAACAAATTTATCAATACTCTTGTGATAAATTTAAGATAAACTTGTGATAAGTTTGGGACTTATTAATGACATGTTATCATCCACGTCAACAAATTGAACGGTAAAATTTGACTAAAGTTAATAGAGAGTAAATTTGTCTTTTAAAGGATTTTTGGTGGTCAAAAATTAGTTTTGAGTAAATTTATCACATATTTACAAGTTTGGGGGCTTTTTATAGTCAAAAAATTAATTTAAGATAAATTTATTACAAGTGTATCGATTTGGGGTTTTATTGGTCAAAAAATTAACTAAGGTAAATTGTCATAAAGAAATCAGTTTGGGGTTTTTTAGGGTATCAACTCTTAAAAATAATTTAAATTTGGATAAAAAGGGGGAAGGATGAGAAACCATATGGTAAGCCCATACTATTGCCTAGCCATTGCCAAGAAGGGTCGGTAGGGTTTGCTAGTCCTTGAACAGAGGTCAGTGACCTAGACTTGGTCAACGGCCACCATTGCAAAGGGTGAGCAGGGCTTTTTTTTTTTTTTTTTTTTTTTTTTGAATTTGAAAATTCAAGTTTTTTTTTTAAATCAATCCAAATAAAATTTATATTAAAAATCAAATGCACTAAAACAATGTTTTTGAGTTATCTCATCTCCATGTAGGATAAAGAAAATAATAAAAAACTATTTCAATATTTTCCATTAGTCAAACTAGACAGAATTAGTGGAGAACTCGATCGAATCAATTTGCCAAGTTTTAAGATTTGATTGTACTTTTTGTAAGTTTTAAACTCAATTGCATTTTCGTGACAAGTTTTAGGGCTTCCAGTGTACTCCCATTAATCTAATATCTCCATGGATAATGAATTTTCCATCTCATTCTAACATCAATTATGAGTAGCTTTTTGTGAAAACGTTTACTCCTTAGTCTATCAATTTTATTTGCTTGGAATTTCTTCAGTCTACCAATCACCGATAGCACAATTTTATTTGCTTAGAATATCTCCATGGATAATGATTTTTCTATCTCATATGTTTTCTCCTACCTGTCATTTCCTTTGTTTCTTCTTGGGCTGCTAACAATGACCAATTGAACTCTAGTAGGTACTACAATCCAAACACAAAATGCGTATCAACAATTATACATGGCAAAATTGGGGGTGCTCTTCCTCCTAGCAATCGATGGTAGAACAAGCGCAGGAAAACGAACACTAGAATCTTTTGCTTTACCCGAAGAATGAGGTTTGAACGTGACCGCATAAATGAGTTGCAAAGAGTAATATAAAAGATGGCAGATAAAGGAGAAAAAAATGGAGAGGCTTGGAAACAACAGTGAGATAGGCAAAGCAATGGAGAAGGAAAAGGAAAGGATCGTGAGAAGGCCAAAGATATGGGCATCGCAAGCAGTATTAAAGGTTGGTAGATGAGCAACAAGTGGAAGGGATAAGGAGCAATGGAGAAGGAGAGTGAAGATGGAGAAGAATAGGGTGATGGGATGGGTTTCAAATGGAAAATTGGAATTCCCTTGATACTTCATTGCAATGAAGTTGAGCTCATCAAGGTAAGTATGGCATGTATGTTTCCCCATTGATCATGATCAATAGGAGGTATTTTTGGATTTGTTTATATTTGGAGAAAAAGAAAGAGGACCGGAAGTAGTAGTAGAGCGAATGTTGAGATAGAGGAAGATAATGAGATGCACTAGTAGAGCAATTGTTGAGGGAGGGAGCAAGTGATTTTATAATGAGTCTGTCTTACAAAAGACTGATTATAATGAGTCTGTCTTACATGTAGAGCGCTTTGGACAAAATTTGTCTATGCAGGGTTGGACAAAATTGTTTGTGCATGGGCGACTTCGGAAGACAAAATTGTGTCCCAGTTGACAAAATTGTCTGGGAAACAATTACTTTATCGCCTCAACATCGTCGTACATAAACTTTTTGGACTTATAATCAAATGCATAAGGCCCTGGGCCGAGGACAATTACCTTAGGCGTAAACTTTTTGGACTTATAAAAATACAAAAATTAATTTCTTTAAGATAATCTCCCTACGTCGTGTTGCCCAAAATTCATTCTAAGTCCAAAGTCCCTCTAAGGACACTAGAAGCGTCACAATTATCCACTTAGTTCCAAAAGCAGTCAGTTAATTGCGTTCGACGACAAATTTCGGTAAAAGATTCTGCGTGACTATTTTAATGGAATGTTAATTCCTACGTGGCTTCTCTGACAAAAAATGAAAGAAAAGAAAGAAAGCCCTCCAACGTGGAACTTTAAACATTATAAGGTGATTTTTTTCTTTCTTCATGAAAAACAATGAAATCGACCTGATAGGAACTATAGTCACCAAGAAATTTAGTATATTAATCAGTTACTCACTCACTCCACTAGAGCAGGAAACTAAATCCACGGCATCTGATGATATTATTGCTCCGAGATTGATTCTTGAAAAGAAGTTCCAGCAATCGAATTTCACAAGAAAATGCTTGGAATTGTGCAAATTACTTGGGCCATGCATATGGGCTTATGAGGGTACAAATGATAACATTTCTATTCCGAGAAACAATTTCTTTTCATAGATAATTCTTTTTTTATTTCTATTTTTCAGAGTAATTTTTTGATAAAACAACGTGTTTGGTAATTATATAAAATTTTACTTTCGGAATAAAAAAAGAATAGGAATGCATTTGGTATGATCCACAAAAAAAATAGGAATGCGTTTGACCGCTGTTGTAGTTGGCTACTGACCGCTGCCACTCACCCCCCGCCATTGTTGCTTGCCTCTCGCCGCCATTGACCAATTGCCGTTGTCGCTCACTGCAGCCACCGGCTGACCGCTGAACGGCGGTAGATGGTGGTAGTCAATGGTTGGCGGTTGGCAGTTGGTAGCATGCAATGGCCGACGGCGGTTGGTGGAGGTCGGCCGACGAATGGCGGCCCGCAGGGAGCAGAAGGAAAAATAATAAAAAGAAAAGAAGAAAATAAAAAAAAACTTACTTTTAGAAATTATCTTGAGAACAAAAAACTACTTTTTCTACTTCTAATTTCTATTCAAATCTATTCCTCGACTACTTTTCTATTATGGGGAATAGAAAAATTAGTTAATGTTATTAAACAGATTTTTATTCTTCTTTTGTTCCAGGGGGTAAAAGAACAAAAAGCCAGAGGAACATAAACGTTCCCATGCAGCTCCCGAGTGTCTTGCAGAATTACGTCTAAGTGGGTCACCTACAACACATTTCGTCCCATGGTGTAAGAGCGCCCCTAAGAGACATACAATTGCCCAAACCAATTGAAACTTAAGCCCTTGAATGCTGATTATGCAATTAACAGCTTTCCTCAAGGAAGTCCAGTGAAGATTCACCTCCTTCCTAGAAGTTTCTAGGAAAGAGTAAACTAAACACTAGATAAACAATCAAATTAGAAATCTTGCGCTCCGATAGACAAAAAGTATAATCCACTCTTTGCTTAAAAAGAAAAATGGGAAAACATTTTCATAAGATGGGTCAGGTCTGGTCGGGTCGGGTCTCAACTGACCAGGAAAACCGCCGGAGTTTCACTGTGTTTTAGGGCGGAGACAGAGACTTTGAGTTGGACTATGGAACAGACTCAGGGCAAGGAGAAGAGAAATTGAAGAAGAAGGAGAAGAAGAAGAAGAACGACGACGATGAAGAAGCGAAGTCGAAGAATTCGACGATGACGCCATGGGAACAGCACTCAGCTGTCATCAGCATCCCTTCCTTCGACTACAACGCTCCCCTCTTCCCTCCTTCCACACTCGCACTCTGGTTTCCTCATCACCTGCGCCATCGCCGTACCATCTCTCCTGCGCTTTCTCAGTTGTCATTTCGGTGATTGAAACTTAGGTTGATGGGTTTTCGTTTTGTTCCTTTCTGCCTTCAGCAGAGAGGGAGAAAGGCGCCACCAAATGAGCCATGTGCCTCCTTAAAAAGTCTTGATTGCCTTCTTGAAGTTAAGCGTCGCTGAATGAGATGCTATATAATGTCTTGGAGTAAGTGTGTGGTTCGTTTATGCTTGGAGCTTAAAAGTGAAGAATTGGGTCTCCTTTGAGTAGGTGTTACTGCATTGATGAGTGATATCCTGATCATAGGCTGGTTCTTGTGGAAGTAATTTTGACAGCTAGATGAAATGGGTCTTCCTTTCCTACTTAGGATAGTGAAATTTTATCGTCCTTAGCATTGTTATGGATGCTCTTGCAGTATTGGGGGACATTTACTGCTAGCGAGAGTATTAAATTGGGGGTGGCTCTGGCTGATGCAAGGTTAACTGCTAAGAGAAGGAAAGTTTGTCCTGAGGAATTGATCAAGACAGTGCCGATGGTGCCGAGTGTGGGTATTCAACCAATGAGTATCCGAACAAGGATGGGTACTCTTCTGGTCAAAACCCAATTACTACATACTTAGATATCTGTAAAACGTAGTCTTAACTGCCTCCAACTTTGCTATTTAACTGGAAGCAGGTAAGCTTTCAGAAGATGTATCTTCCTGAGCAAAGGAAGAGACATGCGTGTGCAAATCAATTTCCAGCTCTTTCATTAGTTAAGTCAACAGGGAGTGGTTTGCTCCTCTTTACATTCCCCCACAAGGATTCATCCAACGCCATTCAAATTGTGTCTCATATTATCGATTCCCTGGGATCTGGAAATTCAAGTTCCCCACAAGGAGTTTTACTTTTTCTTCCTTGACATTAGATGCTAAAACGACTACCTAATTGATTTCATGCATCTTGTTACTTTAGGATTGGGTAATGTGCTAGGAATCACTACTGAGTAATGATGTGTAAACCATCTTGCACCACATGTGGCAGAAAATTTTGGCATTGTTGGATGATTACTCTAAATTAAAAGTTAAAGGAGAGAAAAACAGATGTGCAACTAAGCCTCTATGAGGCATATCTGTTTTACTTGATCAGCTTAAAATTCTACTCTGTCCTCTACTGTAAAGGGATTGCTGTACAGTATGCTTTTGATTTTTACTTAATATTTTGGTGACTTTTTTCAAATAAATGCCCATAATCACTAGAAATCTATTTATGCTAACATTTAAAGTCGATTGAAATATTGTTTTTATAATCAAAGGCCATCTAATAGCCCATCAGGACCCCCTGCAATTGTAGTTAAGCATGCATTGCAAATAGTGCGAATGTGCATTCTGGCTAGCGTGGAAGGACGATGATGAAAGCATTTTTCTTGAAGGAGACATCTTTGCTGCCTCTTTTCCCCAAAAATGAAGAGAGAGAGAGAGAGAAGGAAGGTCTTTTGTAGATCTTTGCTGTGGACTATGTACCTTGAATTTTCTTCATTCTGGGAATTGTGGCTCGTAGACTAACTTCTTATTTATTCTTCTAGCATTTGATTTAATTGACCACTGTTTTGCAAATTGTGAGTCAGTTTTTCTGGTGTTGTTGGCCTCATCGAATTTTTCTAGTCCGGGCTACTTGCAGGTTGAAGGAGCCAGACCTAAGGACTCTTTTTCTCAAGATTATTCTCAAGTTTAGAAAGGATAACTTAAGCAGACTTGCTCAACCGATAAAGGTACTGTATCATTAGAAGATCAAGTTATCTACTGATTGCTGTATGGTATGGGATTTCGTAATTCTGTTTCAACAGTTGCTTCATATCCTGTTGCTCGAAGCCTTTTCCTCTCCCTTCAATTGAATCAGAGCTGTTACAATCTTGTCATGCATTCTCGCAAATTGGTCTATCTTGTGACTCTGTATGCTCAAAAGCGGCACAATTGACAATTGGTTAACTGGCTTTAAACGCCGGATAAGAGAGTTCAACAGTGCCTTCAAACAGAGAGAAGCGCAAAATTGCATAAGAACTAAGTTAAAGCGGCTCTCATTGACGACACGCATACTTATATGTGATCTTCAATTGAAAAAAAGAATTCGATGCGGTTGTTTGGATGCTACTGAGGAATCGAAAGAAGACAAAGACGAATTCGAATGTTTAGTGAGATTCATCGATGTAGCTTTCATGTTCCATCATTTCCTAGCAGCCACAAACGGATCGAGAATTCATATAAATGCCTTGGAAATAAGTAAAGAGACATCAATGTGAAAGAAGATTTTTCTTTGTCTCGAGGAGATTTGATTTTGAAGCCTTAAAGGGCCTGCATGGTAACATTTCTATTTCTTCCGATTTCTGTTTTTTTGTTCCTGAACAAAAAAAAAAATAAAAATTTGTTTGGTAATGCTAACTTATTTTTCTATTCCAAGGTATAGAAAAGTGGCTAGGGAATAGATTTGGAACATAAACAAGAAATAAAAAAAAAAAAAAAAAGTAGGTTCTTGTTCCCAAGAACAATTTCTAGAAATAAGTTCTTTTTTTCTTTTCTATTTTTCTTTTGTTCTTCTTCCTCGTTGTGGCCACCGCCGGCCGCTTGCCAACTATCGACCAACTCCGCTTGCCCGCAGCCACCGTCAACAACCGACGCTAGTGAATGTTGGCGATGGTCACCGGTGCCCATAGCCCACCGGTTGCCGCCCACAGCCCACCGGCTGACAACCGCCATCATCCGTCGGCAGCTTGTAGCCACCAATTGCCACATGATTGCCGCATGATCGCCGCCTGTGGCCGCACGATCGCGGATCATTGCCATCGACCGCCGCCGCAGGACCGCCGCCCATAGCCCATCGGCCGCCGCCCCCTCCTGCGGTTGGTGGGCTGTGTGGGGCAATCCTGCGGTGGCGGTTGGTGGCGACAATTGGCGGTCGTGCTGCAATCATGTGACGGACGTGCGGCGGTCGTGCGGTGGTTGTGCGATGGTCGCCACCACCCATAGCCCATCACCGTTGCACCACCCATAGCTCACTGGCGCAACCCATAGCCCACCGGCTGAAAATTGCCATTATCCGTTGGCAGCCTGCCACCGCCAATTGCCACACGACCACACAACCACCGCCTAAATCCGCCACCGCCGCCGTAGGATCGCCGCCCACACCCACCGACCGCTGCCCCCTCCTACGGTTGGTGGGTTGTGGGCAGCAATCCTGTTGCGGCGGTCGACAGTCATGCGGTAGTCGTGCGACAGACGTGCGGCGATCATGCAACAATAGTATGGCGGTCGTGCGACGGCAAGCGGCGGTCGTGCGGCGGTGGATGGCGGTTGGCGGTCCATGAGTAAGAAGAAAAATTAAATAAATACAAAAATTTATAAATTTTTACCAAACACATTTCTATTCTTTTTCCATTCCAAGAATATAAATTTTGTATAGTTACCAAACACTTTATTTTACTTAGAAATTGTTCTCGAAGTAAAAATAGAAAAGAACTATTCCTGAAAAGAAATAGTTATCCGGAATAGAAACGTTGCCATGCGTACCCAAATCGATTGACGATATTTCAACACAAATAAAATAAAATAAAATCTCATTAATTATCACAATGACATTCCCAATCGATCACCATTACTCATACATCTTTTTGCTTTTTCTTATGCAACTAATGATTGGTTGAACTTTGGCAGGCATTACAATCCTAAGATGAAATGCGTATCACCAACCGTACATGGCAAAAGCGGCGGCACTATTCCTCCGCAAGGTCAACGGCGGAAAAAGTGGACGAATGCAAATACTATTATCTTCTACATTATTAGATGTACGTGTTTCGAGCAAGACTGCACAAGTAAGTTGTAGAGAGTAGTATTAGCAACAGCAAATATAGGAGGAAGAAGGAAAGGCCTTGGAACAACAACAACAATGTAGGCAAAATAATGAAGAGGGAAAAGGAAAGGATCATGAGGAAGCGAAAGATGCAGGCCCCGCAAGTAGTAGCAGTAAAGGTTGGTAGATCAAAAAGTGGAAGGGATAAGGAGCAATAGAGGAGGAGAGCAAATATGAAGACAAACATGATAATGGGGTGAGTTTCAAATGGAGAATGGGAACTCCCTTGATACTTCACTGTAATGAAGTTAAATAGAGTTGGAATGATGAAAGTAAGTATGACATGCATGTTTCTCCATTGATCACGATTAATAATAGGCATTTTTGATTTGTATATATTTAGAGAAAGAGGAAGAGGACGACAAGCAGCATAGCCAATGCTGAGAGAGAGGAAGAGAATGAGATGCAATAACAGAGCAATTGTTGGGGAAGGGAGTAAGTAATGTATATTAGAGTATGTCTCACATGGTCTTCCGCCTTGCTTTTGGATTGTTGTTGACAACCTGCTCTAGGACTTTGGAATAAATGTCGACGTATTCTAAGAACTAAAGCGGGTTGTCAACATCAATCCAAAATTCCTAAGTGCATGATTCCTAGTGCTGGGTGTCAACATCAATCCAAGATCAAGTTGTGAGACTCCCTTGTCAAGTGCGTCAATGACTTGGAGCATCAATGTTATAAATGCAAGACCGAGAGTCCCAGTCCGATTGTGCGCGTATATTTGTTTTTGCGAATCATCCACCACAATTCTTTTATAGAAATTAATATTCAGATCCTTCAAATTTCTGTAAAGATGACATTTGTTTGAGGTGAATTTAGTTTACTTTGATCTTATATTCACACTCTTTTAGGAGATATATTGATGAGGGACATGTCTTACGGATTTCGGAATCAAGTTACGAGTGACATGTTGGATGGAGAGAGGGATTGACTTTGAATACGGAATAGCTAAAGTACGGTTGTAAGGGTCTTCTTTGAAGGTGGAAAGGGATTAAGTAAAGACAAGACCGGTAAAAACTGCGGTCGGTGGTCGTGCGGTAGTCATGCGACGGATGTGCGGCGGTTGTGCGGCGGTCGTATGGTGGTCATGCGACAGGCGGGCAGTGGTCGTGTGGCGGCGGACGGCGGTTGGCGGTCCGTGAGTAAGAAGAAAAATTAAATAAATACAAAAATTTATAAATTTTTACCAAACGCATTTTTATTCTTTTTCTATTCTAAGAATAGAAATTTTATATAGTTATCAAATACTTTATTTTACTCAGAAATTGTTCCCAGAGTAGAAATAGAAAATAACTATTTTTGAAAAGAAATAGCTCTCCGGAATAGAAACGTTGTCATGCCACCCAAATCGATTGACGACATTTCAACACAAATAAAATAAAATAAAATCTCATTAATTATCACAATGACATTCCCAATCGATCACCATTACTCATACATCTTTTTGCTTTTTCTTATGCAACTAATGATTGGTTGAACTCTGGCAGGCATTACAATCCTAAGATGAAATGCGTATCACCAACCGTACGTGGCAAAAGTGGCGGCACTATCAACAGCAAATATAGGAGGAAGAAGGAAAGGTCTTGGAACAACAACAACAACAACGTAGGCAAAATAATTGAGAGGGAACAGGAATGGATCATGAGGAAGCGAAAGATGTAGGCCCCGCAAAGTAGTAGTAGTAAAGGTTGGTAGATCAAAAAGTGGAAGGAATAAGGAGCAATAGAGGAGGAGAGCAAATATGAAGAAGAACATGATAATGGGGTGAGTTTCAAATGGAGAATTGGAACTCCCTTGACACTTCACTATAATGAAGTTAAGTAGAGTTGGAATGATGAAAGTAAGTATGACATGCATGTTTCTCCATTGATCATGATTAAATTATAGGCATTTTTGATTTGTATATATTTAGAGAAAGAGGAAGAAGACGACAAGCAACAGAGCAAATGCTGAGAGAGAGGAAGAGAATGAGATGCAATAGCAGAGCAATTGTTGGGGAAGGGAGTAAGTAATGTATATTATAATATGTCTCACACGGTCTTGCGCCTTGCTCTTGGATTGATGTTGACAACCTGCTCTAGGACTTTGGAATAAATGTTGACGCATCCCTAAGTCCTAGAATAAATGTCGATGTATTCTAAGAATTAAAGTAGGTTGTCAACATCAATCCAAAATTCCCAAATGCATGATTCCTAGTGCTGGGTGTCAACATCAATCCAAGATCAAGTTACGAGACTCCCTTGTCAACTGCATCAATGACTTGGAGCATTAATGTTATAAACGCAAGACGTGAGTCCCAGTCCGATTGTGCGCGTATATTTGTTTTTACAAATCATCCACCACAATTCTTTTACAGAAATTAATTTTCAAATCCTTCAAATTTCTATAAAGATGACATTTGTTTGAGGTGAATTTAGTTTTCTCTGATCTTATATTCACACTCTTTTAGGAGATATATTGATGAGAGAGAAGTCTTACGGATTTCGAATCAAGTTACAAGTGACATGTTGGATGGAGAGAGGGATTGACTTTGAATACGGAATAGCCAAAGTATGGTTGTAAGGGTCTTCTTCGAAGGTGGAAAGGGATTAAGTAAAAACAAGACCGGTAAAGCTCTGTTATTTGAAGGATAGATTCAATGCATTTTAATTCTTGAATCATGGGACCAATCAAAATTACGGGCTCACACGCATTGGACTCACAAATGCCAGAATCATTAAATAATTTTTCCCTTATTGGACTCAAAGCTCGATCAACCTTGTGTCCTCCTAGGCTTATGAGGTGATATGATAAAATTGTTGCAGATTCTCCCTTAAATATGACCAAATAAAAAGTAGAAAGAGCTAGAACACTCCATAAGACAACCAAGCATTATGAAAATGATAATGAATTTGATTTCATTCGTTAGCATGGCAATGTAAAATCAACGTTAATTGCAGGACCCGAAAAGAGACAAGCATAAAATTGCATTGGTACTATTCTTAATTTGTTTAATATTTTCTTTGAATTGTTCCTAAATGCTCAACTATACCCTAAACTTTTTAATGTATTCAATTTAGTCATTTAACTTTCTACAACAAAGTCAAATTAATTCTTCGGAACTATTCTTAATTTTTCATGATTACTATATTGCCCAGATTTCTGAATATATTTTCAGTTAATCATTTTCCTAAATCAATATGTTTTTATTACCTTTTTACCTTTTTTTTTTTTTTATCTTTATAAGTATTACAATAATTCCCACTAAATGTATTTTAGTTTATTATCTCTGTAACAATAAAAACAGCACCGCATTAGAGTTATATTGGTCAATATACTTGCTATGACATGAAGGGTAGATTTGAGTGACGAGTAACAATTTGAGACTTTTTGTGAGGCGAAAATTAAGTTCTCTATAAATTTATCAAGCGGTTACTAGTTTGGATTTTTTATTGTTATCATACCTTTAAAAGAAAAAATGTTTTTATAAGGATATCTAATATCGATATTAATTTATCTATACATAATCATACCTATATCAAACTAAATCTCGTTCTTTAATTTTTAGATTACATTTTTGTTTTGTGTTTTCTTAATTAATTAATCAAATGTGTAATTAGAAAATTAAATTAGGTGGAATATCAATAAGATATTACTGTAAACGAGGTTTTACTATTGCTATTATAGATGTTATAAGCTAGAATAAACTTATGTGGAACTATCCTAATGTTTATAAAGACAAAAAAAAAGTAATAAAAAGACAACATATTTTTTTTTATTGATTTTAGAAATGGATTGAAATGAAAAGATATTTAAAAATTTGGGCAACAATGTAATAACGGAAAGTTATAAATAGTTTTGAAGGACTAATTTGACTTTGTTATAGAAATAATGAAGTAGATTGACTAGATTAAAAGTTTAGAGACTAAAGTAAATATTTAGGAATGATTCGAGGATCACATTGAATAAATTAAAATTTCAAAAATGATATTACACATTATATCCAAATTTAAGGACTATTAATGCCTTTTTCGCTAAAAAGAAAAAAAAAGAGAATAACTAAATACCCCTACAATGGGAATGTCGATACATTCACATGCTATATGTAGAAAATAGAAACATGGAAATTAGGCCTTGAGTTGCTGTATATTGCTTGCTAATAATACATACAAAAAAAATCGGTGTAAGTTTATTAACCATAGATTAGCAAAATCAGTTATTTCTAGTCGTTTGAATTTTCAGCTCCTTCCTAGAAGTTTCTAGGGAAGAGTTAACTAAAGGCAAGATAAATAATCAAATTAGGAATCTTGTGCTTATATAAAGTAAGTATAATCCAATCTTTTCTTAGAATGGAGGATGGAAAAATGTTTGGGTAAGACGGGCGGGTCGGGTCGGGTCGTTTCTGGAAAATGAACCGGGCGGTCGGGTCGAACCCCAACTGACTATGAAAACCGCCGGAGTTTCACCGTGTTCTACGGCAGAGACAGACGGTTTGAGTTGGGCTACGGAACAGAGCAAGAGAGAGAAAAATGGAAGAAGAAGAAGAAGAAGAAGAAGACGATGATGACGCCGTGGGAACAGCACACGGCCGTCATCAGCATCCCTCGCTTCGACTGCGACGCTCCCTCTTCCCTCCTTCGACGCTCGCACTCTGGCTTCCTCATCACCTGCGCCATCGGTGTACCATCTCTCCCTCGCTTCCTTAGCTGTCAGTTCAGTGATCGAAAATTTAGGTTGATGGGTTTTCATTCTGTTCTTTTTGCCTTTTCCAAGAGAGAGGGAGAGAAGAGCGCCACCAAAGAAGCCACGTGCCTCCTTGAAAAGGTTTGATTGCCTTCTTAAAGTTGAACCTTTTGAGCGTGACTGAACGAGATGCTTCTGATTAATTACATACTGTGTTTGAGTGAGTGTATGGTTCGTTTATGCTTGAAGCTCAGAGTGAAGAATCGGGTCTCCTTTGAGTAATTGCAATTGCACTGATTGGTGATTTCCAGAGCATAGACTTGTTCATGTGGAAGTGGTTTGAAATAGCTAAATGATACGGGTCTTCCATTCGTATGAAGGATTGTGAAATTTCATTGTCCTTAGCATTGTAATGAGTTTTTTTTTGCAGTGTTGTGGGACATTTGCTGCTAGGGAGAGTAATAACTTGGAGGTGGCTGAGGCAAAATTAAACTGCTGAGAGAAGGAAAGTAAGCCCTAAGGAACTGGATCAGGATGGTGCCGATGGTGCCGAGCATGGGAATTCAACCAATTAGTATTGGAATGAGAATGGTACTCTTCTTCTGGTCAAAACCCGATTACTACATACTTAGATATTTGCAAAACGGTAGTCTAACTGCCTCCGACCTTTTCTATTTAACTGAAAGCAGGTAAGCTTTCAGAAGATGTATCATCCCAAGCAAAGGGAGACATGCGCGAGCGAATTAATTTCCAGCTCTTTCATCGGTTAAGTTGGCAGGGAGTGGTTTGCTTCTCTTTAGATTCCCCCACAAGGATTCAGCCGACACCATTCAATTTGTGTCTCATATTATCGATTCCCTGGGAACTGGAAATTCAAGTTCCCCAAAGTAAGTTCTTCCTTTTTCTCCCTGACATTGGACACCAAAACGGCTGCCTAATTGATTTCATGCATTTCCTACCCTGGATTATTACTTTAGGAGTGGGTAATGTCCTAGGAGTCACTACTGATGTGTAACCTTCTTGCACTGCATGGGACAGAAAATTTTGGCATTGATGGATGAGTACTCTAAATTAAAAGTTAAGGGAAGAAAAAACAGATGTGCATCTAAGCCTCTCTGAGTCATATCCGTTTTACTTGATCAGCTTAACATTCTACTCTGCCCTCTACAGTATAATGGGATTGCTGTATAGCATGCTTGTGATTTTTACTTTCAATATTTTGGTGACTTTTTAGAAATAAATGCCGATAATCACTAGAAATCTATATATGTTAACATTTAAAGTTCATCAAAATATTATTTTTATGAATTAAAGGCCACGCAATGGCCCATCGCACACCTTACAATTGCGATTAAGCATGCATTTCAAATAATGTGAATGTGCATCTGGCTAGCTTGGAAGGACAATGATGAAAGCATTTTTTCTTGAAGATGTCTGTGGAGTATGCACCTTGAATTTTCTCCATTCTTGGAATCGTAACTTGTAGACTAACTTGTTATTTCTTTGCTAGCATTTGATTAAGGTAGCCCCTGTTTTGCAAATTGCGAGTCAATTTTTCTGGTGCAGTTGGCATCACCGAATTTTTCCTATCCGAGCTACATGCAGGTTGAACGAGCTGGACCTAAGGACTGTCGTTCAAAGAGCTTGATCTCAAGTTTATGAAGGATAAACCAAGCAGACTTGACCAACCGATAAAGGTACCGTATGTATGATGATCAAGTTTTCTACTGATATCTTCAGGCGCTCCCCCCTTCTGTCTTTTCTTTTTGTGTGGCACTCTGGGGATTGTATCTCCTAATTCTGTTTCAACAGTTGCTTCATACCTTGTTGCTCGAAGTCTTTTCCTTTCCCTTCAATTGCATCAGGGCTGTTACAATCTTGTTTTGCATCCTCACAAATTGGTCTATAAGGTGACTCTGTATGCTCAAAATGGGCACGACTCTCGATTGAACTGGCTCAAAATGCCAGTTAAGAGAATTCAACAATGTTGTCAAAGAGAGACGAGCATAAATCGCTTAGGAACTCTGTCAATGTGGCTCGCATTGTGGACACAGACACACGATCTTCAGTGGAGAAGAAGAATTCAATGCGGTTGTTTGGATGCTGCTTAGGAATTGAATGAAGACAGACGAATTTGGACATCCACTGAGATTCTTCAGCGTTGCTTGAGTGGTTCGTCATTTCTCAGCGGGCGTGGTGGATCAAAAACTCGGATAAATAACTTGAAAAAGAGCAAACTGTAGAGAAAGAGAGAGCTCGGCAAGTACCACAGCTAAAATTGAAGGCCTGAGAAATGGAGCCAAGAAGCGAAGCAATGCGTACAGAAAAATCAGCGTGAATTGCGGGACTATGAAGAGAGAAAGAGAGAGAGAAGACGAAGAGGATCACGAAGAATGAGGTCTTTCTTATAGTGAGTCATCCGAAACGACATTTCTTTTGCGAGGTTTTTTACAAACATTTTCAAGAAGAATGAGGTGTTTGACATCATCTGTCTCGCCATAGATTTTCTTCCATCTCTGGAACCCTGAGTTGTTGAAGTACTTACCCCTAACCACCTCCTTGTCCCCACCGCCCACCTCCTCCTGCCTGGAGCTGCCGCCTCTTCTTTGGATCCGTCAGTGTGAGCACAGCAGCCAATGCAGCCAACGAGCTGCCACCAATTGCGGCGATGGTCATGCCATCCATGGACGCAAAGTCGGCCGCTGCAGTGGGGAGGGGCGGAATAGCGAACTGGGTGAATGTTCTCAACCTCGGTGTTGCCTTTGCGATCTTGATTGGGCTAGGATTCAACGCATCTTGGCGTTGTTGGCACTGTGGAAGCAAATGGGTGATGTTCATTTTAATTATCTACACCTGCCGACACACTGGTGATTAAGCTTAGTTTGCAAGGTTGTTGATTAGGCCCTAAAATGGATGTAAATCAACAGTGTCCATACCCTTTTTTCTTTTTACCTTTTTTGGGAAGGAATTTTTTTTTTTTTTTTTGTTTTTTTCTCGATAGGAAAACGGAATGACTCTCTTGCACTTGCAAATAGAAGGCCAAAGTGGCGAGGGCTGCAAAACTTGAGCTAGGGCTATAGTGGCAGCCCCTGTCAACCTAGCCTCAACTGCCAAGTGATGACTGGCAAGGGCCGTGATCTTGCAATGGCTCACGCGCACTCTCACTCGCAAACTTTCTTTGTGTTCACATAATTCAGTTGTGAATTAATCAGAGGTCGAAAATAAAAAAATGCACAACTTTTTGTCATGGGATAATTTTCTGCCCTACTTGGCGATCATCATGAGAAAAGACGCAATATTTCACTGTGACCTTGAAACAAAATCGACATTTCTTAGGTTTCTCATTAATTAGCATTGTTTATGTGGCCCAAAGCCCACGCATATCGTCCTTTACACAATGTTACAAATACCCAAAAAGACAATTTTTTTTCGAGGTTTTCTAAGCCAAATTAAATTAGGGTTCTAGAGATAAAATGGCCGTTGTTATCTGGAACTGGGGTTCATATCCAGGATTGGAGCCTCGACCATTTACCAAAGGGGGCAATAATAAAATAAACAGACAAAAAGATTGGAAGCACAAATTAATTCTCTATCCATCAAAAGGGTATACTCCATGATTCATCAGTTTTTACTTGTTTGAAATTTCTTCAATCAACCAACATATGGTTTTTATCTTCTTCTTTTCCCCCAATCAATCACTGAAAACACTAATTCTAATGCATTCAACACCATCAGCAATCGCATTCTTAGGAGAGAGAGTTGATTTTGAAACCTTAAATTCAAATTGACGTGCGATACTTCGACATACATAAAATCTCTCATTTATTGTCACATAAGTAAACATTTCATACAAGTAGCATTGCTCATGTCTTTCCACATGCCTACAATTGTTTCCTTTATTTCTTCTCGTGCTTCTAAAGATGACTTGTTGAACTCTGGTAGGTACTACAATGCATATCGACAACCCTGAGTGGCAAAAGTGGCGGTGGTCTTCCTCCTAGCAATCGACGGACAAACAAATTGAGGAATTCTACAATCTTTTGTCTTACCAAAAGTATGAGTTTTGAACGAGACCACACAAGTAAGCTATGGTGAGCAATATCATCAACGGTAAATAGAGGAGGAAGAAGGAGAGACCTTGGAACAACAACAATGTGGGCAATGCAATGGAGAGGGAAAAAGAAAGGATTGTCAGGAAGCAAAAGACACGAGCACCGCAAGTAGTATGAAAGGCTGGTAGATGAGCGATAAGTGGAAGGGACAAGAAGCAATAGAGAAGGAGAGTAAAGATGGAGAGAAACATGGTAATGGGGGTGGGTTTCAAATGGACAATTGGAACTCCCTTGATACTTCACTGCAATGAAGTTGAGCAACGCTGGAATAATTAAGGTAAGTATGGCATACATGTTTCTCCACTGATCATGATCAATAACAGGCATTTTTGGATTTGTGTATATTTAGAGAAAGAGGATATTGATGAGGAGCAACAGCAGTGGATCGAATGTTGAGAAAGAGGAAGAGAATAAGGTACAATAGAAAAGCAAAAAGGAACAAGTGATTTTATAGTATAACTCACATGGCCTTGCACCTTGGTCTTCGATTGGGGTCAATTCGATTTTCTTCTTCCAAAAATCGAAAGTGACTACCCCAAAGTAAATTGAAAGTGACTATCCGAAAGTGACTACCTCAAAGTACAGTAAATCCAAAGTGACTACCCCAAAGGTGCAGTTGGGGTAGTCAATATCAATCGAAGACCAAAATCGAAAGTAATAACGAGAAAGAAAGTAAGTGGGGTCTTTGAACGCTCCTGTCAAGTGCATCAATGACTTTGGGCATCAATATTGTAAACGCAAGAGCAAGAGTCCCTGTCCAACGTCGTATATTTGTTTTTGTGAGTCATCCACCACGGTTCTTTTGCAGAAATTAATTTCCAGATCCTTCAAATTTCTGTAAAAATAACATTTGGGGTGAATTTACTTTACTCTAATCTCACATTCACTCCCTTAAATATGGCCTTGCACCTGGCAACATAAAATCAACATCAACTATAGGACTTTGAAGAGACACAAGCATAAGATTGCATAAGATCTCCATTAATGATACTCACATCAACGGGTCAAACATAACATAGATAATGAGGTGGCCCTTCAAAAGTGACAAAACAGCAGCCACGGATGCCACTCACTTAAAATTTAGACTCGGAGAAATGAAGCCAAGAAGCGATCCAATGCGTTCAACGTCATTCTCCCTCTTGTTTTCTTTTAAACTTTTAATTTGCATTGTCTCCAAAAGCAAGTTTTTCGAACCGACTTTTTTAACCTTTATAAATATTATGATAATTCATCTAAAGGGACTATAGTCACCAATAAATCCAGTACATGAATCAGTGACTCACACAAATGAGGTCTCCGCTAGAGCAGGAAACTAAATCCACAAATGCATTTTTGATGATATTACCCCGTGAACTAAAGACGTATTCTTATCAATTTACCCAAAATATATCCGAGGAGAAGTTCCAGAAATCAATTTCACCAAGAAAATGCCAAGAACCGTGCAGAAGATGATTGGTTTGGCCATGTGCCTGTGCCTATGCGTGGCCTACAGAATCACGTCCAAGTCGATCAACTACAACCCCGCATTACATCCATTAGTTCGAGAGCGCCTCTGACAGAAATACAACTTGAAACTAAGCCTTTGAATGTTGATTATTCAATTAACAGCTTTACTCAGGCAAGTCTGGTGAAAATAGGAATTGCCTCTTTTTGTCGTTCCCACCAAAAGCCACATAATCAATCAACAAGCTGTCCCGGCCCCTTCCACCAATACATCAAGCATCAAAAGTCAGGGCTACGACTCAAGTCTTGACCCACAATAGTAGTAATATTCAGTTTCATCTTGATTTTTTCTGCACGAACTTGAGCCACTTGTGCTCTTCTTGCTCTCCGTTGCAGCAGCTCTTTTTCCCCAAAATGCCCTGATGTGAATTAGGGTTTCAAGAAGAGGGGGAATTTGGCCCCATTTGTCCCCAATAATTTGGGGCAAACATGTGTAGTTATTTTGTTCAGGGCATTTATGCTGAAATATTACGACGTTGGATCTCCGATAAGCCATATTACTAAAAAAAAATGTTAAAATATATTCCCATCAAATTTTCAACATCTCAAATCGGCTATAGTACTTAAGTGATCTTTTTTTAACCAAAGTGGGAATGAAATGATTTGTCAAAAAAAATTGATACTAACTGTTTTAGTGCCCTAATTGAATTTGTTTTGGTGAATCAACATTTCATGATTCTTTTGCACAAATGATCTTTCTGACTTATCAATCTTTTGAAACTATGACATTTGCTTGAATCAATTGGCTTTGCTTTGTTCTCCCGTTCACACTCTCCTTTGACATATTCTTGGGTGCACCGACAACGTGTGGGCCCCTTGCATCTTAGTCCTTGAATCAAGGAACTCACCAAAATTAAGGGCTCACATGAGTTGGACTCACGGGTATCCAAATCATTTGAGAAATTTTCCTTCTGGACTCCAAGGCTGGTCAACCTTGTGTGCTCTTAGGAATGTGAGATGATATGCCCACAATTGCTACGGATTCTCCCCTGTTAAATCTGCTTAAATGGAAAGCAGAAAGTAGAACGCCCCACAAGCATTATGAAAATGCTCAATCATGAGTTTGATTTCGTTCATCTAAATTGCAACATAATATAGAGCACCTAGTTAAGTAAATAAAACCCAAATTCACAAAATAGTTTGGGATAAGTGTGTCATGCAAGTACTAGTTTGAAATTTTTCATATTTTAGGGATATCTAAAATTGATATTATTTATCTATGGAAAATTGTAATTATATTAAACAGAATCTTTGTTTTTTTTTTTTTTTTTTTTTTTTTTTTTGCATTTTCTTAATTAAATTTGTATAGTAGAAAATTAATATAGCCCGAATATCAACTTGCTACTACTGTAAATAAGTTTCTACAATAGTTAATGTGGAACTATCATAATATTTATAAAGACCAAAAAGATAAAATAGTAATTTTTTTTTTTTAAAACTTTGGAAATGGATTGAAATGAAAAGACATTCAAAAATCTGTGCAATATTATAATAATGAAGAATTCTGAATAGTATCGAATGAATGATTTAACTTTGTTATAGAAAGTTGATGGACTAAATTGAACATATTGAAAGTTTAGGGATTAGTTTAAATATTTAGAAATAGTTAAAGGAACAAATTTAATAAATTAAAAGTTTAAGACTAACATTACGCATCTAGCCGAAGTTTGAAAACTATTATTGTCTTTTTCCCTTTAAAAATAAGACAAATAGAATAATTGAACACCCCGCAATAGGAGTGTCAATATAACCATATTCTACATGTCCAAAGATAAGAAACGTGAAATATAGACATCTTTCGTGAAAGTCTTTTTCTTATCTATATCTTTCGTGAGAGTTGAGTTGCTGGATGTTGCTTGCTATTATCAATACATATCAAGAAATACAGTGAAAAGTTTATTGCTTGCTAAAGTCATCATTTTGGTCAAGTTTCAGCTCCTTCCTGGTATCTTCTACGAAAGAGTTGACTGAAGACCAAAATAATTGAATTAGAAATCTGGTGCTCTCATTGAAAAGAAAAAAACGTATAATCCAATCTTTTCTTAAGAAAGAAGCATGTAAAAATGTTCGGATTAGACGGTCGGGTCGTTTATGGAAAACGAACCGGGTGGTCGGGTCGAACTTCCACTCGAAACGAACCGGTGGAGGCAGTTTCCCATTTTTAAGGGCGGAGACAGAGCTTGAACTGGAAGAAGAAGAAGAAGAAGGAGAAGACGGCGATGAGGCCATGGGAGCAGCACTCGGCTGTCATCAGCATCCCTCGCTTCGACTACAACGCTCCGTCTTCCCTCCTTCGCTTTCTTGGTTGTCAATTTGATGGGTTTTCGTTCTGTTCTTTTTTCCTTTCTCCAGAGAGGGAGAAGAGCGCCACCAAAGAAGCCATTGTCTTCCTAAAGTTGAACCTTAGCGTTACTGAATGAGATGCCACATAATGTCTTTGACTAAGTGTGTGGTTCATCTATGCTTGGAGCTTGAAAGTGAAGAATTGGGTTTCCTTTAAGTAAGTGTTCTCGCTTTGGTTAGTGACATCCTGATCATAGGATGGTTCGTGTGGAAGTAATTTGAAATAGCTCGATGAAATGGGTCTTCCTACTTAGGATAGTGAAATGTCATCGTCCATGGATGTTCTTGCAGTCTTGTGGGACATTTGCTGCTAGGGAGAGTAATAACTTGGAGCTGGCTGATGCGAGGTTAAACTGCTGAGAGAAGGAAAGTGTGTCCTAAGGAATTAGATCAGGACAGTGCCGACGGTCCCGAGTGTGGGAATTCAACCAATTAGTATTGGAATGAGAATGGTACTCTTCTTCTGTTCAAAACCGGATTACTACGTACTTAGATTTCTGCAAAACGGTAGTCTAACTGCCTCCAACTTTACTATTCAACTGAAAGCAGGTAAGCTTTCAGAAGATGTATCTTTCCAAGCAAAGGAAGACATGCCCGTGTGAATCATTTCCAGCTATTTCATTAGTTAAGTTGACAGAGAGTGGTTTGCTTCTCTTTACATTCCCCCACGAAGATTCAGCCGACACCATTCACATTGTGTCTCACATTACCGATTCCCCGGGATCGGGAAAATCAAGCTCCCCACAGTGAGTTTTTCTTTTTCTTCCCTGACATTAGACACTAAAACGGCTCCCTCATTGAGTTCGTGCATTTCCTACCCTAGCATATTACTTTAGGATTGGGTAATGTGCTAGGAGTCACTACTAATGCGTAAACCATCTTGCACCGCATGTGAAAATTTTGGCACTGATGGGTGAGTACTCTAAATTAAAAGTTAAAGGAGAGAAAAAAACAGATGTGCAACTAAGCCTCTTTGAGGCATATCTGTTTTACTTGATCAGCTTAAAATTCTACTCTGTCCTCTATAGTATAAAGGGATTGCTGCACAGTATGCTTTTGAATTTTACTTTAGGAAAAAGCCACCAAAAATCCCAAACTTTGCCTAAAGTGACAAATTTACCCAAAAATTTTTTTTGTGACATGAAAAACCCTGAAGTTTGCTAACCGTGACACATTTACCCCAAACTTTAATTTGTGACACAAAAAACCCTAAACTTTCATTTGTGTGACACATTTACCCCAAATCATAGGGGCATTTTGGTCTTTTTTTTTTATTTTTTACTTTTTTTAAAATTTTTTTATTTGTTTTTTATTTGTTTTTTCTTCCCTCCATCGGCATTCGGCGAGGGCCGCCCTCGCCGGCGTCGGGTGAGGGCTCCGCCATGGCCGGTGGAGGGAAGAGAGAAGAAAAAAATTAAAAAATAAAAAACAGAAAAATAAGATGAAAATGCCTTTAATTGGGGGTAAATGTGTCACAGTTTGTAAATTTTGGGATTTTTCATATAAAAAAAAAAAGTTTAGGGTAAATTTGTCACTTTGGGCAAAGTTTGGGGTTTTTGGTGGCTTTTTCCCTTTTACTTTTAATATTTTGGTGACTTTTTTTCAAATACCCATAATCACTAGAAATCTAGATATGTTAACATTTAAAGTCGATTAAAAGTATTATTTTTATAATAAAAGGCCATCTAATAGACCATCAGCACCCCCTGCAATTGCAGTTAAGCATGCATTGCAGATAATGCAAATGTGCAGTAGGCTGGCATTGAAGAACGGTGATGAAAGCATTTTTCTTGAAGGAGACATCTTTGCTGACCCTTTTGTCCCAAAAAAAAGAAAAAAACAGAGAGAGAGAGAGAGAAGGGAAGGTTTTTAGTAGATTTTTGGCTGTGGAATATGCTCCTTGAATTTCTTCATTCTGGAAACTGTTGCTTGTAGACTAAGTTTATCTTTGTTCCTTGCTAGCATTTGATAAAACTGACCACTGTTTTGCATATTGCAAGTTGGTTTTTTGGGAGTAGTTGGTGTCATTGAATTTTTCCTATCCGAGCTATATGCAGGTTGAATGAGCCAGACCTAAGGACTGTTGTTCAAACGCTTGTTCTCAAGTTTATGAAGGATAACCCAAGCAGACTTGCACAGCCGGTAAAGGTACTGTATCATGAGAAGATCAAGTTCTTCAGGCGCTTCCGTCTCCTGCCTTTTCTTTTTGTGTGGCACTTCGGGGATTTTATTTCCTCGTTCTGTTTCAATTGTTGCTTCATACCCTGTTGCACGAAGTCTATTCCTCTCCCTTCAATCGACTCAGAGCTGTTAACAATTTGTTTATGCATCCTTACAAATTGGTCGATCTTGTGAATCTGTATGTTCAAAAGCGAACTGACTCACAATTGGCAAACCAGCTCCAAATGCCGGATTAGAGAATTTGACAGTGCCTTCAAAGTTATGGATGCACGTACATTAATACACGATCTTCAGTGGAAAAGAAGAATTCAATGCAGTTGTTTGGGTGCTGCTGAGAATTGAAAGAAGACAGATGAATTTGGACGTCCAGTGAGATTCATCGACGTCACTTTTGTGGTCCGTCATTTCTCAGCAGCCGCAGATGGATCGAAAACTCAGATAAATGCCTTGAAAAAGAGCAAAGAGACATCAATACGAAAGAAGATAATCATCTGCTGAGAAAGAGAGAGCTCGGCAATGGCCACAGCTAAAATTGAAGGCCTGAGAAATGGAGCCAAGAAGCAATGCAATGCGTACCAAAAAATCAGCGCGGATTGTGGGACCCTGCTGAGAGAAAGAGAGAAGAACAAGAGAATCACGAATTCTTATAGTGAGTCACCCAAAACAACATTTTTTTGCAATATTTTTTCTTTTCTTTTCCCTAGCATTTTCACGAAGAATGAGGTCTTTGACATCATCTGTCTCGCCGTAGATCTTCTTCCGTCTCTGGAACCCTGAGTTGTTTAAGTACCCCCTAACCACCTCCATGTCCCCACAGCCCACCTCCACCGCCTGGAGCTGCCGCCTCCTCTTTCGGTCCGTCAGCGTGAGCACAGCAGCCAATACAGCTACCGAGCTGCCACCAATGGTGGTGGTCGTCATGCCATCCACAGACGCAAAGTCAGCCGGTGCAGTGGGGATGGGCGGAATGGCGAACTGGGTGAATGTTCTCGACCTCGGTGTTGCCTTCGAGATCTTGATTGGGCTAGGATTCAGTGCAGTCTTGGAGTTGTTCGCACTGTGGAAGCAAATGGGGATGTTAAGGACACTGAGCAAGCCATTCTACTTATCTTCACCTGCCGATGCTCTGTTGAGTAAGCCTTAGATTGCAAGGTTGTCAATTAGGCCTTGAAATCGGTGTAAATCAACGAGATAGAGAGAGCTTAATTCTCTTCAGTGTCCATACCTTTTTTTTCTTTTTTTCTTTTCTTTTTACTTTTTTTGGGAAGGAATTGTTTTGTTTTTTTTTTTTTTGTCTTGACAGGAAAACAGAATGGCTCACTCGCACTCGCAAATGGAAGGCCACATCAGCAAGGGCTACAAAACTTGAGCTAGGGCTATAGTGGCGGCCCTCGTCATCCTAGCCTCAACCGGCAAGCGATGAGGGGCAAGGGCCGTGATCTCATAATGGCGCACTTGCACTCACACTCGCACACGCACACTCTTTGTGTTCACGTAATTTAGTGGGAAAATTTTTGGCCCCACTTGGCGATCAACATAAGAAAAGACGCAATATTTGACTTGTGACCTTGGAACAAAATTGACATTTCTTAGGTTTCTCATTAACTAGCATCGTTTACATGCCCTGAAGCCGACACATATCATCCTTTACACAATGTTCCAAATACCCAAAACCACGTGCCATTATCTGTGACTGGGATTCATATCTAGGATTGGAGCCTCGACCATTCGCCAAAGGGGCCAATAATGAAATAAATAAACAAAAAGATTAGAAACATAAATTAATTCTCTTTTCCTTTCAAGGTTTTTCAAAGCCAAATTAATTTAGGATTCCAGAGATAATGACTTTCGTTATCTGTAACTGGGATTTATATCCAAGATTGGAGCCTCGACCATTTGCCAAAGGGGGCAATAATGAAATAAACAGACAAAAGATTAGAAACATAAATCAATTCTCTACCCATTAAAAAGGTATACTCCTTGATTCATAAGTTTTTACTCACTTGAAATTTCTTCAATCAGCCAACATATGGTCGTTTTCTTCTTCTTTTCCCCCAATCAATCACCAAAAGCATAAATTCTAATGCATTCAACACCATCAACGATCGCATTCTCTATTTAGAGATTCGATTTTGAAACCTTAAATTCAAATTGATGTGCGATACTTCAAGACAAATAAAATCTCTTGTTTATTGTCATGATGACTTACTCAGTATACAAAACATAAGTAAACATCTCATACAGGTAGCATTACTCATATCTTTCCACTTGCCTACAATTGTTTCCTTTATTTCGTCTCGTGCTTCTAAAGTTGACTTGTTGAACTTTGTTAGGTACTACAATTCTAACATGAAATGCATATCGACAACCCTAAGTGGCAAAAGTGGCGGTGTTCTTCCTCCGCACAGTCGACTGGCAAACAAATTGAGGTATTCTAGAATCTTTTGCCTTACAAAAGGTATGAGTTTTTGAACGAGACTGCGCAAGTAAGCTATAGAGAGCAATAACAACAATGGTAAATAGAGCAGGAAGAAGGAAAGGCCTTGGAACAACAACAACGTAGGCAATGCAATGGAGAGGGAAAAAGAAAGGATAATCAAAAAGCAAAAGATGCGAGCACCGCAAACAATATGAAAGGCTGGTAAATGAGCGACAAGTGGAAGGGACAAGAAGCAATAGAGAAGGAGAGTAAAGATGGAGAGGAACATGGTAATGGGGTGGGTTTCAAACGGAGAATTGGAACTCCCTCAATACTTTATTGCAATGAAGTTGAGCATAGCTGGAATGATTAAGGTAAATATAGCATGCATGTTTCTCCATTGATCATGATCAATAACGAGCATTTTTGAATTTATATATATTTAGAAAAAGAGGAAGATGATGAGGAGCAAGAACACTAGAGCGAATGTTGAAAAAGAGGAAGAGAATAAGATACAATAGCATAGCAAAAGGGAGCAAGTGATTTTATAGTATGTCTCACATGGCCTTGCACCATGGTCTTTGGTTGATATTGACACATACTTTCCTTACTTCTTACTTTTTGTTGACAAATACTTTTTTACTTGTTACTTTTAGGTCTTACTTTTATTGACACATACTTTCTTACTTGTTACTTTTAGGTAAGAAGTAAGAAATAAGAAGGTTGTGTCATTATCAATCGAAGACCAAGGAGTTTATAAAGCGGGTGTCAACGTCAACCGGAGACCAACGTGTAAGGCTGCCTGTCGAGTGCATCAATGACTCTGTACATCAATATTGTAAACGCAGCAGCAAGAGTCCCTATCCGACGTGGTATATTTGTTTTTGTGAATCATCCACCACGATTCTTTTGTAGAAATTAATTTCCAAATCCTTCAAATTTCTATAAAAATGACATTTGTTTTGGGGTAAATTTACTTTACTCTAATCTCACATTTGTACTCTTTTAGGAGATACTCTTATATTGATGAGGGTTGTGAGTCTGGTGCATTTTATTTCTTGAATCATAAGACCCATTAAAATTATGGACTCACATGCCCTGGACTCACATATGCTCGGATTTTTAAAGAATTTTTCCCTTGCTGGACTCAAAGCTCAATTACCTTGTGTTCTCCTAGGATTGTGAGGTGATATGCCCATAATTGCTGTAGATTCTTCCTTAAATCTGCCTAAATAGTAAGTAGAAAGAGCTAGAACACCCCATAAGACAACCAAACATTATGATAATGCTTAGCAATGAATTTGATTTAGTTCATTAGCATGGCTATGTAAAATCAACGCTAACAAAAGGACTTTGAAGAGAGATGAGCATAAGATTGCATAAGAACTCCATTAATGATACTCATATCAACGACACACATGCATATATATATATATATATATATATATATATAGACACACATACATACATAATTTATATATATTGTCTTCGGTTGAAAAAGAGAATTCAGTCCGGCTGTTTGGATTCTGCTGAGGATCAAAAGAAGACAGATGAATTCGGACGCCCGATGGGATTCATTGGCGTTGCTTTTGTGGGCCATTGTTTCTCAGCAGCCACGGATGGATCAAAACTTCACGTGAATGCCTTGAAAAAGAAGAGAGAGAGATCAAGTGGAAAGAAGATAATCGCCTGCCTGCGCGCGCGCGCAGAGTGAGAGAGAGAATAGAGCCAAGAAGCGACCCAATGCGTACAAAAAAATCAACGCGGATTGCAGGACGAGAGAGAGAGAGAGAGAGAGAGAGAGAATTACCTAATTTTTTTTTTCAATGTTTTCCAAAGCCAAGTTAAATGAGGATTTCAAAAATAATATGCAATGTCAACCTTAAACTTTTAATTTGTTTAATATTGTCTTTGAACTATTCATAAATGCTCAATCTAGCCCCTAAACTTTTCAATTTGTTCAATCTAGTTACTTAACTTTTCATAATAAAGTCAAATTAGTTTTTTGGTACTATTATTAAGTTTTCATAATTACTTTATTGCCCTAATTTTTGGGTATACATTCATTTTAATACTTTTCCTAAATCATTATATTTTTTTAACCTTTTGGTCTTTATAAATATTATGATAATTCCATCTAAACATATTTTACCTTATTATCTCTGTAACAATAAAAGTAACACCTCATTTAGAGTAACATGTTATGAAATGCAGGGTACACTTGAGTGACGAGTAACAATTTCACTTGAGTGACGAGTAGCAATTTAAGAGTTTTTGAGAGGTGAAAATTAGTTTTCGATAAATGTATCATGCAAGTACTAGTTTGGAATTTATAATGTTATTATTCCTTAAAAAAGTGTTTTCATAAGCATATCTAACATCGATATTAATTTATCTATACATTATCATACTTATATTAAACTGAATCTCGTTCCTAATTTTTGAGTTAAATAAAATTTTCAATTTTTCTTGTTTCGTGTTTTCTTAATTAATTAGTTAAATGTGTAAATTAGAAAATTAAAATAGTTGGAATATCAACAAGATATTACTGTAAACGAGGTCCTATTTTTACTACTATAGATATCATGAGCTTTTTCCCTAAAAAATTAAAAAGAGGATATTTAAACACTCCTACGATAAGAATGTCGATATAATCATATGCAATATGTAGAAAATGGAAACATGGAAATTAGTCTTTCATAAGAGTTGAGTCGCTGCATATTGCTTTCTATTAATGCGTATTAAGAGACTTGGTGTAGAGTTTATTAACAAAAGGTTAGCAATACCAGTCATTTCTGGTCGTATGAAAATTCAGCTCCTTCCTAGAAGTTTCCACGAAAGTGTCAACTAAAGACTATGAACAGTCGAATGAGAAATATTGTGCTTCAAAAGAAAAAAAGTATGATCCAATCTTTTCTTAGAAGGATGGAAAAACGTTTGGGTAAGACGATCGGGTCGGTTCGTCATTGGAAAGTGAACTGGGTGGTCGGTCGAGCCTCAACTGACAACGAAAACCGCCGGACTTTCACCATGTTTTAGGACAGAGACAAAGTTTGAGTTGGACTATGGAACAGACTCAGAGCTGAGAGAAAAGAGCATTGGAAGAAGAAGAAAACGACGATGAAGAAGCGAAGACGAAGAAGACGATGACGATGCCATGGGAACAGCACTCAGAGAGGGAGAAGAGCGCCACCAAAGAAGCCATGAGCCTCCTTGCAAAGGTTGGATTGCCTTCTTAAAGTCGGACCCTTTAAGCGTTGCTGGATGAGACGCTAGTAATTGATTCTACATAATGTGTTTTGAGTGAGTGTATGGTTCGTTTATGCTTGAAGCTTAGAGTGAAGAATTGGGTATCCTTTGAGTAGTTGTGATTGCATTGATTGGTGATATCCTGATCATAGACTGGTTAATGTGGAACTAGTTTGAAATAGCTAAATGATGTGGGTCTTCCATTCGTATATAGGATTGTGAAATTTCATCGTCCTTAGCTCTGTAATGAATGTTTTCGCAGTATTGTGGGACATTTGCTGCTGGGGAGAGTAATAACTTGGAGGTGGTTAACTGCTAAGTGAAGGAAAGTATGTCCTGAGGAATTGGACCAGGACGGTGCCGATGATGCCAAGTGTGGGCATTCAACCAATGAGTCTTGGAATGAGGATGGTACTCTTCTGCTGTTCAAAACCCAATTACCACATAGATATCTGCAAAACGGTAGTCCAACTGCATGCAACTTTAATATTCAACTGAAAGCAAGAAAGCTTTCAGAAGATGTATCTTCACAAGCAAAGGAACACATGCGCGTGAATCAATCTCCAGCTATTTCATTAGTTAAGTTGACAGGGAGTGGTTTGCTTCTCTTTACATTCCCCCTCAAGGATTCAGCCGACACCATTCAAATTGTGTCTCATATTATCGATTCCCTGGGATCTGGAAATTTAAGTTCCCCACAGTGAGTTATTCTTTTTCTTACCTGACATTAGACAATAAAATGGCTTCCTAATAGATTTCATGCATTTCCTACCCTGGCTTATTACTGATGCATAAGCTTTCTTGCACCACATGTGACAGAAAATTTTGGCATTGATGGATGAGTACTCTAAATTAAAAGTTAAAGGAAAGAAAAAACAGATGTGCAACTAAGCCACAAGGAGGCATATCTGTTTTACTTGATCAGCTTAAAATTCTACTCTGCCCTCTACAGTATAATGGGATTGCTGTATAGTATGCTTTTGATTTTTACTTTCAATATTTTGGTAACTTTTATCAAATAAATGCCCATAATCTCTAGAAATCTATACTTGTTAACAATTAAAGTCAATTAAAATATTACCACAATCAGAAAAACTTGAGACATTTGAATGTTAGTTTACCTCATCATCCCACTCCAGTACACTAATCTTTTGATTGCAAGTTGTTGTACTCGAATCATACCAAGGATATAAATAATCGGCAAAAACAAGGAATATATGTATTTAGGTACATCGCAACATACTTCTACAAATCCATCACCAAAGTTCATTCCACTTCCCAAATTATAATTACGAGCTATATGGCGATGGAGGGACTGAGAATTGAATTGAGTAATAATATAAATCTTGTTAAGCCCACTGTTGATGCAGTTACTCATCAGGACATCTATTAGCCTATGGCATCCGCCAATCAGCACCTGAACCAAGGAAAAAGAGTTGTGGCATTGTGAATGGGAATGAGGTAGATTACACCATTAACAGCAAACGTGATCTCAGGCAATCTTGAAGTTTGCTTACAGCAGGCTTAGCTCTTGTTTTAATCAAAGGAAAAAGTCGAGTCCCAGCTCCACCACCTAATATTATTTGCATGCATCGCAAATAATGCGAATGTGCATTCAGCTGGCGTTGAAGGATGATGTTGAAAGCATTTTTCTTGAAGATATCTTTGCCGACCCTTTATCTCCAAAAACGGTAAAAAAAAAAAAAAAAAAAAAAAGAAGAAGAAGAAGAGAAAAAAAGATAGGTTTTTAGTAGATCTTTGACTGCGGAATATGCTCCTTGAATTTTCTCCATTCTGGGAATTGTTACTTGTAGACTAACTTTTTCTTTGTTCTTTGCTAGCATTTGATTTAACTGACCACTGTTTTGCAAATTGCGAGTCGGTTTTTCTGGTGCAGTTGGCACCATCGAATTTTTCCCATCTGAGCTCATATGCCGGTTCAATGAGCCACACCTAAGGACTGTTGTTCAAAAAGCTTGTTCTCTAGTTTATAAAGGATAACCCAAGCAGACTCGCCCAACTGATAAAGGTACCGTATTGTAAGTTGATCAAGTTATCTACTGATATCTTCAGGCGCTTCCCTCTTCTGTCATTTTCTTTTTGTGTGGCACTTTGGGGATTGTATTTCCTGATGTGTTTCAACAGTTGCTTATTACCCTGTTGCACGAAGTCTTTCCTCTCCTTTCGATTGAATCAGAGCTGTTGCAATCTTGTTATGCATCCTCACAAATTGGTCCATCTTGTGACTCTGTATGCTCAAAAGTGGCATGACTCACAATTAGTGAATTGGCTTTAAACACCGGAAAAGAGAATTCGACAGTGTCTTCGAAGAGAGACTAGCACGAAATTGCATAAGAACTCCAGTAATGCGGCTCACATTGATGAGATGCATGTGTATATACGATCTTCCATTGAAAGAAAGAATTCAATGTGGTTGTTTGGATGCTGCTGAGGAATCGAAAGAAGACAGACGAATTCGAACGTCCAATGAGATTCATTGACATTGCTTTCCTGGCCCGTTGTTTCTCAGCAGCTGCGGATGGATCGAAAACTCAGATAAATGCCTTGAAAGAGAGTAAAGTGACATCAGTTCGAAAGAAGATAATCACCTGCAAAGAATGCAGCAATGGCGACAGCTAAAAGTGAAGGCCTGAGAAATGGAGCTTGATGCAATGCGTACAAACAGATCAACTTGAATTGCAGGACTCTTGAAAGTTTGAAGAGAGAAAGAAAGAGAACAAGAAGAAAAGGATCACGAAGAAGGTCTTTTTTATGGTGAGTCACCCAAAACAACATTTTTGTTAAAAGGTTTACCTAAGTCAAATTAGCTGTGATTGTCTTTGCCTGGGGGTTCATATCTAGGATCGGAGCCTCGGCCATTTGCTGATGGGGGCAATAATGAAATAAACAGACAAAAAGATTAAAAACATAAATCAAATCCCTAGTCAATCAAAAAGTGACATCATTATTCATTCTGGAATCGTCCGTGCTGTGTTTTCATGTGTTGAAAACATTGTGTAATTATTTTATTGTCTATGGTACTAAATACGGATTTCTCAATATAGGTGACTAAACAATCATTCATGAATCAAATCAATTTTGACCTTAAAAGTGCTTTGGTTATCACGTGACATCAAAGCGAGCATAAAATGGCCAAATACTTGTCCAAAAATAAGTATATCCTTTGGCTCACAGACAAGTAATGGCCTCCCAGCACAATCTTTGGCCCTTTAGACATGCTATACATCAATTTGGTTTTCAATCTACAAAGCGAACTCTGTTAAGTTGTCTTTAGACAAAAAGTGTCACATCGAAAGTTGAGGTACATAATGCATGAACAATCAAGACGGCCTCGTTTTTTAAAGATATTTTAAAGTCAAATTGCGGCTTCATTTCAAGTTTGCCTCGTATATCAAGGGATTTGGGGTTGAAGAATTGAAATTGGGAATTGAGTTTCCAAGTGTAAAAACCTGAAAGTCACCAAATAAGCATATCGCTTCATCTAATATCACTATGGATAATGATTCTTCTATCTCATGCAAGAAATGGAGCCAAGAAGCGATGCAATGCGTCCAAAAAAATCAGTGCGAATTGCGGGGCTCCGAAGAGAGAGAGAGAAGAAGAAGAAGAATCTCGAAGAATGAGCTCTTTCTTATAGTGATTAGCGAGTCACTCAGAACAATATCATTTTTACAAGGTTTTTTTTACAACATTTTCAAGAAGAATGAGGTCTTTGACATCATCTGTCTCGCCGTATATCTTCTCCCATCTCCGGAACCCTGATTGTTGAAGCACTCCCTAACCACCTTCTTGTCCCCACCGCCCATCTCCTCTGCCTGGAGCTGCAGCCTCTCCTCTCGGGATCCGTCAGTGTGAGCACAGCAGCCAATGCAGCTACTGAGCTGCCACCAATGACGGCGATGGTCGTGCCATCCATGGACGCCATGTTGGCCGCCAGTGGAGAGGGGCAGAATCGCATACTGGGTAAATGTTCTCGACCTTGGTGTTGCCTTTGTGATCTGGATTGGACTACGGTTCAGCGCAGTTTTGGCGTTGTTTGCATAGTGGAAGCAAATGGGGGATGTTAAAGACACTGAGCAAGCCATTCTAATTATCTACACCTGCCGACACTCCGGTGAGTAAGCCTGGATTGCAAGGTTCTCGATTAGGACCTAAAATGGGTGTGAATTAACAAGAGAGAGAGAGGGAGAGAGAGAGCGCTTAATTCGCTTAAATAACATAGGAAACCCTTGAGGAAAACATAATTAAAGAGCATGCAGAGAAGACTCTTACGGCAAAGCATTGACAATTCTTGAACTAGACTATATGGAACAAAGGCTACACTTTGAGCCATAGGGGGCGGTACAGTACCATGACCAGCGATGGTCAAAGAAATAGAAGACCCAGAAAGACATAAAGAACACTGAAAACCCAGTTATCAGATTTTGGAGATGAGCAAGATTCTGGAAGCGCCAACTTCAATGGAAACTGCACAATTAGCATAATGAAGAGGTCACGAGAGCAAGTAGGAAGCGGTCGAGTGGGACTTGGAACTCAGGGTCTGCCTCTCAAACCCGCAGAGAAAATTCTCTTCCTGCGGCCTCTCTCATGGTCTCGTTTCCTCCGACGAGAGATGTCCAACGAACAGCAGTGGAGACCGATGTTATGGTCGAGATGAAGAGGATAGGGCGATGGCGTGGCCGAGTCATTGGACAAGAGATGTTGACGTGGCCGAATCACCTTCTTCGGCGTTCATACTTTTTCTTTTTTTCTTTTTGACTTTTTGGCGAGGGAATTGTTTTCTTTTCTTTATTTTTTTCGGACAGGAAAAAAATAAAGTTCCTTTTTTTCCCGGGAAGATCATAATTCACAAGGACAAGAAACTAAAAAAGGAAAAGAGAGAAAAAAATGATCCCATACCATATGTGGATAATGCATTACATATTACTGCAACCAACCAAAGGTACAAATATATGCAAACTTAACCTCACAAATGAAGAGGAAGATAAAGATGATCATAGTTATTCTTCCATAACGTAAGCTCATGAGAGACAGACAGCGAGCGGGCTTAAAACAAAGAACAAGAACGAAGTGCTAGGATGACTCGTTGAACTCTAGCAAGTACTACAATTACAACACGAAGTGCATATTGCCAACTCAGCGTGGCAGAAGCAGTGGCGCTCTTCCTGTCCATAGTCGACGGACAAACAAAGCGAGGAATTCTAGAATATTTTGCTTTACCAGATGTATGAGTTTTTGAACGAGATTGCACAAATAAGCTGTAGAGAGCAGTATCAACAACGGCAAATAGAGGAGTAAGAAAGAGAGGCCTGGGAACAACAATGACGTAGGCAAAGCAATGGAGAGGATAAATGAAAGGATCTTGAGGAAGCGAAATATGTAGGCACCGCGAGGAGTGTTAAAGGCTTGTAAATGAGCGACAAGTGGAAGGGACAAGAAGCAATAGAGCAGGAGAGCAGAGATGGAGAAGAACATGGTGATGGGATGGCTTTCAAATGGAGAATGGCGGTTTCCTTGGTACTTCATAGTAATGAAGGTGAGTAGAGCTGGAATGATGAAGATGAGTATGGCATCTGTGTTCCTCCATTGATCTTGACCAAGAATAGGCATTTTTGAATTTGTACAAATGTGGAGAAAGAGGAAGAGGATGAGGAGCAACGGCAGAGCGAATGTTGAGAAAGAGCAAGAGATCGAGGTGCGATCAATTTACAACGAGTCTGTCTTACATGGACTGATTATATACGCACTTGGTTCACAAAAGAAAAAATACGCAGGGACACCCTGTCAAGTTCTTTGTGACTTGGGGCGGGCTTGGTGATTTGGGGGCTCTTTTGTTTTTTGTATGCGCACCCGCTGTCCCTGTCAAGTTCTTTGGTGACTTGGTGTCCCAATAGTGCATCAATATACGCAGGGACATTAATATTGTAAACCCAAGAGTCACATTCACACTTTTTAGGAGATATTCTTTCGAAAACATGCGAGCTCAATGGAACGCAATTCTCGAATCGTGGACCCATCAAAATTATGGGTTCATACTCATTTGACCCGTATGTACTAGAATAATTTAAGATCAAAAAGATAAAAGGTAGTAAGAAAATTTTTTTTTTTGTTGATTTTGGAAATGGGTTGAAGAGAAAAGATATTCAAAAGTTTGGGCAATAGTATAATAATGAAAAATTAGGGATCGAATAGAACAACCAATTAACTTTGTTATAGAAAGTTGATGAACTAAATTGAACAAATTGAAAGCCTAGGAGTTAGATTGAATATATAGGAATAGTTCAATGATCGCATTTAACAAATTAAAAATTCAAGTATGACATTTATATTGAGCCAAATTTTGAGAACCGTCAAGTTGTTACTGTCATTTTCTCTTTAAAAAAAAAAAGAATAATCAAACACTCCTGCAAAGGGGTATATATACAGGCACGACCTCTGCCAAATGGGGTAATTTCTACACGTTAGGGAGTCTGGACAGGTCCCATCAGGACCGAAAAGGAAACCACCTGAGATCCACTAGGAGTGGATGGTGACGGCAGACGTTGGGCCAATCGTGGGTTGACTCAGGTTGTGTCATGGCGTCCATCAGCTAATTTGTCCGGACTCGGGGAAGGCGTAGTTTGCCCCTTCTTTGAGTCCCACCCCTTCTTTGGGAAAGTCTCGTGCTCTCGTATTATATATCATTTCCTTTAATCCTGTTAGTATATACCCAATTGAAAATTGCGAAATAAAACCACATTCCATCGCATCGACATATTAAGCTGGTTAAAGGGTCACATAAAAAACATTAAAAAGGAGTATTTGCAGCTTAGGATTTTCACGCACAGTATTCATGGCTGTGAAGTAAATAAGCATAATTCGTTCTTTTCTTTATCTTTCTCTCGTCTTATTTACATCGTGGTTTTTGATTAGTCATCTTATTTTCACGTGGTCTTACCAAATCGACTATACAAGCACATATCATAGTTTATTAAAGCATATATGGTTACATGAACTACCCCTTAGACCTAAGTAAGTCCCCAAAAAACTTCATCTCAACTCTTATTCAGATCATCGTGACATAAAATAACAAGAAGGTATTCCCCCTCCCTAGAGAGGAAAAAGATATAGGAGAAATTGAGGGTGCCGGTATACTAGCACGTTAAATTGAGGAGAAATTAATATTCAGATCCTTCAAATTTCTGTAAAGATGACATTTCTTTGAGGTGAATTTAGTTTACTTTGATCTTATATTCACACTCTTTTAGGAGATATATTGATGAGGGACATGTCTTACGGATTTCGGAATCAAGTTACGAGTGACATGTTGGATGGAGAGAGGGATTAACTTTGAATACGGAATAGCCGAAGTACAGTTGTAAGGGTCTTCTTTGAAGGTGGAAAGAGATTAAGTAAAGACAAGACCGGTAAAAACTGTGGTCGGTGGTCGTGCGGTAGTCGTGCGACGGACGTGCGGCGGTTGTATGGTGGTCGTGCGACGGCGGGCGGCGGTCGTGTGACGGCGGACGGCGGTTGGTGGTAGGCGGTCCATGAGTAAGAAGAAAAATTAAATAAATACAAAAATTTGGTAGATGAGCAACAAGTGGAAGGGATAAGAAGCAATAGAGAAGGAGAGTAAAGATGGAGAGGAACATGATAATGGGGTGGGTTTCAAATGGAGAATTGGAGCTCCCTTGATACTTCACTGCAATGAAGTTGAGAATAGCTGGAATGATTAAGGTAAGTATGGCATGCATATTTGTCCTTTGATCATGATCAATAACAAGCATTTTTGGATTTGTATATATTTAGAGAAAGAGAAAGATGATGAGGAGGAGCAATGGCAAAGGGAATGTTGAGAAAGAGGAAGAGAATAAGGACATTAACAAAGCAAATGGGAGCGAGCGATTTTATAGTATGTCTCGGTCTTCGACTGATGTTTGACACCTCCCTTGGATTCACAGCATTGAGATTTGGTGTCTCCTACTTTTTAAATCCGGACATCCAAGGGGTGTCTACTTTAAAAAGCCCGGACCAAGGTGTGGGGCTCCCTGTTAAGTGCATCGATGATTTTGTGCATTAATATTGTAAACGCAAGATCAAGTGTCCTATCCGATGGTCATATATTTGTTTTTGTGAATCATTCACCACGATTCTTTTGTAGAAATTAATTTCCGAATCCTTCAAATTTCTGTAAAAATGACATTTGTTTTGGGTGAATTTGCTTTCCTCTAATCTCACATTCGCACTCTTTTAGAAGATACTCTTACGTTGATGAGGGACATTTGAGTCTAGCGTATTTTAATTCTTGAATCATGAGACCCATCAAAATTATGGGCTCACACGTGTTGGACTCACATATGCTGGAATCGTTAAAGAATTTTTCCTTTATTGGACTCAAAGCTCAATTAACCTTGTGTCCTCTGAGGATTGTGAGGTGATATGCCCATAATTGCTGGAGATTCTCCCTTAAATCTGGCTAAATGGAAAGTAGAAAGAGCTAGAACACCCCATAAGACAACCAAATGTTATGATAATGCTGAATTTGATTTAGTTTGTTAGCATGGCAACGTAAAATCAACATCAACTACTGAAGAGACACAAGCATAAGATTGCATAAGAACTCCATTAATGATACTCACATTGACGACCCACGTGTCAACTACAAGACTCTGAAGAGACACAAGCATAAGATTCCATAAGAACTCCGTTAATGATACTCACATCGACGATGCATATATATGTATGCATATATATGCATATATATGGATATATATATATATAATCTTCAATCGAAAAAATGAATCCAGTGCGGTTGTTTGGATTCTGCTGAGGATCAACAGAAGACAAAGATGAATTCGGACGTCCGTTGGGATTCATTGGTGTTGCTTTTGTGGGCCATTGTTTTTCAGCAGCCACGGATGGATCGAAACTTCATATGAATGCCTTGAAAAAGAGGAGAGAGACATTAAGTGGAAAGAAAATAATCGCCTGCATGCGCACGCGCAAAGAGAGAGAGAGAGCTTGGCCATGGGCACGGCCACGGCTAAAAGTGAAAGACGGAGAAATGGAGCCAAGAAGCGATCCAATGCGTACAAAAAGATCAACGCGAATTGCAGGACGAGAGAGAGAGAATCACCTAAAACATCTTTTTTCAAGGTTTTCCAAAGCCAAATTAAATGAGGATTTCAAAAATAATATGCAGTGTCCACTTTAAACTTTTAATTTGTTCTATCTTTGAACCATTCATAAATGCTCACTCTAGCCCTAAACTTTTTAATTTGATCAATCTAGTCTCTTAACTTTCCACAACAAAGTCAAATTAGTTTTTCGGTACTATTGTTAAGTTTTCATAATTACTTTATTGCCCAGATATCTTTTTTTTAACATTTTGGTCTTTATAAATATTATGATAATTCATCTAAGTATATTTTACTTTATTATCTCTGTAACAAAAAAGTAACACCTCATTTGGAGTTACTTGTTATGACATGGAGGGTAGATTTGAGTGACGAGTATCAATTTAAGATTTTTGTGAGGTGAAAATTAGCTTTCGATAAATGTATCGTGTGGGTACTCGTTTGGAATTTTTAATATTATTATCCCTTAAAAAAGTGATTTCATAAGGATATCTAATAACGACATTAATTTATCTATACATTATCATACTTATATTAAACTGAATCTCATTCCTAATTTTTTAGATAAATAAAATTTTCAAATTTTTTTGTTTCGAGTTTTCTTAGTTAATTAGTCAAATGTGTAAATTAGAAAATTAAAATAGCTGCAATATCACAAGATATTACTGTAAACGAGGTCCTACTTTTACTCCTATAGATATCATACGCTTTTTTCCTTAAAAAGAAGAAAAAAAAAGGATAATTTAACACTCCTACGATGGGAATGTCGATATAATCATATGCAATATGTAGAAAATAGAAAATGGAAATTAGGCGTCTTTCATAGTGGTTGAGTTGCTGGATTTTGCTTGCTATTAATGCATATTAAGTCATTTCTGGTCGTCTGAAGAGTCAGCTCTTTCCTAGAAGTTTCTACGAAAGTGTTAACTAAAGACTATGAACAGTCGAACTAGGAATCTTGCCCTTTAATAGAAAAAGTACAGTCCAATCTTTTCGTAGAAGGATGGATGGAGAAACGTTAGGGTAAGACGGAGTCTTGCAATCGGGTTCGTCTTTTGGCTCCGCAGAAGCTATATTGGACTTATAATAATCAGTCCACGTAAGAACTTAAACGCCTCAAAGCTTCTTGCATTTGGACTTTTAATCAATTGCGTAAGGCGCTGGCCCTAAGGCAATCGTCTTATGCGTGACTTTTGGACTTACAAAAAATCCGAAAATTGATTTCTTCGAGAAAATCGTGTTACATCAATTCACCCAAAATATATTCGAGTTCAATAATCCTTGCAAAGACAGTAAAAGAGTCATAAGTACACACTTTAGCATCAAAACTTTTCGAACGATTAGTTTATATTGTGATGGAGGATAAACGATCATATAAGTACTTTCAGCAATAAATTCCTATAAAAAAATTTTACGTAACTTTTTTTCAAGAAAATGTTATTTTCTATGTGACTTTTTTTTTTTTTTTTTATAAAAAAGAAAAGGAAAGACAATTTAACATAGATAATGAGTTGGCCCTTCGTGACAAAACAATGCCACTCACTTAAAATTTAGACTCTCTTTGTCATTCTCCCTCTTGTTTGCTTTTGCGTTGTCTCCAAAAGCAAGTAAACCGACCCAAAGGGACCACAATCACCGATAAATCCAGTACATGAATCAGTGACTCACACACTCCGCTAGAGCAGGAAACTAAATCCACAAAATTTGATGATATTATCCCGTGATCGTATTCTTAAGGAGAAGTTCCAAAAATCCAATTTCACCAAGAAAATGCCAAGAACCGTGCAGAAGATGATTGGTTTGGCCATGTGCCTGTGCCTATGCGTGGCCCACAGAATCACGTCCAAGTCGATCGACTACAACCCCCCATTACATCCATTAGTTCGAGAGCGCCTCTGACAGAAATACAACTTGAAACTAAGCCTTTGAATGTTGATTATTCAATTAACAGCTTTACTCAGGCAAGTCTGGTGAAAATAGGAATTGCCTCTTTTTGCCGTTCCCACCAAAAGCCACATAATCAATCAACAAGCTGTCCGGGCCCCTTCCACCAATACAGTAAGCATCAAAAGTCAGGGCTACGACTCAAGCTGCATCGAAAGTCTTGACCCACAATAGTAGTAATATTCAGTTTCATCTTGATTTTATCTACACGAACTTGAGCCACTTGTGCTCTTCTTGCTCTCCATTTCAGCAGCTCTTTTTCCCCAAAATGCCCTGATGTGAATTAGGGTTTCAAGAAGAGGGGGAATTTGGCCCCATTTGTCCCCAATAATTTGGGGGCAAACATGTGTAGTTACGTTGTTCAGGGCATTTATGCTGAAATATTATGACGTTGGATCTCTGGTAAGCCATATTACTAAAAAAAAAATGTTAAAATATTGTCCCGTCAAATTTTCAACATCTCAAATTGGCTATAGTACTTAAGTGATCTTTTTTTAACCAAAGTGGGAATGAAATGATTTGTCAAAAAATTTTGATACTAAAGTGAGAACCGAAAATTATGACATTTTTAGTGCCCTAATTGAATTTGTTTTGGTGACAACATTTCATGATTCTTTTGCACAAATGATTTTTCTGACTTATCAATCTTTTGAAACTATGACATATGCTCGAGTCAATTTGCTTTGCTTTGTTCTCCCTTTCACACTCTCCTTTGACATATTCTTGGGTGCACCGATATCGTGTGGGCCCAGTGCATCTTAGTCCTTGAATCAGGGAACTCACCAAAATTAAGGGCTCACGTGAGTTGGACTCACGGGTATCCAAATCATTTGAGAAATTTTCCTTCTGGACTCCAAGGCCGGTCAACCTTGTGTTTTCTTAGGAATGTGAGAGGATATGCCCACAATTGCTACGGATTCTCCCCTGTTAAATCTGCTTAAATGAAAAGCAGAAAGTAGAACACCCCACAAGACAAGCATTATGAAAATGCTCAATCATGAGTTTGATTTCGTTCATCTAAATTGCAACATAATATAGAGCACCTAGTTTGCAACATAGTATAGAGCACCTAGTTAAGTAAATAAACCCCAAATTTGCACAACAAAGTCACTTGCTATGATGACTAACGTGCAACATAGAAGAATTGGGAAAAAAAAAAAAAAAGGGGGGGGCGGCGGCGGCGGCGGTGGCGGGAGAGGTGGGGGTTGGTCAAAAGACCATCTGCATAATTGTAGCTCTATCTCATCTACAACTTCTCGATGTGGTAAGCTAATCATATGAAGATCACTCTATATAAAATAAAAAGGGAAAATGACATAATAATCATTAAACATTGACTAATGTGCAATCTCATTCTTTGGACTTTTTTAATTTGGTCAATATAGTCTTTAAACTATTCATAAATATTCAATATAGTTCCTAAATCTTCATTTTTTTTTTGTTAGTCCTATTCTATTCCTACTTTAACTTTCACTCTTAGACTCTTGCCCTGCCTCCTTGCAGGGCATGGGAGTTGAAACCCACTCTTGAAACAAATTCGTCCCCACCCCAACCCCCCTGAGAAGGTGGGGATTCGAACCCCCCACCTCCTCCTTCCAAGTTGGAAGGGTGGTTACTAGGACAAACCCCAGTGGTTCTAAATTTGTTCAATGTAATTTTTCAACTTCCCATAAAAATGTCAAACTAGTCCTTCGATACTATTCTACACCATCACACAATTTTTTTAATATATTTTCATTTTAATCCATTTCTAAATAAAAAAATGATATATTTTATTATTTTTTTTACCTTTTTGGTTTTTATAAATATTATAATAGTTCCATTTGAGCATATTTTAGTTTGTGGTCTCCGTAATAGTAAAAATAAAACCTCATGTAGAGTTATATTGGGTTGATATTTTTGCTATGACATTGAGGGCAAATGTGGATCATAAGTACTAGTCTAGGATTTTCATGAGGTAAAAACTAGTTTGGGATAAGTGTCATGCAAGTACTAGTTTGAAATTTTTCATATTTTAGGGATATCTAAAATCGATATTATTTATCTATGGAAAATTGTACTTATAATAATCTGAATCTTTTTTTTTTTTTTTTTTTTTTGTATTTTCTTAATTAAACCTATATAGTAGAAAATTAATATAGCCCGAATATCAACTTGCTACTACTGTAAATAAGTTTCTATTATAATTAATGTGGAACTATCATAATATTTATAAAGACCAAAAAGATAAAAAGGTAGTTTTTTTTTTTTTTTTTTTTTTTTTAAACTTTGGAAATGGATTGAAATGAAAAGACATTCAAAAATCTGTGCAATAGTATAATAATGAAAAGTGAAGAATTGGGTTTCCTTTAAGTAAGTGTTCTCGCTTTGGTTAGTGACATCCTGATTTTAGGATGGTTCGTGTGGTAGTAATTTGAAATAGCTCAATGAAATGGGTCTTCCTACTAAAAAATGGTGAAATGTCATCGTCCATGGATGTTCTTGCAGTTTTGTGGGACATTTGCTGCTAGGGAGAGTAATAACTTGGAGCTGGTTGATGCGAGGTTCAACTGCTGAGAGATGGAAAGTATGTCCTAAGGAATTAGATCAGGACAGTGCCGATGGTCCCGAGTGTGGGAATTCAACCAATTAGTATTGGAATGAGAATGGTACTCTTCTTCTGTTCAAAACCGGATTACAACGTGCTTAGATTTCTGCAAAACGGTAGTCTGACTGCCTCCAACTTTACTATTCAACTTAAAGCAGGTAAGCTTTCAGAAGATGTATCTTCCCAAGCAAAGGAAGACATGCCCGTGCGAATCAATTTCCACCTATTTCATTAGTTAAGTTGATAGAGAGTGGTTTGCTTCTCTTTACATTCCCCAAGAGGATTCAGCCGACACCATTCACATTGTGTCTCACATTATCGATTCCCCGGGATCTGGAAAGTCAAGCTCCCCACAGTGAGTTTTTCTTTTTCTTCCCTGACATTAGACACTAAAACGGCTCCCTAATTGAGTTCGCGCATTTCCTACCCTAGTTTATTACTTTAGGATTGGGTAACGTGCTAGGAGTCACTACTAATGCGTTAACCATCTTGCACCGCATGTGACAGAAAATTTTGGCAAGGATGGGTGAGTACTCTAAGTTAAAAATTAAAGGAGAGAAAAAACAGATGTGCAACCAAGCCTCTTTGAGGCATATCTGTTTTACTTGATCAGCTCAAAATTCTACTCGGTCCTCTATAGTATAAAGGGATTGCTGTACAGTATGCTTTTGATTTTTACTTTTAATATTTTGGTGACTTTTTCAAATAAATGCCCATAATCACTAGAAATCTAGATATGTTAACATTTAAAGTCGATTAAAATATTATTTTAATAATTAAAGGCCATCTAACAGCCCATCAGCACCCGGTGCAATTGCAGTTAAGCATGCATTGCAAATAATGCGAATGTACATTTAGGCTAGCATTGAAGGACGATAATGAAAGCATTTTTCTTGAAGGAGACATCTTTGCTGACCCTTTTGTCCCAAAGAAAAAAGAGAGGGAGAGAGAGAGAGAGAGAGAGAAGGGAAGGTTTTTAGTAGATTTTTGGCTGTGGAATATGCTCCTTGAATTTTCTCCATTCTGGAAACTGTTGCTTGTAGACTAACTTTATCTTTGTTCCTTGCTAGCAATTGATTAAAATGACCATTGTTTTGCATATTGCAAGTTGGTTTTTCTGGTGCAGTTGGTGTCATTGAAGTTTTCCCATCCGAGCTATATGCAAGTTGAATGAGCCAGACCTAAGGACTGTTGTTCAAACGCTTGTTCTCAATATGAAGGATAACCCAGGCAGACTTGCACTACTGTTAAAGGTTCTGTATCATAAGAAGATCAAGTTATCTACTGATATCTCCTGGTGCTTCCGTCTCCTGCCTTTTCTTTTTGTGTGGCACTTTGGGTTTTGTATTTCCTCATTCTGTTTCAATTGTTGCTTCATACCCTGTTGCACGAAGTCTATTCCTCTCCCTTCAATTGAATCAGAGCTGTTAACAATTTGTTTATGCATCCTTACAAATTGGTCCATCTTGTCAATTCTTTATGTTCAAAAGCAAACTGACTCGCGATTGGCAAACCAGCTCCAAATGCCGGATTAGAGAATTCGACAGTGCCTTCAAAGTTGTGGACATACGTACATATATACACGATCTTCACTGGAAAAGAAGAATTCAATGCGGTTGTTTGGATGCTGCTGAGAATTGAAAGAAGACAGATGAATTTGGACGTCCAATGAGATCTATCAACGTCGCTTTTGTGATCAGTCATTTCTCAACGGCCGCAGATGCATCCAAAACTCCAGTAAATGCCTCGAAGAAGAATACAGATGTTGGATAAATTCTCTTCAGAGATTTTGAAGTTGACAAAACATTTCTCTCAGTCTAGTCTGAAGACTTGCGACTCTACCGGCAAAGTCCAAGATCAAAGTCGATGCTAACAAGACTCAAGTTTTCAAAGTCTACTCTCATGGACGGTTTCCCGGACCGACAAGATAAAAACTTCTATTCGATTCTATATAGTTTTTACTTCAACGGCTAAGGAATATCTTTCGGCTGGAATAAGCACTACAAAATTTTATATTCGTATCCGAATTTATATAGATTCTCTAAAGATTCACAACTTATTTGGAAAGTTCTACTTATGGAAACCAAGATCCTGATTGTATGGGCGAAAGCGGGATTGATGGGCTATCTACACTTACCTTAAAGAGCTCGAGATCTCTCCAAATTGATTCTGTCCAACGGGTTGATTGGAAGAACTTCTTTGGAAGGTGCCAACGGTAATGAAGGCATGAAGAAGTGTATAAAGAGAGACGCTCAAGTTGTTGAAGGGTGCTTTGGATAGAAGAATTCCAAAGTTTGAATCTCCATGTTATGTTTGTGATCTTATTCTTCGAGCAATACATGTAATCAAAAGAGAGACCATAGTGTGGTGAGACCTTGAGGAAGTGTAGTAGAGTTTCTACACCGTGGACTCAAGAACGTGAGACCGTAAACACTCTTTTTGATTCTTAGTGAAATCCAGCCCAGGGGGCTGTCCGTGCGGGAGAGTGGACGTAGGCTTGGTCTAAGCCGAACCACTATAAATGAGTCTTGATTCTCTATCCCTAATCCTTTTATCTTTCATTACTTTCATTTGCAGCGATTGTTGTTTTTAATTCATTAATCTCTTATTCGGATTAAATTGCTAAAATCGCTTTAGTCACCTATTCACCCCCTCTAGGTGCTAATTCTAGTCCTAACAATTGGTATCAGAGCTTGTGTACTCGTTTATAAGAAGTGTCTTTACTTCTGAGTAAAAGATCTATGGCTAGTATGTTACCTACAGGGTTGGTTGAAGGTCAAAGCAATACCAGACCTCCATACTTTGATGGAAAATACTACAGCATATGGAAAAACAAGATGAAAGCATTCCTAAGATCGAAAGATCCTTTGGAATGGGAAGTGGTAGCTAAAGGAATCACTCCTGCTGCTGCATCAGAATCAGAGAAAGGAGAAGAAGTTGCTGATCTCATTCTAATGACTCAAGAAGAAATCACCAAGAGATAGACTCTTGACGCTAAAGCCATTTACTCCTTATATTGTGCTTTATCCCCTACACGAGTATAACAGAATATCTTCTTGTGATACAGCAAAAGAAGTCTGGATAGGCTTCACATTACCTATGAAGGGACCGATCGAGTAAAAGAGACAAGGATCAATATTCTTTTGGGACAATATGAAGTCTTTAAGATGAGATCGGGAGAATCAATAACCGACATGTTTAGTCGCTTTACTGAAATTGTGAATGGTCTTGAATATCAGGGACATCCAATCTCAGGACATATGAAGGTCAACAAACTCCTACGAGGACTCTCTAAAGACCGGAATTACATAAAAACCTCAATAAGAGAGACACAGAGGATTGCTCCACTCTCTGTAGACGAACTGGTTGGGACTCTTCAATCTTATGAAGTAGAGCAAACCAACGAAGAGGAAGATTCAAAAGGTAAGAAATCTATTGCCTTAAAGTCTAATGACTATTCTCGATGCTACGATTCTCAAGAAGATCTAGATGATGAAGAACGCACTCATGATAAAGATATTCGAAAGTTGAACAGAAAAGGAAGAAAATTCAACTGGAAGAAACAAAGCTCACAAAGGTTTCAAAACAAATCAACGAGAGGAAGATGACTCTAACAAAGAAGTGACTTGCTTTGAATGCAAGAAAAAGGGACACATCGACCCAACCGTCCTCTGTTAAAGAAGAGAAAAGGAAAGACGAGAATACAGGAAGGCACTCAAAGCGAGACACTGAGTGATGCTGAATGTGAAGAAAGTGATGATGATTATGCCAATATCTGTTTAATGGCAAAAATCGATTCGGGCTGACCTTGATTCGAGATACGGACTCAGACAGTGAACTCGAGGTTAGTAATCTAAGAATTCCTGTCAAAGTTTCGAAATATATTGATGAACTTTGTCTTAGTCTAAAAACTTCTCTTAAGAGGATCTCCGAATTGAAAAGGAAAATTCTACATTGAAGCAACAAAAACTTTGGAAAGAGAAGTTTGAAAAGTTAGAAAACAACTTTACTGTCTTGAAAGAAAACTCGACTGCTTTTCCAAAGAAAATAATCTTTTGAAAAATAATATTTCTAATATATCAAAAAGATTTTCAAATGGTTCTAAAAGTTGGATAAGATTCTTTCGATACAAAGACCCTACTTTGATAAGATAGGTCTTGGTATGACTTCTGAAACTATTCCTCTAATTGATTTTCCAAAGGTGAAGGAAAGAATCAAACAAAGACCAACCAGAATTGTTTATAAAAATCATTTCCAGAAAGTCTTTGTAAAACCTTTGGCGAAATGCCTTGAAATGTTCCAAGTGTCAAAGCTCGAACATTTTGAGAAAGAATGTCCTTTGGTTTGGAGACCCAATTAAAAGGAATTGGGCAAAGACTGTTTATTGCTCTAACTCTTCCGGACCCAAGATGATGTGGGTACCAAAGAAAGCTTGAATTCTTTTTAATTGCGAGGTCACTATCAAAAGGAAGATTAAATGGTATCTAGATAGTGGCTGCTCAAGACATATGACGAGACTCAAGTTGCTTCATAAAACTTGACCAGAAAGATGGAGGAAAAGTTTCCTTTGGAGGTAACGACAAAGGAAGAATCATTGGTCGTGGAACAATAAAGATTGGAAGTCTGTCAATCAAGAATGTTTCCTTAGTTGAAGGATTAAATTACAACTTGCTTAGCATAAGCTAGTTGTGTGATACTGGATTCAAGATCAATTTCCAGGAAGGAACGTGCTCAGGAATCAGTAAAGACTTTACTCAATCTTTTACTGGACGAAGACATGGAAATATCTATCTTCTGGATGTAAATCATGAAAGATCACAGTGCTTGATATCAGTACAAGATGAAGCTAATCTATGGCATAGAAAACTTGGCCATACCAATATGAAGCAAATCAGCAAGATCTCCTCCAAGAAACTTGTTCGAGGATTGCCTATTCTCAATTACTTAAAGTCTGATCTATGCACACCATGCGTACTGGGTAAACGGGTTAGAAACTCTTACAAACCAATAAGTAAAGTTTCCACTAATCGTGTACCGCAGCTTTCGCATATGGATTTATTTGGACCTACTAGAACGCAAAGCATTGGTGGAAAAAGGTTCGCCTAGTAATAGTGGATGATTATTCAAGATTTACTTGGGTCTACTTTCTTTCAAGTAAGTCTCGAGACTTTCTCTCTCTTTTCAAAGTTTGCTAAGAAGGTGCGAGAATGAGAAAGGTCACACTATCTCAAGCATTCGTACAGACCATGGAGGTGAGTTTGAAAATCAAGACTTTACTAAATTTCGTGATGATTCTGGTTTTCAGCACAAATTCTCCTCTCCATACACACCCGTAACAGAATGGGGTTGTGGAAAGGAAGAATATGTCTTTACAAGAAATGGCAAGAACTCTTTTAATTGAAAGTAATATTTCTTCAAGGTTTTGGGCTGAAGTCATTTCGACCGCTTGTTATATTATTACGAGTATTTTTAAGACCAATTCTTGAGAAAACCCCTTATGAAATTTTTAAAGAAAAGAAACCAATTGTTTCTTATTTTCAAGTATTTGATTGTAAATGCTTTATTCTGAAGAATGCAAATGATCGAGTTGGTAAGTTTGAAGAAAAATTAGATGAAGGATTCTTTCTTGGTTACTCAACTGCAAGCAAAGCCTATAGAGTATTCAACAAGAAGACTCGACGTGGAAGAATTAATGAACGTCAAATTTCAAGACTCTCCACAAGTTCAACCAATACAGGCGAAGAATCGAGAATCTGCTCCACTCGCTAGATCTATCTCCCATAAAGCAATTCAAAATTCAGATGCAGTACAACAAGTTGTTGATGAAGAATCAACTCAAGAAAATGATCAACAACCTATTAGACCATCCAGTAACTGGAAGCACAAGTCCAGTCATCCCGAAGAACTCATTATTGGAAACGCTAATGAGGGAATTCGTACAAGATCCAAAAGGCGAGAAGAGTCTAGTGCCGTTGCACTTATTTCTGAAATAGAACCCAAAAACATTGAAGAAGCCTTAGCTAATGAAAGCTGGATTGAAGCAATGCAAGAAGAGCTCAGACAATTCAGTATTAACGACGTTTGGGAATTAACTCCTAAACCAAAAGGTAAATCAAGTTATTGGAGCTAAATGGGTTTTCGGGAACAAAGTTGATGAAAAAGGCAAAGTGACAAGAAACAAAGCAAGACTCGTGGCTAAAGGATACACGCAAGAAGAAGGGATAGACTATGATAAGACTTATGCTTCAATAGCAAGGTTAGAAGCAATCAGATTACTACTTGCTTTTGCATGTTATAAGAATTTCAGGTTATTTCAAATGGATGTCAAAAGCGCATTCCTGAATGGATTTATTTAAGAAGAAGTCTATGTGGAACAACCTCCTGGATTTGAAGACTCAAAGAAACCAGACTCAGTGTTCAGACTGAAAAAAGCTTTATATGGATTAAAACAAGCTCCTCGAGCTTGGTATGAAAGGCTAAGTAATTTCTTAATTCAAAGTGGTTTCTCTAAAGGTAATGTAGACACTACTTTGTTTATTAAAAAGGAAGGCAAAAGCTTTCTACTTGTTCAGATTTATGTTGATGACATTATATTCGGATCATCTAATGAGACCTTGTGCAAGAAATTTTCTAAGTCTATGCGGGATGAATTTGAGATGAGCATGATGGGTGAACTATCCTTCTTCCTTGGTCTACAAGTTAAACAACTTAAAGAAGGAATCTTTATTCATCAAGAAAAATATGCAAAAGAACTTGTTAAAAAGTTCGGTCTGGAGAATTGCAAAAAGACTGACATTCCTATGTCAAGTTCTTTGAAGATAGACCAAGACGAAGCAGGGAAGAAAGTCGACCAAAAATTATACAGGAGTATCATTGGTTCACTTCTTTATCTTACTGCATCTAGACCTGACATATTATTTAGTGTTTGCATATGTGCTAGGTTTCAATCAGATCCTAAAGAATCTCATTTAAGTGCTACTAAACGTATTATTAAATATGTTGGAACTACTGCTAAGATTGGTCTATGGTATCCTAAAGTAGGAGACTTTACCCTTCTTGGTTATTCGACGTTGCATCTTGCGGGTTGTAGAGTTGAAAGAAAAAGCACTTCGGGAACTTGTCAATTGCTTGGTAACGGGCGCATCTTGGTTTTCAAGAAAACAAAGTACGTGGCTCTTTCAACAACAAGCGAATACGTAGCACTTGGAAGTTGCTATTCTCAAATACTATGGATAAAACAACAACTACGAGACTTTGGTATTGAAGACTCTTGCACGAGATCAAATGTGACAATACCAGCGCAATCAATCTTACAAAGAATCCTATCCTACATTCAAGAGCAAAACATATTGAGATTCGACATCATTTTATAAGAGATCATGTTCGAACAAAGAAATCTTGATACAATTTATTGACTCAAAGAATCAACTCGCGGACATCTTCACAAAGCCACTTGAGAAAAGCTTATTTGAGTCTATTCGCTCAAGACTCAATATTTTATCTCTTGAAGACTGTTGAAGCTCAGACTCAGAATCTAAAAAGTCTGACAGCGTATCAAACTCAAAAGTTGTAGACTTGGAATACCAATTGACACGACCTGTAAGTTCATTTATTTACTTAAACTATTATCTCGAAAAGGTAAGTTTGTCTGTTTATATATGTATAATCATGTTTATTAAGACAGTTAATCTTAAAAAGGGTGGTTATCGATTTATTAAGGCAGTTATTTTTTAAAAAAGGAATTTCTTTTGCGACGATTCAGTTACCACGATTCGATTACCTTTTATACTCCTTCTCCTTCTTCGTTTTACTTTACCCAGAAACCCTAGTTCAAAAGCTTTTCACTCTCTGGAATTTCTCTCCTCAATTTCTACTTCTCAAGTTTTTGACTTTCTTGCGACACAAGTGTGAAAGTTCCATCCAAGAAAGCGACAATGTCTTTCCAAAGGAAATCTTCAAGAATAGCAAGCGGGGGACCACGGGGCTCGGTGAGGGCCTACGCATTTTGATCTCACGAAGAAAGTGACTTTCCAAGAGAACAGACGCACCAACAATCTCAACAAATAAGCACCTCCTCGACTAGATCACATGTTCGTCATCCTCAACATGCGAAGAAATCATTGAAGATGTTGAACCCGTAAGATCCCTTAAGCCTTGCATTTGTTTATAGGCTCTATTCTGCGTTGAAAGAAGGAGGTTACGCAATGACCTTCATTGATGAATTTTGAAAGAAAAAGGTTATAAAAATGAGACACACTTTCTCACCGTGATGGAGCGATCGGGGTTGTTCCTTTGTTGGAACGGCAGCAAAAGTCTTTGCAAACTTTCCCGTGACCCTCGATTTGGTGCTTTGTAAATCAACCCGAGGGAAAGGATGATGATGAGAAAATGTTTGTCCATTTTAAACCTTGGATGGGTGTGGCTGCAAATCTTCGAGGAAAGAAGGATGATTTGTTTCGTTCGGGAGGAACACGGGAAAGGGTATGAGAAACTCTGAAGCGAGGGGTGATGAATCCATGAACGGTGGATTTTGATTTTCTGGATCTATTAAGCATCAATGATCGAGAGAAGTTTGAGAAACTTCAACTTCATAAGTTCTGTACTGAGTGTGAGGTGGCCTATTCCGAATTAACCGCATACTTTTATTCCAATCTCAGTTTTCTTGATGCCAATAGCTTTTCTTTTAGTGTGAGAGATAGAGAATATGTGGTTGACACGGACACTCTGGTGGATGTAATTGGTGTGGAAAGAAGAGCTTTCCAATCAATTTCTGTGTCTGTGAGTCATGCAACTCTAGAACTTGCGAGAGACAGAATCGCAGAAGGTCGTCTCTCCTACTTTAGGATGAATGCTACAAACACCTTGCTTCACAAGATAGTGATCAACCTGTCTTAGACCTAAATCAACTTCAAAGACGAGATGTGTCCATCTCGAAGCAAAATTGATGTATGCAATCAAGATCGGTCTTAACTTCTCTCTCGCCACACACTATCATGTTTCATATGTACAGTCTATGGCAAAGGACAAGGGAAAACTCCCTTATCTTTGCTCTCATCACTCGTCTTTTCGAGACATCGAACATCCACCTCCCCACATTCTCTCTCGTGAAGACTATTGATCAAATGGTCATCGGACCGAGGATGATTACAAAGATGCGTCGAAAGAACTCAAAGCAAGAAGCGGAGCAGTTCAAGGAGAAAACCCCTGTTAAGACTAGATCGACTCTTCGCTGCCAAGAGGAAAGAAAAGGAACCCGTGGTCCTATCAAGAAGAGGCGGGCAATCATCTTGGAGGATGAAGATGATGAGGATGATATGCCTATCTCGCCTTTGTTTCTCGGTTTTTACGCTCCCGTATCACTGTACCGAACAACAATTTGCGAGGAAACCGAGAAAGGAAACCAGAAAAGGAATCGTTACGTAAGAAGAAGAGAAAGAGGAAGAGGAAGAAGAAAAAGAAGAAAAGATGAAGAGGAAGAGTCGCAAAGACACTTTCAAAGCATCAACCGGCGAGACTCACAAGCTAAAACAGATTCTCCAAACTGAGAAAGGAGGATCAACAACATCTTGTCACCGAGGAAACTCCTCGAAAGAAGAGTACTTCTCCCCCTCCAGAAGGCATTGAAACGGGGGGAGATATCCAAAGAGAAAGTACTCATCTTCTCTTGACATTTACCAAAGTGCAAGTGTGAGTAGATCGCCTCCCGATGCAGAAGATGTTCATGCTGCTCATTTTCCTGAGGGAGAGGCATCATCTCCAAACATTGATCTTCCTGCTGATATTCACACTGGCTTAACTCCACCATTAGACCGAGTTGACGCAAGCACACGGCCGACAATTCGGAGATTTGAAGGTTGCTTGACATCATTTTGGAGCTCAAAGGCCAAATATATGCTTTAGGGTGTGAATTTCAGACTCTTCAGAATGAGAATCATGCTATGTTCATCTCCTTGCATGATCAGCTTAAAGATGTTCAACGTCAGGTTCAGGACATTGCAAAAGGCACTCTCGCTCAACTACAGGAAGACTTAAGGAAGTGGAAGGAACTGTCAAGTCTATGGAGGACTTTCAACTTGTTCGCATTCCTCGTGCTCCTTAATTTTCTTACTTTTTAATGCTGACAAAAAGGGGGAGAAGACTTTGCAGGCAGATTTTCATTCTATTCTCATTCCAAACCAAACCCAAACCTTCATTTCTAAATTTTTTTTTGGATTTAATAGTTTGTTATGTTTGTGATTGACATTTTGACTTTATCTTGAGTTTTTTGAATGTTTGCTTACTACTGCATTACTTTAAGCTGTTAAAATTAGATAAAGATAGTAATGTCTGCACATGATTAATGAGGTTTTTGTGGATGCAGATCTGTGTACAGGGTAAGTCTGTGTACAGGACATCTTATACTATTCTTATTCTAATTCTTTATGAGATATCTTTGCTAGCTTAAAAGTTGTTTTGCAGGGCAATAGTATTCAAATCTGCAGGAAAGTTTTGTCACCATAAAAAAGGGGGAGATTGTTGGATAAATTCTCTTCGTAGATTTTGAAGTTGACAAAACATTTCTCTCGCCTCTAGTCGAAGACTTGTAGACTCTACTGGCAAAGTCTGAAGATCAAAGTCTGACGCTAACAAGACTCAAGTTTTCAAAGTCTACTCTCATGGACAGTTTCCAGATCGACAAGATAAAAACTTCTATTCTGATTCTATATAGTTTTTACTTCAACGGCTAAGGAATATCTTTCGACTGGAATAAGCACTACAAGATTTTATATTCGTATCCGAATTTATATAGATTCTCTAAAGATTCACAACTTATTTGGAAAGTTCTACTTATGGAAACCAAGATCCCGATTGTATGGGCGAGCGGATTGATGGGCTATCTACACTTACCTTAAAGAGCTCGAGATCTCTCCAAATTGATTCTGTCCAACGGGTTGATTGGAAGAACTTCTTTGGAAGGTGCCAACGGTAATGAAGGCATGAAGAAGTGTATAAAGAGAGACGCTCAAGTTGTTGAAGGGTGCTGGATAGAAGAATTCCAAAGTTTGAATCTCCATGTTATGTTTGTGATCTTATTCTTCGAGCAATACATGTAATCAAAAGAGAGACCATAGTGTGGTGAGACCTTGAGGAAGTGTAGTAGAGTTTCTATACTGTGGACTCAAGAGCGTGAGACTGTAAACACTCTTTGTGATTCTTAGTGAAATCCAGCCAGAAGGGCTGTCCGTGCGGGAGAGTGGACGTAGGCTTGGTCTAAGCCGAACCACTATAAATCTGGAGTCTTGATTCTCTATCCCTAATCCTTTTATCTTTCATTACTTTCATTTGCAGCGATTGTTGTTTTTAATTCATTAATCTCTTATTCGGATTAAATTGCTAAAATCGCTTTAGTCACCTATTCACCCCCCTCTAGGTGCTAATTCTAGTCCTAACAACAGAGACATCAATTCGAAAGAAGATAATCACCTGCAGGGAAAGAGGGACCTCGGCAATGGCCACAGCAAAAATGAAGGCCTGAGAAATGGAGCCAAGACGCAATGCAATGCGTACAAAAAAAATCAACGCAAATTGCGGGACTCTGAGAGAGAGAGAGAGAGAGAGAGAGAGAGAGAAGGAGGAGGAGGAGGGCTTTCTTACAGTGAGTCACCCAAAACAACATTTTTTTTACAAGGTCTTTTCCAACATTTTCTTGAAGAATGAGGTCTTTGACATTATCGCTGTAACCCTGAGTTGTTGAAGTACTCCCTAACCACCCCCATGTCCCCACCGCCCACCTCCAGCGCCTGGAGCTGCCGCCTCCTCTTTGGGTCCGTCAGTGTGAGCACAGTGGCCAATGCAGCCACTGAGCTGCCACCAATGACGGCAATGGTTGTGCCGTCGACAGATGCAAAGTCAACCGCCGCAGTGGAGAGGGGCGGAATCTCCAACAGGGTGAATGGTCTCAACCTCAGTGTTGCCTTTGCGACTTTGATTGGGCTAGGATTCACTGCAGTCTCGGCGTTGTTCGCATTGTGGAAGCAAATGGGGGACGTTAAAGACACTGAGCAAGTCATTCTAATTATCTACACCTGCCGACGGTGATTAGGCTTAGTTTGCAAGGTTGTCGATTAGGCCCTGAAATGGGTGTAAATTAACAAGACAGAGCTTAATTCTCTTGGGTGTCCATACCTTTTTTATTCTTTTCTTTTTACCTTTTTTGGGAAGGAATTGTTTTCTTTTTGTTTTTTTTCTTGACAGAAAAACGGAATGGCTCACTGCACTCACAAACGGAAGCCCACGGCAGGAAGGGCTACGGAACCTGAGCTAGGGCTATAGTGGCGGCCCTCGTCAACCTAGCCTCGACCGGCAAGCGATGAGGGGCAAGGGCTGTGATCTCCCAATTGCTTAGTTGCACTCGCACACTCTTTGCATTCACGCAATTTGGTCGCAAATTGATCATAGGTGGAATATCTAAAAATACACAACTTTCTGTTGCGATAAAATTTTTGGCTGCACTTGGCAATCAACATAAGAAAAGACGCAATATTTGACTCATGACCTTCGAACAAAATTGACATTTCTTAGGTTTCTCATTAACTAGCATCGTTCACGTGGCCTGAAGCCCACGCATATCATCCTTTACACAATGTTGCAAATACCCACAACGACATTTTCCTTTCTAAGCCAAATGAAATAGGGTTCCAGAGATAAATGACCGTCATTATCTATGATTGGGATTCATATCTAGGATCAGAGCCTCGACCATTTGCCAAAGGGGCAATAATGAAATAAATGGACAAAAAGATTAGAAACATAAATTAATTCTCTACCCGTTAAAAAGGTATATTCCTCGATTCATCAGTTTTTACTTGCTTGATATTTCTTCAATCAGCCGATGTATGGTTTTTTTCTTCTTCTTTTCCTCCAATCAATCACCGAAAGCGCAAATTCTAATGCATCCAACACCATCAGCGACCGTATTCTCTATTTAGGAGAGATTCGATTTTGAAACTCTAAATTCAAATTGACATGCGGTACTTCAACACAAATAAAATCTCTCGTTTATTTCACGGTAACTTACTTAGTATACAATACATAAGTAAACATCTCATACAAGCAGCATTACTAATATTTTATTTATTCTTGTGCTTCTGAAGATGACTTGTTGAACTATGGTGGGTACCACAATTCTAACATGAAATGCATATTAACAACGGTAAAAGTGACGATGCTCTTCCTCCGCACAGTCGACGGGCAAACAAATTGAGGAATTCTAGAATCTTTTGCCTTACCAAAAGTATGAGTTTCTGAACAAGATTGCACAAATAAGCTATAGAGAGCAATATCAGCAACGGTAAATAGAGGAGGAAGAAGGAGAGGCCTCCGAACAACAACAATGTAGGCAATGCAATGGAGAGGGAAAAAGAAAGGATTGTCAGGAAGCAAAAGATGCGAGCACCGCAAGCAGTACGAAAGATTGGTAGATGAGCAACAAGTGGAAGGGACAAGAAGCAATAGAGAAGGAGAGTAAAGATGGAGAAAAACATGGTAATGGGATGGGTTTCAAAAGGAGAATTGGAACTCCCTTCATACTTCATTGCAATGTAGTTGAGAATAGCTGGAATGATTAAGGTAAGTATGGCATGCATGTTTGTCCTCTGATCATGATCAATAACAAGCATTTTTGGATTTGTGTATATTTAGGGAAAGAGAAAGATGATGAGGAGGAGCAATGGTAAAGTGAATGGTGAGGAAGAGGATGAGAATAAGGCACAATAGCAAAGCGAAAGGAAGCAAGCGATTTTATAGGATGTGTAGTCTGGTGTGATTATGATTACGAACGTAGACATCGGTCCAAAGGGGGAGCCTACCTAAAAAAGTCCGGAGGTGTCAACATCAATCGAAGACCAAGTTGCAGGGCTCCTTCTTAAGTGCATCAATGCTTTTGTGCATTAATATTGTAAACGCAAGACCAAGAGTCTATAACAAGCATTTTTGGATTTGTGTATATTTAGGGAAAGAGAAAGATGATGAGCATTTTTGGATTTGTGTATATTTAGGGAAAGAGAAAGATGATGAGGAGGAGCAATGGTAAAGTGAATGGTGAGGAAGAGGATGAGAATAAGGCACAATAGCAAAGCGAAAGGGAGCAAGCAATTTTATAGGATGTGTAGTCTGGTGTGATTATGATTACGAACGTAGACATCGGTCCAAAGAGGGAGCCTACCTAAAAAGGTCCAGAGGTGTCAACGTCAATCAAAGACCAAGGTGCAGGGCTCCTTGTTAAGTGCATCAATGCTTTTGTGCATTAATATTGTAAACGCAAGACCAAGAGTCTCTATCCGACGGTCGTATATTTGTTTGTGTGAATCATTCACCATGATTCTTTTGCAGAAATTAATTTTCGAGCCCTTCAAATTTCTGTAAAGTGGACATTTGTTTGGGATGAATTTACTTTACTCGAATCTCATATTCGCACTCTTTTAGGAGATACTCTTACGTTGATGAGGGACATGTGAGTTCAGTAAATTTCAATTCTTGAATGACGAGACCCATCAAAATTATGGGCACAGGCGTTCGATTCACATATGCTGGAATCGTTAAAGAATTTTTCCCTTACTGGACTCAAAGCTGGATTAACCTTGTGTCCTCCTAGGATTGTGAGGTGATATGCCCAAAATTTGCTGGAGAGTCTCCCTCCGATGGGATTCATCGGTGTTTCCTTTGTGGGCAATTGTTTCTCAGCGGCCACATATGGATCGAAACTTCATATGAATGCCTTGAAAAAGAGGAGAGAGACATAAAGTGGAAAGAAGATAATCGCGTGCATTCGCGCGCGGGAGAGAGAGAGAGAGAGAGATTTTGGCCATGGCCACGGCTAAAAGTGAAAGCCGGAGAAATGGAGACGAGAAGCTATCCAATGCGTACACAAAAATTAACGCGAATTGCAGGACGAGAGAGAGTGAATCACCTAAATTAGCTTTTTTCAAGGTTTTCCAAAGCCAAATTAAATGAGGATTTCAAAAATAATATGCAATGCCAACCTTAAATTTTTAATTTATTTAATGTTGCCTTTGAACTATCCATAAATACTCAATCTAGCCCTTAAATTTTTTAATTTGTTCAATCTAATCACTTTGCTTTCCATAACAAAGTCAAATTAGTTTTTCTGTACTATTATTAAGTTTTCATAATTACTTTATTGCCCGAATTTTTTAATATACTCTCATTGTAATACTTTTCCTAAATCAATATCTTCTTTTTTAAACCTTTTTGGTCTTTATAAATATTATGATAATTCCATTTAAATGTTATCTCCATAACAATAAAAGTAACACCTCCTTTAGGGTTACCTATTATGACATGGAGGATACATTTGAGTAACAAATACCATTTTCAGATTTTTGTGAGGTGAAAATTAGTTCTCAATAAATGTATCACATGGGTACTAGTTTGGAATTGTTAATGTTATTATCCCTTAAAAAGGTGTTTTAATAAGGATATCTATATCGATACTAATTTATCTATACATTATCATACTTATATTAAACTGAATCTCGTTCCTAATTATTTAGATAAATAATTTTTTTCAAATGTTTTTGTTTTGAGTTTTCTTAATTAATTATTCAAATGTGTAAATTAGAAAATTAAAATAGCTGGAATATCAACAAGATATTACTGTAAACGAGGTCCAACTTTTACTACTATAGATATCATAAGCTTTTTGCCTAAAAAAAGAAAAAAGATGATGATTTAACATTCCCACGATGGGAATGTCGATATAACCATTTGCAATATGTAGAAAATAGAAACATGGAAATTAGGCGTCTTTCACAGGAGTTGAGTTGCTGCATTTTGGTTGCTATTAATGCAAATCAAGGAAATTGGTGTAGAGTTTATAAATAAGAAGTTAGCGAAATCAGTCATTTCTGGTCATTTGAAGATTCAGCTCCTTCCTTGAAGTTTCAACGAAAGTGTGAACTTTGACCATAAACAGTCGAACTAGAAACCTTTTAACAGAAAAAGTAAAGTCCGATCTTTTCTCAGAAGGAAGAATGCCAAAACGTCAAGGTAACACGCAGTCTTGCGATCGGTTCGTCGGTTGGTTTCACAGAAACTTTTTTGGACTTATAATAATCAGTCCAAGTAAGAACTTAGGCTGCCTTTGGAAACAACTTTAGGAATGGGCTTTGAACACCCAAAGTCTTTTTGGCTAAATATTGGGTGTTTGGGAAAAATTTGCCAAACCTCATTAAGAAAAAGTTAGGCTTCTGAAGGCTGAAAACTCAAGACTGGTCTTGGGGTGCCTTGGGTGTTCAACTTTCTAGGCGTGCAAATATGGACTGTTCATCTTGTCTCTTGAGGGTGGCTAGCAGGATTGCATAGGGCTGCGAGGGGTCGGCGACGGGCTAGAGGGAGGCCGGTGACGGTCACGACGACCGTCATCGAGGGGTCGTAGTGACCTCCGTAGGGGGCCGCTTGATTTGGGTCGCCGTGACCTTGCCGGGGGTTGCTCGACCCCAGGCGGCCCTCGCTGAGGCGCCCCGACCTCAAGCAAGGGTCTCACTTGGGCCGTGCGACCCTCGTTGGCAATTGCCTGACCTCAGGTGACCCTTGCCGGTGGTCTCTAGGGCCGCTTGAGGTCCAGCGACCTTAGACGACGACTACTGTCAATGATTGACGACGGTCGCTGCCCTTCACGGGCCAAATATATTTTTTTCTTTTTTTAATAATAAAGGTCCTTTGTAAATATTAGTCCTTCAAACACTATTTTACTCAAAAATACTTCATGATGAATTTTTAAATTACAATTTATCAAACGCAATTTGTATTTTAAAAAACCTCTTTAACTTAAAGCCCTTTACATTTTCCTAAAGACCTTTCCCAAAAGTCCAACCAAATGCGCCTTTAAACGCCTCAAAGCGTCTTGCATTTGGACTTCTAATCAATTACGTAAGGCGCTGGTCCTAAGGCAATTGCCTTATGCATGACTTTTTGGATTTTACAAAAATTCGAAAATTGATTTTCTTCGAGATAATTGTGTTACATCAATTCACCTAAAATTCATTTGAGTTCAATAATCCTTGCGAAGACGGTAGAAGCGTCATAAGTAGACATTTCACTATCAAAACTTTTCGAACAGTTTCTTTTATGTCATTCGGAGGACAAACAATCATATAAGTGCTTTCAGCAATAAATTCCAACTTTCAAGAAAATGATAATTTCTACATGACTCTTTTCATACACAAGAAAAGAAAAGAAAAGAAAAGAAAGTTTAACGTAAACAATGAGGTGGCCCTTCATGATAAAACCGTGCCACTCACTTCAAAATTTTTAGACTCTCTCTGCCATTCTCCCTTTCGTTTGCTTTCACTTTGTCTCTAAAAGCAAATAAACCGACCCCAAAGGGACTGTAATCACCGATAAATCCAGTACATGAATCAGTGACTCACACCCTCGGCTAGAACTGGAAACTAAATCCACATCTGATAATATTGCCCCGTGATCGTATTCTCAGGGAGAAGTTCCAGAAATCCAATTTCACCGAGAAAGTGCCAAGAACCGTGCAGAAGATTGGTTTGGCCATGTGCCTGTGCCTATGCGTGCCCTACGGAATCACGTCCAAGTCGATCAACTACAGCCCCCCATTACGTCCATTAGTTCGAGAGTGCCTCTGACAGAAATACAACTTGAAACTAGGCCTTTGAATGTTGATTATCCAATTTACAGCTTTGCTCAGGCAAGTCTGGCGAAAATAGGAATTGACTCTTGTTCCCGTTCCCGCCAAAAGCCACACGGTAAATCAACAAGCGATTCGCCCCCTTCCATCAATACATCAAGCATAAAAAATTAGGGTTTCGACTTGAACTGCATTGAAAGTCTGAGCCCACAATTGTAGTAATATTCTACTTCATTTTGATTTTATCAGCGCGAACTTGAGCCACGTGTCCTCTTCTTGCTCTTCATTGCAGAAGCTCTTAATTTTTGCCCCAAAATGCCCCGATGTGAATTAGGGTTTAAAGAAGAGGGGGAATTTGGCTCGATTTGTCCCTAATAATTTGGGGGCAAACATGTGTAGTTATGTTGTTTAGGGTGTTAATGCTGAAATATTGCTATGTCGGATCTCTGACAAGCATGTTAATCAGAAAAAAAATGTTCAAATATTGTCTCATTGAATTTCCAACATCTCAAATCGGCAATAGCACTACAATGAAATGACTTATGAAAAGTTGACAATGAAGTGAGCACTAAAAGTTATCGCATTTTCAGTGCTCTTCCCCCCATAATTGAATTTGTTTCAACGAATCAACATTTCATGATTCTTTTGCACAAATGACTTTTCTGACTTATGAACATTTCGTAAAAATGACATTTGCTTTAGTTAATTTGCTTTACTTTGTTCTCTCGTTCACACTCTACTTGGATATATTCTTGGGTGCACTGAAAGTGTGGACCCATTGCTTATCAAGGAACCCACCAAAATTAAGGGCTCACATGAGTTGGACTCACGTGTACGCAAATCATTTCAGAAATTTCCCCTCTAGACTCCAAGACTGGTCAACCTTGTGCACTCTTAGGTATGTGAGATGATACGCCCACAATTGCTAGAGATTCTCCCTCGTTAAATTTGCTTAAATTGAAAGTAGAAGGAAGTAGAACACCCCAGAAGACAAGTAAATATTGAACTTTCCTCTACCGAAAATGGTAGCTCCCCTCTACCGAAAATGGTAGCTCTTCTGATGTTAACCCAAATTTTCAATCCTTTTCCACTTTCCTCTTTATGAGAACGATGTCTACTCTGATTCTGGAACGATCGTGAGGGTCTCAAGCTCGGTGAATTTGGATGCGCCCCAACGTCTCCTTCTTGTTTACTCCGCTGTGGATGATGGGTCACGGTTAGTGCTTATTTCTCCTCCGATGACTCAATCCATCCCCCTCGCTGTCTCTTTTCTTGTTTGGTAGTTCATCCCATCAGCGAGATTGCTCTGCATGTTGCTATCTATCCTTTCAATTGTTATTCCTGATCCCTTGCCTGCCCATCTCCATCCGAACCCTACAATGTCAATTGGGTACACCACAATTCTCTTGATTGTGTCGGAAATAGTCTGTATCCCCTATCCGTGACTAGTTGCTAGTATCCATCTACCCTTTGTCTATATCCCCTGTTTGGAATTCCATCAATGGACAACATCCACTAGGACGAGACCTCGCGCCTTGCTGCTCTTTGTCAGAGGTTGGGACGCCCATGGTCCGAGCAGGATATTGAAGTCTGGGAAGAACCGCCGCCCCTGGACAAACTGGAGGAGTGTCAGAGGACATTGATTGGTAAGGTAATCTCCAATTCATCAATTAACTTTCAAGCATTTCAAACTACAATGAAGCGTGCATGGCGCACTGATCAAGTAGAGTTCACTCAGTCAGCATCGGGCTTGTATGTAGCAAAATTTGCATTAGAAAGTGAAAAACAACGAGTCCAAGATGGTGGACCATGGCTGTTCGCAAGTAATCTAGTTATATTTCAGGCCTGGCAGCCCAATATGCCCCTATCCTGTTATGATTTTTCCAAATGTGCAATATGGGTCCAAGTTATTGGCCTTCCTCTAGAATGGTGTACAAATTCTATGTTAGCCAAAGCTGTCAAACGCATAGGCAGAATGCTGAAAGTTAGGATGGATGTAAAAGATGGATCTACATCGAAAGTGGGTCGTGTTAAGGTGGACCTGAGTTTAAGCGAACCTTTGCAGCCAGGACAACTCATCCGAATCAACGGTAAAGCCTTTTGGTTGGACTTCCGCTACGAAAGGCTACCTCATTTCTGTTATTCATGCGGATACATAGGCCATTATGCAATGTACTGTAAAGACATACCTTTCACAGAAGCCAAGCTGGCGGGAAAGGAAAAGATGGCTTTTGGTCAATGGTTGCGAGCCGAGGTAAAGGAATATAGCCCATACTGGAGGACATTCTATGAAGGACAGCTTCCATCTAACGTCTCTGATGAAGTTGTCCCTGAAACTCCACCCTTCATGGCAGCCAACATCCCAGCTTTACCTCCCCCTGCAGAAGTCGACCAGAGGGCTGAATGTGATATTAGCACAGAACAGGGGAAAGTAGTGACAACTGACTTGATACCTGCTGAAACTAAGCTGAAAGGCATTCAGCTTGAAGCTAGGGATATGAACCGACACTCCTCTACCTTACAGTTGGGTCCCAATTTAGAGTCACAGCCAAACCCTCCATTGGCCGCAGTAAGAGCAGAGTATCTTTCGACTGGCGCACCTCCTCCTATGATGGCCACTTCCGGTGATGTGTTGTCGACCACAACTACCAAGACACCTGCAGCTCGACTGAGATCTGCAGCAGCACAAACACACAAGAAACTGAAGCCTTCCCATCTTATTGCTAAGGCAGGCTCGACAAAAAAACTTAAAAGGTATAACCCTGCTGAAGTGAGATCTCAGGTCTCTGATTACTTGGAAGATGTTCAACTTCTGGATGCTCCTATCCTCATGGCTGATGAAGTCAGCAAATGGGCTGAGATGGCTTGCCCTGAAAAGCCATCAGTAGCAAAATGAGATTCTTATGTTGGAACTGTCAGGGACTCGGCTCACCCCTGACGGTTCAAGCCCTAAAGGCCCTAGTGGTCAAAGAGAAGCCGGATGTGATTTTTTTAATGGAAACAAAGAATCGAGAGCAAGTGATTTCACGAGTTCAAAGACGGATACAATTCACAAAATCCTATATAGTTAACTCAGCAGGTAAGGCGGGAGGGCTGACGTTGTTATGGCAATCTAATATCTCTATTAATGTGGAACTAGTGACTACGGATTTCATCGATACTATATGTACAGACACGGGGCATGGTATGCCCATGAGACTGACTTGTGTTCATGCTCCAGCGACTCCTCAACTGCGCCAACCGTTATGGACAGCACTTCATAGAATTGCCGCGGCCAATACCTTACCTTGGATTTGCGCCGGGGACTTCAATGAAATCTCCTATCCATGGGAGAAGGTAGGTAAGAAATCTCCTATCCATGGGAGAAGGTAGGTAAGAAATCTCCTGATTTTTCTAGAATGCATTCGTTCCGAGAAGTCCTACATGATTGTGCATTGCTGGATATTGAAAGCAAAGGCTGCGCGTTTACCTGGACGAATCAGCGTGAAGGGGATGAGCAAGTGAAGGAACGACTGGACCGGGTTCTTTGCAATTGGAACTGGAGAACCTTATTTCCAGAGGCTGAGGTCTTCGCTCTACCTGCAGTTGGATCGGATCATAGTCCCTTGGTGCTCAACACTGAAGTTAGACAACCTCGCATGGGCAAGACTTTCAAGTTTGAAGCATATTGGTTAGAGAACCAAACCTGTAGAGATGTCATAGCTACAGCCTGGTCATCGGCTCCAACTAGGGGTAACTCCCTTCAACACAAATTATCTCAGGTTAGAAGGGCTCTTTTACAGTGGAGTAAAGGCACTTTCAAGCACGCCCTTGAGCAGATAGCACATCTCCAGCAACAATTACAATTACTAACAAATCGTACGCATTCTTCCCATGATAGACAGCTAATCAAAGTGTTAAAAGCTCAGTTATATACTGCATGGAAACAGGAGGAACAGTACTGGGCAATGCGTTCCAGGATAAATTGGCTTCGGTGGGGCGACAAAAACACGAAATTCTTCCATGCGACTACCATTCAGCGTAGAAATAGAAACAGAATTAGAATGTTGCTGGATGATAACCAGCAATGGGTTCGGGAAGAAACTCGCCTTAAAGATATGACACTGGAGTTCTTCTCAAACCTATACCAAACAGAAGGCTCTAGAGCTTATGGCCCAATTCTCGACAAATGTGAAAGTCAGGTAACCTCTGTGATGAATGATACACTTATCTCCAATTTCAGTCGAGAGGAAGTGAAACTAGCCGCCTTTTAGTTGGGGAACACTAAAGCACCGGGTCCTAATGGTTTTAATGGTCTCTTTTATCAGCATCACTGGGATATTATTGAAGATCAGGTATTCTCTACAGTTCAGCTATTTTTTCATACTGGTACCTTGCCCCCGGAGCTAAATCGCACCAATCTTACACTAGTGCCTAAAGTTCCCACTCTAGAAAGTCTTGACCAGTATCGCCCTATTAGTCTTTGCAATTATGCATATAAGATCATATCTAAGGTGCTAGCCAACCGACTGAAACCATTTCTTCCCGATCTTATCTCAAACGAACAAAGCGCCTTTGTCAGCGGACGTCAAATACAGGACAACATTTTAATAGTACAGGAAGTACTTCATCAACTCAGGACCAGAAAACGCAAGCGAAAATTTCAAGCTGTTGTCAAAATGGACATGAAAAAGGCCTATGATCGAGTTGAATGGGATTTTCTTAGAGATTATCTTCTCAAGATAGGTTTTCACTCTACATGGGTACAATGGGTTATGCAGTGCATCTCCACAGCCTCTATCAGCGTCAAATTTAATGGTGAACAACTGAATTACTTTTCCCCGACGCGTGGCCTTCGACAGGGAGATCCTCTTTCCCCCTATCTATTTATAATATTGGCAAATGTGTTGACTACCCTTATCCACCAAGCTGTCCGGGTGGGAAACTTAAAAGGTATACGACTTAACAGGAGCTGTCCCACTCTAACTCATTTGTTTTTTGCTGACGACGCCATTTTCTTTTTAGATGGGTCAGTCTTGGAATGCCAAGAACTGGCCAACATCCTAAATCAATATTGTCTAGCAACGGGATAGGCTATCAATAGAAATAAATCTGGGGTTTTTTTCAGCAGACCTTGCCTAGAAGCTCTTCAAACCAGATTGGCACAGGAACTCAGAATCCCCGTGCTGGCCAAAACAGGTAAATATCTAGGTATCCCATCGGATTGGGGACGCTCTAAACGTGATATGTTTGCATGGATTCTAGGGAAAGTCAATGCTAAACTTGATGGCTGGAAAGAAAATCTTATGTCGAAAGGTGGAAAGGAGATCCTGATAAAAAGTGTTGTACAGGCAATTCCCCAATATGCCATGTCTATTTTTAAAATCCCTGTCTCGCTTTGCAAAAGTATTGAAAGAAAGATTGCGCGTTTTTGGTGGCAAAGTGATAGTAAAAGAGCGGGAATACATTGGAAGAGTTGGGAAGCACTGAAGATTAGGAAGGAACTGGGAGGACTTGGCTTTAGAGACCTCATTGATTTTAATAAGGCAATGTTGGGGAAACAGGCCTGGCGACTACTGCAACAACCTACTTCTTTATGGGCAACTCTGTTTAAAGGCTTGTATTACCCTGACCGGGATTTCTTAACGGCCTTACAGTCGCGACCAAATTTTCGGGTGAACCACCTAGGGTTTGGCTAATGGATTGTTAAGCCTAAACTTAACTCGGGCTCTCCCAAGCCCATACCAATTCGCGATTTAAATTCAAATATCTAGCATGCAAAAAGGGAGTCGCCACTAATCAGTTTATGGTAGGTCGATTAGACACCTAAGTAAAATAATGGGAGAATTATCTTACTCCTACGAACCAGAGATTTGTGAGTTCGGGGACTTGATTACGTTAGATTTCTCTAACGCCCTTTCGGTACCTTTTCTTTTATCTTTTGAAAAAATGTTTGGCAAACAGCTTGAATTAATTTCATTTTCCTAACATGTGAGGTGATCATACGAGTGCGCAAACCACCAATTTAACACTCAAGAAAGCAAATAAAATAATGCAGGACTTACCTCAAAGCAACGAAGATGTTAGATCAGAATTCACATCAACAATCTTAGATATGATTTCTAATTAATAAGCAATCACTCAATTTTTGCCCTCACTTTTTAATGAGAATTATAGTCCATATGCAATGCAATGTTTCTAATCTAATATGAAATGATATGGCATGACAAAATGTCTTAAACTATATGAATGAGTAAAAAGAAACTAATGATTTCTTAATGAACATGCAATAATTAAATATGCAATCTAAATTAACCAAAATGACCTAATTCTAATGACGTGCAATTTCTAATTAAATGAACCTAATAATAAACCCTAAATGACGTACATTTAGTGGGTCTAATTCTATATGACATGCACATGAATTTTCTATTCTAAAAATGCAATATATTCTAGAAATTGAAACTAATTTATCCTAAGACAAATTTTATGAAATTCGAAATTAAGGAAAATGCAAAACATAACTATCTAGATTAAGATTCTATCTAGCTTATATTAAGGATCGGTCGAGTAAATCCTAATTTAAACTAAGATATTATCTTAACCTAGCAAGCTCTAACCTAAGATACAAAAACCAATCTAAACTTAAAATAAAACATGCAATTTATTCTAATATGCCATGACGTGCAAATAATGCCTTCATTCCTAATTTTTTATGAAATTCGAAATTAAAATTAAACATGCAATTCAGATATAAAAAAAAAAAAAAAACTAACACCCTAAATGAGTGCACTTTTTCTTTTTCTTTTTCATGATTCAAAATAAAATCCATATTCTAATCATGCAAGATAATAATAAAAAAACTAACCCTAATTCAAACTCTTTTTTGGATTTTTCCTTTTACGAAAATAAAATTGACTTAAACACAACGACATCAAATCAACCAAGATAAAATTGATATTCGAAAATTGGCGAACCATATCTCGCGCATGAGATCGGGTTGTCCAATTTTAAAATTAAATCGCGAATCGAATCTCGGGCATGAGATCGGATTGTCGATTTTTACAAGGGATTGCGAGTCGGATTTCGGGCGCGAAAATCGGATTGACAAACCCTAATTTGGGGGGCACTTTCATGTCGGAATATCAATCATCCATTCATGAGTAATTCTAAAAAAACAAAATAAATAAATGAAAATAATATAAAAAAAATAAATAGAAAAAGAAAGAAAAAGCTACCTAATTGATTTCCTTTTCCTTTTTTGCTTTTTGTTTTTTTTTCTGTTTTCCCTTTTGCTTCCAAAAGCAAAACTAGGCAGCTCGTGCGTGAGTCTCCAAGGGGCTGATCGGAGTAGGTCACCAACGACGGCGGGTCACCGGAGCTCCGGCGAGGGAGACCAGCAGCAGGCGCATAGCGAGGAGGCTCGGGTAGAGGTGGCCGGCGGCAAGGCAGCGTCAGGGGTAGGGGTGCAATTGCAGACTTCAATCGACGACGAGAGCAAGGGGCTCGGATATGGCGAAAGGCGGAACAACAAACCAACGATGTGGGCTTCAATGGCATCGAAGAGCGGAGGCGTGATTTGATCAGAAGGTGAGGCGCGGCGACCAGCTCGGATCTGTTGGTGTCTGGGCAGGAGGTTCGAGTCGAATAGATTCGTCCAAGGCAGGGGTGTCGCGGCGCGACGTCAGGTGGGCTGGCGCTCGGGCGAAGGTTGGGATCGGCAGTAGCTTCGTCGGACGGAATATAGGGGCGGAGCGACTTGCGACCTGGTCGCTGATCGGAGGTCCAGGCGGTCGGATGGGCGGCGATGGTCTCGTGCAGGGGCGAAACTCCGGGTCACACCAGGCGGAGCGGAAGCGGGTCGCGGCTGGGCGGAAGGTCCGAGTCGCGGTGGCTGAGGCGGAGCGCGGGCACGGGTGAAGAACAGCAGCAAGTGAGGGAGATGATGAACAGTATCAGTCCAATCACCCCCTCCCTTTTTACTTTTTGCCTCCCCTGTCTCCGAATCCTCTCTCTATTCTCACCTTTTACTTTTTTTACCTTTTAAAGAAAACAAAAGTCTCGCCCCCCCGAAAAAGAACAAATAACCCCCTTTTTATAGGTGAAAGACTTGTGATTTCAATTTTTTCCGAATCCGAATCCACATCGGTAACACTTTTTTTTTTCACCAATTTTATCCCATATTGATAAGGATTCAAGATTTTGATAAAAATTTTTCTCTAAATCTAAATCTTGCCCAAATAAATCACAATATTTCGCCATATCCACTCAAAAACTCATCATATCTCGGAAAATTTTGAATTTCTATTTTCTCACAAGATAATTTCTGATCATTTAAAAATAGGCTTGGCCAACTAATTTAAACCCATCCGCCACCGATTCAATAAAAAAACAAAATAAATGCAAATCAAAAATAAATGCAACCTAAATCTATATGTTATGAAATTAATAAAATTAACCTCTTAATTTTTTATGCAATAAATAAATTAATTAAATTGCCAAAATTTAGGTGTCAACAGCTGCCCCTCTTTGAAGGTGAGCTCATAAAGGTTGCTTTCAAAGACAAATTGAAACCTGAATTTTGACCATACACATGCACCAAATGATTTGATTTTATTTTTTTTCGGAAATTAAATCCCATTTTAAAATGCAATTTATGATGCATGGAAATGCTAATGCAAATGCATGATGTGAAAGGAAAGAACGTACCTACAATTACTTACTAGTCAGTGCAGCAAAGCATCTTGAGGTACATGATAAATCCCTATTCACTCCACAAGTACCCAACTCTCACTCAGGCTCTTTGAAGAGTCAAACAGGTAATAGATTGAAACATTGAGATTGAGAAGAACATTCATATCCATAGTGAAATGTTCAACGACAAGAATTAAGACATCTAGATCCAGATTAAGATGTCAAAAGAACCTACCCGAAATATCCTACCTTCAAAGAGGGTAAAATGACTCAAGATAGATTGGTGTTACAAGTCCAAGACCCGTACCATTCTACGGTCGCCTAAATGATGGCTTTGTAAAGAAACTGCTTTCCTAGGACCCGTACCATTCTACGGTCGCCCAATATGGGAAACAAATGTTTGATTGTCTTTAGGACCCGTACCATTCTACGGTCGCCTAAATGAGAATTTACCTTTTCCAGGACCCGTACCATTCTACGATCACCCGAATAGGGAAATAAATGTTTTGTCTAGGACCCGTACCATTCTACGGTCGCCTTGAACGGGGATTTTACCTTCGGGACCCGTACCATTCTGCGGTCGCCCGAATAAGGAAATAAATGTTTTTTTTGACGGAAAATTGATTTTTCAAGACCCGTACCATTCTACGGTTGCCTGAATAGAAAATTGCTTTTCCAGGACCCGTACCATTCTACGGTCGCCTGTTAGAGCAATAAATGTTGTTTAGGACCCGTACCATTCTACGGTCGCCTAAACAGAGGTTTTGCTTGGCTAGGAACCGAACCATTCTTCGGTCGTCCAGCATTGCAATTTGGAGAAAAATCTTTGGGGACAACTCAATCGAGTGTCAATATATTCAAAAAGGGAATACCTGTGCAACGATAAATATTCAAGGTATGGATAGAGATATACTTACCTGATAACATCTCTGATCCTCAGGGATATGTCTCCTGTAAAACTTGGTTATAGGAGAGGCAATATGCATTTAGAGTCACAAGCATGCATTAATTCAAGTGAGGTTCATGCGTGATTATTTCTATCAATCTTGCATCACCTAATTTCCATTGGGGAGGATTTCAAAAGAATATTCCAATCTGAACACATGAGTGTCATGGATATGTCAAATGAGAGATCTTTCAGTCTAAAAGGACTTTTCACTCGTCCTCATTAAAATGGCTATTTCATCATGTCCTTTGATGTAGGATCTTGACAGTCACTCTATCTCACCATCATCATGTCAAACAAGGGTCTGAGCAATCTCGGAAGTGGTACGACCTTACCAATCTAAGAGGTCTTTTAATAGGGACTGTAATGTGAGCTTGGTCAACAACTTAGTAAAGGAGACTCCTTGAGTCGAGGCTTTTGAAAAATGAGTGATATTCTGCAATCATCTTTGGGTTTACAAGTCAAGAAACATGCGAAATGAGGCAGAAATCGTCTTACTCGCACTTCTTCAAGCGATGCTTTCAAACATATGAACTTTTACGTTAATTCAAGTGCCATAATCTGAAGAGACTTTGCAAGGGACGTAACGTAGGCTTGGTTCATGGGTTGAGAAACGAAAGGATCATTAGGCTCAAAAAGTGTTTAGGGGGTCAAAGTTGGTGATCATCTTGACATTTCCACCAATTTTCTCTTCCACCGTCGAAGATTTTCTTTACATCACAACTCCATTGATTGCAACATCTCAGCGTTTGAGTTTTTTTTTTTTTAATACCACTTTGTGGGGGATACAACTCAAGTGTTTCATTTTTCTTTTTTGGGCATTGGCCTTGCTTTTACCAAGCACACTGCTTTTTCATGCCTCATTTTTGCACTTGCTTTCTTTGGACTACACAGCCTCCAGCATTGTAAACCATGCTACTTAAATGGTATGTTTTTCTTGCCTTGCCCCAGTGTGGGGGATGATCACCAACTGGGTTAAATGCGAAATGAATTCATAGGCTCAAGTGGGCTATGCAATGGATAAAGTGTATAGGATAGAGAAAGAACCGCTCTTCGTCGTCCTAAGGCACTTAAATTAACACATAAGTTACATTGCGAAAGCAAAACTCGAAGATTGATACAAGTGTGAATAAGAAAACTCCTATCATTCATTTCAAATTTGTCCCAATGTGGGATGATCCTTGACAGGGATAATTTAAAGAAGCTCTTCATGTGTGTGGGCTCAAATGGCTAAACAAGGGGTATACCTGTAGTGTTTTTGGTAGAGAAAGAAATTGCCTCTCGTCACCTCAGTTGACGTACCCTTTGCGAGATCGCCCTTTTCCTTGCGGACATGGAAGTTTTCCACACAACTCACCGGGGATTGGTGTATGAAATAGTGTATAGAATAAGGTTCGCCTTTCATCATTTCAAAGCATCCCATTTGACATATTCAATTCATCTTACGCAATTCATCAAGGAAAACACACAAGATTTGCAACAAATATGAACAATTCAACTCATTGAAGCAATTTATTTATCTCAAAAATGTTTGCAATTCAAAACATGACACAGCAAATTCAATCATGGGTAATATTTCTTGACAGCATCAGAATTCACTGGAGTGGAAAACTCACGACCATCCATTTCTACCAGGATCAAAGCACCTCCAGGAAGTACCTTCTTCACTATATATGGACCACCGTAGTTCGAAGCAAACTTGCCACCAGGATCCGGAAAAATCAGCAACAGCTTCCTTAGAACAAGGTCATTTACCTCGAAATGTCTTGGTCTCACCTTTCGATTGAAGGATCTAGCCACCCTCTGTTGATAAGTTTGGCCATAGCAAAGAGCCTTCAGTCTTCTTTCATCAATCAAATTTAACTATTCAAGTCTTTACTGCGTCCACTCAGCCTCAGACAACTCCATTTGGGATAAAACTCTTAGAGAAGGAATCTCCACTTCCACAGGCAGAACTACTTCCATGCCATACACCAAAGCAAAAGGGGTTGCCCCAATAGAAGTGCGGATCGATGTCCGGTATGCCATTAGTGCGAAGGGTAACCTGTCATGCCAATCTCGATAATTCTCAGCCGTCTTAGCCGAATCTTTTAATGTTCTTATTGGCCGCTTCAACAGCCCCATTCATCAGGGGGGTAAGGAGACAAATTCAAATGCCTGATCTTGAACTCGTTGAACAACTCATCAATAATTTTGTTGTTCAAATTTGTCCCGTTGTCAGTGATGATTGCTTCAGGGACGCCATAGCGAGCAATTATATCTCGTCTGATGAACTTTGCAACATTGCGAGCAGTGACACTTGCAAAAGACATAGCTTCAATCCATTTGGAGAAATAGTCTATCGCCACCAAAATGAATCGATGCCCATTGGAAGCCTTGGGATTGATTGGGCCAATCACATCAATACCCCACATCGAGAAAGGCCATGGCTCAGAAAACTGGTGCAACTCAGTTGGAGGAAGCTTTATCCTATCTCCATAGATCTGGCAACGATGACAACTTCGAACATGCTGAATACAGTCACCCTCTAGTGTGAGCCAGTAGTAGCCTAATCTCATAATCTTCTTAGCCAACATGTGCCCATTCATATGAGGGCCACATACTCCTTCGTGCACTTCTTGCATGATTTGAGTGGCTTCGGCTGCATCCACACACCGCAACAAGACTGAATCATAAGACCTCTTGTACAAACTTTCACCACCGATGAAGAATTTTGAGGCCATCTTCATGATATACTTCCCCGTCACCGGAGTACTTCCTTCGGGAATTCTTGCTTCGAATGTAATTCATAATATCATAATACCATGGCTTTCCATCTGATTCCTCAGCCACGATCATGCAATAAGCTGGCTTCGGTAGAACCTCTATTTTCAAAGGCTCAACTTCTAATCCATCAGTGACTTGCAACATAGAAGCTAAAGTTGCAAGTGCATCTGCGAATTGGTTGTGAGACCTCGATAAGTATTCAAATGAAACTTCATCGAATTCTTTGATTAAATCCTCTAGATACTTGTGATACGGGAGCAGCTTGGCATCTTTAGTTTTCCATTCACCTACAGTCTGTAGTATGATTAGCGCGGAATCCCCGAATACTTTTAGCTTGGCCACACCCATCTCGATTGCGGCTTGAAGCCCAAGGATGCAAGCTTCATACTCAGCTACATTGTTAGTGCATGGGAAGATCAACTTCGCAGCTACTGGATGATGTTGTCCATCTGGGGATATCAGAACTGCCCCAGTGCCAGAACCAGACAAATTGACAGCTCCATCAAAGAACATTGTCCATGAGTCTTCATTTACACTCAAAACACGATCATCTAAGAAACGGTCATCTTCATTTGAGACTCCTGAATTCTCAGCCAATAGATCAGCAATCACTCGACCCTTAACCGACTTTTGTGGCATAAATTGCACATCAAATTCGGAAATTAAAATCTGCCATTTAGCCAACTTACCCACCAAAGCTGGCCGATCAAGTAAGTACTTGATGGGGTCATTCTCAGTCACGAGGAATATCTGGTAATGCAATGTATACTGCCGCAATCTATGCAATACCCATACAAAGGCGGCACAAGTTTTTTCCACATTAGGATATTTCAATTCAGATACCGTGAATTTTTTACTCAGATAATAAATGGCCCGTTCTTTTTTATCGACAGGACTTTCCTGAGCCAACATTGCACCCAATGATTCACTATAAATGGTGAGGTAGAGAATCAAAGGATGCCACGGTGGTGGCGGAACAAGCACCGGTGGATTCATCAAGTAAAGCTTTATCCTGTTGAATGCTTCTCGACATTCATTGTCCCAGTTGACTCGTGCATTCTTCTTTAGGAGCTTGAAAAATGGCTTGGCAGTTTCAGAAAGCTGGGAAATGAACCGAGCTATGTAATTCAATCTCCCCAGAAGGCTCCGGACTTCTTTTACTGTTGACGGAGGTTGCAACTCACATATAGCCTTAGCCTTGGATGGATCGATCTCAATCCCCTTACTGCTCACAATGAATCCGAGTAATTTACCGGATGTTGCTGCGAACACGCATTTAGTGGGATTTAGACGAAGCTTGAATTCACGGAGTCGATCAAACAACTTCTTCAAGGTCTCGACGTGGCTTTTTCCAGGTCGAGTCTTTGCAATCATATCATCAACATAAACTTCAATCTCTTGATGCATCATATCATGGAATAATGCTACCATGGCTCGCTGGTAAGTTGCTCCCGCATTCTTGAGTCCAAACGGCATAACCTTATAATGAAAGGTTCCCCACGGGGTGATAAATGCAGTTTTCTCCTTGTCTTCCTCATTCATCCTTATCTGATTGTACCCAGAAAAACCATCCATAAATGAGAATAGTTCAAATCCGGCAGTACTATCGACAAGGACATCTATGTGAGGTAACGGGAAGTCATCCTTCGGGCTGGCCTTGTTCAAATCCCGATAGTTGATACAAACCCGAACTCTACCATCCTTCTTCATTACCGGCACGATGTTAGCCACCCATTCAGGATATTGTGAGACTTCAATGAATCCCACTTTCAGAAGCTTCATCACTTCTTCCTCTATCTTCTTTGAGAGCTCGGGTTTAGTTCTCCGCAACCTCTGCTTCTTAGGTGGCATGTCTGGGTTAGTAGGCAAACAGTGTTCCACGATTGACGGGTCTAAACCAGGCATGTCAGCATAGGTCCATGCGAAGATGTCTTGATATTCATTCAGTAGCTGAATTAGGCGCTCAGCCTCATCTTTGGGGAGACTTGCCCCAATTTTCACCTCCTTGGCTTCTTCAGTGTCACCTAAATTAATAGTGACAGTCTGCTCGGACGTAAGAGCCTTAGCTTTTTCATGTTGCTCCCAGTTACGTTGCATCTCAATGGAATCCTTGATTGAATCTTCAGGATCATCATTATCAACACTTGCTACATTGGATTGGACCATCTCCACACCTTTGCATGCTATATGATCATCCCTGAAACAGAATGTAGATAGATAAAAAAAAAAAAAAAAACAAACGGGGTAAATCATATTTTATCTTTTCGGAAGATTTTTGAAAGGAAAAATAAATAAATAAAAATAAAAATAAAAATAAAACAATTGGAAAAACATTTTTTTTTGAAACATTTTGACACAAGAAAGCAATGATGAAACCCGGCCTCGAGAATTCTCCTTGGATTTTTCATTTGTTATATCGGTTGGATATCATCACCGGGCTAGTTTAGTGTGCCTCATCACGCTCTCAAAATAAAGGTTGTAATTTTATTGAAATTCATCAATCAATTACAATTTATTGAATGGAAAATGCAATTCAAGTCCTAAGAAGAAAGTGAAAAAGAAGAAACAGAAAACAATCCCTAGAAAGCAATAAAAAATTCCCACGCAGGGGAATGTGTGAAAGTGATAAATGGGTTACTCTTGTGGGCCAGGGCCCATTTCTTCCAGAAATTCTCCATCAATGGCTCCTATGACGAGGTCATTGAATAGAATTGTGATTCCTTCCAAGGTGTCATCAGAATCCTCGGTCTTTGGAGGCGTTGGATCATCCATGCCATCCCATCCAGTTGGAATTATGGTGCGGGGTCAATATAAGAGCTAGGAGGAGCCGAATACTTCACCATATAGTCGAATTTTCCACTTGGCTGCCCTAGAGTATCCATAACTTTCGCTTCATCTCTCATCATAATTGGAGGACCAGGGAATGTCTTGCGAATGTTTGGAGATGGTAAATTTTGCCTCCCTCGCCCTTGTTCAGGTGGCGAGTTGTGCGTTCCCCATCTAGAACTTCCTCCACCTCTTCCATGGTACCCTAATCCAGGCGAGATCGGGACCTCGAGGGAGCTTCAATGGGGTTTTGAATACCCGACCCTCTTCTTCCAAGACCATGGCCAGGAACAAAGCCATTCCCGACCATCACCTTTCCTACCATAAGGGTAGCATTTGAAACCTCAGGAGTGGGTGGTGACAAATCTCGAGAAGCCTGTATAGTGGACACCAACTCAAATGAGTAGTAACTCGATTCGAATTCAACATCTGGCTCCACATAGGGGATGCTCGTCTCATGGTAGATTCGATGATCATCCTCTCCATAAACAGTGACCAGCTTTTCTTTGATTACGAACTTCACAGATTGATGCAGACTTGAAGGTACCGCTCCCGTAGTGTGAATCCAGGGACGACCCAGCAAAAAATTAAATGAGGTAGGGATATCCATTACTTGAAAGGGGACATTGAAAACAACCGGTCCTATTTGCACATCAAGATGAATCCCTCCGAGCACCTCCTTCTTTGTGCCATCAAAAGCTCGCACAAAAGTCTTTGCAGCATGTATCTTGGACGGGTCTACCTTAAGGCGGTGAAGAGTGGCCAACGGACATATATTTAGGGCAGACCCATTATCAATGAGCACTCGGGACACATGAGAAACCTTGTGCTTGACCGATATGTAGAGTGCTTTATTATGCCCCCTACCCTCAAGAGGGAATTCCTCATCAAAAAAAGCAATCATGTCCTTGAGAAGGACCGATCCCACAAAATTCTCCAGCTTATCTGCCTCAACCGTTTCGGGTACATGAATTTCACTCAGCACCTTCATCAGCGACTTTTGATGCACAGAGAATGTTTAAAGGAGCTCGAGCAAAGAGATCTGAGCGGGCATCTTTCGCAATTGCTCGACCACATTATACTCACTTGCTTTAATCACAGCCAGAAATTCTTTAGCTTCTTCGTCAGTAACAGGCTTTGTGGGTTGATCATTGGCTTGAGCGTAAGTACGACCAGACCTCGTAACAAGGTCAACATTTAGGTCATAGGACCAAGGCACCGCTTTGTTGTCGACATACTCATATGGTTGAGGTATCTCGATCACAATCTCCTCATCAGATGCATCTTCTAGCGGGGGCATATCCGCAAGCAAAGGATCTACTTCTTCCTTGCCATCATCGAAAGCAGCCTGCTCCTCCTCCCAGTCAATAATGATGTGGAAAACGGCAGAAACTATGTAGTTACGGTCAGCATACATGATGGCACCATTATCTACCATTTTGGCAACCCTTTCTCTCATCAGTGATAATGGAATGTTCTCATGACGTGGATAGTATCCAGCTCTCACTAACCCATTATAAGCATCCACCACATGCACCTTCGGGTTCTTGATTCGATCGTCAACATGTTCAAAGATAGCATTCACCCTATCTTCATGCTCGGGTAGAGGATTCTTCTTGACATTCGGTTGGGCGGTGTTGAAGGCAAACGCCTTGGTGTCCAAAGGTAAGTTTTGGACCTTATGCTTCAAAGTCATGCATTCATCAGTCGAATGTCCTACTTCCCCCGTATGATACTCGCATTTCTTAGAGGGGTCGTAGTTAGAAAATTTTTCAGCATTAGGTCGCTTTGGCTCGTAAGACAGCAATTCCTTCTTTTGAAGGACCTTTAAGACCTAGGACAGAGAACCGGGAAGAGGAGTGAACTGCCTCTTAAAAAATGGTCGAGGCGCGGTCGGTCGGCCTCCGCCTTGTTGATTCTTAGGGACATGAACAATCGGAGGCTTGTCAGACTGTGTATATGCAGCGTTGACTTCCATGCTAGGTTCTTTGTCTTTCTTCATGGTGAACCTTTTGCCTTGATGGGTTGGTTCAATGAACCATCCATCTCTTAATCCAACTTCGATTTGTTCACCTACCGGGATAAGTTGGTTGAAGTTCTCAACGTACGTGCTAACCATCCGGTTGCGAAACTCAAACGGGAGAGTCCTGACGAACAACTTCATTAGTTCCTTGTTAGCGGGCTCCGGAGTGACTTGAGCGGCCAAATTTCGCCACCTCACAGCATACTCTTTGAACGACTCACTCTTCTTCTTCTCCATCCGCTCAAGATCCTCTTGAGAAGGTGCAATGTCCATGTTGAACTTATATTGCTTGAGGAATGCATCAGTCACCTCATTCCAAGTGTCAAGGAGGTTTACATTCTTCATTATATACCAGCTCAGTGCAGGCCCAGTCAAACTCGCATGGAATGATTGAATCATGAGGGGCTCATTCTTGACATATTGGGCCATGCGTACGTGGTACATCTGCAAATGAGCTTTTGGGCAGGAAGTACCATCGTATTTCTCGAACTCCGGCATTTTGAACTTCTTTGGCATTTTGACCTTTTCATACACGGATAAGTCGAACGGTAGTGAACTTTGTGACTCTTGCAATTGCTTCACTTTCTCCTCGAGTTTCGCAACGCGTTCATCTTGCTCCATCTTAGGGACATTGTCAATCTTAGCCTTTTCAGCGGTGATCAACGGTGGGTCATCATCCAACCCAGGCATGTCATCATCAATCATTTGGGTCTTATTTGTCAGCTTTGAAACTACTATCTCGGGGAGCGCAGGTGTAGGAGTCGGATTCACTCGGAGGGATTGGAATTGATCCGTCATAAATTGTATAGAAGTAAGCACTTGTTGGAGTTGAGTCTCCACAGCGGACATACAATCACGCATTTCAGTTTGGTCAGCCATTCTAGCTCTCAATCGCGTGATTATGGGCGAACGTGAGGAATCCGTTATCACCTAAATTGATAAATGAACAAAAATAAGTAACCCATATGAAGTACGCCGGTCCATGACAAAGGTCTAACACTTTTATTCATTAATGAGATTTTTCGACATTGACAATGTAAAAACTTTGAAGTGTCCTAAACAAATGAACTAGGAAAATAAATGAGTCAACTTCCTAAACATTAATCTAGAAATAGTAAGATTGATTCAAACAGTTCATCTAGCTTGATCAATATACACTCGGGACGCCATTTGGCGCAATCGCTTGTTCTCCTCCCCGAGCTCTTTCAACAACTCTTTTAAGGCGTTTATTCTCAGCACGATTGGTGATCTTCAGCGACACCTCCGGTATCTTTGGAAGCAGCTCGTCTGGAATCTTGTGTTGTTGAATGTACTTAGTCGAGGCATAGTACTTTCTTTCTTTACCCTTCAGCTCTTCCTCGGGCCATTTAAGTTTTCATGGATGACACATGTCCCACATCGATTTGATAGTGAGAATAGAGTCTTCATGGTCTTGGTTTCCATCAACGAAGCTGGCTTTGAGTGGATCTACTTGTAACGCCGGGGGAAGCTCTTGCACGACTTGATACTGACGAGTCACTCTAGTCGGATAATACTCCAATGCTCCAGTGAATCCCAATAGAGGGATTGGGCCAACACCTCCACATGTGAGTCTCGCCACACGAACTTGGAACCATTTAGCATGCCATAGGAAACCCTTGGAAGTTGGTTTTTTCATGAAAGCTAGCCATCTAGAATAATGGTAATCCAGTGCATGTTTTTGGTTGTTCTCAAATTTTATAATAGGGTGATTAGAATCACTAATATCATGTATATTCATTAAACCACCAAATCCCTTTATATGAGAAAGAAACCAAATTTGCAAAAGCTCGGGAGAGGAACGGAAGGTCTTATCACCGCCTCCTTTAAATCGAGTGAGGGAAAGAAAGGTTTCGGCTAGAATGGTGTTTACAAAATTTTTCCCTTCCAACACTTGCTTAAGTAAATGAGCCATCAAAGGGTTAATAGCATTCTTGCAGTAAGGAAAGATTATGAACCCAAAGAAAGCTAAAAGGAAAACCCTACGCATTTGAAATGAAGTACCATTTTCGAAACATTCTTTTAGAAAAGATAATGGGCAAGTATGGCGGTGAGCTTTCAAAACTTTTCTTATGTTGTCCTCTTTGATTCTTAAAAAATCAGATAAGGCCACAACGGGATCAATTCCAATAGGTGGACTAATCAATTCAGCTTTCAAAGATTTTCCCAGGGCAATGCTATATTCTTCCAAGGTGGGAGTGAGCTCATGCTTACCGCCAAAGATAAAGGTGGAAGTCTCGGGGCACCAACAGTGGGCAAGTGCTTGGACGATACCGCCATGGATGTTGATACGCAACAGTAGAAGTAGTCGAGCTATATGTGACTCTACAAATTGGCGACCAGCTTGGTCTAACTTGTCCCACCAAGTGCTAAGCTCTTCCTTTGGAGGGAGAATAATTCGAATGTCCGGCATCCCCATTGTATATTGATCAAGACTCTGGACAATCCTAATGCCATGGACCGACAAAATAATGCAATAAAGTAAGTAAATTGCAAAGGCAAGAATTTAGAGAACTTACTTTACCAATAAGGGGCAATCACATAGACATGCGTATGGTAAGTGGTTCGGTATCTAATCTATAAGGCTTAGCAAGGTGAAGCCACAAGGATGATCGGACTAGCCACGGGCTTGTGGACTAATGTCGGGTCCTCATGACTCCGGCTTGGTCAAAGAGCCGACCCAGGTCGCGGGCATGCGGACCGAGGTGGGTACTCCTGACACCATGAAAGAAATTTCGGGATTGAGATGGACGACTCGTACCGCGAGCATGCGGTCGGAGTGGTATTCATCTCAATACCATCCTAAATGATCCTATGCGGCCCAAGTCCGACGGCAGGTTGTGTGTGCAAAAGTGTAGTGTAAATGCAAAGCATGCACAATAGTTTATAGCAAGGAACACTTCATATGTGCAAGTAAACCATTCATTCCTACACCTCTCTACAAAACAAGGGTTAGCAAACACTTCCCCTTATACCTCCCAATCTGCAAAAACATTTAACACCTTAAATGTTAGGGACATACCTGGAATCCTTGCTGCCAAACAAAAACATTTTTCACAGAAAGAAAATTGGCCTAAGTCCACTAAGTGTTTTAACACAAGTCCCCAACGGAGTCGCCAAGCTGTCGCGACCAAATTTTCGGGTGAACCACCTAGGTTTTGGCTAATGGATTGTTAAGCCTAAACTTAACTCGGGCTCTCCCAAGCCCATACCAATTCGCGATTTAAATTCAAATATCTAGCATGCAAAAAGGAGTCGCCACTAATCGTTTATGGTAGGTCGATTAGACACCTAAGTAAAATAATGGGAGAATCATCTTACTCCTACGAACCAAAGATTTGTGAGTTCGGGGACTTGATTACGTTAGATTTCTCTAACGCCCTTTCGGTACCTTTTCTTTTATCTTTTGAAAAAATGTTTGGCAAACAGCTTGAATTAATTTCATTTTCCTAACATGTGAGGTGATCATACGAGTGCGCAAACCACCAATTTAACACTCAAGAAAGCAAATAAAATAATGCAGGGACTCACCTCAAAGCAACGAAGATGTTTGTTAGATCAGAATTCACATCAACAATCTTAGATATGATTTCTAATTAACAAGCAATCACTCAATTTTTGCCCTCACTTTTTAATGAGAATTATAGTCCATATGCAATGCAATGTTTCTAATCTAATATGAAATGATATGGCATGACAAAATGTCTTAAACTATATGAATTAGTAAAAAGAAACTAATGATTTCTTAATGAACATGCAATAATTAAATATGCAATCTAAATTAACCAAAATGACCTAATTCTAATGACGTGCAATTTCTAATTAAATGAACCTAATAATAAACCCTAAATGACGTACATTTAGTGGGTCTAATTCTATATGACATGCACATGAATTTTCTATTCTAAAAATGCAATATATTCTAGAAATTGAAACTAATTTATCCTAAGACAAATTTTATGAAATTCAAAATTAAGGAAAATGCAAAACATAACTATCTAGATTAAGATTCTATCTAGCTTATACTAAGGATCGGGTCAGAGTAAATCCTAATTTAAACTAAGATATTATCTTAACCTAGCAAGCTCTAACCTAAGATACAAAAACCAATCTAAACTTAAAATAAAACATGCAATTTATTCTAATATGCCATGACGTGCAAATAATGCCTTAATTCCTAATTTTTTATGAAATTCGAAATTAAAATTAAACATGCAATTCAGATAAAAAAAAAAAAAAAAACTAACATCCTAAATGAGTGCACTTTTTCTTTTTCTTTTTCATGATTCAAAATAAAATCCATATTCTAATCATGCAAGATAATAATAAAAAAAAAAAAAAACCTAACCCTAATTCAAACTCTTTTTGGATTTTTCCTTTTACGAAAATAAAATTGACTTAAACACAACGACATCAAATCAACCAAGATAAAATTGATATTCGAAAATTGGCAACCATATCTCGCGCATGAGATCGGGTTGTCCAATTTTAAAATTAAATCGCGAATCGAATCTCGGGCATGAGATCGGATTGTCGATTTTTACAAGGGATTGCGAGTCGGATTTCGGGCGCGAAAATCGGACTGACAAACCCTAATTTGGGGGGCACTTTCATGTCGGAATATCAATCATCCATTCATGAGTAATTCTAAAAAAACAAAATAAATAAATGAAAATAATATAAAAAAATAAATAGAAAAAGAAAGAAAAAGCTACCTAATTGATTTCCTTTTCCTTTTTTGCTTTTTGTTTTCTTTTTCTGTTTTCCCTTTTGCTTCCAAAAGCAAAACTAGGCAGCTCGTGCGTGAGTCTCCAAGGGGCTGATCGGAGTAGGTCACCAACGACGGCGGGTCACCGGAGCTCCGGCGAGGGAGACTAGCAGCAGGCGCACAGCGAGGAGGCTCGGGTAGAGGTGGCCGGCGGCAAGGCAGCGTCAGGGCAGGGGTGCAGTTGCAAACTTCAATCGACGACGAGAGCAAGGGGCTCGGATCTGGCGAAAGGCGGAACAACAGACCGACGATGTGGGCTTCGATGGCGTCGAAGAGCGGAGGCGCGATTTGATCAGAAGGTGAGGCGCGGCGACCAGCTCGGATCTGGCCGGTGTCCGGGCAAGAGGTTCGAGTCGAACAGATTCGTCAAGGCGGGGTGTCGCGGCGCGACGTCGGGTGGGCTGGCGCTCGGGCGAAGGTTCGGATCGGCAGCAGCTTCGTCGGACGGAATATAGGGGCGGAGCGACTTGCGACCTAGGTCGCTGATTGGAGGTCCAGGCGGTCGGATGGGCGGCGGTGGTCTTGTGCAGGGGCGAAACTCCGGGTCACACCAGGCGGAGCGGAAGCGGGTCGCGGCTGGGCGGAAGGTCCGGGTCGCGGTGGCTAAGGCGGAGCGCGGGCACGGTGAAGAACAAGAAGGCAAGTGAGGGAGATGATGAACAGATCGGTCCAATCACCCCATCCCTTTTTTACTTTTTGCCTCCCCGTCTCCGAATCCTCTCTCTATTCTCACCTTTTGCTTTTTTTACCTTTTAAAGAAAACAAAAGTCTCGCCCCCCTAAAAAGAACAAATAACCCCCTTTTTATAGGTGAAAGACTTGTGATTTCAATTTTTTTCCGAATCCGAATCCACATTGGTAACACTTTTTTTTTTTCACCAATTTTATCCCATATTGATAAGGATTCAAGATTTTGATAAAAATTTTCTCTAAATCTAAATCTTGCCCAAATAAATCGCAATATTTCGCCATATCCACTCAAAAACTCATCATATCTCGGAAAAATTTTGAATTTCTATTTTCTCACAAGATAATTTCTGATCATTTACAAATAGGCTTGGCCAACTAATTTAAACCCATCCGCCACCGATTCAATAAAAAAAACAAAATAAATGCAAATCAAAAATAAATGCAACCTAAATCTATATGTTATGAAATTAATAAAATTAACCTCTTAATTTTTTATGCAATAAATAAATAAATTAAATTGCCAAAATTTAGGTGTCAACACTTACCAAGCTCTAAGCCTTCATGGGGTTGGAGGAGCATACTGGCAGGACGGGACACTATCTCATCAAAAATCCAATGGTCTATTGGAGACGGCACTAAAATACGAATCCGAGAAGACTATTGGCTTCCCACAGGTAAGTTGAGGTGCAATGCAACTGAAGAAGAACCAGAGAGAGTCGCTGATCTGATTGTTCCAGAATCTAATCAATGGAATAAGCCGTTCCTAGATCATCTCTTTGATGTCGAGACCACTGTTGAAATCCTGAAGATTCCTATTCGACCTCAGTATATGACAGATCATATAATTTGGCCGTGCACAGCAACGGGTCAGTATACTGTCAAGAGTGCTTACAATTTTCTTCGACAAGGTCATCATCTTCCTATCCAAGACCGTGCTTCCTCATCCTATCAACCACCACCGACCCTTTGGAAACACCTCTGGAAACTACAGATCCCTCCCAAACTTAAATTTTTCCTATGGTCCTTACATCAAAACGCACTGCCCACTCGACATAATCTATACTGCAGGAAAATTTGCACAGAACCTACTTGCTCTCTATGTTCCACATAGCAACCAGAAACCATGGAACATTTATTTTTACTATGTCCATGGACACAACAAGTATGGTCTCATCCCCAGGTAAACATACAGATTATACCCACAGAAATTCACAGGATAGATGAATGGCTAGCACATCATATGAATGCCGGGCAGAGTGTACCTGGATTGGAGTTTCTTGCTCACCTGTTATGGCAAATATGGAAGTCGCGCAATCGATTCATCTTCAGCAGGCAGACTCTGGATCCAGTTCACATAGTCACCACAGCAATGGATGAAGCGCACCTGGTACGGGAGATCCTATCTCTTGGCCGGGTGGATGACTGCGAAGTCCTCCCTCCGATCCCTAAGGATGGCTCAAGAAGTGGGGCTTCTCCTTTTCGAACAACAGGGGAGGGTCTAATCCAGCAAACCCTCAGTTTCCATCGAAATCAGCCCCCTTGCCCGAATAGATTGACCGGATCAGCGGCCAAGCAGCCTCCCGCAGCTGCGACCGAGGAGCTTCGCCTGCAACAACGTGTCATCCATCCGATCCTGATCACGCTTGGAGGCCCCCCGATCCGGTACTCTGAAAATAAATATTGATGGGGCTTTTCACCCGGGAAGCAACATAGGATCAACTGCTTATATATGTCGAGATCACAAAGGGAAATTACTTGAAGCTTTCACGAGTACGATACCTGCTCATTCGGCATTCGAGGTGGAAATCCAGGCGTTGATCGTGGCTCTGCAGCACTTGGAGCATGCGAATCAAACCGAAGCTTCTCTGATCTTCGAAACGGACTGCCAAGCGCTGGTGTTAGCGGTGAACGATCTCCAGAGGTCTCCATGGAAGGTGAAGCCCTTGATCACTGAAGCTGCAGCTCGTCTGCTCTCTTTCGATTGTGCCTCTGTTAGGTTTTGCAGGAGAGCTGCGAATGCTCCTGCTAACTGGGCAGCCAAGGCCCAAAACGATGGTCTTTTGTCTTCTAATTGGGCCGCTCTCCCTCCCCCTGCTCTCTTACACCTTTTAGCTTTTGATGCTTGTGAAACCAGTTGTAAACTTTGGTCTTAGTTAATGAATCGGTTCTTCATGACAAAAAAAAAAAAAAAAAAAAAAGAAGACAAGTAAATATTATGAAAATGCTCAATGATTTGTTTAATTTTTTTCATCTGAATGGCAACATAAAATAGAGCACCAAATTAAGCAAGTTAACCCCAAATTCACACAACATAACCTCCTATTACAATGACAAACGTGCAACATAGAAGAAATGAAGGGGGAAAATAGATCGTATGCATAATTGTAGCTCTTATCTCATCCACAACTTCACTACACAGTGAGCAAACCATATGAAGATCACTCACTATAAAAAAAAAAAAAAAAAAAAGGGAAAATAACATAATAGTCATTAAACATTGACCCAATATTTGATCTCATTTTTGGATTTTTAATTTGTTTAATGTGTCTTTTAACTTTTTGTGTATATATTCAATCTAGTTCCTAAACTTTCAACTTGTTCAATGTAGTCTCTTAATTTTCAAAAAATTGTCAAATCAGTTCTTCGATACTATTATATACCATTGCACAAGTTTTTTTAATATATTTTCATCTTAATCCATTTTCTAAACCAACAAAATTGATGCAATATTTTTATCAATTGTTTTTTACCTTTTTTTTAATAAATAATATAATAGTTCCATTTGAGCATATCTTAGTTTATGGTCTAACCATATATAAAGTTATATCGAGTTGACCTTTCTACTATGATGTTGAGGGCAGATTTGGGTCACAATAACTAGTTTGGGATTTTTCATGTGGTAAAAACTAGTTTGGTGTTAATGTATCATGCAAGTACTATTTTGAAATTTTTAATATTATTTTCTCTTATAAGAATAAATGTCTTCATAAGGATATCTAAAATCGATATTAATTTATCTATGGATAATTGTACTTATATTAATCTGAATCTCATTTCTGATTTTTAGATAGTAAGTTTTTGCGTTTCACATTTTCTTAATTAATATGTAAAACAGAAAATTAATATAGCTAGAATGTCAACCTAGTACTACTATAAATAATGTTCTACTTCTATTATTATAGAGATCATAAGCTAAAAAAAATTAATGTGGAACTATCACAATATTTATAAAGACCAAAAAGATAAAGATGTAGTAAAAAAAATACCTTATATCTTGTTGATTTTGCAAATTGATTGATATGAAAAGATATTCAGAAATTTGGACTCCAGTATAATAATGAAAAATTATGAATAGTATTGAATGGATGATTTGACTTTGTTATGCAAAGTCGATGGAGTAAATTGAAAAAATTGAAATTTTAGGGATTAGATTGAATATTTAGGAATAGTTTAAAGGACTTTATTTAATAGATTAAAAGTTTAAGGAGGATAGTATACATGGAGCAAGTTTGAAAACTGTTACTATCATTTTCCCTTAATAAAAAAAAAAAAAAGAAATAATTGAATGCCCCTGCAATAGGAATGTCACTAATTGAGAACTGTTATTGTCATTTATTTTCTGTCTTTGGCGAGAGTGGAGTCGCCGGATATTTCTTGCTATTGATACATATCAACAAACTCACCGAAAGTTTATTGCTTGCTAAAGTCATCTTTCCGGTCAAGTTTCAGCTCCTTCCTGGTATCTTCTGCGAAAGAGCTGACTTTTTTTGGTCGGTCGAAAGAGCTGACTGAAGACTAGATAATTGTCTTTTTGGTCGGGAGACTAAATAATTGAATTAGAAATTTTGTTATTTATTATTAAAAAAAAATCATTTTTCCATCCTTCTTTCAGAAGAAAAGATTGGATCATACGTTCGGACGACACGGTCGCATCGTTTCTGGAAAACGAACCGGGTGGTCGAGTCAAACTTCAACTCGAAATGCTAACCGCCGGAGTTCTCAGCAGAGACACAGCTTGAAGTCGACCATGGAACAGACTCAGATCAGAGAGGAGAGAAATAGAAAAGGAAGGCGACAACGATGAAGAAGCGAAGACGAAGAAGACGGCGATGAAGCCATGGGAACAGCGCTCAGCTGTCATCAGCATCCCTCGCTTCGACTACGATGCCACCTCTTCCCTCCTTCGACGCTCCCACTCCGGCTTCCTCATCACCTGCACCATCAGCGTACCATCTCTCCTTCGCTTTCTTAGTTGTCGATTCGATGGTTGAAACTTAGGTTGATGGGTTTTCGGTTCTGTTCCTTTTTCCTTTCTCCAGAGAGGGAGAAGAGCGCCACCAAAGAAGCCGTGTGCCTCCTTGAAGGGGTTTGATTGCCTTCTTAAAGTTGAACCTTTTAAGCGTGACCGAATGAGACGCTAATGATTAATTCTTCATGATGTGTTTTGAGTATAATTCGTTTATGCTCGGAGCTTAATGTTGAAGAACTGGGTCTCCTTTGAGTACTTGTAATTGCATTGATTAATGATTCCTGATCATAGACTGGTTCATGTGAAATTGATTTGAAGCGGCTCGATGAAATCGGTCTTCCTTTTCCTATTTAGGATGGTGAAATTTCCATCGTCCTTAGCATTGTAGTGAATGCTTTTGCTGTATTATGGGACATTTGCTGCTACGGAAATCCACCTATATACGAAGCCAAATAACCACAATAAAGTTATTCAATTTCTCCTACGATCTACCTTGAAATTCAGGCCATGCAGAATGATGTATCAGACGTTCTTATGGTTGATTCTAGAAAAATCAAAATGAGGAGGTCAGGCGAGCGGGACTCGGAACTCGGGAGGCTCTGCCTCTCAGGCCCGCAGAAGAAAATCTCTTCCTGCGGTCTCCCTCATGGTCTTGTTACCTCCGACAAGAGATATCCGACGGACAGGAGTGGAGAGCGATGCAGCGGAAGCGAAGTGAGGGTCGAGATGAAGTGTATAGGGCAATGACATCGTTGGACAGGAGATGTCGACGTGGCCAAATTGCCATTTTCTGTCTTCGTACATCATTGGAAAAAGAAAAAAAAAATGATCCCATACCATAGGTGTAATGTATTGAATATTACAGCAACCAACCAAAGGTCAAATAAATGCAAACTTAACCTCACATATGAAGAGCAAGAGAAAGATGTTCACAGTTATTTCTCCACAACATAAACTCGGGAGAGACGGAGAGAGCGAGCGGGCTTAATTAAAGAAAAACAAAACAATGGCGAGGGCAGCACCCAGCTACCGACGATTGTTCAATGATCTCACCGGTGTTTGGGCCTGCCCAAGTCGCCGCCTTTAAATGCGTGTGCGAACGGAATGCCATGGCGGCAAGGGCTACAAAACTTGAGCTAGGGCTATAGTGGTGGTCAACCTAGCCTCAACAAGCAGGCGATAAGGGGCAAGGGCTGTGATCTCGCGATGGCTTTCTTGCACTTGCAGTCGCGTACTCTCTTTGCGTTCACGTAATTCAGTCGCGAATTGATCATAGGTCGAATATCTAAGAAATGCACAACTTTTCGCTGTGGGAAAATTTCTGGCCTCCCTTGGCAATCGTCATAAGAAAAGACGCAATATTTGACTTGTGACCTTTAAACAAAATTGACATTTTTTACGTTTCTCATTAACCAGCACCATTTACATGGCTTACTTGTCACCAAACATGGTGCCCAAAGCCAGCGCATATCATCATTTACACAATGTTGCAAATACCAAAACAATTTACACAACGTTGCAAATACCCAAAACAACATTTTTTTTCAAGGTTTTTCTAAGCCAAATCAAATAGCCATACACTTACCCTAAAAGAAACTATAACCTTTCGCACATAGAAAAAATGTGGTCCTGTAGCAGTCCTCGGCCCGTTGGACATAATAGACATCAATTTGGGTTTCAATCCACAAAGTATGTATTTTTTTTTTTTTTTTGGTTGAAGCACAACGCACTTGTTAACTGGCCTACTTGACAATGATTGTCACAAAATCGTTTCCTTCATATCTTCTTGTGCTTCTAAGGATGACTTGTTGAACTGTGGCGGGTACTCCAATTATAACACGAAGTGCACATCGGCAACCCTACATGGCAGAAGCGGTGGCGCTCTTCCTCCACGTAGTCGACGAGCGAACAAAATGAGGAATACTACAATCTTTTGCCTTACCAAATGTATGAGTTTCCGAACGAGACCGCACAAGTAAGTTGTAGAGAGCAGTATTAGCAATGGCAAATAGAGGAGGAAGAAGGAGAGGCCTTGGAACAACAACGATGTAGGCAAAACAATAGAGAGGGAAAAGGAAAGGATCTTGAGGAAGTGAAATATGTGGGCACCGCAAGCAATGTTAAAGTCTGGTAGATGAGCGACATGTGGAAGGGACAAGGAGCAATAGAGAAGGAGAGCAAATACAGAGAAGAACATGGTAATTGGGTGGGTTTCAAATGGAGAATTGGAACTCCCTTGATACTTTACTGTAATGAGGTTGAGTAGAGCTGGAATGATCAAGGTAAGTATCAAATGCATGCTTCGCCATTGATCAAAATCAAAAATAGGCATTTTTGGATTTGTATATATTTAGAAAAATAGGAAGATGATGAGGAGTAGTGGCAGCAGAGCAAATGTTGAGAAAGAGAAGGAAAATGAGGTATAATAGTAGAGTATTCGTTGGGAAAGGGAGCAAGTGATTTTATAATACTTCTCACCTAACCTTGCACCTTGGTCTTGGATTGATGTTGACACACCCTTTGGAGAGGACATATGACGCCACGCTTCTTACGTCATGGCGGCCCAAAAGGAAAAGGGGATGTTGACACACCCTTAGGAGATACTCATACAGTGATGAGGGTCATGTGAGTCTAGTGCATTTTGATTCTTGAATCATGGGACTCATGAAAATTGTGGGCTCACATGCATTGGACTCACATATACTAGAATCATTAAAGAATTTTTCCCTTACTGGACTCAAAGCTTGATCAACCTTGTGTCATCCTAGGATTGTGAGGTGATATACCCACAATTGCTGCATATTTTCCCTTAAGTCTACCTAAATGGTAAGTAGAAAGAGTTAGAACACCCCATAAGACAACCAAGCATTATGATAATGCTTGGTAATGAATTTGATTTTGTTCGCCAGCATGGCAACGTAAAATCAACACTAACTACAAGACTCTGAAGAGAGACAAGCATAAAATCGCATAAGAACTTCGTTAATGCGCCTCACATCAATGACACACATGCATATATATACACACATGATCTTTGGTGGAAAAAAGGAATTCAATGCAATTGTTTGAATGTGCTGAGGTTAAAAGAAGACAAAGAAGAATCGTACATCTGATGGGATTCATTAGGTTCGATTTCGTGGGCTAGGGGTGAGCGCAGTTTTCGATCTTAGGGAGGGAGGTTCCAGTACTCGGTTCATTTTTTTTTTTTGGAACCGGCGATTCCCAGTTCGGTTCTCGAATCCTATAGGAACCAGAACCAGAACCGGAATCAAAGCCGAACCGGAACCGGAATTGGAATCAGGTTCTTATACCTAAAAATCCTAATTAGGTTTCAATTTCTTCCCCTTTTGGTTTCTTCATTCTCCTTGTCCCTAACTCCCCTCTGTCACTCTGAAATTTCTCTTCGACGACGACTCGACTCCCTCTCGATGCCACTTGCCCCTGCTCAACATTGCTTGCCACCTCGACGCCGCTTGACACCACTCACCCTTGTTTGACGCCACTCACCGCCTTGACGCTGCTCACCCCTGATCGATGCCACTCGACGCCGCTCGATGCCGCTCGCTCCCTTGATGCCTTTGACGCTGCTCGCTACCCTCAACACCAAAGAACCTCGCCTCCTCCATCACCACCTCGATTATAGGTCCAATCTCTATTCTCTACGCTATCTTGTCATTTCTGCTCTTCATATCTTCTTGTGCTTCTAAGGATGACTTGTTGAACTGTGGCAAGTACTCCAATTATAACACGAAGTGCACATCAGCAACCCTACATGGCAGAAGGGATGGCACTCTTCCTCCGTGTAGTCGACGAGAAAACAAAATGAGAATTACTAGAATCTTTTACCTTACCAAATGTATGAGTTTTCAAACGAGACCGCACAAGTAAGTTGTAGAGAGTAGTATTAGCAATGGTAAATAGAGGAGGAAGAAGGAGAGGCCTTAGAACAACAACGATGTAGGCAAAACAATAAAGAGGGAAAAGGAAAGGATCTTGAGGAAGCAAAATATGGAGGCACCGCAAGTAGTGTTAAAGTCTAGTAGATCAACGACATGTGGAAGGGACAAGAAGCAATAGAGAAGGAGAGCAAATACGAAGAAGAACATGGTATTTGGGTGGGTTTCAAATGGAGAATTGGAACTCCCTTGATTCTTTACTGTAATGAGGTTGAGCAGAGCTGGAATGATCAAGGTAAGTAACAGATGCATGCTTCCCCATTGATCATAATCAACAATAGGCATTTTTGGATTTTTATATATTTAGAAAATTAGGAAGATGACGAGGACTAGTGGCAGCAGAGCAAATGTTGAGAAAGAGGAGGAAATTGAGGTATAATAGCAGAGTAATCGTTGGGAAAGGGAGAAAGTGATTTTATAATACTTCTCACCTAACCCTGCACCTTAGTCTTGGATTGATGTTGAGATTCTCGTTGAATCGAAGGGGGGGTGCCTTGGTCTTGGATTGATGTTGAAGGGGTGCCTTGGTCTTGGATCCAATCCCCTCCTTTGTCTTGGATTGATGTTGAAGGGGTGCCTTGGTCTTGGATCCCCCCCCCCCCCACCATTTCGATTCAACGCACATCAAATTGGGGGGTCAACATCAAGGTGGTCCAAAAGGGGATGTTGACACACCCTTAGGTGATACTCATACAGTGATGAGGGTCATGTGATTCTAGTGCATTTTAATTATTGAATCATGGGACTCATGAAAATTATGGGCTCACACACATTGGACTCACATATACCAGAATCATTAAAGAATTTTTCCCTTACTGGACTCAAAGCTTGATTAACATTGTGTCATCCTAGGATTGTGAGGTGATATACCCACAATTGCTGCATATTTCCCCTTAAGTCTACCTAAATGGTAAATAAAAAGAGCTAGAACACCCCGTAAGACAACCAAGCATTATGATAATGCTTGGTAATGAATTTGATTTTGTTTGCCAGCATGGCAACATAAAATCAACGCAAACTACAAGACTCTGAAGAGAGACAAGCATAAAATCGCACAAGAACTCCGTTAATGTGCCTCACATTGACGACACACATGCATATTTATACAAGGTCTTCGGTGGAAAAAAGGAATTCAATTCAGTTGTTTGAATGTGTTGAGGTCAAAAGAAGACAAAGAATAATCATACATCTGATCGGATTCATTGGGGACAGTTTCGTGGGCTAGGGGTGAGTGTAGTTTTTGGTTCTAGGGAGGGAGTTTCCAATTCTCAATTCCATTTTTTTTTTTTTTTGGAATCGGCGGTTCCTAGTTTGGTTCCTGATTCCTATAGGAATCGAAACCAAAATCGGAATCAGAGCCGAACCGAAACCAAAACTGGAACCGAATTCTACGATTATGCACTCTTCGAATAGAAATCCATTTTCTGAAAGATCCTAGCTTTCGTGCTTTGTTATGATCTTCTACATCCTAGGTCTTCTCGTTCCATCATCTAGCTTATGTTCTTCATGTAGAATTCAGACCGAATGACTATGAAATTACGTCAATACTGTTGGAGAAAACTCCTTTACTATTTTGAAGTTGACAAAACCTTTCCATAGTCTGAAGACTTCCAAACTAAAGTGTCAAGTCTAAAGACGCGACTTTAGGTTCAAAGTCTGCTCACACTAACAGTTTCTAGACTGAATAATGAAGACTTATCCAGATGCAAGATTATCTTTATTTCTTCAAGGATTCTATTTGTATGGCTTTTGGTTGACTTTATGGTTGGATATAGCACCTACATGATTGATTATCCTTAATGGAATCAATTCCAATAATCAAATCTTTTGGAAGGCAAGCAAACTTGGAAAGTTTTACTTATGGAAACCAAGATCCTGATTGTATGGACGAACATGATTGACGGGCTTTCATCACAATCAATCAACCAACTCGAGATCCCCTTGACTGATTCTGTCCAACGGATAGATTGAAGAATTTCTTTGGAAAGTGCCAATGGTCGTGAAGGCATAAAGAAGTATTTAAGGCGGACTCTTTAGTTGTTCGATGTGGTGCATGAAAGAGAAATTTCAAAGTCTGAAGCTTTCCATTTCTTTGTTACTCCAAATACTGAGCTCAAAGTTATATACAAAAGAGAGAAACTCATAGTGAGACTTTGTGAGAGACCAGTAGAGACTCTTTATTGTGAAGTCGAGATTACAAGACTGTAAAATCTCTTTTGTTTCTTAGTGGAATCCAGCCAGTGGGCTGTTAGCGTGGGAGAGTGGACATAGGCTTGATCTAAGCCGAACCACTATAAACCTTGTGTTCTTATTCTCTTCCCTGAACTCTTTTTATTATGTTCATAGTTTTATCTAAATGTTATAATCTGAATTCGTTCATAGTCTGTTGTTTTCTAAAAAGCAAACTATTACATCTAAACCTTGCGAAAAATTTTATTCACACCTATTCACCTCCCTTTAGATGTTGTAACTAGCCATTTCAATTGGTATCAGAGCTTGTGTGCTTATTTTATTGAAGTGTTTTACTTCTAAAGCTAAAGATTTATGGCTAGTATTTTGGCTCCAAATTTGGTTGAAGGCCAAAGCAACACCAAACCTCCTTACTTTGATGGGAATGAGTATAATGTATGGAAAAACAAGATGAATGCATTCCTGAGATCAAAAGAACCCTTGGAATGGGATGTGGTAGAAAAAGGGATCAATCCCAAAGCTACATCAACCTCAAATTGAGGAAAGAAAGCTGTAGATGCTGGCGAATTAACACAAACAGAATTAACCAAGAGACAAGCTCTTGATGCTAAAGCTATCTACTCTTTATATTGTGCTTTATTTCCTACTGAGTATAATTAAATTTCTTCTTGTGAAACAGCAAAAGAAGTTTGAGATAGGTTGCACGTTACCTACGAAGGAACTGATCAAGTAAAGGAAACAAAAATCAATAGTCTACTCGGACAGTATGAAACTTTCAAGATGAAGCCTAGAGAATCCATCAATGATATGTTTAGTCGTTTTACTGAAATCATGAATGGATTGGCATATCAAGGACATCCAATCTCATGACCAATGAAGGTCAATAAACTGTTGCGTGGACTCTCCAAAAATTGGAATCATATGAAAACATCAATTAGAGAAACCTAGAGGATCACGCCTCTTTCAGTAGACGAACTAGTAGGCACCCTTCAATCATATGAAGTGGAGCAAATCAATGAGGAAGAAGATCTTAAAGGTAAGAAATCAATTGCCTTAAAATCTAACGATGATTCTGATGTTACAAATTCAGAAGATGACATGGACGATGAGGAGCTAGCACTTATGATTAAAAATTCAGAAAGTTGAATAGGAAGGGAAGAAGATTCAACTGGAAGAAGTAGAGTACTCAAAATTTCTAGAAGAGATCGACATAGGACAATGAAACTAGCAAAGAAGTAATATGTTTTGAATGTAAGAAAAATGGGCATATCAAACCTAACTGTCCTTTGTTGAAGAAAAAGAATGGAAGAACTGAGAAATACAAAAAACTCTCAAAGTATAAACTTGGAGTGATACTAAGTGCGAGGAAAGTGAAGAGGAATATGCCAATAAATGTCTAATGGCTCATTCAGATTCAGACTCAGAATCAGAAACAGACTTTGATTCAGATTCAGATCAAGAAGTTAAGGTTAGCAATTTAAAAATTCCTATAAAAGTCTCAAAGTATATAGATGAACTCTGCCTTAGTTTCAAAATATCTCTTAAAAGAATTTCCGAACTAAAAAATGAGAATTCTAAACTGAGGCTACAAGAAACTTCTTGAAGAGAAAAGTTTGAAAATCTAGATAGAAGTTTTGTTGATTTGAAAGTAAATTCTAATTCTCTTTCGAAGGAAAATGCCTTTTTGAAAGAAGATATTTCAAATATCACAAAAAGATTTTCAAAAGGATCTGAAAATTTGGAGAAAATTCTTTATGTACAAAGACCTTATTTTAACAAATCTGGTTTGGGTATGACTTCAGAAACTATTCCTTTAATTGATTTTCTCAAAGTTAAAGAAAAAATCAAACAAAGACCCACAAGGGCATTTTACAAAAATCACTTTCAAAAGGTTTTTGTAAAACCTGTTGGCCGAAGTGCTTCAAATGTTCAAAGTGTAACAACTCAGAACATTTCGAGAAGGAATGTCCCAAGGTTTAGAGACTAGTTAAAAGGGATTAGGCTAAGACTGTTTTTACTAACCCTCTTGGACCCAAAAAAATCTGAGTACCAAAAAAAGTTTGAATTTCTCTTTTGATCGCAGATCACTATCAAGAGGAAGATCAAATGCTACTTGGATAGTGGTTGTTCGAGACATATGACAGGAGATTCAAATTGCTTTATAAAACTTGTTTAAGTAAATGGTGGAAACGACAAAGGAAGAATTGTTGGTTGTGGAACCGTGAAGATTGGAAGCCTGACTATCAACAATGTCTCTCTAGTGGAAGGTCTAAATTACAATCTACTCAGCATAAGTCAACTTTGTGATACTGGATTCAAAATAAATTTCTAATAAGGCACCTGTTCGGGAACAAGCAAAGACTTCTCTTAATATTTCACTGGACGAAGGCATGGAAATATTTATCTTCTAGATATAAAACCATAAAGTTCTCAGTGTCTTATATCTATTTAATATGAAGCAAATCTTTGGCATCGAAAACTTGGTCATGTTAACATGAAGCAGATTGCCAAATTTTTTTCCAATAAGCTTGTTCGTGGTCTTCCTAACCGAACTTATCAAATGTCTGATCTATGCACTCCATGTGTTTTGGGAAAACATGTTAGAAGTTCTTTTAAATCTGTAAATCAAGTTTCTACTAATTGAGTTTTGCAGCTTCTACATATGGACTTCTTTGAACCAACTAGAACTCAAAGTATTAGTGGAAAGAAGTACTACCTAATAATCGTGGATGATTACTCTCGCTTTACTTGGGTTTACTTTCTGGCAAATAAGTTTGAAGCTTTCTCTTACTTCTCAAAGTTTGCCAAGAATGTTCAGAATGAAAAAGGATATACTATTTCAAGTATACGAACAGACTATGGAGATGAATTCAAAAATCAAGATTTTGCGAAATTCTATGATGAATCTGGTTTTCAGCATGTTTTCTCTTCTCCATACACTCCAGAACAAAATGGAATTGTGGAAAGGAAAAATAGATCCTTACAAGAGATGGCAAGAACCATTTTAATTGAGAGCAATATATCCTCTCGATTTTGGGCAGAAGTAGTTTCTACAGCTTGCTACATCATCAACAAAGTGTTCTTGAGGCCGATCTTGGAAAAAACTCAATATGAAATGTATAAAGGGAAGAAGCCAAATGTTTCTTACTTCCATATATTTGGCTGTAATTGTTTTGTTTTGAAAAATGCAAATGATCGAATAGGGAAATTTGAAGAAAAATTAGACGAATGAATTTTTCTTGGCTACTCAACCTCAAGCAAAGCATACGGGGTCTTCAATAAGAAGACTCAATTTGTGGAAGAATCTATAAACGTTAAGTTTCAAGATTCTATGCAGAATTAGCTGGATCGGACTCAACTTGAAGAATTTGAACCCGTTCAAAACTTTACAAAGTCTACTTCCCCCGAAGTGATTCAAACTTCTGGAGATCAACTTCAAGTAGAACTAAAAGACTCAACTGAAGCAGATGATCAGCAGACTCTCATATCAACCAGCAACTGGAAGCATAAGTCAAGTCATTCCAAAGAACTCATTATTGGCAACATTGATGAAGGAATTCACACCAGATCCAAAAGGCGAGAAGAGTCGAGTGCACTAGCACTTGTTTCTGAGATAAAACCCAAAAGTGTAGAAGAAACCATGTCTGATGAAAGTTGGATCAAAGCTATGCAAGAAGAGCTCAGACAATTCAGCATCAACGATATTTGGGAGCTAATTCCTAAACCTAAAGGTAAGTCTATTATCGGAACAAAATGGGTTTTCAGGAACAAGATAGACAAGAAAAGAAAAGTGACCAGGAACAAAACAAGACTCATGGCCAAAGGATATACGCAAGAAGAAGTGATAGACTATGACGAGACCTATGCACCAGTAGCAAGATTAGAAGCAATTAGACTATTACTGGCTTTTGCTTACTATAAAAATTTCAGGTTATTCTATAAGAATTTAAAAAGTGACTTCCTCAATGGATTTATCCAAGAAGAAGTTTATGTGGAACAACCACCTGGATTTGAAGATCCAAGAAAGTCAGACTCGGTCTATAGATTGAAAAATGCCTTATATGGATTGAAGCAAGCACCTCGAGCCTGGTATGAAAGGTTAAGTAAATTTCTAACCCAAAATGGTTTTGTTAAGGGAAAGATAGATACTACTTTGTTCATAAAAAGAGAGGGTAAAGATTTTCTGCTTGTTCAAATTTATGTTGATGATATTATCTTTAGATCCTCTAATGAAAATCTATGCAAGAAATTCTCTAGTTGTATGCAAAATGAATTCGAGATGAGTATGATGGGTGAGTTATCTTTCTTTATGGGATTGCAAGTTAGACAATCAAAGAAATGCATCTTTATTCACCAAAAGAAGTATGCAAAAGATCTCATCAAGAAATTCGGATTGGAAAATTGCAAAAAGATAAAGACACCAATGTCAAGTTCTTCGAAGCTGGACAAGGATGAAGGAGGAAAGAAAGTAGACCTGAAGCTTTATAGGAGCATAATCGGTTCTCTTCTTTATCTTACTGCATCTAGACCTGACATTTTGTTTAGTGTTTGCTTCTGTGCTAGATTCCAATCAAATCCTAAAAAATCTCATTTAAGTGCTACAGAACGCATCATTGAATATGTTGCAACTACTCCAAAGCTAGGTCCGTGGTATCCCAAAGAATGAGACTTTACTCTTCTTGGATATTCAGACACCGATTTAGCAGGTTGTAAGGTCGATAGAAAGAGTACTTATGGTACTTGTCAACTGCTGGGCAGCATGCTGGTGTCTTGGTTCTCAAAGAAGCAGAGTACTGTGGCTTCATCAACAGCAAAAGCAGAGTATGTGACTCTTGGGAGCTATTGTTCTCAAATCTTGTGGATAAGACAATAGTTAAGAGACTTTGAAATTGAAGAATTGTGTACTGAGATCAAATGCGACAACATTAGTGCTTTTAATCTCATGAAGAACGCAATTCTTCATTCAAGGGCAAAACATATAGAGATTCGACACCATTTCATAAGAGATCATGTTCAAAATGGGGAGATTATGATTCAGTTCATTGACTTGAATAATCAGTTGGCAAATATATTCACAAAACCTCTGGAGAAAAATCTATTTGAGTCTATTCGCACCAGACTAAATATTTTACCTCTTACCAGTTAAAGTATGAAGTTAGTCAGACTCGGACTTTCTAGACTCTACTTTAGTAAAAGGAAAGTCTCGAATCCAGGTATTTTATTTTTGGAATGAAAATGTACATTTATTCGAATCATTGTTTGCCTATTTTATTTTTGGAAATTATCGTTTTCGAATTTTGAATTTTTGGCAATTTTTATTTTTCAGTTATTTTGAAAAAGGCAATTTTCTTTGTGACAATTCGTTTTTCTTTATTTGTGACCGTTCATCTTCTTTACCTTTTGTATTCTTTCAAGCACGTTTTACCAAACCCTAGCATACAGGCTTTCTACTCTTTCGTTTCTACTCTCTTGTTTTTACTCTCAAGCTTGTTCTACAAGTTTTCATCATTTTCTTTCAAATGTGTTCGAGAAATCCTCCTCGACTGTGAAGATGTCTTTCCAAAGGAAGTCGTCACGGATCTCAAGCAGGGGACCACAAAACATGCCAGAGGGTCCTACACATTTTAACTTGATCAAGGAAGAAGATTCTCCACAGCAACAGCATTCTCCACGGTGTGCCACTCAAAATCCTCCGCGCCAACCAGTGGAAGAGGAGATCGTGTGGAAGATGTCAAACTTGTAAGAACGTCAAAACCTGAGTTTCTCTTTAAACTCTACAATCAATTGAAGCAAGGTGGTACTACCATGACCTTTATTGATGAATTTCTGCAAGAACGAGGATATCGGAATGAGACTATGTTTTTGCGAACGATGGAAAGATTAGGCATTGCGCCTAAAGAAACAGCAAACAGAACATTTGCTAACTTTCTAGCTTATCACCATTTTAGTTCTTTTAATCAACCAAAGGTCAAGGACGATGATGAGAGAATGTATGCAAATTTTTAGCCTAGAATGGGCGTTACTGCTAACGTACGTGGAGAGAGAACGAGTTTATTTCATTCTAATGACCACAAAAAGACTTACTCGAAATTGCTGAAAATAGGGGCGATAAACCCTCAATCTGTGGACTTTGATTTCATGGATTCATTAAAAGTGAATCTGAGGGAGAAGCTAACTCTTCTTCAACTTGATAGTTTTTGTTCTGAAATTTCTATCGCTTATCCTGAATTAACTGCGTATTTCTATTCAAACTTGTCATCTCTTGACACAAATAGATTTTGTTTTACTGTGTGAGAGAAAGAGTATGTGGTAGATGTGGACACATTGGCGGATGTTATTGGTGTGGAAAGAGGGAGTTTCCAACCAATAAATGTGTTTGTTGGTCATGCAACAATGTTTCTTGTTCGGGATAGACTTGCTGAAGGCGGCATTACCTATTCCAGAATGTCTGCTTCAAACATCTTGCTGCACAAGGTTGTGATCAATTGCATCCGACCAAAGTTAACCTCCAAGACTGATGTCTCTCATTTTGAAACAAAACTGATATTTTCCATCAGTAAAGGGATGAAGTTCTCGCTGCCACACACAATTATGATGCACATGTTTAGGATTGTTGTGAAGGAAAATGGACAACTCCCTTATTCAACGCTGGTTACTCAACTGTTCAAACACTTTCAAATTCAGTTTCCAGCATCTCTCTGTGTTCGAACCATTGCTCCTATGGTTATAGGACTAAAGATGGTGTCAAAAATGAGATTGAAGGAACTGAACAAAGTTTTAGAGCGCTTGAAGGAAAAGTCCCCCACCAAAACAAAACAAGACTCTGCCGCAAAGAAAAGGAAAGGCAATGAGCCTATGAGTGCACCTATCATTAAGAGAAGAGCCCTTATCCTGCAGGACAACGAGGATGAGGATGATCTTACTCTCTCTACTTTTGCCTTGAAAAATCTTCGGAGTTTTGTAAGTTTTGAGCAGCCTCAGGACAGAGGAGAATAAGAAAGAGGAGAAACATAGCAGGAAAAGGAAGGAAGAGCAAAGGAAAGAGAAAGAGAAGGAAGAGAAAGAAGAGAATAAAAAGAAGAAGCAAAAGACAGAAGAGAAGCAGAAGAGAAAGAGGGTCAAGATGACTCTATTGAACCCACTTTTGCAATATCCTTGTCAGGGGATTCGGAGAAGACTAAGAGTGGAACTGCAGGAGATGGAAGAGAAAAAGAACATCACTTGGGTACTGAAGTTGAGAAAGACCAAAAAGAAGATTTTCCTTCTCCACCTGCAGCCACGAAAACAAGGGGAGCTCGTGAGGAAATAGGTACTTCTTCTCCTATTTTTACCAGTGATGATGTTAGTAGATCTCCTGCTGATCTAGATGGTATATATATATATATATGCCTCTCATTTTCCTAAAGCTGACATTGAGGCATCATCCCCAAGTCTTGGTGATCGACATGTTGATGCTCCCTCAAATCTCAATACTCCTGGAATTAATTTGACTGGACCTAGTGCACCAACAGACTCAACTGCAGACTTTCAAAGGCTGCTAGAGCTCCTTCTGGAGTTGAAAGCACAGCAATATGGTATGGAGTATGAGATAACGAACCTCCGATCTGCATTGCAATCTACTTCAGATTCTCTTCATGAGAAGGTACAAGCTCTTAACCTTCAAGTTCAAGCTTTACAATAGCAAGTTCAAGAGACTGCCAAGGGTGAAGATATTGAGAAGCTGAAGGAGACTGTGAGAAAGCTAGAGGAGACAGTTCAGTCTATGGGGGATTTCCAATTTGTTCGCATTCCTAAATATTCTTAATTTCTTTGAATGTTTATCTTTCTCCACTTTTTGCTGATAACAAAAAGGGGGGAAATGTGCAAATTTAACTTTTGAACCTTTATGCTGAACTTTGTTGAACTTTTATTCTGTTTGACACTGAGGCTTGCAACAACTTACTTTTGTGGTGGTGATGTGGTGATTATGGACGAATAGTTATTTTAGTCTTGATATTTGTTTTATCTTTTTAAGATTAACTTGTCTTATGTGGTTGCAGAATTGATATTATCCAGATCCTAATCAACTTATTTTTCATAAAATATCATGTACTGTTTAAGAGTTGTTTTGCAGGTCAAAAGTTCTTAAATTTGAAGGAAAGTTTTGTCACCATAAAAAAGTGGGAGATTGTTGGAGAAAACTTCTTTATTGTTTTGAAGTTGACAAAACATTTCCATAGTCTAAAAACTTCCAAACTAAAGTGTCAAAATCTGAAGACCGCCAGACTTTAGGTTTAAAGTTTGCTTACACTGACAGTTTCTAGACTGAAGAATAAAGACTTATCCAGATGCGAGATTATCTTTATTTCTTCAAGGATTCGATTCGCATGGCTTTTGGTTGACTTTATGGTTGGACATAGCACCTACATGATTGATTATCCTTAATGGAATCAATTCCGATAATCAAATCTTTTTGGAAGGCAAGCAAACTTGGAAAGTTCTACTTATGAAAACCAAGATCCTGATTATATGGACGAACATGATTGACGGGCTTTCATCACAATCAACCAACGTGATATCCCCTTGATTGATTCTATCCAACGGGTAGATTGGAAGAATTCCTTTGTAAAGTGCCAACGGTCGTGAAAGCATGAAGGAGTATTTAAGGTGGACTCTCTAGTTGTTCAATGTAGTGCGTGAAAGAGAAATTTCAAAGTCTGAAGCTTTCCATTTCCTTGTTACTCCAAATACTAAGCTCAAAGTTGTATACAAAAGAGAGAAACTCATAATGAGACTTTGTGAGAGACCAGTAGAGACTTTTCACTATGAAGTCGAGATTACAAGACTGTAAAATCTCTTTTATTTCTTAGTGGAATCCAGCCAGTGGGCTGTCAGCATGGGAGAATGGACGTAGGCTTGATCTAAGCCGAATCACTATAAACCTTGTGTTCTTATTCTCTTCCCTGAACTTCTTTTTATTCTATTCATAGTTTTATCTAAATGTTATAATCTGAATTCGTTCATAGTATGTTGTTTTCTAAAAAGCAAACTATTACTTCTAAACCTTGCGAAAAATTTTGTTCACACCTATTCAACCCCCTCTAGGTATTGTAACTAGCCCTTTCAAATACTTCCACATATTACAGGTAACGTAGGAGACATCTCTATTTTTCCCCCAGGGAATCTTTCGAATTACGACTACTTAGCTTTCAATATACCTAAAAATTCTAATTAGGTTTCAATTTCTTCCCCTTTTGGTTTCTTCATTCTCCTTGTCCTCGACTCCCCCCTCTGTCACTTTGAAATTTCTCTTCGACGACGACTCGACTCTCTCTCGACGCCACTTGCCACCTTGACGCCGCTTGACGCCACTCACCCCTACTTGACACCACTCACCACCTCGACGCCGCTCTCCCCCGATCGATGCCGCTTGATGCTTCGACGCCGCTCTCCCCCGAATCAATGCTACTCGACACCACTCGCTCCCTTAACGCCCTCGACACTGCTCGCTACCCTCAACACCGAAGAACCTCGCCTCCTCCACCACCGCCTCCATCATAGATCCAATCTCTATTCTCTACACTATCTTGTCATTTTTGTTCTTCAGTCTTAGCTACATTTTAGCTACTTAACTTGGGCAATCTCTAAGATGCGGGAGTGTCATTAGTGACGATTCATTATCGGGGTATGCATTTCTTGATTTTTCATATTTTTTTGTTGTGGATCTAGAGCTTGTGTTGATAGGATTATCAATGGAATCTTTTACTTGCTCACTTAGGGGGAAAATGTAGAGAAAGTCCACATTTGAATTGAGTTTGATTGTCCTTTCTTGGACTGATTTGTTCAATTCATGGCAATGGCCAAAGCAATCGAGCATGCTTTTTGGGCTAAAGAAGTTGAAAGTGCTCGTTGTGGACACTAAGAATTAAGCTTGCGTTAAAAAAAATGGGGAAGAAGCACCCATTTAGATGTTGAAAAGGATCGGATTGATCCTAAATAGATTTTGTTAAAAGAGATGTAAAGCTATCTATACTATGTTTCAGAGAAGTTTCATCCTAATTATACTAAAAAATAGGTATACAACTCTGCAAAGTCAAATTTGTGCTTAGCAGAGTTAGATTTTTGGGCCATCTCATATAGCCAAACTTGAGACATAAGCATAATTTGCGTATTATTTAGGCACTACTGATATCCCGTAATATGGGACCGAATGTATATTAATCATGTAGCTAATATTGGTTTGCACTGGGGTTGAATGATGAATAAATACAAGTACATATCATTCCAAATTGGAATTCGACATATCATTCCAAATTGAAATATACAAGTAATAGTTTGTTTTGCTATTTTATAAATGTTTGATCTTTATTTTGAAATTTCTAATTATATTCTATTATTGTTGTGTAATGTGAAATTAATGTATCAAGATAACACATCAATGGAGGTGGAGAGATGTGAGAAGATGACTTTGATCACAGAATTGGAAATGTCTAGAAATGAAAATGAAGAAGAGCCATTTCTTTACCATGAGTGCCACAAACAAGATACTTAGTTCTCGTCTCCCTTCTCATGATAAGAAATATATATCCAAATGTTGGAATCATTAAGCGAGAATAAATGATAAGGATGGAAGAATATATTAAGTAAGGTGCATTCATTGTGGATTTGTGTTAAAGTACCGTGTTGTTAACGATACTTCTACAATGAGGAAGCACTTGACCACATGTAAGAAATTTTCTCGTAATATAGATAAAAGGCTGAGATTCTTTACACCATGTAATGTAGACATGGTTGGCAAGGCATGGGAAGATTCTAGTATTGGTAGCGTTTTATCGACATAGTCATTTAATCAAGAACATTGTAGGCAAATGCTTGGTTGGTACATAGTACTTGATGAACAACCTTTTTCCTTAGTCAAGCGTGTTGAATTTCATGAATTCGTTAATGAGTTGTAACCTCTCTTCAAACATTTATCACATTTTACAATGGCAAAAGATTGTATGAAACTGTATTTTTTGTGAAAAAAAAAACTTGTTTGAAAACTTATTTTGGAAAGATTAATTCTAGGATCGCACTCACGACTGATACATGGAGTTCCATTCAAAACCCGAATTATTTGTGTCTCACTGCACATTTTATTGATGAAAATTGAAAGTTGCATAAAAGAATCATCAATTTTATGGTGATGCATAGTCACAAGGATAGGGAGATTGGGAAAATAATGAAGAAATGCATCTAAGAGTGGGGAATAGAAAAAAAAATGTCCACAATCATCGTGGGATAATGCTAATTCAAACAATGTTGCAATTGGTTATTTAAGGGAAAAACTTTCCAAAGAAAGGTTGTTGATATTAGATGATAGTGTTTTACATATGAGATGTATAACTCATATATTAAATTTGATTATGAGAGATGACTTGTCTATAGTATGCGACTCTATTGCACATATCTGAAATGTGGTTAAGTATGTGAGGAGTTCTCCCACAAAAGTCAAAGCATTTCAATCTTGCATTGAGAATGAACAGATTACTTACAAGGGTTCAATTATTCTTGACGTTCCTACTAGATAGAACTCCACTTACCTCATGTTAGATACTACCATAAAGTTTAGAAAAGCTTTTGAACAGATAAAAGAAGACAATCTATCTTTTGCAAGTGAGCTTAACCATGAACTTCCTAAAGATGATGATTGGGAAAATGCCATTATTCTTTCATTCTAAAAGTATTCTATAATGCAACCAATCGGATGTTAGGGAGTTCATATGTTACTTCAAATGATTATTTTGAAAGGATGGTTTTTTGTATATATATTTGAAAGATGCAGCGGATGCTTCGGATTCTAAGCTTCAAGTTATGGGTATGAAAATGAAAGAAAAATTTAACAAATATTATGGAAGCTTGGATAAAGTGAATATGATGGCATTGATTGTGGTTGTGTTAAATCCTAGAGCCAAGTTGAATTATATATCTTGTATGCTTAAATTTATGATGATGAATCGAAAATTAAAGAGATGCATTACAAGGTGAAGGATGCATTGGAGCGTTTGTATGAATTTTATAAGCAATATTCTATTGTTTCAAATGATCAAAATTTTGGTAGCCACAATTTGAGTACAAGTAGTAGTGGTTCCAATATCGATGCGGGTGGTAATGAAAGTATAAAGAAGTATGATGCCCAAGCTTAGAAGAAAATGTTTTTACACTTGAACGAACAAGGGTGCGATGACAACCAATCCAAGCTTGATGAATATCTTCAAGAAAAAAAATGAAAAAGTTGTTGATATTGACCTTTTGCTATGGTGGAAGACTACTAGTTCGTACGAAAATAAAGCTTTTGGAACCTATTTGTCCCTGTAGATTTCCTACTGTCAGAAGTTTTAAGGCAAAATATCGAAAGAGAATTTTCTATGGGGCAAAAGGGAATTTTTTCTAACAAATTTTCGTTCTCTAATTTCACATGACTTTAAGAGTGTTGTGATCTCAAAAATGATAAATCGTACGGAAATAAAGTTTTTGGAACCCATTTGTCCCTGCAAATTTCCAATTGTCGGAAGTTTTTAGGCAAAATATTGAGAGGGAATTTTCTCTGGAGCAAAAGGGAATTTTTTTTTTTTTACAAATCTTCATTCTCTAATTTCACATGACTTTAAGGGTATTGTGATCTCCAAAATGATCAATCGTACGGAAATGCCAAAATTTTATGTCCAATGCTCTGCAAGAAGGTTACGCATTAGTAGTGACTCCTAGCATATTACCCAATCCTAAAGTAATAAGTCAGGATCTTTTCAGACAAATCTTCGTTCTCTGATTTCACATGACTTTAAGGGTATTGTGATTTCCAAAATGATCAATTGTATGGAAATAAAGCTTTTGGAACCCATTTGTCCCTACAAATTTCCAATTGTATGAGGTTTTTAGGCAAAATATCAAAAGGGAATTTTCTATGGAGCAAAAGGGAATTTTTTCAGACAAATCTTCGTTCTCTGATTTCACATGACTTTAAGAGTGTCGTGATTTCCAAAATGATAAATTGTATGGAAATAAAGCTTTTGGAACCCATTTGTCCCTACGAATTTCCAACTGTCGGAGGTTTTTAGGCAAAATATCAAAAGGGAATTTTTTCTGATAAATCTTCGTTCTTTGATTTCACATGATTTTAAGGGTGTTGTGATCTCCAAAATGATAAATTGTACGTAAATAAAGCTTTTGGAACCCATTTGTCCCTGCAGATTTCCAACTGTCGGAGGTTTTTAGGCAAAATATCGAAAGGAAATTTTCTATGGAGTAAAAGGGAATTTTTTCTGACAAATCTTCCTTCTTTGATTTCACATGACTTTAAGGGTGTTGTGATCTCGACCTCGGTGTTGCCTTGGTGATCTTGATTGGGCTAGGATTCGATGCATCTAGGTGTTGTTCGCATTGTGGAAGCAAATGGGTGATGGTCATTCTAATTATCTACACTAGCCAACGGTGATTAAGCTTAGTTTGCAAGGTTGTCGATTAGGCCCTACAATGGGTGTAAATAAACCGTGTCCATACTTTTTTTTCCCTTTTTCTTTTTTCGTTTTTACCTTTTTGGGAAGGAATTTTTTTTTCTTGATAGGAAAACAGAATGACTCACTCGCACTTGCAAACGGAAGGCCACGGCAGAAAGGGTGGCAAAACTTGAGCTAGGGCTATAGTAGGAGCCCTCATCAACCTAGACTCAACCAGCAAGCGATGAGGGGGCAAGGGCCATGATCTCGCAATGGCTCAGTTGCACTCTCACACTCTCTTTGCGTTCACGTAATTTAGTGGCGAATTGATCATAGGTCGAATATTTAAAAATGCACAACCTTTTCGCCTTGGGAAAGTTTTTGGCTATACTTGGCGATGAACAAAAGAAAAGACGCAATATTTGACTTATGACCTTAGAGAAAAATTGGCATTTCTTAGGTTTCTCATAACTAGCACTGTATAAGTTGGCTTACTTGTCACCAAACATGGCGCCCAGAGCCAACGCATACCGTCCTTCAAACAACATTGCAAATACCCAATACAAAATTTCTTTTTTTTCAAGGTTTTTCTAAGCCAAATCTAGTGGCCATACACTTATCCTAAAAGCAAGCATAACCTTTGGCACATAGAAATATATATGGTCTTGTAGCAGTCTTCGGCTTGTTGGAAATTACAGACATCAATTTGGGTTTCAATCCTTCAAAGCACTATTTTTTTTGGGTAGAAACACAAAGCACTTGTTAAGTGGTCTACTTGACAACGATTGTCATAAAATTGTTTCATTCATCTCTTCCTATGCTTCTAAGGATGACTCCTTGGACTCTGGCAATTACTACAATTATAACATGAAGTGCATATTGGCAACCCAACGTGGTAGAAGCAGTGGTGCTCTTCCTCCTTGCAATCGATGGGCGAACAAAATTAGGAATACTAGGATCTTTTGCCTTACTAGATGTACGAGTTTCCGAATGAGACCGCACAAGTAAGCTGTAGAGAGCAATATCAACAATGGCAAATAGAGGAGGAAGAAGGAGATACCTTGGAACAACAATGACGTAGGCAAAACAATGGAGAGGGAAAAGGAAAGGATTGTGAGAAAGCGAAATATGCGGGCACCGCAAACAGTGTTTAAGGCGGGTAGATGAGCGACAAGTGGAAGGGACAAGGAACAATAGAGAAGGAGAGCAAATATGGAGAAGAATGTGGTAATGGAGTGGGCTTCAAATGGAGAATTGGAACTTCCTTGATACTTCATTGTAATAAGGTTGAGCATAGTTGGAATGATAAGGGTAAGTATGGAATGATCACAATCAATAATAGGCATTTTGGATTTGTATATATTTGGAGAAAGAGGAAGAAGACAAGGAGCAGCAACAGCAGCAGCAAAGCAAAATGTTGAGAAAGAGGTAAAGAACAAGGTGCAATAGTAGAGCAATGTTGAGAAAGAGATAAAGAACAAGGTGCAATAGTTGAGCAATTGTTGAGGAAGGGAGAAAAGTCATTTATAATGTCTGCCTTACGTGGTCTTGCACCTTGGTCTTTAGTGCTCTAAAACTTGTGATCAATGTTAGCACTGCTTTTTAATACTGGCTAAATCATTCATCTTTCATCAGCTGAATAGTTCATCCAATACAGGCTAAATGGTTCATATTTCATCAGCCAAATAGTTCATCTTTACCAGCGTCAACATCAATCACTAGACAACGGTACAAGACTCCCCCGTCAAGTACATCAATATTGTAAACTCAAGACCAAGAGTTCTTGTCTGATTGTGCGTATGTTTGTTTTCGTGAATCATTTGTCACGACTCTTTTTCAAAAAATATTTTCCGGATCCTTCTGATTATTGCAATAATGACGTTTGTTTGGGGTGAACTTGCTTAACTCTATTCTCACATCCACATTCTTTTAGGAGATATTTTTGTATGGACCGATGATATTTTAGCCCAATGCATCTCTTTTTTGAAACCATGGAACCCATTAAATTATAGGCTCACACATTAAACTCACATGTATCGGATCTTTATAGATATTTTCCCTTACTGGACCCAAAAGGCCGATCAATCTTGGGTCCTCCCAGGATTGTGAGGTAATATGCCAATAATTGCTGCAGATTCTCCCTTAAATCTACTTAAATGGTAAGTAGAAAGTACTAGAACAACTCATAAGACAAGCAAGCATTATGACAACGCTCAGTAATGAATTTGATTTCGTTGGCTAGAAAAGCAGCACAAAATCAACGCTAACTGCAAGAATCTGAAGAGAAATAAGCATAAGATCTTATAAGAACTCCGTTAGTGCGACTCACGTCGACGACGCACACGCACATGCATACACACAGATATGATCTTCAGTAGGAAAAATGAATTTAATGAGGTTGTTTGGATGCTGCTAAGGATCAAAAGAAGACAGATGAATTCATTCGTCCGATGGGATTCACTGGCGTTGCTTTTGTGAGCCATTGTATCTCCGCAGCCGCGGATGGATTGAAATCTCATATGAATGCCTTGAAAAAGAGCAGAGAGACATCAATTGGAAAGAAGATAATGACCTACAGAGAGAGAGAGAGAGAGAGAGAGTGGCCACGGCTGAAAGTGAAAGCCGGACAAATGGAGCCAAGAAGCGATGCAATGCGTACAAAAAATCAACGCGAATTGTAGGACTCTGAAGAAAGAGAGAAACCACTGGGATTCGCCCTAGTGGCCACCCTTCCAACATGGGGGGAGGTGAGGGGTTCAAATCCCCACCTTCTCGGGGGATGGGGTGGGGACGCGTAAGTTTCAAACTCCCACGCCCGCAAGAGGCAGGGCAAAAAGTCTGAGAGTGAGTGTAGAATAGGAATAGAGTAGGACTGACCAAAAAAAAAGAAGAAAGAGAGAGAGAGAGAGAGAGAGAGAGAGAGAGTAACAAAGAATGGGGTCTCAGTGAATATCCAAAAGCATCTTTTTCCAACGTTTTCCACAGCCAAATTAAATGAGGATTTTAGAAATAATATGCAATGTCACCTTTAAACTTTTAATTTGTTTGATATTGTCTTTGAACCATTCCTAAATCTAGCCCCTAAACTTCTTAATTTGTTCAATTTAGTCACTTAACTTTCCATAACAAAGTCAAATTAGTTTTTTGGTACTATTCTTAAGTTTTCCTAATTACTTTATTGCCCAGACTTTTGAATATATTTTCATTTTAAATCTTCTTCCATATCAATATTTTGTTTTTACCTTTTTGATATTTATAAACATTATGGTAATTCCATCTAAATATATTTACTTTATTATCTCCGAAACAATAAAAGTAACACCTCGTTTAGAGTTATATTAAGTTGACATACCTGTTATGACCCGAAGGGTAGATTTGAGTGATGAGTACTTATTTGAGGTTTTTTGTGAAGTGAAAATTAGTTTTTGATAGTTTGGAATTTTTTATATTATTACCCCTTAAAAAAAGTGTTTTCATAAGGACATCTAATATCAATATTAATTTATCTATACATAATCATACTTATATCTCTTTCCTAATTTTTTAGATAAATAAAATTTTCGAACTTTTTTGTTTCGTGTTTTCTTAATTAATTAGTCAAATGTGTAAATTAGAAAATTAAAATAGCTGGAATCTCAATAAGATATTACTATAAACAAGGTCCTACTTTTTCTACTATAGATATCATAAGCTAAATTAAACTTATATGGAACTATCTTAATGTATATAAAGACAAAAAAAAAAGTAACAAAAAGAAAACATATTTTTTTTGTTGATTTTTGAAATATATTGAAATGAAAACATATATAAAAATTTAGGCAATAGTGTAATAGCAAAAAATTATGAATAGTATTAAAGGACTGGTTTGACTTTTTTTAATAGAAAGCTAATAGATTAGATTTATCAAATTAAAATTTTATAAATTAGATTGAACATTTAGAAGTAATTTAATGATTATATTGAATAAATTAAAAGTTCAAAAATGACACTATATATTACATCCAAATTTGGGAACTATTAGTATTAGTTTCCCTAAAAAAGAAAAAGAGAATAATTTAACACTACTGCAATGGGAATGTCGATATAATCATATTCAGTATTTAGAAAATAGAAACATGGAAATTAGGTGTCTTTCATAGGAGTGGAGTCGCTACATATCGCTTGATATTAGTGCATGTCAAGAAAGTTGGCATAAAGTTTATAAAATAAGAGGTTAGCAAAATCAGTCATTTCTGGTCATCCAGCTCCTTCCCAGAAGTTTCTACGAAAGTGTTAACTAAAGACTATAAACAGTCGAATTAGAAATCTTGCGCTTTAATAGAAAAAAAAAAAAAAAGTATAATTCAATCTTTTCCTAGAAGGACGGATGGAAAGACGTTTGGGTAAGACGATCCGGTCGGGTCGTCATCGGAAAATAAACCGGGTGGTCGGGTCGAACCTCAACTGAACATGAAAACCGCCGGACTTTCACCATGTTTTTGGGCAGAGAAGAAGAAGAAGAAGAAGAAGACGACATGTGCCTACTTGAAAAGGTTGGATTGCCTTCTTAAAGTTGAACCTTTTAAGCGTTACTCAGTGAGATGCTACTGGTTACATAATGTGTTTTGAGTGAGTGTATGGTTCGTTTGTGCTTGAAGCTTAGAGTGAAGAATTGGGCCTCCTTTGAGTAATTGTAATTGCATTGGTCAGCGATATCCTGATCATAGACTTGTTCATGTAGAAGTAGTTTGAAATTGCTAGATGACATGGGTCTTCCATTCGTATATAGGATTGTAAAATTTCATTGTCCTTAGCTGTGTAATGGATGCTTTGACAGTATTTTGGGACATCTGCTGCTAGGGAGAGTAATAACGTGGAGCTGGCTGATGCAAAGTTGACTGCTGAGAGAAGGAAAGTATGTCCGAGGAATTGGATCAGGACGGTGCTGATGGTGCCGAGTGTGGCCATTCAGCCAATGGGTATTGGAATGAGAATGGTACTCTTCTTCTGTTCAAAACCCCATTACTACATACTTAGATATCTGCAAAACGGTGGTCTAACTGCCTTCGACTTTACTATCTAACTGAAAGCAGGAAAGCTTTCAGAAGATGTATCTTCCCAAACAAAGGAAGACATGCGTGCGGATCAATCTCCAGCTCTTTCATTAGTTGAGCTGATGGGGAATGGTGTGCTTCTCTTTACATTCCCTCATGAGGATTCAGCCGACACCTTTCAAATTGTGTCTCATATTTTGATTCCTGGCGATCTGGAAATTCAAGTTCCCCACAGTGAGTTTTTCTTTTTCTTCCCTGACATTGGACACAAATTGTGTCACGACGGCCCAAGACAATTATCAGGATATGGTAGTACCGGGTAGCATAGCGACATGTCGTGAGGGCCCAAGAAAGCCACGAGGGTACGACAAGGTCGCATAGCAACAAGTCGCATATGCATAACTCGTATCGTGTTGCATCTCGACCCATCGCGGACGGGTAAGGTGGTACTGTGACACCCTGGTGATTGTTTTAGGGCCTGCGCTGAAGTCGATCGCCTTGTGCGTGGAGTTTTTGGACAAATAAAAATTCGAAAAATGGTTTCTTCAACGCGATCGTGCTACGTCAACCCAAAATTCATCCTGAGTTCAAAAGTCCCTGCCCCATAATGACACTTGTTTTGTTGAATCGACATTTCACGATTTCTTTTGAAGAAATTGTTCTTTAGATGTCTCAACTTTTTATAAAAATGGCATTAATGACGTTTGGTTTGGGGTCACGTTCACATATCCTTAGTGATATTCTTTGGTGCACCAGGAACACATGAGCCCAGTGAATTTCAATCCTCGAATCAGGATGACCATCAAAATTAAGGGTCCACATGCATTTGAATCACATGTTTCAGGATCACTTACGAATTTTTCGCATAGTGGACTCAAAGGCTAGGCAACCCTGTGTCCTCTCACAATTTCTGTGGATTCTCCCCTGTTGAATCTGCTTAAAATGTAAAATAGAAAGAACTAGAATACCCCATAAGACAAACAGGCATTACGAAAATGCTCGATAATGAGTTTGATTTCGATCGTCTGCATGGCAACATGAGATGGAGCACCTGTTACGCGAGTAAACTCCCAAGTTCCCAAAACATAATCTCCTTGCGTAATGACAAACGTGCAACATCGTAGAAATGGAGGAGGAAATAGATCGTTTGGATAAATGTAGCTCTACTTCATCTACTTCACCACATAGTGAGCAAACTATATGAAGATCCAACTAACACAATATTGTCGTACCCTAGTGACTGTCTAGGGCCCAAGATAGTCACCGGGGTACGATACTATGGTCTTCATCGGGTCGCATAGCAACACATCACGAGGGCCCAAGACAGTCACCAAGGCATGACACTACCATAGTCGCGACACTATCGTGCTGTGTTTGCATGACGCGTTGCTATGTGAGCCTGGTGACTATCTTAGGGCCTATGCTGAAGTCAATTGCCTTAAAGGTGAAGTTTTTGGACTTATATACGAAAAATGATTTCTTCATGATGTCGATTCACTCAAAATTCATTATGAGTTAGAAGGCCCCTGCCCCATAATGAGACTTGTTTTGGTGAATCAACATTTCACGATTTCTTGTGACAAAAATTGTGTTTTCGGTTTCTCAACTTTTGAAAAAAATGACATGGTTTGTGGTGAATTTGCCTTACTCTATTCTCACACTCACAATATATTCAGAGATATTCTTGGATGCAACGAGAACATGTAAGGCTAATACATCTCAATTCTTGAATCATGATGTTCTTCAAAGTTTAGGGCTCGCAAGCACTTTGACTCACATGTTTTGGGATCATTTAAGAAATTTTCGTCTGCTCGACTCAGGTTGGGCAACCTTGGGTCCTCCTAGGATTGTGAGGTGATCCACCCACAATTTCTGCGGATTCGCCCCGGTTGAATCTGCTTAAAATGTAAAATACAAGGAACTAGAGTACCCCAATAAGGCAAAAAGCATTGTGAAAGTGCTCGATAATGAGTTTGATTTCGATCGTCTGCATTGGCAACATGAAATAGAGCACCTATTTATGCAAGTAAACTCCCAAATTTGCATAACATAACCTCCTCCCGTAATGACAAACGGGCAACATAAAAGAAATGGAGGGGGAAAATAGACCGTTTGCATGAATGTAGCTCTATTTCATCTTCAACTCCACTACATGATGAGCAAATTATATGAAGATCAATCGGTATAAAGCAGGGTAAATGACATGATAATTTTTAAACTTTAATTTAATGTGCAATGTCAACTTTAGGTTTTTAATTTGTTTAGTATAGTTTTTGAACTATTTCTAAATATTCAATCTAGTTCATAAACTTTCAATTTGTTCAATCTAGTCTTTCAACTTCCGTATCAAAATCAAATAAGTTCTTTGGTACCATTCACAAGTTTTCATAATTACATTATTTCTCTTTTTTTTTTTAATATTTTGTCATTTTAATCCTTCTCCTAAGTCAACCAAAAATATACAATCTTTTTATCACTTTTTTTATACCTTTTTGACCTTTATAAATATTACAATAGCTCTACATAAATATATTTTAGCTTATGATCACTATAACAGTAGAGGTAAAACCTCACTTCAAACATTATCGGGTGGATAATCTTGCTATTTTAATTTACTAATTTATAGATTTAATTAGATTTAATTAAGAAACCTCGAAACACACTATCTTGCAAACTTTATCAATTGAAAAAAAAAAAAATTGGAATAAGATTAAGATTCATATGAGTAATCATATTCATAAATAAAATAATATTGTTTGTAGATATCCTTATAAAAACCTATCTTCTTAAAAGGGATAACAACATTAAAAATTCTGAACTGGTACCCGCATAACACATTTACCCCAAATTAATTTTTGCTTTACAAAAAAATCCTAACATAGTACTCCTACAACATATTTACTCTAAATTATTTTTCGTCTCACGAAAAATCCCAAGCTACTATACTTGACCTAAACCTACCCTTGACGTCATAGCAAGAATATCAACATGGTATAACTCTAAATGAATTATACTTTTATATTAAAGAGATCATAAGCTAAAATATATTTAAATAAAACTATCATAATAATTATAAAGACCGAAATAAGTAAAAAGAAAAAAATAGCATTTTTTTTTTTTGATTTAGTAAATCGAATAAAATGAATATATGGGCAATAATGCAATTATGAAAGCTCATGAATAGTATTGGAAAATTGATTTTGCTATCCTATGGAAAGTTAAAAGATTATATTGAACAAATTCAAAATTTAGAGGTTAAATTGAACATTTAGTAATAATGAAAGGACAAAATTCAACAAATTTAAAGTTTAAAAATTACATTACCGAAGAATTATTAGTATCATTTTGACAAAAAGGAAGAAAAGAAAAATTGAACACCCCCAAATAGGAGTGCTGATATAACCATTCTCTATATGTAGGAAAGAGACAAACATGAAAATTAGGCATCTTTCGCAAGAACTGCGTCACTGCATGTCGCTTGCTAATAACAGAGATATCCAAGAAATTCAGTGTAAAGTTTGTCGACAACAAAAACGCAAGATCAGTCATCTCTCTGGTCAAGTCTCAGCTCTTCCTTGGCAATTCCTTAAAAAAGAGTTGACAAAAGACTAAATAAACATTGGAATTAGAAATCTTGTGTCTTTGTAATTAACTATAGTTCTCTTGTGCTTTTGTAAGTAAGCACAGTCCAATCTTTTTCTTAAAAAGGAAATTTGGAAAATATTTGAATAAACCGGTCGAGCCGTTGTTGGAAAACGGACCGGGCGATCGGGCCGACTTCAACTGAAAATGAAAAACCGCCGTGAGTTTCACCATTCGTTAGGGCAGAGACAGAGATTGAAGTCGACCATGGAAAACACTCAGAGCAGAGAGAAAAGAGAAATTGAAGAAGAGGAAGAAGAAGAAGGCGACAACGATGAAGAAGCGAAGACGAAGAAGACGACGATGACGCCATGGGAGCAGCACTCGGCCGTCATCAGCATCCCTCGCTTCGACTACAATGCCCCCTCTTCCCTCCTTCGGCGCTCCCACTCCGGCTTCCTCATCACCTGCACCATCAGTGTACCATCTCTCCTTCGCTTTCTCGGTTGTCAATTCGATGATTGAATCTTGGGCTGATGGGTTTTCGTCCTGTTCCTTGTTCCTTTCTCCAGAGAGGGAGAAGAGCGCCACCAAAGAAGCCATGTGCCTCCTTGAAAAGGTTTGATTGCCTTCTTAAAGTTTGAACCTTTTTAAGCGTTACTGAATGAGATGCTACGTAATTTGTTTGAGTAAGTTTGTGGTTCAGTTATGCTTGGAGCTTAGAGTGAAGAATTGGGTCTCCTTTGAGCAAGTGTAATTGTGTTGATTGATGATGTCCTGACTGGTTCATGTGGAAGCGATTTGAAGTAGCTCGATGAAATGGGTCTTCCTTTTCCTACTTAGGGTTGTGCAATTTCATTGCATTGTTATGGATGCCTTTGCAGTTTTGTGGGGCATTTGCTGCTAGGGAGAGTACTAACTTGGAGTTGGCTGATGCAAAATTGACTGCTAAGAGAAGGAAAGTATGTCCTGAGGAATTGGATCAGGAAGGTGCCGATGGTGCCGAGAGTGGGCAGATAACTGATCAGTGTTGTAAAGAGGATGGTACTCTTCTGGTCAAAACCAAATCGCTATGTACTTAGATACCTGCAAATTGTAGTCTAAGTGCTTCCAACTTCCCTATTCAACTGGCAGGTAAGCATTCAGAAGATGTATCTTCTCAAACAAAGGAAGACATCAGTGCAAATAAAGCTTCAGCTCTTTCATTAGTCAAGTTGACAGGGAGTGGTTTGCTCCTCTTTACCTTCCCCCATGAGGATTCAGCCGACACCATTCAAATTGTGTCTGCTATTATTGATTCCCTGGGATCTGCAGATTCGAGTTCCCCACAGTGAGTTTTTAGTTTCCTTCCTTGACATTAGACACTGAAATAGCTACTAGTTGATAACATGCGTTTCCTGCCCTGGCTTGTTACTTTAGGATTGGGCAATGTGCTAGGAGTCACTACTGATGCATAAGACCTTCTTGCGCTGCATGTGACAGAGAAACTTGGCATGGATGGATGAGTCCTCTAAGTTGAAAGTTAAAGGAAAGAAAAAACAGACATGCAACTAAGCCTCAATGAGGCATACCTGTCTTACTTGATCAGCTTAAACTCTACCCACTATAGTATAATAGGATTGCTGCATATTTGTGCTACTTATGACTGGAAAAGTTATGTGAGTGCTGGTTTGGCTAATTTGCTTTTGACTTGTACTTTGGTTTCTTTGGGACTTTTTCGACAATAAATGTCTATATTCTCTTGAAAAATGTATATGCAACATTTAAAGTCGCCCCAAAGTTTATTGTAATTTTTATCAATTAAAATATTATTTTTCTATATTAAAGATCATCCAATAGCCCATTAGTGCACCCTACAATTGCAGTTAAGCAGGCATTTCAGATAACTCGAAATATTGCAAATGTGTCTGTTGTGGAAGGACAATAATGAAAGCATTTTTTTTTTTTTTTGAAGGAGACATCTTTGCTGATATTTTAGTCCCCCCCAAAAAAAAAAAAAAAAAAAAAAAAAAAAAAAAAAGAAGGTTTTCTGTGGATCTTTGGCTGTGGAAAATGCATCAAGAATTTTCCCATTGCTGGAAACCTTTAGCTTGTAGATGTAACTTCTTATGAATTCGTTGCTAGCATTTGATTAGACAGACCACTGTTTTGCAAATTTTGAGAATTTTAACTTGAAGGGATCTCTCTAAAAAAATATTATTTTAAACTTTGCTGAATGTTTTCTCCCTGAACTCTGACTTTATTTTGTTATTTATATGGTTCAAATTACATTTTAGGATTTATTTGTTCAAATGACAATTAAAGAAGTCGGTTTTTTGGTGCAGTTGGTGTCATCGAATTTTTCCTATCCAAGCTACATGCAGTTTGAATGAGCCAGACCTAAGGACTGTTGTTCAAAAGCTTGTTCTTAAGTTTGTAAAGGATAAGCGAAGTACACTTGCATCACCAATAAAGGTACATGTTCAATCTGTATCATAAGAAGATCAAGTTATCTATTTATTGCTTAAGTCCCTACCCCCTTCTGTCCTCTTTTTAATGTGACACTTTGGGGATTTCATTTTCTAATTTGTTTAAGCTGTTGCTTCTTACCCTGTCACACGAAGTGTTCTCCTCTACCTTAAATCGAATCAGAGCTGTTACAATCTCATTAGGCATCCTTATAAATTGGTCCATGTTGTGAATCTGTCTGCTCACAAATTGATCAACTCTTCCACTGGCCTCTAGTTTGCAGTTGGATATAATAGAAGAGGTCTTGAAGAGATGGAGCTGAAGAATTCAAAAATAAACCTGATGGTTCTGATCTATTACCTTTGTTGGACCGCCACAAATGCTTTGAAGTCGTAGCTGCAGCATTTAAGGATGCTATATCAGATTCTGTTGTAGATCTTAAAAACCCTGAGGTAGAGCTCCACGATGCCCCCTCCTTTCTCTTCTTTCTTTCTCTCTCGTTTATCTGACATCGTTTATTGCAGATTTCTGTTCTGGTGGAGCTCCTACCCCTTGCAGCCATTCCAAGTGGGTCACTGGTGGCCGCTGTATCAGTGCTTCCGCCAAAAATGGTCACTACAAAGCCACGGCTGTGTGTCAAGGCGTTGGTTCCTCAGGCTAAGTCAAAGAATAAGTAAGTTGGAGGACTATAGCAGCAACTCACAGCTGTGAAATCTTCAAATGGAAGATGCTCGTGATTCTGGCCTTGGATTCCAAAGAACCATGAAAAGATGAAACAAACGGAATCCAACTGCCATCCATTTGTGTTAGTCGGCTTTCAGCAGACACAACAGGTTAATATAGTCACGTCAATGAAAAGTTCCAGTCTCCATGCAAGTTGACATCTCGACCTGTTTCTAACTAAAGCTTGGCCGCTCAATCCTTGATCCTTTAGAACATGTTGGGATTTGGGGAGAAATATTGATATTTTCTGTTATATCTTTCCAGTGTCTTTGTGCTCTCATATTTGACCGAGACTACTATACTATTTTTCCCCTTTCTCCTCTAGAGTTGAAATATATCTCTCCGTTAACAACTTGCGAAATGCAGTGTTGTCATCGGTAATGTAAATCAACTATGATTTTGTAATTATTCTTTCAAAATTTTCCCTGAACATGAGTGCATTTCCTGTTGAATCATTGATGGTAGCAATTTACTTTGAAGGATCATCTGATATCCTCATTTCAAAAACTCCCGATCACTGTGATCAGACAATAGTTCTGACATTCATTGTTGAAGATGTGTACCCTTGTTCTGTGAGACTTTGTGAAGGATTGCTACCTTAAGGCTGATCGTAACCGGCTCTTGCTCATTCATGTTCAGCATGAATCGCCAGGTCAAGCATATTAGTATTCTGCAACATGAATCACCAAGGCGTCATGGATAACAGGTCATCAGCGAAGCGCACAGGATTTGGAGCTCAGTGTATTGACAAACAATGCTTACTTCCCTTAGCGCGAAAACATAAACTAGCGCAACTATGACGAGCCCATTAACATGGTGAAGATGTTGCTCTTCTGGGGACAAGAAAATCTATTCAAAATCCACTTTTTTGAAGCCAACAAGTTTGTACCTACAGAACAAATGCTTCAGGGAAGGAACTAAACACAGCAAGAATCGAAGGAACAAAATATGATCAGATGAATTATGCGCCGCTAAGAGCGATGGATAGATCTAAGTTGACACAAGGCTCTTCAAAGGATGAGTATGAGGACGGTTTCGGGGAAGAGGTCGACGATATTGCTTCGCTGATCCCGCTCTCTGAAAACGCATTACTTCCCTGGAAGGAAGGTTGAATATTCATCGGAAGCGACAGCGAAAGCGACAACTCGCAGCCACAGCCGTCGATGTCTTTGAGTTTTCCGACATCACTTCTCCTCATGCCTGCTCGTTTCGTCTTCTTTCGCAGCATGTGCTCTTGAACATCTTCTGGTTTCGGTCTCTGTCGGGATAAGATAAATGTCGAAAGAATCGATAGGGACAATGCAAAAACATGGAGAAAGCCATTTTGAATATGCTTGATAGGCGGAGCACTGTGATGTATCCTTATGTACACGCCAATGCATAGGTGCCAACAATCTCTTCAGCTATTATTGGAACATTGAATTTGAAATTATTGCCCTTTAATTAAGCTAATCGTGTAAATTAAATTCAATTATGGAAGAAATCCCACAACCTTCGTAGTCAGAAAATGTATAACACGACTAAACTTATAGTATAAACAATCAAACCAGTAGTATTTCAAAGGCAGTCAAATGCGCATTCGACCTTACTCAAATTATGTGCAATACTAAACACTACACAATCGCATTGAGATGAGTTTATTCAATATCTTTTCCGTGAACTTATAGTATATACTGTCGGGACATTTTCAAGTCATTAAAGTTATTCCTTTTCATATTTTTAACACGATAAAATCGCAATATTCTCAACAATTTGATCGTCAAGTCATTTGTACTTGTGGACCATCTTTAATATTTTTAATGAAATCGAAAGTGATTTCACTAGTCCTTGATAAATGAACAACTAATTAAACGAACTCAAAGGCCACTTCAACCTAAATTTTTTTCCATTCCACGAGAACCGATGCATAAATTTGAAATTCCTTATGATCATACATGGCGAAAATTGTAATGATAATCAAGATAGTTGGCTTGTAATCAAGGAATCTCTTGTCTCTAAATTTTAATTCCACATAATTGTCAGGCATTTCATGAATCGCCCATCTCTCCTTTTTACCGAAATTTAATTAATTATATTTAAAAATAAGATCATTCATATAAGTTAATTTACTAATTAGTTTTGTCGCTATATCTCTTCGCGTGTAATACGTGCCCTCCTATTCTAGTATGACTTTAAAGATCGAGCTATTTTAATATAATTTCAAACTCCACAAAATAAAAGGAAAAGACAAGTGGAATGCTAAAAATTAAAACCACGCCAAACCATGATATACAAGCACCTTTGTGTGCGTACCTGGAGAAAATCAGATTTGCCACTGCATAGCACTCAGGCTTGATCATCATCTGCAGATCAGTGCATGAAGTCGCCACCAAATTTGTCACCGCCGTCGTCTCGACTCTATGCTGGAGCAGATCACAGATACAGTGCATGGACAACCGAGAATCTGATTCCGACGAGTCTTCCTTATTCGCTTTCGAGGATGAGTGAAGAACGTTTCCGTCGCTGGGTTCGGGTTGTTCAACTACTATGCACCCATCAGGTTCATCATCTTCAAAAGATGGTCTTTTTTGTCCAGCACTGCGGTGACTCCTCTCTATGACTGCGCAAAATGTGTAACACAGGTTAGTATATATATAAGAAGATTCAAAAAGAGATTTGTAATTCTAGGCATATATACAAAGGTATCTATGAGTATCCGTATCCAAAATTCCATGTGACCTACGACCGAGAGGAGGGCTGGCAGGGGCTGTCGCCCTTGCTATCTGCTTGGTTATTAGCTCTAATTTATGAGATTTTGTATGCACTTTTTGTTTTTAGCCGAGGTTAATAAATGAAGTGATGATTGGAGGCCGCAAAGAGATGATGAAATGCAACACCATTGCTGAAGTAGAAAATCTGCCGTTGATTAGGGCATGCACTATACTACATCTAAAACTATGAAATCAACACCAAGACGTGCCCTTTGGGCTTCTTGTTGTAGCTTACTTACCTTGCTGTCTGTTCAAGTCATTTCTCATGCTCCTGTACATCTGCGGGAGACAGAGATCAGATAATGGAGATACTTAGTAAGAAGTCCACTAAGAATAAGTCTTTGAAAGTGTTGAGACGAATTCTGACTACATGACTCTGAATTAGTAAGAGGATCAAGTAGCATAAAAAGTTGTTGAATTTATTCAGACACTTAGCAAAGAATTTATCCAAATCATCACTCAGAAATCCTGGAAAGTTAACAAAACCTACTGACCTGGAGATGGCTCTTAACGTGGGAAATGGTCAGACCCCTTACGTCCATGAGCTGAAGAACCATCTTGGGTGTGGCCTCTGAGATGCATTAAAAGATCGGAATAAAAAATTATTGTGAAGCGCATCACACAAATCATACAAGCATCAAAAGTAAAAGCAAATTGATCATATCACAAAGAAGAGAGGATTAATGTAATACGTAACTGTGATGACCGCCGAGAAGGTGGACAGCATGCACAAAGCAGTGGTGAAGCTCCGGAGTCCATCTCAGCCGTGGTGCCTTTGATCTTATGTACTGCCTCACTCCCCCCATCAATCTCTCTCTCTCTCTCACAAAGTGAAAGTCTCACTGATATATTAGTGGCTATGAGCAACCTGTTTCTTGCTGCGATATTCCGTGCTTATAGCAGTGTTGTCATCTCCCAAAGAAGGTACATCTCTCATAAACAACCTCAATATCGACCCGCTTTCTGTGCTAACATGTATGTGGAGTTATTACATATAGCACTCCGCTTAAGCTTGCTTTGCTTCGCTTCTACAGATTGATCCACAAGAGATCCAGAGAGGGGGTGAGACTTAGGATGTGTGCGCTTCTTTTAAAACTCTGCCGTTGGATGCGTTTTAAAAACAATGATTCACTGGCTGGGTTTTTTTAAAGGAAAAGATCGTGTTTGAACTTGTGTGTGTGTGTGGGAGAGAGGGACTCTTATAACGGAAGTTATGAAATCTCCGATTCTGATCTGCTCTTGCGTCTGCCAAAGGTCAAAAGTGATTGCCTTCATAAGAAGAGACTATTACAAAAGGAACTAGGAAAGAATTGTCATCTTTGCTCGGTCTGTAAACACACACCTGGAAGTGCACCTGCTCCGCTTTGACCTTTAGTCTCTCTCTCTCTCTCTCTCTCTCTCTCTGTGGAGTGCCAAAATCGTCAATATACCAAAAGCCCCTATTTATTAGGTTGGTATGTTTCTCTCTTTCTCCATCTTTTGCGTTTACCAAAGCCTACTTGCCTCATTTGCTGTCAAAAGCTCCATCAGTTTTATTTGAAAAAGTTCTCTGTTTTTCTTCCCCCTAGATTCCTAAAGTCTCGTTCACATGTTTGGTAGGCCACTATCATTTAGGACGTGCGTTTTTCTTCCGGCTCAACGGAGGTTATTGTTTTCTTGAATATTATAATTAATATAGTGTACGAAAACAAGTCCAGATTAGTCTTGTTGAATGATTAATCTCGCATGTTATGCATGAGCTGAAACTATCCTGAAATTCAAAGAGGTCGGCACAGATAACACCATGGCAAAATCTATTGAATCAATAATGGTGCCTTCAGTAAGCAAATTCAACACATCTAATCATTTCAAGAAAGGAGAATCCCAGACAAACTTGCTTGTACCTGTACAATGCTTTTCAAGAGTAGGCACCGTCACCCCGTAGAAGACGCAACCGCCAACAGAAGAACCTTTACATTACATGCTGGTTTGACCGAATTAAGATTTGTCTGACGTTGTTCCAGACACAACCTTTTTGGTGTTTATCAAAACAAACGTGCACATAATTACGATGCCTCAGAGCCTACACTAAAGAATAGACCCTTTCACATGCATAGTGGACCTTTTTAAGGCTGCACTTTGACAGGAAGGGGGGATTTGATCCATTAAAGAGCTAGGGTTTTCAAGATTTTACCAATTACACAGAGAATTAGGCATGTGCCCAATCTTAATGACCAATTTTTGAGTCTGCTTGTAGTATCACGTGATGCCACGCTCATGCACCGGTAGCTAAGTAGAGAAAGGAAGGAACTGGGTAATGTATTATTCCCAAGAATGGCAGTTGTTGTGAATACATGAGTGCTGTCATGTGATACTCTTAAATTACCAGATAACAGATTAGTCTGCCTATCATGGGCCGTTGAGATCTCGTGATGCAATGAAGTCCATCAAGAGGGAGTTGTTCTGTTACTTTTCAACAAACAAAAGTGAACTTACAGTTCTCAACCTGCTCCTCAAAAATGTAGTGCCGGGAGTTCCGTTCAAAGAGAGAGGTTGGGAGTGGCCCATTTCATTCTAACTTTCTGGTTTAACCTAGGGAGAAACTTTTAATTGCATCATGCCCACGAATCAAAAACATCATAAGTTTCTAAACTGTCCGTTAACGCGAGATCAACCTCTACTAGTGACGATCACGATCATTGAAGTGCTGAACGGATGGATCCTATCTGGGGAAGTCAGGGAAAAAGGGACATATGAGCTCAGGTGGTGTCAAGCTGGCGCTGTAAAACTCAACCTACTCTTCCTCGGATAGCATTAATGAACTTTGCACCAGCTGATCTTCCATATCGTGTGATTCGCCCTCCATTAATTGAAAACTCCGAAAATAGATATAACCATTCCAGATTGAGAAATTTAACTACACAGAGGCACTGGCGTAATTACTAAGTCATGGTAGTACCCATAAGAAAAGCTTCTATGCGTGTTTTGTGTATTGGTTTTTGGTACGCCCATGCCACGTGATACAGCTGTTTCAGTTCCAAGCAATCACATCGAGGAAAAACATCCATCCACGTGACCCTTTCTACCACATGCAATTCCATTAAAGGATTAAAAAAAACGATTGGAGGTTTGCCATTTCGTTCACATTCGCTGGTTGTCCAACACACATGTTCCTCTCTTCAAGATGCCCTCCATCTCTTTTTGTTCTTTTCTTGGTCGTTCCGGAGTTCCAGCTCTCGGGCACCCAACTTCTGAATAACCCCTCGAAAGAGAGACCGTAAATTAAGGCAGGGACATGCATGCACGCATTGACCTTGTCCGTTTTTGGCGTTGTCCCACGTTTTCCTGTCCAACTTTTAATAGGCTGCGACATCGAATTTTGCCTTTGACTAAAGTGGCCGTGGCCACTAGTTGATCCAGGCAATTCGTGAGAAAGTTGATGCACGGAGTGGATCCCAGCGATTATTGACTTTCACGCTCGATAATCAAGGGCAATGGAATTAGGTAGGGTTCTGTATATTTGAATCATAGCTATCCGTTTCTCCAAATTTTTGTTTTGATTCACGTATACATGTGTGTGTATATGATAATCTTTTTTTTGTGTAGCTTGGATGTTTTTTCAACACGAGAGGTGATCGTCAACCGACGCATTTCACAAGTTCAACAAGAGAGATAGTGATGAATTTTTATTATTGATTTGAAGATGGGGATGGATTTGATCCGCAACAAAGGGGAATCTAATGTAGCTGATGTCTTGAGCTAATAAAAAGAATTATCAATATATTCGAGTTGGCTCACATATAATAGTAGGCTTAAACTTTTTAGCAAGGTTGGGTCTTGTTAAGATTTCATTTGTTTTGTGAAAAAAATAAATAATTTAGGAAACATTTTATTTAAAAATGATTGCTTCTTGTGTCACTTATAAAATTTTATCACCCATGAAAATTTTTAATATAAATTGTTGTTAATGAAATTTTTTTTCATTTACCAATTATTTTAAGAGTTAGAAATGATCAATTTTAGGAAAATGTGTTCTAAATTATCCATTTTCCTTGAGATAAATGAAGCCTAGATATGTCGATCAACTCAAATTTTGAATGACCTCACTACGAGGGTTTCCCTTGTCAACAGAAAGAAGAGCTGGTGGGTTTTTTTATTTTATTTTATCCTGAATGACCTCTTAAATTGAGTCACAAGAAAGTCATCACTTCCGCAAATTCGGTAATTAATCGTGACTTGCTATGATTGGAGCCTTAACCTTAACGCTAAAAGAAAAGTAAATGAACTAATTGCGTTAACATCTAGCTAAATTGATTTGATCGTAGCTGCTTTTCACACCCCTCCAAATTCCATTTTCTCTGCATGGATGTGACGGCTCTTGTGGAAAATTTGGTAAAAGACGAACGAAGAGAATTGCATGGAATGAGAATTTTGGAATGAGAACCCAATTGTCAAAGCAAAACAATTTAATAATCTTTTCTCTTTTTGGATGTATAATGGCATGCCCAAGTTTGACTAAATCTAGGCATTATATGATGATGAGGACAGATGGATTAAAGGAAAATGTGTGTTAGGTGATCTATTATTCCAAGGTCTTGACTCTTGCTGTAGAACCAAAAGATAGTTTGCTGTGGGGATGCCAAAAGCTGATCATGTGATGAGCCCCAAATAATTATGCTTCCTAAAATAGGGGGCATTCACTAGACCAATCAAACGGGTGGGTCAACTAAAAAATTGTTCAACTTGTTTTAATATGTTTCCATGCAATACAAATCCAGTGACTTATACCCACTCGACCTAATACATATTGTTAAAATACTTTCATATTTAACCTAATTGAAAAAAAATCATAACCAAACTGAGGTGAGAGAAATGGAGTAATGAGCTCGAGATCAAGTGAGGTGAGAGAGAACGAAGAGAAAGTTATAGAAGTGGGTTGGATTTGAATAAGTTAAAAATCCATTTATGACCTATCTATCACCTATCTTATGTTTAAATCCATTTATGACATATTTATTGAATATAACTAACCAATATAATAACTCAGCTCATCATATATGGGTGAAGAAACGAGTCTAGGACACATTTTGATAGGTCTAACTAAACTATTGCACAAAGTTTTAAAGTAGTTCTTTCAGCCAATCTTTATTAAAAATCGCTCACATTACAATATGCCCCCTAGGACGATTAATGATGACTGAATTGTCACATCAGTGATTTCTAGTGAAAATTGATCAAACGAATTACAATAGAGTTTCATCTAAAAGTTTATGATTTAATTGGTAAAATTGAAATCTATAGAACTGAATTGACATCTATACAATAGGTTTAACACTAATTAGGTAATATTTTCTCATAAATTACAAGCTTATGACTACATCAAGATAAAATTGATCGTTGTATAGAAGCACAGCCACATTAAACAACATTTATACGATGGGAAAAAGAAAAAGAAAAAAAAGAGCAACAATGTTCTACACGTAATGCGAAAGTTGGTTGGCCATCGTTTGGAAGTGGCTAGCAATGATCTAGCATCTGTGATGCTTTTTGAAATTTTTTTTTTTTTTTTTTTTTTTTTTTTCGGTTGATTTACGTATCCTTTCGAGACATTTAAAAAGTCCATGTTCGATTTAAAGCAATGGTAAAAGGTTGCGTGTTTTCATGAGACATTTGAAAGTTCGCGTTAATTTCGCGACAATGCCAAAAGGGTTGTGTATGTTTCTTAAGCTAATTGGCCAATGTCCGTAGGTGTTGAAGTTTGGTTCATATCCTCAAGTCCTTTGGACTCATTTCTCATTTCAATCTTGACCTGATGATGGGAAGTCGGACAAACAGATCCCCTCGATAGCAGAATTTTCCGGGTTCGTTCTCGTGCGCGATACTGAATTCGAATGCACTGGAGATATCAATTCTGAGTGTCGAAACCAGGCCGATTTTGGACAAGAATCGGCAACAATGAAACCAACCTTAGCTACCAAAGCAAATTGTGGGTGGATCCGAATCGGTGCAGATGGACAGAGCAGCATAAGTTCATACCAATGTTCGATTCGAGCATCATTACCCTTCTCCATTCAGCTGTATTGTTCCCTAAAACCAGCGAGTGCTCCTTATTTTACAGGCAAAGGATTTTGGTTCGAGCAGCTTCTTAGACTAGACCATCAATCGCAAACAAGGGAAATGTTTGAGATTTCAGACAAATGGACCATAGAAACAGCAGAGAAATTTTATCGCAATTTATCGCAGCATCTTAGATCTGCCGCACACAAATCTTTAAGCACATTCAGCACGCAGGAAAACATAGCGCATCGAGAAAAAGAGGAATAAATCAAATGAAACTGCAGCGATCACTGTTGGTCTAAGTACATAACCAAACTGACCAGCTTAATTCCTATATACAATGAGGGCAACCGAGGCATCATAACGGATTCATTGTGAATGACTTGAAGCAAGCCTCAAGTGGCCCTTTTTTGCTTGTACCTTTTGGCACAAACGACATAGACCAACATGTTTGAGAAGCTGAGTCCAACCAGAAGCCAGAAATAATAATCAAGATGCCCCTCGTTCAAGTTATCCGGAATCCACCCAGCCTTGCCACCCGAAGTCGTGAAGTATGTCACAATCGTCAAAATCAAAGAGCTTAAGTAATTACCTAGTGCAGTTGTCAGGAGCGCAAGTGCACTGCACAGGCTCCGCATGGCATCAGGAGACTGCTCGTAGAAGAACTCGAGCTGTCCAATGAAGGTACAAACCTCAGCTGCGCCCACAAGAAAGTATTGGGGTATTTGCCACAAGATGCTGAGTGGGACCGCCACATCCTGGTGGGCCAAACCGAGCTCCCGAGCCAGTTGCAGCCTCCTTATCTCCACCACAGCAGCCGCTGCCATTGCGAGAGCAGAGATGAAGAGGCCAATCCCCATCCGCTGCAATTCCGAAAATCCACGTTCCTTCCCAGTGAATTTTCGGGCAATGGGGACAATGATGCTGTCATATACCGGGACCCAGAAGATCACGCTGATGACATCGAATGTGGAGAGGGATGCCGGAGGGATGGCGAAGGAACCAACAGTGGTATCCATCATCATGCCTTGCTCCACGAACATTGTGGACATCTGAGCATAGACGGCTGAGAACACGATTCCAGTGGCCCAGATGGGGAACATGCGGATCAGAATCTTGAGCTCCTCCACTTGTGTCACAGTACACAGACTCCATGAGTTGTACTCCCCACTTTTGGCCTCTGCATCTGAGAGCACAGCAGCTTTGTCGAGACATCTGTAAGTAACCATCAAGTTTGTAAAATCATCCACAGTAATGAGCAAAGTTGTGTGAAATCAACAGAAGCATGCAAAGTTTGCCATGGACAAATCATGCATAGCTCCTAATACTAGTGGTGGCCACCAAGAGTAAATGCTCAAGTGTCTTCATCATCTACTCAGGCAACACCAATAGTGTTGACAGACAAGGAGACTTATCTTATCATAACAATCTTAAATTTGTCTTTCTGAGATCATGTATGTACAACACACATCCTGAGATATGTCCCTTGCACGATCCATACAATCAAGGTCTATTCAGGAGTTGTCCCTAGGTCTATTAGTAGAACATGTTTGGTATAACAAACTTCAATTAGCTTCTTGGGTTAGACAATAAGACCATAATAGCCCAAGCTACATATGATCAGGATATTTTTTCATATACGCCTTACAAGTTATGAAATCATGAAAGTCTAGAAGACAAGCCTACACACAATTTAAAAGAAATATATCTGAACTCTTTAGCTTTTAAGAAATGCCTCACGAGAAAAAGAGCCAAACTTGATGCTGTATTCTTGTACTTTAAAATGCAGACCCAATCTTCCATTAGACTAATTGAGAGGTTCCAAGATGAGGTTTGGAGGAGTAAAACATACTTCAGTTCATCAGTGTGCTCCAGTTTACGACTTCCTTCAATCGCTGAGTTTTGCGTTTCGTAAAGGAGACTACCATCTTCAGGTACCTTGATGTTCCACTTCCGGAACGAGGCAACTAAAACCTGGCACATCCTTGTGATGGGACTCCCCCCAGGTCTCTGGAAACGATAAAGGGGTGTGCCTGAGAAGAAACTGGCAATGGCAATCCCCATAAATAATGCAGGAATACCAAATCCCCAGCCCCAACCAGCATTTTCTTGAGTCCAAACCAACAAGCTACTGGAAATGAGAGCACCGATATTGATGGAAAAGTAAAACCAGTTAAAAAAGGATCCTTTCTTCATCCTCTCTCTAGGATCAGTGTCATCAAACTGGTCTGCTCCAAAAGACGACACGCATGGTTTGATCCCACCAGTTCCCAGGGCAATCAGATAGAGTCCGAAGAAAAACACTGCATACTGTGCTGGGGTAGCAGTAGGGCATAAAGAACCAACACATTCTACAGGCTTAAATGCTGGAACGGTTGCAGAGAGAGTCAAGGTACACATCCCCTGTACAGGAATAACAGATCAATTTCAAGCGGACAGTTTTGAATGAACAAAACTCTTGCTCCTCATGCAAGCACATATGTCATGCACACTCACATGAAGAATGGGTAATGGTCACAGAAAACAAGTATAAGATACAAGAAAATCACTCCATCACTTGATCATTTACTCATGCCTTGCCACACTATTTTTCTTAGTCTTGTTGAGCCAAAATGCTATCCTACACAACATAGCCAATTTACATAAACACACAACATTTTAGACAAATAAGCTGTAGTTTGGCCCCTCTTCAAAATAGTTATGACTCCAGTTGTTCCATTTGACAACGTGTTTGCTAAAGTCCAAAGTATTACTTATGACTCAGTTTCCTTTAACTAAAAGTGTTGCAATTCTATCAGTTCAAGACTCAAGCCACTCTTTAAAAAGACAGATACTTCGCATACTCGTGACATAATTTTTAATGCATTCCCATATAGCACTAAGAAGAAGAAAAGTGCCTCAATTAGTGTTGATATTGAGGAAAGTTTTGTTGCAATTGTGATTCATGATGACTTTTTAAGGAAATGATGATTGTCTGGTAAATAATACTGAACTATTGAAGTGCACTTTGAACACCCATTTTAAACATCCAATGCTCATAACTTGACATGAACAGTGCTGACTAACTAACATAGTGCTTGAATCCCCAATAATATTTTATTCCCATAACTTTGCAGCATATTTCCACACTGATGTGATACTGAGAGAACACACTTTCAATAAAAGCTATAGTTATGATATAGAAAGCAAACATTAGTACAAAAAGGCAAAGTTCCTGTTTTGTAATCCAGGTGTGATATATGAGTATCACAGTTTCATCTCTGCATGCAACATTCAGCAGTTCGTTCTAATCATTATTAGCAACAAAGCTAAACTTTTGATAATTCTAATCCAGCAGAATTTAGAAGCATTATGATGCACCAGTGACTAAATTTAGGTTTTGGAGTTATCCTCTACCTTTAGCAGAGATCATCCAAACAAAGGCGTACCACTTTTTCACAAGTTGATGACACTATGAAGAGTGTGTAATCATTGAGATTATTTCTATTTATCTGATATTATATGGAAGAGGATAGAATCTCTTAAGGTGAATCAACCCTATTCATTTACTCACATATCTACTTCCAGGTCATGAACTAGTTTAACTACTTACAAAGAAGTAAATTGTCGAGAAAGCAGCAATTGTCCAATATCTTCCCCAATAAGCATCTGCTACCACAGCTCCAATAAGAGGTGCAAGATAGCAAGTGCCTGCCCAAGTGGTAACGTTTCTTGCAGCAGAGACATTTCCCTCATGCATTTTGTTGGTCAGATAACTAACAAGATTCGTAGCAATCCCATAGTAGGCCAAACGTTCACAACATTCAGTGCCTGTATTTTGCCATTCCAGCTATTAATACATAATGAATTCGATAAAATAAAGTTAGCGGAAGATTAACATATATCATCTTTCCATTACCTAGGATGAAAGGACAAGCTCTCCAATTTCCGGTATTACTCTTCAAAACCGGGTTTCCGTTGACGTCAACCGAGCCATCTCCAGTGTACAGTCCATTCTGCTTTTTCTGTGACATAATTCCCATGTCAGGAATAAAATAGCATTAGCAGTTCTGATATTCGCATGACCAAAATTTCAAGAGCGTTTACATTTTTTCATATCTTAATAGAAGAGGAGGTAATATGTCCAAAATCGAAAAGAATGAGGTGCAGCAAGCTTGTTGTCATCAGCTACCACTATTAAAGCCTCTCGTTTTTTTTACTTTACACTGTAGGGAGGCTGCTCCTTACATTTTACATGCTCTGAGTAAAATAACTCATCATCATGGAATAACTGATACCACAAAGCAGATAAAAAATGTTGTCTCCTCTCCTTGTCTTGGACAACCCCTATTCAAGGTGCCTCTTTGATGGAAAGACATGTGAATCATGGTAACGAGTACATTTCAATGATTACATCATCAAGTTAAAAAAAAGGAATAAAAAACCGCCACTAGATCCACCTCAGAAGATGCTAAGATGTACCAGAATTGGTAACAAAAAAAGTTCTTGTCTCATTGACAAAATCAAGAAAGTCATTAATAGTGAGCAAGAAGAGAAAACTCAGCAATTCACCCCATTTAAACTGAACTGCAACCATTTTGCAATGACCATACTCCTTCACAGTAAGATAGTATTTTCCTAGACACAGAAAAAGAATATATCGAACGACTACAACTGATGTCTTCTACTTGTCACCAGGTCCTCCCTGCAGGAACATATACAAACCAAAACCTCCTAGTGTCGTCCACAAACTGGTGGTCAGCAGCAATGGAAGTGCCATTATAGGACCTCTATTGCTTTCGACTTCAAAGCTCAATCCGCAATCAGAGCAACCACATCACATGGTTTTTAAGGGGGGAAAAAAGTTAACCCAGCCATGAACTTAATTCCCAAGCAATTTTGCAATAACCCAGCCAAAACGAGTTCAAAAACTCATCATGACAGCTACTAGCAAAAGCACAATCCTCTGGATGAACAGAAGATGCAGACTTGGCAATATCCATCGACATCTATCCAAAAAGTCCCAGAACACAAAGGAAACCAAGAAGCTCATTGCTGATCAACAGAATCGACAACTTTGTTGATGCACACATATGACCAATTTCAGCCATCATTTACACCCGCCAGCTGAATTTCCACAATCAAGTACAGCTCTTGAGGATTAAAGAAAGAAAGAATTGAGCGAATTTCCAGCTTCAGCATCAGCAAATCGGAAACACACCCACCACGAACTAACAAAATCTAACCCAACAAAAAGAAGAAGGAAACAGGGCGCACAGCCAGATGGGCGATCAAAAGTCAAACCAAGAAACCGGAAAAAGCAAAGAAAAAAAGGGAAAGTTCAAGAACCTCCGGGAGGCCGTCTTCCACGAGCAATCTCTCCTCTTCCTGAGAACCCATCTCTCCTTTCCTTCTTCCAACGCGGTCGAGAGGATAGAACGGGGGAACGGGCACCGAAGCGATCGACAAGGGAAGGGGATGGGCAGACCCTTTGGACGGGACGGATATAAAATGGGACCAAATGGAGTATGGGCAAAGGGAAGGGATTCCACGCTTCCTTCCCTGACGCGACCGAATTATCAGCGAATCCCAATGGCGAACGGGGGAGGATGAAGAACGGTAGGTGGGGAGGATCGGTTGTCTCCGGGATGGATCGAAGGTAAAAGCACGACGAGCGCGCTTTTTCAAGATCGGATTTTTATTTATGACGACTTCGTGGGTAATTTCCATTTCCTGAGGTTGGTAAATCTGATGTCTGAAGCAATTATGGTGGGGAGAGAGATGATTTATTACGAATTTCTAGGCCGCCTCCCCTTTTTATTTTATTTTTTTGGAATAAATCTTGGCGCCTTATCGAATATATTTAATTTTAAAGATAATTCTATTTTTTTTAAATAATTATTGCGGCATGATATCATCGTAAAAAAAAAGCAATGAAAGGTAACCTTGAGAATTGCCCTTGCGATATATTAATTTATTGCGCTTCGAGCTCTAAAGTAATGAGAGCCACGCTTGTACCCATTTGAAATTTCTCCAAACATTATAGGTTTTAAGTTAATCTTCACTTTTAGCAAAAAAAAAAGGATTAAGATTCTTGATTTTCTTTTCCTTTTTTTGGGACCGAGAAAAACTATTAAGATTCGTTTCTTGATTTTTTTTTTACCTTTTTGTGAAGGAGGAAAGGAGACGACAAAGCAATCGGGAGGGATTTGATTTTTATCAAACACTGGACTATGCTTTTTCACTAATTCCCTATATTTTATATAGAATAATCGATAAAAAGGGACATTTATTTCGTGATGTGCTATTGTTCATTCCTTTTTTTTTTTTTCTCTTTTAGTAGCATCCAAATTCATAACATAATCCCTTATTTCATTTCTTTTGTTCTCTCTTGTAATTAATTGTATCCAGTTTTTTTATTATATCGAACCTACCTAATTTAACATTAAGGAGTTAATTTAGAGGACTAAAGTCATATGACCCTTAATTTATAGAGAGATGCCTTCACATTTAAAAGCGACTACTTATATCTCTTATAAAATTGAGTTAATGAATTACATTTTCCTTAATAACCAAAATATTTAGAGATAGAATGTTGTTGATAGTGAAATTATTTTTCATTAGCTAAATTTCTTCAGCAATACAAGTAATTGTTATAGGAAAAAGTATCCAAATTATTGATTTTCTATTGTACAAATACTCAATTTCTTCTACCTTATCGATGTGGGGCCACCCACCACGTCAACATCACATACAAAAGTTTTGTTGTATAACCAAGACTAAATTAACCCTTTTATAATGATAGTAATAGTAGGTGAAAAAAATGACTTGGTTACCAGACTAAAAGAGTTAAAAGACTTAATAATAGAAATTGAAAAATAGTTATTGGATTTGATTATACAAATAAAATTGAAACACTGAAGCAGCTTTTCACAAGTTACGGAACCAAGAAGCTACGTCACCTAAGTTTTCTTTAGTCAACTTTATCATCTTTCCTCTTTATCACGCAATCAATGACGAAGTTTATACTTTGACGTGTCTTTCCAAGGCACAAATTTTTCCTAGCATCTTTCCCTAGTGAAATTCGTCTCCTCATGAAATTTGACGTTTTGGAACCTTTCTCCGCAGGAGGATGGAGATGTCTTGTCTTGAAATTTGATGATACTGCCCAATTTTCTTCTTAAAATTGGGAATGATCAAAGTTGACTTTCAAATTTGTTGCGAATTTGAGTTTGAATTTGAATTTATTAATTTGAATTACAAGCAGGAACTAGATGAGTAGAAGATGGCTAGCAAAATATCTTGGACCGAGAAGCAAAAAGTCATGAAGATTGTATATTCAATTCTTTCGCTTTTTTCGACCCAACAAAATAGAACTCTTTCACTATTTCCTATTATTTCATGTTTTTCTCCCACTTATTTAATATAATTATCAATATGTTTGAGTTTGCTATATGTGTGAAGCTGGGAAGTAATTCGTAATCATATTGCGTGACCGTATGAAAGGGGATATTTGATAGCCTAACTTCTACTTTGAATTGCTAGGTAGGTCTAGCATTAATTTTGGAAGATTTGAATTTAATTATACTATCACATTCATTGTATACCTCTGTATATATATCGATATTTAGATAGAATGAAAAGCTTAAACTTTCACACTGAAATTCGACTTTCTTATTCCAAATTTTGTAAGGAATTGCAACTATTGCACCACATTAATTTGCCAACTCGTTTGGTTGCCCATGATCGATCCTCATGACTTCCCTCATCGATCCTCATGGCTTTCACCACTTCATGAGATAATACTTTCACACATGAATGCACAATATCCAATTCGATCTTCTGATTTATAGAAAGACGCCCAATCTGAGTTGAGCCAATCAACCGTGTCGAGATCATTTGTAGAATCTAAGCATATATCCATAGTAAATGCATGTTGTGAAGTTCAATGACTAACATATTTATTCATGCATGTTGTGAAGTTCAATGACTAACATATTTATTCAAGCAATTGAAATTAATAAGTTTGCCTACTCCAAAAATGTTTTTTTGACAATCAGACAATTCTACGTATTACAACAAATCTGGTTTCCCATGAACATAAAAATCTCATAGAACTAGATTGTCATCTTGTCAGAGAAAACACACAACAAGGACTTGTGAAGCCAAGCCACACGACTTTTGTTTGAAAATACAATTTTTAAACTTAAGCATATAGAATGTAGATAAAGAGTATGTAAACCCCAATGTTAAGTGATGCGAGATATTTCAAAGCTCCCTTTCACATATATGGAGGATTGGGAGTGACACGTGAAATTTGACTAATGGAGGTGGACACTAAATGAAAAGGGGCGAAACTTGACTTTCATACATTGTTGCAAAGAAACAACCCAAAAATTTAAATTTATAAATGAAATGTATATAAATAGCATATGAATCCTATTATCAAGCGATGTGACATTTCAACAATACATGATTATATAGTCAACAAACATCTACGCAAAGGCATTGAAAAATGAGATTTTTGAAAAGTATTGCAAACAAACTGGGTTTGAAAGAATTCAATACGCTTACTTGAGGGGGAGTCTTAACTCCAAAAATTTGAATATGATCCGCTTTGGATAAAAGTCAGAGCATTTGAGGCTCGCATTATTGGATTTTGTATCTCATTAATCAATGAACTTGTCGTGAAAGGAAGGAAAGCAAAAATAAAAAAATCCTGCAAGGCTATAACAGTAATTCGACACGCTCACTTACCATTTAGAGATTTGATCTCATTATTTAATCCCTCCTTTCGTCATTAAACAGAGTCTGTCATTACATATAATTTAATGTGTGCATATAAAAACATAACTACTTGGAGGCCCGTGAAGTATCCTGCAAGCCTTATGAACAAGTTAAAATCAAATCTCGGCTTGTGAAGGTGGCCCAAATCCAGACTAGTTTGCAAGAACGGTGGAATTTGACTCCTAAACTGGAAATCTTCCAATGCTTTAAGAAAGAAAACATGAGGCGGTGGCCATAAAAAACAGGCACCATGATGCCCTCAAGCATGCAAGTAATTGCATGAATAAGCAAGAAGAAATTGTAAACAAGACCAAAAAAAGAAAAAAGAAAAAAGGGAGAGAGGAAAAGAATTGGTCAATGAGAACATTCGTTTATTTGCCTAACAAACAATGACTAAACTCTAGATTTCGGCATATAACATCCCTTAAAATTTTAGATAAATTTAACGAGGCGTCTTGACTTATTATGGAAGAAGCTTAAATATATAGAAAAAGGAAAGAATCTTAAAGGGTGGGTGTACTTGCATTCTTCAATCTGTTGTAAATTTGAGTAGAACTAGATGAAAATTATGTGGAACATTGCATTAGGATGTAAACATTATGACTTACCCATCACAGTAATTATACATACTCATAAATACAATCGTGCATTGTCGATTCTCACAATTCCATTCTAGATAGCGCATTCTAGATTTTCAATAAATCAACTCATGGGGTAGAAAGTTTCATGTAAATACCACAAGCCTATCTCTAAGTTTTGTCTAGATTGTATGGAAAGGCCTATACAAAACTTTAATATAAAGAGGGATCTCATGCAACATCTATTTAGTCAAGGATGATTTAGTGTTACAAACTTTGTGTAGTTATACTTTGTTATTGAAGAGGATTGAACTACTGGGATTTGCCCCAGTACCTAATAGTCATGATTCCCATATGGGATTAGAGAGGTTGAAGATTTGAATTCCCACATCTTCAAAAAGTTAGAATAATGATGATTTAGTTTTATATGTGGGTTTCAACTCTCACATCTTACAAAAATATATAACAAAATTAATAGGAGTAAAGCAGAATCGATTAAAAGAAAAAAACAATTGCTTTCAAGTTTAAAAACTTTGTAAGATGGTCTTCGGGTGGAACGCTTGTAGCGGAGATCTAGCCCCCACGCCGCACATTCGACAAGAGGCCTTGGATGAAAGAGTCCTCATTTGGGTCCATCTTAATGTTTTACTGTCAAATTCTCACACCATCCAAGGAAAGGGTATTACAATTTGATGAAACGAGAAAATATTGGGTGGGTTTAACCCTCCACATACGTGAAATGTATCACCATACAAAATTCGACAAGTGGCAATTTTGGGCCCACCTGTCAGCACCCCACTCTCCCCCGTTAACTCCGTCTCTCCCGTTTACCCTCTCTCCTCCCCTCCGTTTCTGCCCACAAAAACCAGCTGTTTGTTCAGAGAAAGGACGTCGATTGTCCTCTCTCCCTCCCTCTTTCTCTCTCTTCCCTCTTTCTCTCTCTTCTGCTCCCGATTTTGTATAAGGAAGAAACCATCGTCCTCTCACGAATGGAGAAGGAATTTCGCCAGTGCCCATCTGCGCGCTCTGCAAGGGTCGATCCTTCACTTCCCCGGTGTCCACATTCTAGAGAGAGAGGGAGTGCAGTAATGAACAAAAGGGAGCTTTTTTGCGCCGTTCCTAAAGAGAGAAAATGCGTGGGGGCGAGCTTGGAGCCGCTGGACATGGTGGGCGTCTAGATCCCGCACCACTTCCGTGCCCCATCTCGCCGGAGCTGATGCGGGACCCGTGACGGTGTCGACGGGGGCAAACCTACGACCGGTCCAAGATCGAGCCCCGGATCACCGCCGGCAACACTACCGCCTCGTCACCCGCGCCTCGCTCCTCGACTCCGCCCTCATCCCCAACCACACCCTCCGTCGCCTCATCCAATCCCGGTGCGTCGCCAACCGCCGCTCCGGCATGGAGCGCATCCCCCCCCTAAGCAGCCTCGCCAACCTCCCGCGTCCGCGCCCTCCTCTCCCAGGCCGCCTCCACGTCGTCTCGCCGCCCGCCCTTCCCGGCTCTCCTCCTCCTTTCGTAATAGACTCGCTCCAAGCGTCGCCGCCGGACTCGTCATCTTCTTCAAGCAAGACGATCGTCAAGGCAGTGGCGGCCACTGTGGCCAGCCATGGACAACACTTGCTTGACCTCAAACTCGGAGCTTTGGTTAGTGCTCGAGTTTCGAGCTCGGCCTCAAGCTATCTCACCGCAAACGAAACTCAACGCAGTCTCCATCCGGTGGCGAGCCGTCCCTCCTTGACCTGAAGCGGCCATGAGCCGACTCGAGCTTGAGCCATGGCAGATGCAAGAAAAAAGAAAAGAGAAGTGGAGAGAGAAGAGGGGGAGAAAACAGTTGTGGGCAGAAACGGAGGGGAGGAGAGAGGGTAAATGGGAGAGAGACGGAGTTAATGGGGGAGAGTGGGCGCTGACAGGTGGGCCCAAAATTGCCACTTGTCGAATTTTGTATGGTGATACATTTCGCGTATGTGGAGGGTTAAACCCACCCAATATTTTCTCTGATGAAACCGATTTTGCCAGTCTGAAAATCCTTGGAAATCGAGATGGCAGATTGCGGCGCGTGCCGCCCACAAGACATGGACTGTCGCTTCTTAAATTTATAACTTAAATCCCTCATTTCATTTCTTTCGTTCTCTCCTGTACTTAATTGAATCCATTTTTTATTATTATATCAGGCCTACAAAATTTAACATTAAGGAGTTAATTTAGAGGACCAAGTCGTATTTTATGTCGAGACACCAATTAATACATCTAAAACCGATAGCTTATATCACTCATAAAATTGAATCAATGGAAAACATTTTTACTAATAACAAAAATGTTTAGGGATAGATTAAGTTGATTGTGAAATTATTTTTCATTGTCTAATTTTTCTAAGCAACACAAGAATTATTATAGGACATCTCCAATTTATTGATTTTCCATGATACAAATGCATTCAATCTCCTTTTATATTATTGACACGGCACTAGGCACCACGTCAACATCACATTCAAAAGTTGTGTCACTTAATCAATACTACAAATAGCATTTTTATGATGATAGTAGTAGTAGGCGATAAAAATGACTCGATTGCACAAACTAAAAAAGTTAGAAGACTTAATTTTAGAAATGAAAATAGTTACCGAACGTGATGGTACAAAACAATTCAAACACTGAATTGCACATTTTTCACCAGAGTTATGGAACCAAAAAGCTACTTCACCTAAGTTTTCCTTAGTCAACTTTATCATCTTTCCTCTTTATCACGCAATTAATGACGAACTTTATATTTTAACGTGTCTTTCAAAAGTACAAAATTTCGTAGCATTTTTCCATAATGAAATTCGTCTCCTAATGAAATTTGACTTTTCGTGACATATCTCTGCAGGAGGATGGAAATGTCTTCTCATGAAATTTGATGAAATTGCCCCATTTTTCCCCTTAGAAATGGGAATGATCAAAGTTAACTTTCAATTTTGTAACAAATTTGAATTTGAATTTGAATCTATTGAGTTGAATAAAAAGCAGCAATTAGATTAGTAGAAGATGGCTAGCAAAATATCTTGGACCGAGAAGCAAAATGTGATGAGGATTGGTCTATTCAACGCTTTCACTATTACCTATAATTTCATATTTTTCTCCAACTTATTTAGTATAATTGTCAAGATGTTCGAGTTTGCCATTTGTGGGAAGTTCGGAAGTAATTCTCAATTAAATTGCACAATTGCATGAGACAGGATATCTGATAGCCTAACTTCTACTTTGAATTACTGGGTAGTTAATTTTGGAAGATTGGAAAGTGTGAAGGGGAAGTGAGACCACGATTTGATCTCAAACGCTCCGGAAATGACAATTTTTTTTTTGTCGTAAAAAATTGTAGCTTTCATTAAGTAATAGACTGAAAATACAAATTACTTCCTTCATAATGTAACAACTCAAAGCTTGCATGTGAACCGCAGCATCAATTTGGCCAAAAAAAAAAAGAGTTACTGAACAACAAGATGTTTTGCATTAACCCACCTTAAAAGTTTAAAAGAAAATCCCATGAGCAATTTCTTAACTCACAATGGCAATTCGAGGACAGGTCTTCCATTCTCAAAAGGTATCGTGCTTCCTGGATCTTTCGTCATTGAATCGAGAAGATTTTTCCAGGTTAGGATCCATTGAATGATTGAGATCTATTACATTTCAATCAAATGACAAAAAGATCATAAAAGTTTGATTTCGGTTGTTGCTTCAATCTCATTAGCAAAAGGGGCAATTCCAAATTGTGCTAAAAATGATTAATACATGGAAAAACCTCAAATTGATACATTTATTATATATTTACCCCAAACAAATTTTTTGACTATAAAAAAAATCCAAATTTGTACATTTATGATAAATTTACTTAAAATTAATTTTTTTACCACAATAAAATCTTAAACTGATACATTTATGACAAATTTACTATATGTTAATTTCCATTATATTAATATTAGAAAAAGATTACGAAGTAGTATATTGACGAATGGATGGTAAAACTCCAAAACTGTTTTATTTATTTATTTTTTGTTTGCTTTTGTAACCCTATTAGATATTGAAAAATTAGTATGTTGGCTCCGGCGGAGGGAAGCCGACATCCGGCGAGGGTCACCCTCGCTAGCGTCGAGCAAGGGCCGTCCCTTGCCGGACGCGGGCGCAGGGCGGCCCTCGCCGGCCGGGGCTAGGAGCACCCCGCATCGAGCAAGGGGCTCCCTCGCCCGACACCGGCGATGGCGACCCTCGCCAGACACCAGTGCCGGCGGAGGGAAGAGAGAAAAAGCCAAAAAAAAGGAAAAAGGAAAAACAGTAACAAAGGACTAAATCGAACATTTATCAATAGTTTGGGGACTAAATTGAGCCGATCGAAAGTTCAGAGACCAAATCGGACATTTATCAATAGTTCAGGGACCAAATTGCACATTAAGTAATAGTATAGGGACCATTTGTGACATTTTCTCTTTCTGATTTCTAGGTCTTCCCATTTCTTCCAATGAACTCCTCTTCTGTCTACATTTTGTTTCCACCAAAAGGAAGCTACTCTCTTTTCAATAGTTCAACATATAAAAGTTGGAATTTTAAAAATGGACATCGCATATTGGGGAATGGCTTGAATGACCGTCTTGATGAGAATTTCTTTACCCGCCTTTGAGATCAGCCTCTCTTTCCACCCTTCCAGTTTCCTTTCTATTTTGGCAAGGATCCAAGCAAACATTTGCTTTTTTGTTTTTCCCCATTCCGATGGAATTCCAAGGTACTTTCCTAAATTTTCTAAGATAGGAACTCTCAATTTTGAGGCTAGATTCTGTTTAAGGTTGTAAGGGCAATCTCTCCCAACAAAAATGCATGATTTATTGAGGTTTATAACTTGACCTGTTGCATAGCAGTACTGATTCAGCACATTTGAGACATTTTGAGTTTCTCGGATTGTGCCATCTAAGAAGAAAATGGCATCATCTGCAAAAAGATGTGAGAGGGTTGGGCATGCAGCATTGAGACGAATACCCTTAATACTTCCATCTTGGATAGCTTTTCTCATGAGGATCGATAGGATGTTTGCCATGATGATAAAAAGGTAGGGGGAAAGGGGATCCCCTTGCCTTATTCCTCTAGTAGGTCTGAAAGCAGCTGAAGGCTCACCATTAATTAGTATGTTGAAAGATACCGATGAGATACATTACTTTATTCACTCGACCCATTTCTCATGAAAACCAACTTTCAGCATATAATCACAAAGAAAATCCCATTCGACTCTATCATACGCTTTTTGCATATCTAATTTGAGAATGGCTTGAAATTTTCGTTTCCTCCTTCTCACCCTTAGTTGATGGATCACCTCTTGGACAATAAATATGTTGTCATGAATCTGCTTGCCACTTATAAAGGTTGTTTGCTCTTCAGAAACTAACATTGACAGCCATGGTTTCAACCTATTAGCTAGCACTTTTGCTATAATTTTATAATTGAAATTACAAAGGCTTATAGGTCTGAATTGGGTGATATTCTTTGGGTTGGTTACTTTAGGGGTGAGAGTAATGTCCGTTCTGTTTATCTTCGGTTCAAAAGTACCTTGACTAAAGAAGGATTGCACCATGCTAAAAATGTCTTCATTGATAAGTGACCACTGATTTTGGTAGAATAAACCATTTAGTCCATCCGGTCCTGGTGCCTTAGTCGCCCCTAGCTGAAAAGCTGCAGCTTTAACTTCATCTTTTGTAACTGCTTTAATCAGGTCAGTGTTCATTTCTTCATTCACCACTTCTTGACATTGTTCTAAAACAGGTTGATAGTTCCGGTCACTAGCTGAAGTGAATAAAGATTGATAGAAGCTGCGAATATGATGATTAAGAGTCACGGGATCTCTACTCCAGGTTTGATCATCTAGCCGAAGCATAAAGATTTTATTTCGCCGTCTTCTTTGAACTGTTGTTGCGTGGAAATATTTCGTATTTTGATCTCTCCATTTTAACCATTCTATTCTTGACTTCATACACCAGTACATCTCTTCTTGCCTCCATAATTCTTCAATTTTCCGAATAATATTGCCGGTTTCCTCTCTATTTTGCTCCCCATCTGTTTTATTTGTTAACTCCATGAGCTTGAATTTGAGGGGGTTGATATGTTTTTGGGCATTTTGAAACTTTCGCCTACTCCATTTGTATAATTCTGATGCGGCCAACTTTATTTTGTGAGTAAAACTGATTGCGATAGAGTTATTTGCATGCCAAACCTGCTTAATCACCTCCTCACACTCCGGGTCTTCTAGCCAAAAGGGTTGAAACCTGAACATTTTCTGTCTTTTCCTTTCTTTCGGTTGTAGGGATTGAATAATCGGGTTGTGATCCTTTAATTTTTTAACTCCTTTCTGTTTGTACTATTTCTCTCCTTAGAGAGAAATTTGCTTCTCTCTCTCTGTCTCTGCAAAAACCATTGCTTTCGTGTTGGTTGTCGCAGATCTCTCTCTCTCTCTCTCAACACGAATGCAAAAGCGGTGGTTTTTGGAGAGAGAGAGAGAGAGAGAGAGAGAGGAAAATAGAGAGAGAGAAGCAAAAACCATTGCTTTAATAATTTGCTTCTCTCCCTCCCTCTCCCTCTCTGATTTGCTTTTTCCTCCTTCTCCCTCTGCAAAAACCATTGCTTTGCTTCTCCCCCTCTCTCGCTATCTCTGAAAAAACCATTGCTTTTGTGTTGGTGCTTTCGTGTACCCCTCTTTCTCTCTGTGCAAAAACCCTAAAATTCATATAGTCCACCTTTAATGGGACATAGGCTAAACTAATCATTTTTCAATGAAAATTTCGATGTCAACAAGTTACGAATTAAAAATTTGTTGCTACATGTTTTGATTGTTATCAATGCTTAACACATGTTACCGGCACGATACGGCGCTCGAGCTTTTAACTATGGGATAGTAGACTTGTCCAATTCAACATAGTCCGCTCATTTAACATTAAACATTTACATTATATTATAGGACAAAAGCAAAACGTTTTTTTAATCACCAAATGGAAAGAAAGAGACAAATGCTGGAGAATAATGAGCACAACTTCTTTATAACTTGAAACTTCAACAGCAATCTTCTATCATGAAGAAAGGAACTATGAGCTCCACGGCAATTACAATGGTGCTCGTCTGTAATTGGACATTCATTTTGTACTTTCATGCAGGGTGCCCCTGCATCATAAATATGAGGACAAATGCTAGAAACAATTAGTAAAATCTATCAACAAAATACTCAATTTGAGTATGAGAAAAAGAAGCTATTAATCACATGAGAGAGAGAGGATCCGTCTATTCAACCCTTTCACTATTTCCTATAATTTCATATTTTTCTCCAACTTATTTAGTATAAATTCTAGTTTGTCATCTGTGTGAAGTTCCAAAGTAATTCTCAACTATATTGCGTAATTGCATGAGACATGATATCTGATAGCCTAGCTTCTACTTTAAATTGCTAGGTGGGTCCAGCATTAATTATGGAAGATTGGAAACTGTGAAGGGAAGTGAGACCCGAGAAAATATTGGGTGGGCCGGGCGCTCCACGTCATCGTGCGCCCGCCCAATCCAGATGCGACACGCGTCGCCACCTGGAGCCGGGTCCCACTTTTCTTTTTAGCCAAATTTTTATTTTCTCCTTCTCTCTTCATTAATGGCCGCGTCCTTCTCCCGCCCTTCGCATTTGAAGTGCCCTTTCTCTTTCTGTCTTCTCCGCACGAAGTCTCTCTCTCACAAAAATCGGTCGATCGCATCCGGCACGACGCCTCCACGGCCTCCGGCACGACGCCTCCGCTGTCCTCGAGACACTCCCTCAGGCTGCACAAAGAGGCGCCATTTTGAAAAAATTTCAGTTGTAGCCGAGGAGTAACCGGTGGAAGTGGGAGGTGAGCGACTTCGAGCCGCGGAAGTCGTCGTCGACCTCCGCCTCCTTCGACTCCGACGACCAGCACCGGCCGAGCGCCCCCCTCGTCCGGCGGTACTCGATCTCCGCCGCCGCCTCCTCGCTGCCCTTGCTGCTCCCGCTGGCCTCCAAGGTCCAGCGGTTCGCGGACAATGTCCAGGTTCTTCCAAAACACTCCGATCCTCTCACGCTCTGTTTTGGCTCCCGATTGAGTTGGGGGATTTGCCTGTTTCGAATTTTTGCTTCTTGCTTCGGTCGATTCCTTCTCTGTTGCCGAGCTCTGAGAAGAGCGATTTCCGAATGCAGCTTGCGAGGCAGGATTACTTGGAGCTGAGACAAGCGGCGAGCGAACTGCAGGAGTATTCCAACGCGAAGCTCGATCGAGTCACGCGCTACTTCGGCGTTCTCGCCGACAAGACGCGGAAACTAGGTGAGGCGGTGCGTCTGTTGTGCCTCGACGCACGTTTGCTTTCTCATTTCGGTTTTTGACAGGTTCTGTGCTTTGTGTCAGATCAAGTCGCCCTTGAAGGTGAGGCTAGGATAGCACCGCTTGTCAGTGAGAAGAGGAAGTTGTTCAATGAGTTGTTGACATCCAAAGGTCAGTCTTTGGTTTCTTAATTGAGTTCTCCCACTTTCCACACGAAGCACGTGGAGCGGAAGTACTTGGGTACGTGAGCCGAAATAATTCAGAAAATTTTTAGTTTGAATTGCAATTCATTTTCAGGATGATGTTCCTGTCAGATGGATGGGTAGAGATAGCTTGCTTGTATGGCAATTTTGCAGTGTGTAGTAGGAGGACAAAACTTGAGTTTAACGAGTAAGATCGAGTTGGAATATGACTGATAGAGTTTTAGCGATGAAGTGCAGATTAACTTGAGATAACAGCTGCCAGTTTGTGATGCATTTTCTGATCATTGTTAGTCTGAAAAATTGAGCTGTTTGTTAGTTTAGGACTGATTATGCCTCAGAGATTCGTTAATCTGTAAATGGAGATTAGATATCAAGAACGGAAATGATTTTTACTCTGTATATCTTCTTCCTCCTCCGTTAGGATCAGTCTGATACTTTGATTGATGGTTACATAGAAATTGAATCTCTTGGATTAAACTAATGGAAGAACTCCCAAGAAATATGATTTTCAGACAAGAGTCCAGTCACTTGTGATATAATTTCCATTTGGACTCCTTTTGCATCATCAATTCACCATTGATTGCCCAATCACTAGATTGGTCGACCTAAGTTATAGTAATAGTGTTTAAGTGAGAAGGACAGATCATCTTCAAGCCATTTGGTTGGCTATGAGTGCAGGAGGTGCACACGTTAATTAACTGTTTGGTTTAGAAGTTGGGCTATTCGTTAGTTAGTTGCTGAGGGACTATAGTTCAATTGGTTACTCTCTAATGGAAGCACAGAAATCGATCAAGATAGGGAATTCCTCTGTTCTTTATGTGCTCTCTTCTCTTACTATAATAATTTGTTTCAACAGCTCTTCTCTTCAATTTCCAGTCCTCTGTACGAAGTTTTTTGGTCAGAAATTTATGGGTATTTTCCTTTCCTATGTTGATTTGAAGATGCTTTTAATTTCAGGGAACATAAAGGTATTCTGTCATTCGAGACCATTATTTGAAGATGAAGGTCCCTCTACTGTAGAATTCCCTGATGATCTTACTATCCATGTCGACACTGGTGATGAGACCAGTACCAATCCTAAGAAAGATTATGAATTCGATAGGGTGTATGGACCTCATGTTGGACAGGGTGTGCTAGAAAATGATTAATTTTGTTACATAACAGGCAGCATTTGAAAATTTTTGGTCAGTCTCTACATGGCTGGTTTGCGTGGAGGTTTGTTATCTTACAGTAGGACTGGTGCATGTGCAGCTGATATATTTAATGATGTTCAACGGTTGGTTCAATCAGCTTTGGATGGATTTAACGTGTCAATATTTGCTTATGGACAAAGTAACTCAGGAAAGACGCACACTATGGTCTCTCTCTCTCTCTCTCAAACATGCTCCCACTGAATATTATCTCCCCATGAGCTAAATATCCAAATATTTGGGTATGGCGTTTCAGATAAAGTATTTTGTTTTTTATTCTTATTGCATTCAAAAGGGTACTGATCTGGAATGAGGATGTGTTTTGTGATTTATGCATGTATGGCTGCCATTACGGGCACGGTCCATTAATGCAGATACTTCTGTCAGATATTGGTCTTATGTCATGTCTGAATTTAAGGAGCTAAAAGTTCTGCTGCTTGCATTTCTTAGATCTGATTGTCATTGGTTTGATCTTTGGCAATCATAGTTATCTGAACGGGGGCCTTTGTAACATTATGATGAACCACGTTCACCCACCATGTCATTCCACAAAATTCTGATATGGAAGTTGACATGATGGTGTTTTTTGATGCTTTTCAGGAAGGATCTAGCCGTGATCGTGGTCTGTATGCTCGTTGTTTCGAGGAGTTCTTTGATTTAGTGAATTTAGATGCAACTGCTACATCTAGATATGACTTTTCTGTCACAGTTTTTGAACTCCACAATGAACAGGTTTCTTTTCTTTTTTACTCACCATAAATAGCTTCAGGTTAGGTGTTCTGAATGTGTACGTTTTGTCTTGATGTAATCGTGCTTCCACATGCTTATTTATGTAGGTACGAGATTTGGTGCATGAATCAGGAAGGAATTCATCGAAAATCTGCATGGGATCTTCGGATTTTTTTGTCGAACTTACACAGGAAAAGGTCAACAATCCATTGGATTTTTTGAAGGTTCTGAAAGACGCATTTCAAAGTTGAGGAAATGATGTTTTGAAGTTCAATGTTTCTCACTTGTATGGTTTGAATTCCACGCGCCCTTTGTTGCTTTTCTGGGTTTTGTGCTTTCTTGATATATTATGAAGACAATGTTAGCTAGAAACTTCATTTTGCTGAAGGGTGAATAACTGTGCAATTTTTTTTTTTTGAAAGAATTCAAAAATAATTCATGAGGATACAAAGAATGAGAAATAAATCTGAGCAATTAGTACAGATATACCGTAATGTCTACTGTTATTAATTACCCTCTTAAACAGATTCAATTGATTGTGGTGCCAAGCTTCTGAAATGAACAATGATGTTTTCCTTGAATATTTGGAACAGCATTTGTTCATACCTTTCGTAATCAGAGTTTCAAGCCCCTCTTGGCTGCTTTATCATCATTAGATGGATTAGTTTGTTTGGCTGAAATTATTTATAGGTATTGCATGGAAGAGGATGCTACTCAACCTAGTTGTTTACTTTTACTTTCAGGGAGTACCACACCTTGATAATTTTAGGAGAGGATTTTTTTCTTTCTTTTAAAGCCAAAGCTGAACATGCTTGGGAATACATAGCAGTAGTTTATCAAGAGGTATCAGAAATCTGCATAGTGCACAAACCTTTTCCTTGAAAAATAGCATGTACTTTCTCATTCAGTATCTTTTCTTATCTTTTGGATCTTTTAGGAAGAATAACTTATTACACTTTATCCTGCTTAAAGTAATTGCAGGACATGCTTGGGAGTTGGAGTATAAAAGCAAATGCTCCCGGGGACAATCTATTTGTGGCTATTTCAGTTCAGCATCCCAAGCTTGGTAACTATTTCACAGCTACCCTGCAAGCCAAAAGAGTTTCCTCATCAACTGTGTCAAATCATGGAACATTCTTCTAGTTGATGCCCCATAAGGTGGCATTATGGATATACTAGCATGTGAGTGAAACTGTCTTTACAGTCTGCCTGTATGTTTTTTTATCAGCTTAGACGGTCAAACCCTTTATTTTCCTCTTGTTTGGGTATTTCTTTTTTAACTTTACTTTCCTGAAGTCATGCCAGAATTGAATTAGGCCTTTGTTTTCTAGTTGTCAGCTTTGGTTTGGGTAAACCTATGGAAGATCAAATTCTTCCAGGTGAAATTATTAAGAGGAGAGATGCCTGACATTTAGGTACGATAAATTTTTGTTGGGGAAGACCATGTCTCATATAGATGTAGTACCCAACAAAGTGGTCAGGGGTCAAATTTGTGAGAAAGGTCGTTCCTCAGGAGTTTGTGAAGGTCGGGAATACTTCCGAATGTGCTTTCAGAACTCCGATTGAGTTTCACAAGGATTTAATCACATGCAACACCTCCAAGTGAACATCTTAGCTACATTATAGACGGAAATCTCATTGTTTGCTTCTATCTTGTAGTCTCATAAGCTTGCTTCTTTGACTTTGTTCTGACCAACTTACCATTGTGCCAAAACTGAAAGAATTTGTCCCTAGATAAGTCATTTTACTAGTTTGAGTTCTATTGTGTCGCGTTTTAATTCATGATCATGGTTTTAAATCCCATATGCAATAGTTCCACTCACACCTGGTTCAGTCTACGAGGAGACAATTCTGGCATACAGTGCTTTTTGTGAGTGTGATGCAATGATTGCTTGTAGCTGAAGGCTTGTCAATGACTAAACACTCATGGTTCATTTGTTGTTGGTGGCTTGAGTTGGGTAATAATTCTCTCCGCTCCTTGCTTAGTTCCACAAGACTAGTGGGAGCACGGGTACAATTGCCACTGTTTAAGATTGCTGTTTAGAATCTTGAATGTGTACATGTTATTTTGAGGATACAATTGACTCTGGGTCTTGTCACCGCTTTGAGATGCTTAGTCTGCCGAGATGGTCAAAATGGTCAAAATGATTGCTTTGCATACTTGATGTCAAAATGATTGCTTTACCTGAAAAAAATTTCGACTTGAGTCGATTCTCTCAAACACGGGGGGAAAAGTTTGAGTTGAAATGGTCCTTCACTATCCGTGAAGATATACCGTCTTTTATGTGCCAATGATTATGGTTGCTTTTGAATATTTGCAGGAGGGGCATATCGAAGTTCTAAGATGGCAAGTGGAAATCTTTCATGAGCTTAGCAGATGCTTCTGCTTCTTCATCTGTTAAAGAGATCGTGAAACAGGAAAATGCTTACAGCAGAAGGCGCAGAAATATCTTCGCATCCAGTCACATGTTGGACAGAAGCCGCAATTTTTCCCTGAGAAGCAACATGGTGGGGATATCTAAGAGAAGACCGCTCACCTCGAGCAACAGCGCATTGGTCTTGAAGGTTGCTGCTATATGCAACTCAGAGAGTTTTAGTTCCGCGAGTGAAGACTCTACTAGTACGAGCTCAGCATCACGATCTCCTCCTCAGCTTCCGCCTCTTCATCCACGTAGAAAGGGTTCTCATAACCAGATAGCTTCTCCTCAACGGAATTTTTCGTCTTGGCGGTCATACTCCTTGGCTGATCTGCAGCAGTGTTCGAGCCCATCGAGCCCATTGAGCCCGGTCCTTTCTGACTCAATGACTGAAAAAGCTGACCCCGAGGATTTAGCTTGAGATCTGTAGATTGTGCTCGGTTCAGTTCGGTTTCATACCCACAAGGTTCATTTGCGTTTGGGGGGTGTACGGTTTTTATTCAGGTTTTGGATACATCTTCCACTTGTACTAAGTAATTTATTTCTCTACAAGGATATCAGGACGTTACAAAACTACGAAGCAGGCAGGGCAGGGCAAAGCCACATCTGAGGTGCAAAGCCATTGCCCTTGTATTTTGCGGGACGATTGACTGGTAGTATGTATATATGTTCACTTGCATCAAAGAAAGGTTGGTAGTCCATTTCAGATGTTCGTGTATTTTCTGCTGAATCAGAACCCAAGGCTTTTACTGTTGAATTTGGAAAGGAAGATTCTTGAGGTGATAAAATCTGGGTTAACCTTCAGTCAGTAGTTATAACCAGATTTAGATTGTGTATTCCACTATGTACCAAAATCACTTGGCAAACAATCTTCAATCTATTTTCCACTGCATCCATTTATTGGTACTTTGTACCATCAGAACAAAGAGTACTCGACAACATACAGTGCCCTTGACATTTTCCAGTGCCACATGAGGACCCGACGGCGGCGATGGCAGTCCATCATGTGCAAAAATTAGTATCATGTACTTCAACACAACGCAATGCTTATGGTAGGAATCGGGGCACAACCCCATTTGACCTATCAGTATCAGAGAGTTTGTTCAACATTTTCACTTCAGCTAAAAAGCTGATACTAACTAGAGAAGTACTAAAACTAGCATGCTAACAAGAGAATGTCGAGTTCCACATATTTATACAAATTTTCCCTCTTTGCCTCCATCCCACCTAAAAGCCTACCCATCCTTAGTTAAGCCAACTTTTTAGGGTCCAGGTCGCTATTCTGAGAGATCACCTCACCAAATTTACGGAAGAGTTGGGCATCCGAGGTGCTCATAACTGAGCAATTTACCAAGTGCGGAGTCTTCAAATTTGCATACTCGTCCATGTAACTACCGATCTTTGTGCCCTAGAGCGGAGCGGACCCTACCGCAGATAACTGCTTCGGTGGGGTTGTGGACGGGAACAGGCTTCCGAGGACTCTAGCCACTCCTGCATGGTAGGACGTTCCAATGGTTGCCTCTTAGTGCACAAGAGAGCAAGTTGGAAAACCTTCTTCACCGCTCCGAGATCTTTACATGTGGCAATGACATCGGGATCAATCGTTTCCATTACTGAATCGCTTGCAGTTTTGGATAAGATCTAATGAGAATCCAAAGCAATTTATATAAGAGAAATCTCGAGATGTACTTATTTTGCATTATGCAAGTAGTCATTATTGTGAGCAACGAAACTGCAAAGATCGACCAAACATGCAGAGCCCTAGAATTCTAACCAGGGAATGACAACCTTGCCTTTCCTCACAGAGCGTGCAAAGAACATGTTTGATACCATGACCAGATCTAAAATTATTTTTAGTTGGGCAACTAAACTGCCGATATTATGCAATTGCCCAAGATTCGGCTAGCCACTACTCGAAACAGTCTCGTTCATGTAAGAGTTATGAACTAAAAGAAAAACAGGAGGTATTCAAGGATTTTGGACAAAAGACAAACCGGGTGATGGAGATTGGATTCATTGTCCACTGCTTCCTGCCAGTCAGCAACTCCAGTAAAACAATTCCATAGCTGTAGACATCTGACTTCTTTGTGAGGTGAGCATATTCTGGGTCTATGTAGCATCTGACATTCATGTTTCTCAAATATTTGGGTCGGGGAATAGGCAGCTAAGACAAATGAATAAGCTCAAACAACGAACAATTTGTGAATAACAATCTCAAGCACCAAATATATCCCAGTTTAGGAATATTATGAAAACCATCAAAGGCCTATCAAAGGAGTGAATGCGTACAATGAGAATATGCTTTGAAGTTGACTAAGTTCTTCAGGGATCAAGCCTGATAGATGATTATTTGAAAGATCTCTGCAACATAGAGGCTTAAATTAGAGACTCAGGAATTTTTCAGACTTCAAAAGGAAATTACGGCAACTAAGATTATAGGTTTTACACATATCCATGATGCTTCTCAGATTGCCAAACTCAGCAGGAATAAATCCTGTCAAGTGATTTCTGCATAGATTCCTGCAAAGAGAAAAACGCTGAAGTCAGCACAAGATCAGATGATACCTCCCATCTCCATGTGACCGTTGTTTTCTAGTTTATGACACTCACAGCTTTAGCAGATGTTCCAAGTCACCAAGAGAAAATGGGATAGAACCACTGAGCTTATTATTGGTAAGATCCCTGCGTAGAAGTACAAATAAGCAACAATCCAAGCGTGTTGACCATGGGCATTAAAGAAACTACAGAACTCTGTACTTACAGGGTATCCAAATACCCAATTCGGGAAAGCTCAATTGGAATGGAACCCTTAAGATTGTTTGACGAAATATTCCTACACAGAGGAGCAATCAAAATGGTGGAAAAGGATTACGTCACCAAAGAATTCCCATGGACTCTTCTAGCAATGAAAGGAGCACCGTGACGTGACAAACCATGATCGAAAGGAGTTCTAGTAATGTTACTTACAGTTTTGCCATTATCTGTAGCCTCTGCAAAGAAGGGGGGATGGTCCCATTCAGTTTGTTCCCATGCAAATTGCTGCACGATGACATTAAGAGTCAAGCTATCAACTTTCCATAAGAAGGAAATTATAATTATAATTACCTGCTTACAGGCTGTTGAGATTTGTACAGGCGCTGATATTATCAGGAATCGGCCCTTCGAGATTATTGTTGGCAAATTTTCTGAGACAATGAAAGAGTGAACTAACCATAATATATGTAGACATCATATTAAAACTTTATTATTAAGAAGAATTATAAACAATCTGCGTATATAAATTTAATAAGAATCTTAAGCTCCGGAAATTAAGAATCATGGAGGACGAACATACAGGTCAAATAACTCAGTAAGCTTCCCAAGCTCAGGCGGAATACTCCCTGTGAGATGATTATCATTTAATTCCCTGTTACAGAAGAATTTTGCACATTATAATCACTTCTGAGAGCGGTAGTCTGCCAAAAGGAACATTCAACATGGAGCTAGGGGTGAGAAGATGTTCTAAGTAGCCTGAAACATGCAGAACATATTCTAATTGATGTTTATTAAAGCTTATGAAGGATGCCAGAATTATCATGAGAGCGGACTTGGAAAAATTACATAGAACAGGAGAATGCATGTACACACTGTGAGGGTCTAGTCTACAGATATACACCTTTGTCGAAGAGATCCTGCACCATTTCCAAGCAGCCATCGATTCCAACTCCCATGACGCGCTGTAAAGACGCCACCAGCATACTAGCCCTTAGAGGCTTCATGATCACGAATGGACCAGTAGCATCTGTAGTTGCACCACTCATCCTACTAGAGCTGATAGAATTAGATAGTAGCAACAACCATGGAGACACCTGTGCCTTCATGTCCCTCAATTTATCCAGAAAGATTGCCGACAAACCAGAGTCCTTGTCCCAAATTTCCCATTCCAAGAGCACCATATCTATTCTGCAATTCCCAGTTTGTATGGTGTGGAGGCACTGGTTCAAGTCTGCAACTACCTCAACATGAATACCAAGCCTCTGGATATGATACTTTGATACATTGGCGCGGACAGGTCTTGTGTCAACTACCACTGCTTTCATACCATGAAATTCTGAGGTGCCAGAGTTTGCTTGCCTGTCTTGTGAAAAGCGGGAGAAATTGTCATTCATGGGTATTTCCTCAACCAAGTTGTTGTACGATACATTTCTACAAAATCAAAGAAAATATAGTATCATTATAATCTATGCAGCATTGGGGACAACAAGAATATGTTTGGTAGAATACTTTTTCGTTTAAAAATTGTTCCGGAATGCAAAATAGAAAAAAGTGTTTACATTTCCGGAACAATTTTTGAACAAAAAAAATGGGTTTTGGTAAACTTGTTCCTAATAAAAAATGAAATGCAACAAACAAGTTTGGTAAATTTATATTTTTTTATTTCTTTTAATTTTTTAATATTTTTATTTTTATTTTCTTTCTTTTTCTTTTCTTCTTTTCTTCTTTTGGCCGGTCGCCAGCCTCAGCCATAGCCGACAACCGGCCGACGAGGGCCGGCGGCCTCACCCAGCCATGGCGAGGCTCGCCGGCCCCGGCGAGGCCGAGCCTCGCCGTGGTTGGGCGAGGCTCGGCCCGCGCCGGGCCGGCGACCTTCCGGCCGCCGGGGCCGGCGACGGCCTCCGGCGAGGTCGCCGGCCCCGACGGCGTCGCCGACCCTCGACGGGGTCGCCGGCCATGGCCGAGGCCGGCGACCGGCCAAAGAAAAAAGAAAAAAAAAGGAGAAGAAAAGAAGAAGAAAAAGAGAAGAAAAAAAAGAAGTGTTTGATTTTTGTTAAAACAGAACAATTTTTTTTGTTTTTGTTTACGCTAAATGTGTTTCCTGGAACAAAAACAATTTTGGAACAAAAACGCACCCAAACGTTTACATTGCTCCTTTTTGTTCCTGCGGAACAAAAAAAGAAAAGTTGTTCAAAAACAAAAAAAAGAAATGAAAACAAACGGGCCCCAATAAACTTACAGAATAGTCAGACTAGGGGAGTTCAGTGAAATCACATCTCCAGATAAATTATTATGGTCCAGCCTCCTGTAAGTTAAGCATAACATTATCCTCATTTAATCACACCTGCCCAATCGTAATCACACCCGCCCAATCGGGATGCGACACATATTAATTCGAAACAAAAATGGATTGGTTCCCACGTCACCGTATAGCATCTGATGAAATAAATCACTGGTGGAGAAGTGCAATTAGAAGTAAATCGGAAAGAACACTAAGGGTGCGTTTGGTAACACTTGTTTTAAAAATTGTTCCAGGGCACGAAATAGAAAAAGTGTTTACATTCGCTGGGAACAATTTTTGAACAAAAACGCGTTTGGTAAACTTGTTCCAGAATAAAAAATGAACAAACACGTTTGGTAAATTTGTATTCTTTTTTATTTCTTTTAATTTTTTAATATTTTTATTTTCTTTTTCTTTATTTTCTTTCTTTTTCTTTTTTTCTTCTTTTGGCCGGTCGCCGGCTCCGCCATGGCCGGCGACCGGCCGACGAGGGCCGGCGGCCTCGCCAAGCCACGGCGAGGCTCGCGCCCCGGCGAGGCCGAGCCTCGCCGTGGTTGGGCGAGGCTCGGCCTCGCCTTGGCTGGCGAGCTCGGCTCGCCGGATCCGGGCGAGCCCGACCTCGCCCGCCAAGGCGAGGCCGAGCCTCGCCAGGCCGGGCGACGCCCGACGAGGTCGCGCCCTCTTTGGCCGGTCGCGGCCATGGCCGAGGCCGGGGACCGGCCAAAGAAAAAAAGAGAAAGAAAATAAAAAGAGAAAGAAAAATAAAAAGAGAAGAAAAAGAGAGGAGAGAGAAAATGTGTTTCTAATTTTTGTTGAAAAAGAAACAAGTTTTTTGTTTCTTGTTTACTCGTTCCAAAAGTGTTAAAGAACAAAAAAAGATTTGGAATAAAAACGCAAACAAACGCGTTGCTCTTTTTTGTTCCCAACAAAAAAACACAAAATTTGTTTAAAAACAGAAAAAGAAGTAAAAACAAACAGGCCCTAACTGGAACGTCTAGATAAGAATATGGAACAACCCTTTATCTTCTGATTCAGATTGCCTTAGCAAGACAACGAACATGATAACATTGGAAATTGCGAGCACTCTTCACTCGGTCTTCATGTACTGAGCAACTCGAGCCCTAGGACAGCAAGTGACAATCAGACATAACAGCGGGAGAAATAAGAGAAGCAAGCATCAAAGCAATGACATTTAGTTGCATGACTCACAATTGTAGCACTTTACAGCTTGGCAGTTCTTATAGAGCTTGTGGTCCTTGTTGGAGCACAAAAGACAAAAGAATTCCCAGAAAAGTATAGCGCTCGCAATCTAGAAGTCAACAACTTCTTGAGTTCCCTTCGAATAATCTTTCCAGTAGCTGATTTTGGAATTGAATTGGCAAGAACTACTTTCCTCACTTTCTTATAGGGAGCAACCTATAAGCACAAAGATGCGTACATTGAAAAGCTTAGTTCATTTGATCATCAAGAAAGACGGATGAAGCCTGGTCAAGTGTGTTTAACACAATAAAAATCATTGACATTCTGCTATTATATTTTATAAGTGACATAACTTGGGAAATGGAAATGTCTAGTTTGTGGATGTGTGCATGCAGGATGACATCTAATTGACTTGATGAGAAACCTGTGCAGCTAAGTAGTCCATGACAGATTCCTCAGAAAGATTGCTTCCAATTCTCCTGACCATGAATGCCAACAGTATCTCACCCGATTCTTCATCGAGGGCACTGTATGTTACAAAGAAAATAAGTAACAGTACATCACTAGATCAACATTGCAAGAAAAATAAGACCTTAAAAGAAATTTGACTGAAACATCGTATGTTCAAACTTTGTTCCAGTCATGAACATATTTCACAGTAAAGATGGATTGGTTCTTTCACCTTTTCAACTATGTTAATTCCCATAAACAAAAAATGAAGATAATTCAGCTGCGAGATAACAGAGATGTTTTGAGTGTGCATTTTCTCTCTCAAAATCTACATCACAGGAAATGAATTTACTATACTCTCAATTTTCTTGTCGAAACTAGCAAGGCTTTTTTTTCTTTGCTTACCATGTTGCTGCAACATCGTCGGGAGGGGTACTTAATACAGCCTCCAGATCCACAGGAGCTATATGTTGGCAGCACAAGATGTTACGTTAAGTTAAATAGTATCATAAGAAAAAATAAGTTTGTTAAAGAGCATGTGAGAGCTTGTTACAATTGATAATCTCTTAGGAACTCATGTTCGGTAATAATCTCCTTTTGATATATTGAGAAGAAGTGAAGATATAAACCATAGCACCATTTTCACTTTTTAAAATAATGCAGAGAATTAACCCATCTCTAAAAGCCACTTGAAAAATCAACATTTTGGCAAATCTACAACAACAATTAACATGAACCATAAAGCTCTTACCTGAAAGCCGCCAGCACATAAGACAAAAGAATTGTCAGAGCTGTATTTTTGAAAAATTTGTTTACCTATCCTTCACCTCCCGATGGATTATGGTGCAACCATGCGTTGTTTATGCCTTAAGAATTGTTCAATTCATTCATCTCAGGATGATGAAATGAATTTGATGACCCCTGAACAAAGGTATAAATAATACATTCACTAAAGGCATAGTTTGCTAAACAATGGGACTGCATAAATAGTATCTCAAATAATCTCATGTCAAAAGAAGTGAGCCAACTTGTACCTGACTCAAATTGGTTCCAGGGGATCTATTATGGTATTAGATAGCAGCAATAGAAGGAAATTCAGTGTTCTTGTAAATTCCGTTAACGTCGTTTTCGTGTAACCTATGACGAACACTCTACATGGACTGATAGGTTTCAACATAGTTGTATGGTCCCCTCGCTGTCTCGCAATTTGTTGCAGCTTTAACATAAGCGACAGAGATAAGTCAAGACTTCCGAAACTAGGCATCACGACCACAGTTCACGACTTTCTATGAAATTCTGTGATCATGGAACGCAAATTTTCGTGCTATTTCTAGAATGAAGTCCAGAGAGCTGAATCGAACATCAAAGGAGTGTAAGCAAACCATTCAAAAAGTAGAGTTTAATTTTGGGCTGGTCGCAATGTGTATCAGCAGAAGATAAAGAGCCATCATGGCCGTTGGTGGTTGACGATCCCGTCTCCCAGTTCGGTTCCGACAGCGGCAATCATCCTCCCGAAGCCAGTCAAGCAGCGAGCTTTTGGGTGTCCATGCTCGCCGAAGAGGCCAAGGCGGAGATGGTCGGGACCCAACCATGACCGGTGGGGTTCTTGGGAGCGAGTGGCTCTTGACGGCAACGGCAGAGGTGGCCAAGCTTGGAGGTGACCGGCAGAGGTGGCCAAGCTCGAAGGCGACCGGCTGGATTTTGAGCGCACGCGATCGTCTCACGACGGCGGAGGCGGCCGAGCTCGGAGGCGACCAGCGGGCTTTTGGGTGTCTGCGCTCACTTTAGGGGCCGAGGCGAAGATCGTTAAGAGTTCGGGACCCAACCACGACCGGAAAGGGTTCTTCGGAGCGAGTGGCTCCCGACGGCGAAGATAGAGGCGGCCAAGCTTGGAGGCAACCGGCGAGCGTTTGGTTGAGAGATGGCGTTGCAGCTTTCATGGAGAAAGAGAAAATGCAGGACAAAATTTTTGAAAGGGAACACGAAGGGAAGCGACGCTTGCGTACCGATGGGTGAAAAGGACGTGGCCATTAATGAAGAGAGAGAGGAGGACGCGGCAAAAATTTGGCTAAAAATAAAGTGGGACCCAGCTCCAGGTGGCGACGCGTGTCGCATCTGGATTGGGCGGGCGCACGGTGACGTGGAGCGCCCGGCCCACCCAATATTTTCTCGTGAGACCCCGATTTGATCTCGGCCGCACCGGTAACGACAAAGTTTGTGATGCTCTCCACACGTCCATCTTTTACTTTCTCGGGAAGAAAATGAATCGGTCAATCAAAGCTTGCATGTGAACCACAACATCAATTTGGGGAAAAAAGAAGAAGAATTGTCTAGCATCAACCCACCTTAAAAAGTTTAAAAGAAAATCCCATGAGTAATTTCTTAATTCACAATGACAATTCAAGGAGAGTCTCCCATTCTCAAAAGGCATCGTGCTTCCTCAATCTTTTGTCGTTGAATCAAGAAGATTTTTCCAAATTAAGATCCATCGAACGATTAAGATCTATTACATTTCAATCAAACGATGAAGAATTATAAAAAGCAAGGAGATATTGGTTGTTCCTTTAATCTTATCGACAAAAGGGGCAATTTACAAATTATGGTAAATAATATGGTTAATATTATGAAAAATCCTAAATTGGTAAATCTATAATAAATGATATATTTGTGATAAATTTTGCTCCAAACTAATTTTTTCACCACAAAAACTTAAAATAATGCATTTATGACAAATTTACCCTTCGTTAATTTTTGTTATATTAATATCACGAAAAATCACAAATCGATACATCAGTGAGAAATGAATGGTACAATCCTAAAATGGTTTTATCTCATTGCCTTTGTAACCCTATTAAATGTTGAGAAATTTGCGTGGACCTTTTTATTATTTCAGAATCAGAAGAGGCAAAAAAATAAAATAAAATAAAGATCTAAAATAGAAGCGGAAAGCAAGACTCTTGGAGTCACGGGATCCGCACAAATCCTCACCGTGCAGGCATGGGACATCTAGGTAAGTGGCTTTGAGCGTGAAATCCACCCGGGTTGCTCTATTGTGATGTTGTGGTAAAAAAGCCAACCTTTGACAGTCACCAAAAAACAAAAAACTATCGGAAAGGCGAGGCCTGGAGTGCGGAGAAAATATTAGGTGCCTAGGGAATGAGAAAATATTCAGTGGTTTGTAACTGCCACGTTAACGGCTAATGTAGCGTGTGTTTTAGGTGCGCAAGTGACAGCCACCTCTGCATTATACTAGTCCATTTAACGTTTGACATGTGTCATTTCGGGCCAATAGTCGAAAATCCCCGCATTATGTCTATTCAATTAATGTTTTAACTTTTTTTCCCTTTTTTTTGTCTTCTGCCTCCTCCTTTCACTCTCTCTCTCCTCTCTCTTCTGTCGTTTAGCTCGTGGCTAGGGAAGGTTGTGAATGAAGGATGAAGGCATGACTACATCAAATAGTAAGTAGAGACTTAGATGAGTAGCTTGTGTTATAATGAGGGAAATAAGTGCTAAGAGATTCAAACATTGATTGAACTTCATATTGTTTTGCAAAATGATCATGCGCCTTATTAATGAATGTCTTTTTTTAATGTATGGATATCATATATTCAGTATGCGATATTTCCATTTACTTGTTTGAAAAGTTGTTCACTTTAAAAGACTTTCTTGCAGAAAATCAAAGTTTAGTGATTAATATATTCATTTTTATCCATATAATTAATGAGGGCAATAACCAAAGTGGGTCTTCAGCCAAAATAATAATAATATTCACAACGACAACGATGATAACCTAAGTGGATCCAGTGATAAACGAATTAACTTTTTATCCATATAATTAGTGAGGGCAATCTAACTGGGTCCACACACATAATCGTTAATTGCCCCCATTCCCAAAATGACCCCACGTTTCTCATGGAACCGCCCTTGTTGATTTGTGGGTTGTTATTCTTAAATCGCGATCCCACGGGCTACATCGAGAAACATAATCAAACCAACTCCCTCGTACTTTAATAATATTACTGGTCTTTTTCTACATTGTTGCATTTTGCTTTCAAAAAGGCATATAAAAGGAGTTGATAGCCTTTGAGCTTGATTGTTTAAAGTATAAACTCATTCCATTCTTAGTTTTTCTTTCTTTACCTTTGCTCTCTTTGTCTCTTTCTTTCTTCTTCTTTAAACAGCACGTTTACTTGAATTTTTTGTAACACCAAAAATCCAAAAATTATACATATTCACTTATTTACCTCAAATTATTTTGTTATGAAACAAAAAGCCCCAAATTTTCACTCATGTGGCACATTTACCCTAAGCATGTTATGTTTCTTTGGCCAGCATCAATACGACAACAGCTCTCCTATTCTTTCACAAATTGTCGTCTATTTTACTGCAATGGCATTGAGCTCAATTTGGGAAATGACATATATACCACATGTTTTTCTTCTTTGGCCAAGATCAATATGGCAACGGCTTCCGTATTCTTCAAATTTGTCAAGGTCCAGTCAATTATATATTCGATATAGAATCTGATTCCTCACAAATTCTCATTTCTCGCAAATTGTCACCTACTTTAACTGCAATGGTATTGAGTGGACCTCGACAAATTGGATGGATTAATTGGTCATTGGGCTCGTTTAATGAAATCAACCTGGTGTTTTGGCACTTGACATGACGATCCAAGTCGGTCATGCGTGCGACTCACATTTGCAAATAAAGCTTCAGATGTGGTCGGACACGTCTTTGCCCGCATCATTAAACCTTTAGGAAAAAAAAACAAATAAAGCAAAAGCAGCGAACAAGAGGTACGAGACGTAAAAAAAAGAGACCCCCCTCACCAAGAGCAAACAATGGAACCCCGTCGATGGTGTGTCAACCGACCCCCGCAAGGGTCAATCAAGCAAGGGCCACGGTGTTCATTGGCGGCCTTTCAAGGGACAGAATTGATTTAAGAAGACTAAGGGCGCGTAAGCATTTACAAAATTTTGGAATAGAAATAAATTTCTGCCAAAATTTGATTTCTCAATTTTTATTCCATTGGACGAGTTTTTGAGTAAAAAATGCGTTTGATAACAATTCAAAATTTCTATTTTAAATAAAAATTCGTTTGATAATATAATAAAATTTCTATTTTTAGGAATGGCAACGATTAGCGTCCAATGGCGGAGTCCAATGTCCGGCGACCGGGCGCGTTCGGCGTATGGTGACCGGGCGGCAGCAAAGTCTAAAAATCCGTTCGACGTTCGGTGTCCAAGGCGTCGAAGTCCGATGACCGGTGGTGGGCGGCCAAAGTTCGAGTCCAGCGATCGGCAACCGGCGTCCAATGTTCGAAATTTGACATATGACGTTCGACATTCGAAGTTTGGCTACAGGAGGGCAGCAGTAGGTGGCGAGTGGTGGACATTCAGCGGACAGTCGACGGTGAACATTTAATGGTTGATGGTGAGCCTCCCGGCATCCAACGATTGACGATGAGCGACCAACGACCAGTGGGCGTTTGGCATTCGGTGGGTGGTTGGCGATGGGTGACCGGAGTGCGATGGCGGCGGGCGACATCCGCTGCTAGCGGTCGGCAGTTGATGGCCAAGGCCGGTGGCGGGCGGCTGACAATCGACGGTGGGTGTCTGGCATCCCACAGGCGGTAAGTGGGTGATGAGCGGTGACGAGAGTAAACGATGAGAAAAATTTTGATTTCTCGTTTAAATAAAAACTAAAAATTCTTCGATTTAGCTTTAAATTTATTTCGAAATGAAATCTTTTCGAAATAGAAAAATGAAATTGCGATACTAAACGGATTTTTTTTTCGAAATCTATTCAGAAAAATAAAAAAATAGAAAAATAGAGAAATGAAAATATTGTCATGCGCGTCTTAAATTTGGTGCCATTAAAAGAGAACGATGATTGCCTGGCGATTCAAGTGTGCTATTCTGCAAGAGTACAACCTATGTAGCACCGACACGCGACACGACCACACGGTAGTGTCCGACACGACACGACACGTCGACACGTCATTTCTAAAAATAGAATTCCGACACGTTACGACACGTTGTATATTAAATGAATATTTTTATTTTTAATTAATTTGATTCAAATTCATAAATAAATAATTAATTTAAAAAATAGCCTATAATAAATTTACACTAATAATATTAACAAATCAATTCATTTGAAATTCGAAAGATATATTCATAATTAATGCGAAACATTTTTTAATTTTAACAAAAATTATCGATGAAACTAATAATTAATAAGAAATTAGAATCAATTTATTTAAATAAATCCATGATTTTCTACGATAACCAAAATTTATCATTATTCAAAATTTAATATTTTTATTTTTCGAAATCATTTTTTAATTTCATTTACTTAATTTTCCGGTTAAAAAACAACCCCGAAATTCACCCCTTCTTTCGTTCGTACTTTTCCCTCCACCCCACGTTTATTTTAACTTTTTCCTCCCCTTGACAGTGACAGGTGAGCTGTCACTTCTCCCGCCATTAAAAGAGAACGATGATTGCCTGGCGATTCAAGTGTGCTATTCTGCAAGAGTACAACCTATGTAGACCGACACGCGACACGACACGAGTGTCCCGACACCTATTACACGACACGTCATTTCTAAAAATAGAAATTCCGACACGTTACGACACGTTGTATATTAAATGAATATTTTTATTTTTAATTAATTTGATTCAAATTCATAAATAAATAATTAATTTAAAAAATAGCCTATAATAAATTTACACTAATAATATTAACAAATCAATTCATTTGAAATTCGAAAGATATATTCATAATTAATGCGAAACATTTTTTAATTTTAACAAAAATTATCGATGAAACTAATAATTAATAAGAAATTAGAATCAATTTATTTAAATAAATCCATGATTTTCTACGATAACCAAAATTTATCATTATTCAAAATTTAATATTTTTATTTTTCGAAATCATTTTTTAATTTCATTTACTTAATTTTCCGGTTAAAAAACAACCCCGAAATTCACCCCTTCTTTCGTTCGTACTTTTCCCTCCACCCCACGTTTATTTTAACTTTTTTCCCTCCCCCTTGACAGTGACAGGTGAGCTGTCACTTCTCCCGCCATTAAAAGAGAACGATGATTGCCTGGCGATTCAAGTGTGCTATTCTGCAAGAGTACAACCTATGTAGCACCGACACGCGACACGACACGAGTGTCCGACACGACACGACACGTCATTTCTAAAAAATAGAGAATTCCGACACGTTACGACACGTTGTATATTAAATGAATATTTTTATTTTTAATTAATTTGATTCAAATTCATAAATAAATAATTAATTTAAAAAATAGCCTATAATAAATTTACACTAATAATATTAACAAATCAATTCATTTGAAATTCGAAAGATATATTCATAATTAATGCGAAACATTTTTTAATTTTAACAAAAATTATCGATGAAACTAATAATTAATAAGAAATTAGAATCAATTTATTTAAATAAATCCATGATTTTCTACGATAACCAAAATTTATCATTATTCAAAATTTAATATTTTTATTTTTCGAAATCATTTTTTAATTTCATTTACTTAATTTTCCGGTTAAAAAACAACCCCGAAATTCACCCCTTCTTTCGTTCCTACTTTTCCCTCCACCCCACGTTTATTTTAACTTTTTTTCCCTCCCCTTGACAGTGACAGGTGAGCTGTCACTTCTCCCGCCATTAAAAGAGAACGATGATTGCCTGGCGATTCAAGTGTGCTATTCTGCAAGAGTACAACCTATGTAGCACCGACACGACACCCACACCTAATGTAAACACGACACGACACGTCATTTCTAAAAAATAGAGAATTCCGACACGTTACGACACGTTGTATATTAAATGAATATTTTTATTTTTAATTAATTTGATTCAAATTCATAAATCAATAATTAATTTAAAAATAGTCTATAATAAATTTACACTAATAATATTAACAAATCAATTCATTTGAAATTCGAAAGATATATTCATAATTAATGCGAAACATTTTTTTAATTTTAACAAAAATTATCGATGAAACTAATAATTAATAAGAAATTAGAATCAATTTATTTAAATAAATCCATGATTTTCTACGATAACCAAAATTTATCATTATTCAAAATTTAATATTTTTATTTTTCGAAATCATTTTTAATTTCATTTACTTAATTTTCCGGTTAAAAAACAACCCCCGAAATTCACCCCTTCTTTCGTTCGTACTTTTCCCTCCACCCCACGTTTATTTTAACTTTTTCCCTCCCCTTGACAGTGACAGGTGAGCTGTCACTTCTCCCGCCATTAAAAGAGAACGATGATTGCCTGGCGATTCAAGTGTGCTATTCTGCAAGAGTACAACCTATGTAGACCGACACGCGACACGACACGAGTGTCCGACACGGCACGACACGTCATTTCTAAAAATGGTAATTCCGACACGTTACGACACGTTGTATATTAAATGAATATTTTTATTTTTAATTAATTTGATTCAAATTCATAAATAAATAATTAATTTAAAAAATAGCCTATAATAAATTTACACTAATAATATTAACAAATCAATTCATTTGAAATTCGAAAGATATATTCATAATTAATGCGAAACATTTTTAATTTTAACAAAAATTATCGATGAAACTAATAATTAATAAGAAATTAGAATCAATTTATTTAAATAAATCCATGATTTTCTACGATAACCAAAATTTATCATTATTCAAAATTTAATATTTTTATTTTTCGAAATCATTTTTAATTTCATTTACTTAATTTTCCGGTTAAAAAACAACCCCCGAAATTCACCCCTTCTTTCGTTCCTACTTTTCCCTCCACCCCACGTTTATTTTAACTTTTTCCTCCCCCTTGACAGTGACAGGTGAGCTGTCACTTCTCCCGCCATTAAAAGAGAACGATGATTGCCTGGCGATTCAAGTGTGCTATTCTGCAAGAGTACAACCTATGTGCACTGACACGCGACACGACACGAGTGTCCCGACACGACACGACACGTCATTTCTAAAAATAGAGAATTCCGACACGTTACGACACGTTGTATATTAAATGAATATTTTTATTTTTAATTAATTTGATTCAAATTCATAAATCAATAATTAATTTAAAAAATAGTCTATAATAAATTTACACTAATAATATTAACAAATCAATTCATTTGAAATTCGAAAGATATATTCATAATTAATGCGAAACATTTTTTAATTTTAACAAAATTATCGATGAAACTAATAATTAATAAGAAATTAGAATCAATTTATTTAAATAAATCCATGATTTTCTACGATAACCAAAATTTATCATTATTCAAAATTTAATATTTTTATTTTTCGAAATCATTTTTTAATTTCATTTACTTAATTTTCCGGTTAAAAAACAACCCCGAAATTCACCCCTTCTTTCGTTCGTACTTTTCCCTCCACCCCACGTTTATTTTAACTTTTTCCCTCCCCTTGACAGTGACAGGTGAGCTGTCACTTCTCCCGCCATTAAAAGAGAACGATGATTGCCTGGCGATTCAAGTGTGCTATTCTGCAAGAGTACAACCTATGTAGCACCGACACGCGACACGACACGAGTGTCGACACGACACGACACGTCGTTTCTAAAAATAGAGAATTCCGACACGTTACGACACGTTGTATATTAAATGAATATTTTTATTTTTAATTAATTTGATTCAAATTCATAAATCAATAATTAATTTAAAAAATAGCCTATAATAAATTTACACTAATAATATTAACAAATCAATTCATTTGAAATTCGAAAGATATATTCATAATTAATGCGAAACATTTTTTAATTTTAACAAAATTATCGATGAAACTAATAATTAATAAGAAATTAGAATCAATTTATTTAAATAAATCCATGATTTTCTACGATAACCAAAATTTATCATTATTCAAAATTTAATATTTTTATTTTTCGAAATCATTTTTTAATTTCATTTACTTAATTTTCCGGTTAAAAACAACCCCGAAATTCACCCCTTCTTTCGTTCGTACTTTTCCCTCCACCCCACGTTTATTTTAACTTTTTCCCTCCCCCTTGACAGTGACAGGTGAGCTGTCACTTCTCCCGCCATTAAAAGAGAACGATGATTGCCTGGCGATTCAAGTGTGCTATTCTGCAAGAGTACAACCTATGTAGACCGACACGCGACACGACACGAGTGTCAGACACGACACGACACGTCATTTCTAAAAAATGAGAATTCCGACACGTTACGACACGTTGTATATTAAATGAATATTTTTATTTTTAATTAATTTGATTCAAATTCATAAATCAATAATTAATTTAAAAAATAGCCTATAATAAATTTACACTAATAATATTAACAAATCAATTCATTTGAAATTCGAAAGATATATTCATAATTAATGCGAAACATTTTTTAATTTTAACAAAATTATCGATGAAACTAATAATTAATAAGAAATTAGAATCAATTTATTTAAATAAATCCATGATTTTCTACGATAACCAAAATTTATCATTATTCAAAATTTAATATTTTTATTTTTCGAAATCATTTTTTAATTTCATTTACTTAATTTTCCGGTTAAAAAAACAACCCCCGAAATTCACCCCTTCTTTCGTTCGTACTTTTCCCTCCACCCCACGTTTATTTTAACTTTTTTCCCTCCCCCTTGACAGTGACAGGTGAGCTGTCACTTCTCCCGCCATTAAAAGAGAACGATGATTGCCTGGCGATTCAAGTGTGCTATTCTGCAAGAGTACAACCTATGTAAGACCGACACGCGACACGACACGAGTGTCCCGACACGACACGACACGTCATTTCTAAAAATAGAGAATTCCGACACGTTACGACACGTTGTATATTAAATGAATATTTTTATTTTTAATTAATTTGATTCAAATTCATAAATAAATAATTAATTTAAAAATAGCCTATAATAAATTTACACTAATAATATTAACAAATCAATTCATTTGAAATTCGAAAGATATATTCATAATTAATGCGAAACATTTTTTAATTTTAACAAAAATTATCGATGAAACTAATAATTAATAAGAAATTAGAATCAATTTATTTAAATAAATCCATGATTTTCTACGATAACCAAAATTTATCATTATTCAAAATTTAATATTTTTATTTTTCGAAATCATTTTTTAATTTCATTTACTTAATTTTCCGGTTAAAAAAAACAACCCCGAAATTCACCCCTTCTTTCGTTCCTACTTTTCCCTCCACCCCACGTTTATTTTAACTTTTTTCCCTCCCCTTGACAGTGACAGGTGAGCTGTCACTTCTCCCGCCATTAAAAGAGAACGATGATTGCCTGGCGATTCAAGTGTGCTATTCTGCAAGAGTACAACCTATGTAAAGACCGACACGCGACACGACACGAGCCAATGTCCGACACGACACGACACGTCATTTCTAAAAAATGTAGAATTCCGACACGTTACGACACGTTGTATATTAAATGAATATTTTTATTTTTAATTAATTTGATTCAAATTCATAAATCAATAATTAATTTAAAAAATAGCCTATAATAAATTTACACTAATAATATTAACAAATCAATTCATTTGAAATTCGAAAGATATATTCATAATTAATGCGAAACATTTTTTAATTTTAACAAAAATTATCGATGAAACTAATAATTAATAAGAAATTAGAATCAATTTATTTAAATAAATCCATGATTTTCTACGATAACCAAAATTTATCATTATTCAAAATTTAATATTTTTATTTTTTGAAATCATTTTTTAATTTCATTTACTTAATTTTCCGGTTAAAAAACAACCCCGAAATTCACCCATTCTTTCGTTCGTACTTTTCCCTCCACCCCACGTTTATTTTAACTTTTTCCCTCCCCTTGACAGTGACAAGTGAGCTGTCACTTCTCCTCCCCCGGCGTGAGGCCATCAGACGATTCAGACCCCTTTCTTATTTTTTTGGATTTCTTTATGAAAAACCCTAGCGAGCCCCCGAGTCCTCCTTTTCCTATCCTCCTTGCCGCTCGCCGGACAACCCCCTTCCCTCCTCTCCTCTTCCTCTCGTCGCCGATCCATTGCAACAGCGGTGGCCCTCACCGCTCTCTCTCACCGTCTCTCGCCGTCGCGGTGGTCCGTTCGTGGCTTCGTCTCGCCGGCAGGAGTTTGCCTTCTCTCTTCTTTCTCTGTTCGGCTCTTTCTCTAGCCGTCTCGCCGTCGCGGTGGTCCGTTCGTGGCTTCGTCTCGCCGGCGCTCGCGGCCTCTGCTCCCTCGCCCTCCCCTCGCCTCCACCCTCCATCAGTCTTCCGGACACGCGCCAACACGCGTGTCGATAAAAAAGTTGACCGCGTGTCGGAAAATCCGACACGCGTTGACCGCGTGTCCGGCCGTGTCCGAGCGTGTCGACGTGTCCGACACGCTCCGACACGTGTCGGACACGACACGGAAGCACGGACAACGTGTCTGTGCTTCATAGAGTACAACCCACCTGTAGGGTGCGACCCACCTCTTTCGAGATTCGTACAGATTCGCACACTATCATGACCAGTTAATTCCTTTTCCCATCTTTTGGCAGGCAAGACATCGTCACTTGTTAGGAGAGGAGCGATGGCCCCGACAACTTTGGTGGGCGGCACCTCTTTTGAGAGACCGCTCTGGCCACCACCGTAAGTGAGTCGATCACGGTCTAGCAAGGCATGACTTAAAATTTTTGAGCCGTTTCCTGAGGCCAGCGATATAAAATAAAAAAAAATAAAAAAGACGAACTTTGAACAGATGTTAATATCCTCTTTTTTGTTTTTATTTGTTTTGTTTTTATTTGTTTTTTGTTTTTTTTTGCTGTTGAATCAAGATCAAAGTTCGTATAACTATTATTAAAGCAGATTTGTCTCTTGCTTTATGTTTTTGGGCACAGCTGCATAACCATAAAAGGGTAGCCTGAATGACGATGTGAGGTTAGGGTTAGGGTCATACTGCTTTGCTGGGGAAAGCTAAAAGGTTAGGATCGTAAAATGGTGATGAAGGTGGGTTGTGATGAGACAAATGATGCCCAACACCAACATACGAGGAGGATGTTCATCAAAGTGACCTATTGAGAAAGTTGGGGTTTTGCTTCATAAAAATTGCCAATGTAAAAGGGTCGTTCTCTATTTGATTACGGCATTATCTACGATAATTAACAATTATGCATTTTGGTGTAGCAGATGGCTCATTTCATTATCTCTTAACAAAGGTCGTTTCGCATGATATTTCTTCCTTTGGCTCCACATCGATGTCATGTATGCTCTTTCCTTTCTTTGACCAAGAATATGATCTTTCATTTGTGCAGTAATCATTGCTCATCTTTTTTTTTTTCTTTTCCGTTTAACTTTTCAAGAGAAATCTTATATACCAAATTACTTAAAATTCCATCCCCAGTGAGTGAAGTGCTTACGCCTCTTTAAATAGTTACTTTCTACATAAATTGGCCATGAAATGGCTCATTTTTCCTTTCATCCAATTATAGTCCCTTTATAAAAAAAAAATTAATATTCATTCAACTTCCTATCTAATTATTTGACTAAGTCGGTAACCATGAGATTTCCTAACCCCGGGTAAACATTTCCAACTCCGCATGTCACCTGGTGAATTTTGAAGGGAGTTTAAAGAAAAGATTTATTTGAGATCAAGACATAATATATTACAATAATGGAGTTAGTATTAGTCAAAGAGCATGCGTGTATTTGTGTAGGAAAAAAGAAAAGAAAATTTTGTCCTAAATACTTGGATAGAAAATTAATTCGTGTAGATTATAACTAGTTTAGTAATAAATATTGAGGGACGATGTCAAAAAATAGTCCCTGTACTCCTATCCAATATTCAATTTGATCCTTTTAAGGTTTGATTCTACCCTCGCTCTTTGATAATGGCACCAACTTTAATCTTTTGAAATCAATTCAGTCCCTTGAAAGGCCGCCAATGAATGCCCCCTCGCCTAATTGACCTCACGGGGAGAATTACCCAAAAAGTCATAAAACTATGGTAATTATACCGATTCAATCCTAATTTTTTTTTATCAATTCAGTCATAATTTTTTTGTAATTATATTAATTCAGTTCATTCGGCCAAATTGGTGCTAGCCGTTTGATGAACACTATCGTGACAATTTTTCAATTATATTTTATATTTTATCGAAATTTTTTATTGATTTTTTATTATTCTTTTTCTTTTTCCTTTCCTTTTTCTTCTTCCTCTTTGGCTTCCTTACCCATAGTGATCGGCAAACTCCAGCGGAGCTTGCCGGCCATTGGGTAACACCAGCCTCACCCGCAGCCCCAAGCCTCGCCTAGATCTGGGCGAGGCTGCCAGTGAGGGCTTCATAGCCCTTACCTAGTGGCCAACGAGCCCATGACGAGGCTCATTGGCCACTATGGGGGAGAAGAGGCCAAAGAAAAGGAAGAGGAAAAGAAAAGAAAAGAAAAAAAAAAATTAATAAAAAAATATAAAATATTATTAAAAATCATTACGTCGCAGATCGTTAGACAACCGATCTTTGGCCAATGTCTACATCAAGACCAACCGGCCAAATTTGGCCAAATGAAATGAATTAGCATAATTTAAAAGATTTATGATTGAATTAGCACAATTATAAAATATTTATGACTGAATTGGTAAGCAAAAAGTTTAGGACTGAATTGGCGTAATTACAATAGATGTAGAACTTTTTTGGTAATTCTCCCCTTAGGAGGGTCGGTGGATACGGGCGTTCCATTGTTTGCTCTTGGTGAGGGGGCTTGTCAGCGAAGCTGGGGCGGCACCCCACGGCCTTACTCCGAAACCCTTGCAATGTGCATGCTCTCATATTTTTTCATGTCTGGTACCTCTTCTTCGCTGCTTTTGCCTCTTTTTTTTTTTACAAAATTTTTAATGATGCGGGCAAAGAGGGGTATTGCCCCATCCGCAAATGTGAGTCGCACGCATGAACGACTTGGATCGTCATCTCAAGAGCCAATCAGACCAAATTGATTTCAAGCACTAATTGATTTCATTAAACGAGCTCAATGACCAATAAGTCAATGCTATTTGTCAAGGTCCCTCAATGCCATTGCAGTAGAATAGGTGACAATTTGTGAGGAATGAGATGCTCTGTCGAATATAACATTGAGTGGACCTTGACAAATTTGAAGAATACGGAGGGGCTTCTCGAGTGTTCTTTCAAGTCCAATTAAAGTACCGGTGTTTAAACCCAATTAAATTCTTGTGATCAGAATTTGCATAATTTTTCTGTGAGATTGAAAAATTAGTTCATGATAAATTGTTGGGCCTAAAAATGTTTGAGTAAATCAAGCATGATTGGAATATCCATTATGTCGCTTGATTTATAGCGGAATTTGTGCTGCTCTCTATGTGGATATAAGTCACAACAGCCAATATTCTTAAATTTAATGTTCAATTTATTTTTTCTTATTCTATTTATTTTTGTTCAATCGCTAGCCTTCTCACAATGCCAATGAAGGCGGACCCAAGACAAGTTGCGTATGCAAAGTAAGACTAAGGTGCGTTTGGATGGGCGTTTAGAAAGTCCATTCACCCCCAAAGCTCCTTCAAATTTCAAATATGGGTGTTTGGCAACCATTTTTGAGGAGCTTTCAAACGAAAGCTCGCCCAGAATCTTGAAACATTTTTGTTCTTCCTAAATTACCCTCATTAATTTTTCATATTTCCGTTATTGCCCCCGTATTTATTTATTTTTTAATCGAAAAAGGAGCGACCTCGCCGGGACCGGCGAAGGGCGACGGCCGTCAGGCGAGCTAGATCTGGGCGGCGGCGGAGCGGATGAGGTCGCCCGAGGTCGGGCGACCTCGGCGAGGGTCGCGCGACCAGCCCGAGGGCCGCCGGAGGTCGCCCGACCCGGGCGACCCTCGGCGAGGGTCGCGCGACCCGGCGGAGGGCCGCCTGAGGTCGCCCGACCTCGGCGACTGTGGTCGCTCGACCTGGGCCGCGCGACCTGGGCAACCGCCGCCCGGGTCTCGTGGCGGCAGCGGCCCTCGCCCGGGTCGCGCGGCCCCGGGTCGAGCGACCTGGTTGCCCGAGGTCGGGCGACCTCCTCGGCCCTCGGGCTACTGGGTCGCGCGACCCTCGCCGGAGGTTGCCCGACCTCGGGCGACCTCATCCGACGGCCGCGCGCGATCGCTCGGCGGCGGCCGCCCCGGGCCGGCGAAGGGCTTAGCTGAATTTTCAAAAAAAAAAAGAAAAAGAAAATATACATTATACCCATCAAAGCCCATTGGGAAAGTTTTTTTTTTACCAAACGCATATTTAACTCAAAGTCCATTTGCAAAATCTTTTACCAAACACACCGCATTTTTCCCAAGTAGCTTTAGGTTTTCAGCATTTGCATTGGACTTAAAGCCCATTGCAAATGCTGAACCAAACGCAGCCTAAATACCCGCTAGGCGCCCTCTGTCCAGCATATCTGCATTGGGGTAAGCGGGCATCTGACTTTTTCATCCGACCAAATGCCTGCTGTCCATGGCCTGGACAGCGGCATGCATCGTGAAGAAATGGACATGACCACGCAAAAGCACCTCAATCCATGCGGTGCAAGTAATCATTATTTAAACAAAAAGAATCGGTGGCTGATCATACGAGCATATTAAATATATGTTAAAGTGTTTAGTGTTGTGCACAGGTAAAAGATACATTCCTCTCTAATATATTTAATTGAGTTGAACATGGTTTTTTACTATCGTTAATTATATCTTGGTTTTATTAGTGGATCTCGTGTCGCACTTAGTCACGTGAAATGTTTGGTTTTGTCTTTCCTGTTTCCTTTTTGTGTTTTTGACCAAAAGCGTACTTGAGTGAAGAATATTACTGTGTAGTAACCTTAAATAGGGAGTGCTATTTGCGTGGATAGGCTTAGTCTGGACCGAATACACACAAATAGGTCGCCCCATGCCAACATGAAGAGGAAAGGGCACGTGGAATCTGCGAGAGAATAATACCCTCTCGAGGATGACCCAAAAAAAAAAAAAATAATAATAATACCCTCTCGAGAATATGAATCTACTTCATAAACGTGCCACGTGTTCATATTGGCCATATTGGCGAATGCCTATTGAGGTCTTGATCCGTGGCCAAAAGAAAGGACAAGATAATTTGAGATGAGTCACTGATCTCACTCCCAACCATCTTCCATAATTCTGGTTAGCGTGGGGGTGGTGAGATAATTCAAATCAGACTTTGAACGTTGGGGGTTTTGGTTTCTTGAACTTCTAAATCAACTTTTGACTGTACCAATGCTTTCGGTTTCAATAAAAAAGGTAAAGTTAACTGTGTAGTGGAAAGCTAAACGGATGGAAAAAAAAAAGTGCTTGCAGAATAGAGTTGGTGGCAAAACCACATCAATCTCATAGGATCTTTTTTTTTTTCCACATAATGACCTCGGATCGAAAATTGGGAAATGGAATCTTTAAAATTGAGGATGAGGACGAGGACCAAAACGTCGATATCTTAGAAATTTGAGCTGTTGACACCTGTCGCGACAACCTTGAAATGAAGACTGTGAAGTAGATGGCGCTTTTTTTTTTTTTTACCATGAAACGGATTTACAGAAACTTGCCTTCACATGTGTGTTTACAGGAACTTTTATGTGATCTTTTAAGACCTAAACAACTCGTCTTTTACATGTGTTAATAGGAATTCTTTGACCACGACGATTTAGTTCAAAGCTGCATTTATAATTTTCTTTGAGCTCACAGTCAATATTACAGGGTAAAAGAACCACAGATTTTACATTTTTAGCCGTCACTTGGCATATGGCACTAAAACAAATATGGCAGGTCTAAGGAAATGCCTCCACCGCTGTCCATGAATGACAATACGAAGAAAAATGATTGCGTAATAATCTTTAATATACTATAAGAATAATAATTTATTTTGGACCACAAAAAATCAAATTACAAATAATTATAAATTATTACTAGGATCCACTTCTTCAAAAATTTATGGCTCACAATAGATTGTTATTCTCATAATACACTATCATGCTAGTAAAGCTTTAGTGTGGAAATGTCACCTTGCATTTGTAACATCTTTTTGACATGACACCTCAAAACCACCATCTGTCTTATTTGTGAAGATTCAGAAGCGTCGTTGAAGTAATTCATCTTGTGACATTTTTCAAAATTGTCATGGGAAGGTAGCCCACATAATATTCAAAATTGTCTTATTTGTAACGATTTATAAAGGAAATTTGTTCCAAACTCTCCACGACATTAGTTTGACCTTATTAGGTAGCCCACCTCCGTAAAAATCAAGTAACATGCATTTAAATTTCGAGAGCCCAACATCGAGCCTAATATTAAAGTTGAGGTACTTAATGGAACAAAATAAAAATGTAAGTTCTTGACTATACAAAGTGAAAAGTAATATCATCACCATTATTGAATAAAAACATATTTGATTTTCTAAACATTGATCACATACTTCAAGAACTTTGAACCTTTGTAATTCATTCACTTAACATATATTCTTACAGAATTTTCCACTCAATCTGTTAAATAATTTAGGTTTTCAGGTGATTTAGTTCTTACTGTTAAACATTAAAATTCTATCATTTTATATATGTTTGTATATGTGACTGCTCCCCACGATACCTTGCCTGATGATGCAGAGAAAAGAGTATATTTATTGGAGTAGAGACCTCCATGGAATATCCAGGTGATCATATTATAATACCCGTAAGCCCAAGATTTACCACTTTAAATGCCATAGAAAAAGTATTGCCGTATCATATTGTGAATATTACGTGTTTACTTCTCTTCTACGTAGTATATATAATCAGGAAAAAAGGCTCGACAAGTTGGAGGGCGCACCAATCAATCGCGACCAGATCCCACGACTCCACCAAATAATTTGAACGCAGATGGCTTTGGTAAGTCAATTTTTCCTTTATCTATTTTTGACCAATAAGCTGAATTAAAAAATTAGAGATGGTGATTGAGTTGGATTAGATCATCTAATTGTATTAGTCTAAAAAAGCATCGTATGTTTCCAATTTGAATTTAAATCTTTCTCTTTAATTTATTTCCTAAACTGGTTCTGATCTAGATGCTTTTATTTTTCTCCACGTATTCAGAACAATCTTTTTCTTTGTTCTTCTACACAAATATATTATATATAGTTGGCTCATAAATTTTCGATCATGGATTATCCATGCATCTCATAAGAAAGCCAGAGAGTGGATTTGTTGAAAACGATAGAATTTGACACCTAACCATAAACCCGCATTCGCATTTCTCATTTTTGTTCCCTCTCATCATCCAATTTTTAAAATTTGTTCAGACTTGTGACCGCTCTCCATTCACCCACTTTTTTTCCAAATTTTAAAATTTCCCCCATGTATTGATGATAAAATAAGGAAAAAATGGACGAGCAAATAAGGCTATTTTGGGGTGTCCCAGGTTCAATTGGCAAATAAAGCTGTAGGGAGCGGGCCCAGCTTCGCCGACAAGCCCCCACACCAAAAGCAAACAATGGAACGCCCTCGATGGTGCGTCTAGCGACTCTCGTGAGGGTCAATCAAGCGAAGACCACGGCGTTCGTTGACTTTGATTAACATCCTCCTCCTATGTTGTTGCGGGCCCAGGAATGCTGGGCATCATTTGTCGTTCAAGGGACAGTGTATCCAGGAGCTAATAAATGAAGGGAAAAAAAGAAGACAAAAACATTGTCGATTTGGATGACGTTCTATTATTATATGTAGCTACTTAGTAGAATATTATGTAAAGGTTAGTTATCCTCACTTAAGCATTCCTTCCGGTGGGCCTGTTCCTAATGTTGCACCTCTTGGGGATCGACATAGCCGCGGCCGGAATGAACGTGGCAAACCTCGCTGCAGGAGAGTGAAAGACAGCGTAGAGGCAGCAAGGATTGATCTGCATGAGCGATTTGACTCTATCACAGCAGGCGGGTGGGACATTAGCCTGGGCATCTCTGGCTGCCACCATGCAAGGACTCAGGCCAGCGAACGCGGTACTGATCGGGATCCTCCCACACTCTCCGTCAGCGCTCCCTTCTTTTCTCCTACTTCACAGTCTTCACTTCAAGGTCAAATTTCTGAGATATCGACGTTTTGGTCCTCGTCTTCATCCTCAATTATTGAAGAAATTTTTTCCCAATTTTCGATCCCAGGTCATTATCTGGAAAAAAACAAAAAAGATCCTATTTTACCTGCAGAAATTCCGTCTTGGCGAGCCCGGCCCACAGCACCTCGTCGATCCACGTGGCGCTCCATGATTGATCCGGGACCACTCTGACATGGCTCTCCCGGACCACCCGATAAGCAGATGTACCGGGGGAACATAATATTTTCTCTGTCTCAAAGAAGTACGTCGGTAACCGATGAAGCTCTCTTTTCTGGTTCAGAAAGCTACAACCCGTGCAACAACGCTAGGGTTTCTGCTTGCAGCGGTGGAGGCGCGGATCTCCTTGGCGAAGCCATCAACGATCACACCGCTTGAATTGAGCAAGATCCCTGCAACTGAGCTTGGCGTCTCTCCATCCACCCACGAGCAGTCAACGGAGTCAACATTCAGCTTCAGGGAGTTGCTGGCCGGCACCTTCCATCTCACAGGTCGGTCCTGCTTATTAGTTCTTCCCTTTCCTTTGCTTGGAGTCCATCGGCTGAAATTCTTGCTTTGTGCTTTAGTTTCGTCGACTATGGAGTCTGGTTGTGGCCTGTGGGGGTTTGCCGCGGAAGACCTGGTTGTTTCAGTTTTTCCAGATCTGCCAGAGCACTTCCGCACTACTTCTTCCGGTGAGTTCAACTTTGCTCCGAAAAATTCTGCCAGCCACCAGGGACAGATTTGATTTCAAAAGACTAAAATTGATGCCCTTAAAAGAGAACTAGGATTAATTGGTCGGAATCGAAGATTAAGGAACAAATTAAATATTGGATATGAGTATTAGGGACTATTTTTGACATTGTCCCTAAATATTTATTCCTAAACTAGTTCCAATCTACATACATTTATTCTCTATCCAAGTACTAACTTCATATTTGTAATATATTATGTCTTGATCTCAAGTAAATCTTTTCTTTAAACTCCGTTTGAAATTCAGCAGATGACATGCGAAATTGGAAATGTTTACTAGGACTTAGGAAATCTCATGGTTAGCTCTTTAGTCAAATAGACAGATAGGAAGCTGTATACATCTTAATTTTTCAACAAAGGGACTATCATCGGATGAAAAGTAAAATGAGCCAATTCATGGCCAACCTATGTAAAAACTATCTCTTAAAGGGGCATAAGCACTTCACTCGCTAGGAGATGGAATTTGAAGTAACTTCGTATATATAAAAAGATTTGTCTTGAGAAGTTGTACGAAAAAATATACGTTGTACAATTTCTCTTGGAATTCCATGGAATTCCATTTTGTATTATCGCCACTTTTGGATGCTTTCTGTCGGAGGGAATTCCAATTTGTATCATCGCCATTTTTGGATGCTTTTTGTCAGAGTTTATTTTGAGAAGTGCTTCTTTTGCATATCTTTGGTCAAAATGGCGAATTGGAATATGGACTTGAATTTTGCTTGCGTTATGAGGGACCTAATAAGGTTGTTAGGTCTCAATGACATGTATATGGTGGCGCAGCAAAATTTTTGCATAAGCTCTTCGTCTGTTACTTTATGCAGCGATTCTTTTGCATATTCTTGGTCAAAACGGCAAAAAGAGCATCCATTTTGGCCAAAGTTGATATCTCGTGAATACTAGATCACATATTCTAAAAAAAATTGGAAAGAAGATGAAAGAAGAAATCAAGAACAGCGGATGCTTCTTCAAGCAACTCCATTCGTTCCTTCATCTTCTAAAGTTTGCTACATTTTGTCTCTTGAAGTTCAAAGAGAAGAATTTATCCCTGAGTTCTTCTCTTTGCTAAAAATGAGGGAATGAAGAACTTAGAACTTAACTACAAGCAACTCCATTCATTTTTTCATCTTCTAAACTTTGCTGCTTTTTGTCTCTCTTTTGCTAAAAAGAGACTATAATTGGATGAAAAGTAAAATGAACCAATTCATGGCCAACCTATAATTGGATGAAAAGTAAAAAGAACTATATGGTATTGATAGGGAACCAAGATATGAAATATCATGTGAAGCAACTTCAATTAAGAGATAGCGAAATGAGGCACCTGCTCCACCAAAATACGCAACTGTTGATTACCGTAGATAATTCCCGTAGATAATTCCAAGCCAACCAAAAACAGAACGACCCTTCTGCATTGTCAAATTTTATCTAGGAAGACCCCAATATTCTCAAGCCATCACTTATATCAAGAAGAAGACAAAAACATTATTGATTTAGGATGACGTTCTATGATTATAAATAGCCAGTCAGTATAATGTTATGTAAAAGAGTAGTGATACTCACTTACGCATTCCTTCTGGTGGGCCTGTTCTTAATGTTGCACCTCTTGGGGATCGACATAGCCGCAGCCGGAACGATCCCAGCAAACTTTGCTGCAGGAGAGTGAAAGACAGCATAGAGGCAGCGAGGATTGATCTGCATGAATGATTTGACTCTATCACAGCAAGCGGGTGGGACCTTAGCCTGGACGTATTTAGCTGCCACCATGCAAGGAGGACTCAGCCTGGCGAACGCGGTACTGATTGGGATCCTTCCGCACTCTCCGTCAGCACTTGCTTCCCAAATGAAGGCACTCAAAGTCACCCCTAAGATCATCATGACGAACAAGCATGCAAACTTGGCTCCTTGAGAGTTACAAACCATGCTTTTATTTGGAGATTGTAGGCGAGAATTTCCAGCACTCTAGGACACTGCCATATGTGAAGAGAAATCACGGACCATGAGTCTTGATACATGTACTTCCGAATCAAGAGAATTTCGGGTCTTTGCACACAGAGAGGGGTACGCGGAACCAATGGTTTTTGCACAGAGAGAGAGAAAGAGAGCCGGGATGAGAGAGAAAAGGCAATGGTTTCTGCAGAGAAAAAGGGGGGTGTGAACACGAAAGAAAGCAATGGTTTCTGCAGAGAAAGGGGGCGAGAGAAAACGCGGGGAGGGGGAGAGAGAGATCTGTGCACAGCCTAGAATAGTTTTACAATGGAGCTTTCATTCTAAACCAGCCTAGAATCGTAATTTGGTGGACTGCAGACATTATATCAAAAGAAGATGGTGGAGGAATTGCTCCAATCACTGCTCCATCCGAAATATGTGAAGACTGTGTTGTTAGCATATAACACTGTGCTCAATTTCCATAAAGAAAAGCATGGAGAGCAAAGAAGCCATTGGCGCTGGTCCATCTCTAGTTTCCAATGGAGGTAAACAGTGTATCATCACCTTCATTGATGATTATAGCTAGAAGATTTGGGTTTATTTTTGCATGAAAAATCTGAAGCTTTTGAAGCATTCAAGAATTTCAAAACACTTGCTGAAAAAGACAGTGGAAATCCAAAAAAAAAAAAAAAATCACAGATCATGGTGGCGAATACAACTTGGGTGCATTTGCAGATTTCTATGCAAAGCATTGTATTAAGAGACAACTCACTGCAGCTTATTCACCACAATAGAATAGTGTTTGTGAATGGAAGAACCGCGCTATTCTGAATATTGTATGAAGTCTATTGACGGCAAGTGGAGTTCCAAAGATATTCTAGCCTAAAGCAGTTAATTGGAGTCTTCATCTTTTGAACAGAAGCCCCACTCTTGCTATTCTGAATATGACACCTAAAGAAACTTGAAGCAGACAAAAACTGGCAGCAGATCACTTCAGAAATTTTGGGCGTATATCCTATGCCCTGTTCCAGACCAGAAGAGAAAAAAGCTAAATGACAAGGGAGTCAATTGTGTTTTTCTTGGCATTAGTGATCAATCAAAAGCCTACAAGCTTTATGATCCTATAACCAAGAAAATCATCATCAGTCGAGATGTGATCTTTGATGAAGAACAATTCTGGCTGTGGAGTGAGGAAGGTGTTGAAGGACAAATTCTAATGGATTTTGAAGATAATGAAAAGCCCACAACCAGCCAAACCATCGTAGAAGGTTCACAAAGTCACTATTGAGAATGGAGAATGGCTAGAAATTAAAGAATGGCCACATCAGGTTTGAAGAAGACCCTTTGGATGAGTGACTATGAAGTAACGGGGGTTGACCAATTTGAAGATCCACTTACCTATTTTGCTTTGTTTTCAGATCGTTATCCTACAATCTATGATGAAGTTGTATAGAAAGAAAATTGGAGAATTGCTATGGATGCAAAAATCACAACCATTGAAAAGAATAATACTTGGGAATTGACAAATCTTCCAAGAGGACACAAATCAATTGGTGTCAAGTGGGTGTGCAAGACAAAGTCGAATAAAGATGGCAAAGTCGACAAGTACAAGTCGCACTTGGTCGTAAAAGGAGTTTGCTTCCGTGGAAAAACTTGACACAATCAGATTGGTGATTGCATTAGTAGCATAGAATTCATGGCCTATCTTCCAATTGGATGTAAAGTCAGCATTCTTGCATGGTGACCTCCAAAAAAAGGTATTTGTTGATCATCCTTTTGATTAGGTAGTGAACATAAAGTTCATAGATTGAAAGAGGCACTATATGAGTTAAAACAAGCTTCTCAAGCTTGGTATAGTCGCATTGATGCCTATTTTTTGAAGGAAGGATTTAGAAAATGTCCATATGAGCATACACTATTTATTAAAGTTGGTGATGGTCGAAAATTGCTTCTGGTATGTTTGTATGTGGATGATCTTATCTTCACAGGGAATAATAATGTCTTGATTGACACATTTAAGAAGTCTATGATGGATGAATTTGAGATGACTTGCACACTTTATAAGCAAATTTTTGGAAGTCTAATGTATGTGACAGCAATGAGGCCAGATATCATGCATGGTGTGAACCTCATAAGCAGGTACATTGAACGCCCAGCAGAAATATACTTGCAAGCTGCAAAGAGAATTTTCTGCTACTTGCAATAGACTGCAACTTGTGGGTTGTTTTACAAAAATGGAGAAAAATCAGATTTGTTTGGCTTCACTGACAGTGATTTTGCTGGGGATATGGATGATCGGAAAAGCACTTTTGGCTATGTGTTTATGCTTGGTTCAGGGGCTGTCCCGTGGTCTTCAAAGAAGCAGCCAATTGTTACTCTATCAACAACTAAAGCTGAGTCTGTAGCTACCGCCTCTAAGTGTTTGTCAAGCTATTTGGTTAAGGAAGATTCTTGGAGAACTTCAATTTAAACAAGAAGAAGCAACCACAATCTATTGTGACAACAACTCAGCCATTAAACTTTCAAAAAATCTGGTTCTACATGGAAGGAGCAAACATATAGATGTGAAGTATCATTTCTTGAGTGATCTCACAAAAGATAAAGTGATAGATCTTGTTTTCTGCAGAAGTGAAAATCAACTTGCTGATTTATTCACCAAGCCTCTCAAATTATCTACATTTCAAAAGCTGAAAAAGCTTCTTCGTGTTTGGTGTTTGGTCATTGGACGCTCCAGATTAAGGGAGGTTTGTTTTTATTCCTTTAAATAGACAATCAATTTAAGGGAGGGTGTTGAAGTAGTGAATAGGAAGGTGCTTGTTTTTAGGAGTTTGTTTTGGAGTTTGTTTCTGCACATATTCTAGTTAGTGGGGCCTGCTGGTGGGTCTTTGTTGTTCCTATTCTATAGTTATTTTCTTGCTAAGTGTTTGGATGTTCTGCTAGGCTTATGATCTAACAAATTAAGTAACGAGAGTTACAGTGCAGCAGCAATTCTCTTTAAATTTCATCAAATCTCTCATTTGCTTCTCTCTTTCTCTCTCTCTCTCAAAAACCATTTGCAGAGAGAGGGGGAATCAGAGAGGGAGAGAGAGAAGCACTGTGCAGAAACCAGAGAGAAATCAGCTAGTTTTACGACGATCAATGCCATGGCAATTCAATGGATGCGAAACTCAAAGTCAAATAGACAAGACGAGCAACGCATCTGATCCGCGCGCATATTCAGGACAGAAGCTCGAACCTTTCCGAGAGCTCGGATTGACTTGGGCAGGCGCGACGATGCTCGACGAAGGACTAGAGCTTCCTTTGAGATTGGCAAGGGCTTCTTCTTTCCGACCGACAACGTTTCTCTGCCGGCCCTAGTCGGCGACTAGGCTGCCGTTCTCGAAGTGCCACCGTCGTTTGCACACTTCCCTCCCTCCCTCTCTCTCTCTAGTCTGTCTCTCTCCGTACTGGGGGAATTGCAGAGAGAGTGAAATTGGCAGTGATTCACCGGCGGACCTCGTAATGGGCCGAACAGCAGATTCGTGGGCCTTATGGGAACTAATAGAGGAGTGTAAGAAGCTCTTGGCCCAAATGACGTGTAAATTTAACCCATTGCCCAAGAGAAGCAAACCAAGCCACAGATTGGGTAGCAAAAGCCCACCGACTCAAAACCCTTCTCTCAAACTGAATTGTCCCTCGAAAGGCCGCCAATGAACGCCGTGGCCCTCGCTTGATTGACCCTCACGAGGGTCGCTTGGCACGCCATCGAGGGCGTTCCGTTGTTTGCTCTTGGTGTGGGGGCTAGCTGGCGAAGATGGGGCAGCTTCCTACAACTTTATTTGCCAACTTAGGACACCCAAAAATAGCCTTATTTGCTCGTCCATTCTTTCCTTATTTTATCATCAATACATGGGGTAAAATTGAAAAGGGTTAATTATGTGAAAATTTGGAAAAAAAGTGGGTGAATGGAGAGCGGCACAAGTCTGAACAAATTTTTAAAATTGGATGATGAGAGGGAACAAAAATGAGAAATGCGAATGTGGGTTTATGCGATAATGATTTTTTGGGTTAGGGTGTCAAATTCTATTGTTTTCGACAAATCCGATCTCTGGCTTTCTTATGAGATGCATGGATAATCTATGAACGAAAATTTATGTGCCAACTATATATAATATATTTGTGTAAAAGAAAAAAGAAAAAGATTGTTCTAAATACGTGAAGAAAAATTAAAGCATCTAGAGTTTAGGAAATAAATTAAAGAGTGCAGTTAGATTAGAAAGATTCAAAATTCAAATTGGAAACATACGATGCTTTTTAGATTAATGACTATTAAATTATCTAATCCAACTCAACCCCGAACTCTAATTTCTTAATTCAGCTTATCGGACAAAAAGAGATAAAGGAAAAATCGACTTACCTGAGCCATCTGCGTTCAAATTATTTGGTGGAGTCGTGAGATTTGGTTGCGATTGATTGGCGCGCCTTTCAACTTGTCGTGCCTTTTCCCCTAGTTTCTATATACTTCATAGAACAGAAGCAAACACATAATATTCACAATATGATACGGTAATGCTTTTTCTGTGGCATTTAAAGTGGTAAATCTTAGGCTTAGGGGTATTATAATATAATCACCTGGATATTCCATGGAGGTCTCTACTCCCATATATACTCTTCTCTTCTCCATAATCAGGCACGGTATCGTGGGGAGCAGTCACATATACAAACATAGATTAAATAATAGAATTTAAATGTTTAACAATATGACTAAATCACCTAAAACCTAAATTAATTAACAGATTGAGTAGAAAGATTCTGTAAGAATATTTGCTAAGGGAATGAATTACAAAGATTCACAGTTCTGAAAGTATGTGATCAATGTTTATAAAATCAAATATATTTTATTCAATAAGGGTAATGGTATTACTTTTCAACTTTGTATAGTCAATAACTTACATTTTTATTTTGAACATGTTCAATTAAGTACCTTAACTTTTAACATGAGGCTCCATGTTGAGCTCTCGGAAATTGAATGCATGTTGCTTGATTTTCACGGAGGTGGGCCACCTAATAAGGTCAAACTGTTGTCGTGGAGAGTCAAGTCATTCACCTTTCCCAACTTTAACATATATATTGCCTTGGCCTTTTCCTTTCGTCCCCTTTTTTTTTCTCCCTTTTGTTCCCGTCCTTTTTCTTCATCCGTTCGTCTTTGATCCGCGCCTACGTCCAACGGCACCACCATCATTGTCGCTGCAGCAATCAACCCTGTGCCTTGCCGCTATCAGCACAGCCTCTCTCTCTCTCTCTCTCTCTCTCTGTGTGGGCGTTTCCTTTATTCCTGTTTGGCGGAAAACATAGACCGAAGGAGAACTCTAAGATTCGAAGACCGTATTGCGTCAAGAAGAAGTTGCCTTTTTCACTTGTGGATTTCCTTCCCCTCTGCAATTATTCCCCCAGATGGCGCACCGGACTTAAAATGCGACTTTCCAGAAAGTAAAATCGTTGCCCTCATTTTGTTTTCAACGCCACAAAAGGCTATGGCGGCACTCCTTTGGAGTGACGGCTTAGAAGATGCCGAGGACGCTCATTAGCGACCTTGCCATGACAATTTTATAAAACATCACGAGATGAATTACTTCAACGACGCTTCTGAATCGTCACAAATAAGACCGGTGGCCGTTTTGAGGTGTCATGTCAGAAAGATGTTACTGATGCGGGGCGACATTTCCACATTGTCGTTGATGGACAGCAGTAGAAGCATTTCCTTCAACCTGCCACGTTTGTTCTAGTGCCATTTGCCAAGTGACGGCTAAAAATGTAAAACCTGTGGTTCTTTTACCCAGTGATATTGATTGTAAGCTTAAAGAAAATCATAAATGCAGCTTTGAACTAAATCCTCGTGGTCAAAGAATTCCTATTGACACATGTAAAAGACAAGTTGGTAAGGTCTTAAAAATAAACTGTATTTGGTTGTTCGGATTTCTAATCAGAATAGAACTGAATAGGGTATGATATGAAATTTATTGATTTTGTTATATCCTATCTACTATTTTGTAATTGTAGTAATAAAGTCAGATATATTTACATTATATCATGTATATTATTTGGTATAAACGGCATATTAATACAAATGAACCAAAATTTTACAAACGAAGATGATAAAATCTCTCGTGATACTCTTACCTACTTTACTTTTATTTATTTTTGTTTCATTTTCCTCTTTTTTAATTAATTTCTTTTTTATTTCTTTCTTCCCTTCCATCATTCTTTAATAAAATTTTATTAAAAAGAAAATTATACTAATATATCTAAAATATTAAAATACAAACAAAATGTAATAGATATATATATTTATATATTAAATTTATATTATAAAATAGAATTAAATTCGAATGTATAAACAAAAAAGATTAAATTAAAATAACTAAATTTTTATTTTTTGTTACTTTGAGTTTCTTATATTAGAATTCAAATATCATTTATATTGAAATATAATTTTATCTTTGTTAATTTAAGAATATTGTCATTCAAGAAAAATAACTTTCCTAATATATATGTTAAAAACCCTATCCATCTTTATCACACCTTCCCATGAGATAATTTTATTCCTTATATTTGATCTTATCTTGTCTTGAGTAGACACCAAACGCAAGATATGATAAATTTTATCTTATCATGAATTTTATCCCAACTACTAAATGTAGCAAGTCCCTATAAACACACATGTCAAGGCAAGTTTTCAATGTCCTAAAATCGATTTCATGGTAAAAAAGAAAAAATCATATCCTAAATTTTATCTCGACTACCAAACGTGGTAGGTTCTTGTAATCACATATGTCAAGGCAAGTTCTCAATGTCCTAAAATCCATTTCACTGTATAAAAAAAAAGAAAAAGCGCCATCTACTTCATAGTCTTCATTTCAAGGTCAAATTTCTAAGACATCGACGTTTTGGTCCTCGTCCTCATCCTCAATTATTAAAGATTTCATTTTCCACTTTTCAATCTCAGGTCATTATCTGGAGATAAAAAACCAAAGATCCTATGAGATTGAAGTGGTGATTAAATATGTTTTACTGCCACCTCTTTTCTGCAAGTAATTTTTTTTTCATCCGTTTAGCTTTCCACTAGATATTTAACTTTACCTTTTTAATGAAACCGAAAGCATTGGTATAATCAAAAGTTGATTTAGAAGCTTCAAGAAACCAAAACCCTGCACGTTCAAACTCAGATTTGAACTATCTCTCTACCCCCACGCTAACCAGAACTATGTAAGATGGTTGGGAGTGAGATCAGAGACTCATCTCAAATTATCTGGTCCTTTCTTTTTGGCCACGGATCAAGACCTCAGTAGGCCTTCGCCCATATGGCCAATATGAACACTTGGCATGTTTATGTAGTAGATTTGTATTCTCAAGAGGGTACTATTCTCTTGCAGATTCCACATGCTCTTTCCTCTTCTTGTTGGCATGGGGAGACTTATTTATGTGTATTCGGTCCAGACTAAGCCTATCTAAGCAAATAGCACTCCCTATTTGAGGTTTCTACAAAGCAATATTCTTCATTCAAGTACGCTTTTGGTCAAAAACACAAAGAGGAAAAAGGAAAGACAAAACCAAACTTTTCACGTGACTAAGTGCGACACGAGATCCACTAATAAAACGAATATATAATTGACGATAGTAAAAAACCATGTTCAACTCAATTAAATATATTAGAGAGGAATGTATCTTTTACCTGTGGACAACACTAAACACTTTAACATATATTTAATCTGCTCGTATGATCTGGCCACCGATTCTTTTTGTTTAAATAATGTTGACTTGCACCGCATGGATCGAGGTGCTTTTGCATGGTCACGTCCATTTCTTCACGATGCATGCCGCTGTCCAGGCCAGGACAGCAGGCATTTGGTCCGATGAAAAAGTCAGATGCCCGCCGACACCAATGCAGATATGCTGGACAGAGGGCGCCTAGCTGGTATTTAGTCTTACTTTGCATCTGCAACTTGTCTTGGGTCCGCCATCATTGGCACTGTGAGAAGGCAAGAGATTGAACAAAAATAAATAGAATAAAAAAATAAATTGAACATTAAATTTAAGTGATATGGCCGTTGTGACTTACGTTCATATAAAGAGCAGTACAAAATTCCGCTATAAGTCAAGTAATATAATGGAGATTCCAATCACTCTTGATTTACTCAAACATTTTGTAGGCCCCACAATTTATCATGAACTAATTTTTCAATCTCACAGAAAAATTATGCAAATTCTGATCACAAGAATTTAATTGGATTTAAACACCGGTACTTTAATTGGACTTGAAAGAACACTCGAGAAGCCCCTCCGTACTCTTCAAATTTGTCAAGGTCCACTCAATGTTCGATAGAGCATCTCATTCCTCACAAATTGTCCCCTATTTTACTGCAATGGCATTGAGGGACCTTGACAAATAGGATTGACTTATTGGTCATTAAGCTCGTTTAATGAAATCAATTAGTGCTTGAAATCAATTTGGTCTAATTGGCTCTTGAGATGACGATCCAAGTCGTTCATGCGTGCGACTCACATTTGCGGATGGGGTCATACCCTTCTTTGCCCGCATCATTAAAAATTAAGGAAAAAAGAAAAAGGAAAAAAAGAAGCAAGAGCAGCGAAGAAGAGGTACAAGACATGAAAAAATATGAGAGCATGCACATTCCACGAGTTTCGGAGAAAAGCAGTATGTTGCCGCCCCAGCTTCGCTGACAAGCCCCCTCACCAAGAGCAAACAATGGAACGCCTTGCATGGTGTGTCTCGTAAGGGAGAGAATTACCAACAAAGTCCTAAATCTATTGTAATTATGCTAATTTAGTCCTAAATTCTTTTATTACCAATTCAATCCTAAAAAGTTTATAATAATGTCAATTCAATCATAAATATTTTACAATTATGCTAATTAACTCCGTTTGGTTAAATTTGGTTAGTTGGTACGATGTGGACATTGGCCGGCAAGATCGCCATCTAACAAATCTTTGGCAATTTTTAATAATATTTTATATTTTTTTCAAATTTTTTATTAATTTTTCCTTCTTTTTTTTTTTTTTTCTCTTCCTCTTCTTTGGCTTCTTCTCCCCCATAGTGGCCAGTGAGACCTATCATGGCTGCGAAGTCCCTACCGGCAGCCTTGCCTAGATCTCGGGCGAGGCTTGGGGCTATAGGTGAGGTCGGCGTTGCCGAGTGGCTGGTGAGCTCGCGAGCTCGCCAATCACTACAAGTAAGGAAGCCAAAGAGGAAGAAGAGAAAAAAAGAAAGGAAAGAAAAAGAAAAGGGAAAAAAAGAATAATAAAAATCAATAAAAAATTTCAAAAAATTATAAAATATTATTAAAAAATTGCCATGTCAACGTTCATCAAATGGCTAGCGCCAATTTGGCATGAAGGACTGAATTAGTACAACTACAAAAGAATTAGGACTGAATTGGCAAAAAAATAAATAAATTTAGGATTGAATTGGCATAATTGCAATAGGTTTATAACATTTTTTATAATTCTTCCCGTGAGAGTCAATTAAGCGAGGACCACAGCATTCATTGGCGGCCTTTCAGGGGATAGAATTGATTTCAAAAGATTAAAGTTGGTGCCATTATCAAAGAACGAGGATAGAATTGGCCAGAGTCAAACCTTAAATGATCAAATTGAATATTGGATAGGAGTACAGGGATTATTTTTTTGACATTATCCCTAAATATTTGTTACTAAACTAGTTCTAATCTACATGAATTAATTTTCTATCCAAGTATTTAAGACAAAATTTTATCTTTTTTTTTCTATACAAATATACACATAATATTTGACTAATACTGACTCCATTATTGTAATATATTATGTCTTGATCTCAAATAAATCTTTTCTTTAAACTCCCTTCAAAATTCACTAGGTGACATGCGAAATTGGAAATGTTTACCCGGAGTTAGGGAAATCTCATGGTTACCTACTTAGAGTGTGTTTGGTAACGTTTCTGTTTAAAAATTGTTTGAAACATAAATCGAAAACTATTTTTGTTCCAGGGAACAATTTTTTAAAAGAACGTGTTTGGTAAACTTGTTCTTAGAATAGAAAAAGAACAAAAATACGTTTTGTAAACTTGTATAATTTTTTTAAAAATTTTTAAAATTTTTTTTCCTTTTTTCTTTTCTTCCTTTTGGCCGTCGGCCGGGCCTCGCCCATGGCCGACAACCGCCGACAAGGGCTGGCGGCCTCGCCCAAATCCGGCGAGGCCGAGCTCGCCCGGCCATTGACGAGGATCGGCCTCGCCAATTGGCACGAGGCCGATTGGCGGTGGCTCGGCGACGCCAAGCCTTGTCGGTGGTTAGGCGAGCTCGGCCTTCTGGGATCCGGGCGAGCTTGAGCTCACCCAAGCAAGGTGAGGCCGAGCCCGCTAGGGCTGGCGACGCTCCGGCGAGGTCACCGGCCCTCGACGGCTAGTCGCCGCCCATGGCCGAGGCCTCTGGACCGGCCAAGGAAAAAAAGAAGAAAAAAAAGAAAAGATAGAGAAGAAAAATAGGAAATAGAAAAATTGTTTCTTTAGAAGTGTTCCCGAACAAGAAACAAGTTTTTTTTGTTTCTTGTTTGCTCCAAATTTGTTCCGAACAAAAAATAGATTTGAAAAAACGTAAACAAACACGGCGTTTTTTTTTTTTCCGGAACAAAAAACATAAATTGTGTTCATGACCAAAAAAAAAAAAACAAAAAACAAATAAACAGGCCCTTAGTCAAATAATTAGATAGGAAGTTGTATGAATATTAATTTTTTTGATAAAGGGACTATAATTGGGTGAAAAGAAAAATGAGCCATTTCATGGCCAATTTATGTAGAAAGAAACTATTTAAAGAGGCGTAAGCACTTCACTCACTAGGGATGGAATTTTAAGTAATTTGGTATATATAAAAAGATTTCTCTTGAAAAGTTAAACGAAAAAAAGAAAAGAAAAGAAAGATGACAAATGATTACTGCACAGATGAAAGAGCATATTCTTGGTCAAGGATAGGAAAGAGCATACATGACATCGATGGGGAACCAAGGGAAGAAATGTCATGCGAGACCACCTTTATTAAGAGATAATGAAATGAGCCATCTGCTCCACCAAAATACTTAAGTGTTAATTGTCGTAGATAATGCCGTAATCAAATAGAGAACGACCCTTTTACATTGGCAATTTTTATGAAGCGAAACCCCAACTTTCTCAAGAGGTCACTTTGATTAACATCCTCCTCGTACGTTGGTGTTGGGCATCATTTGTCTCATCACAACCCACCTTCATTATCACTTTACGACCTAACCTTTTAGCTTTCTGCGGCAAAGCAGTATGACCCTAACCCTAACCCTCATATCGTGATTCAGGCTACCCTTTTATGGTATTGCAGCTGTGGCCAAAAAGATAAAGCAAGAGACAAATCTGCTTTAATTTTAGTTATACGAACTTTGATCTTGATTCCAAAAAAAAAAAAAAAAAAAACAGAACAGAAAAGAGGATATTGACATCTGTTCAGAGTCTGTCCTTTTTCTTTTTTTTATCGCTGGCCTCAGGAAATGGCTCAAAAATTTTAAGTCATGCCTTGCTCCACCGTGATCGGCCGACTTACAGTGGTGGCCAGCGCGGTCTCTCAAAAGAGGTGCCGCCCACCACCCGTGGTCGGGGCCATCGCTCCTCTCCTGACGAGTGACGAAGAAGTCTTGTCTGCCAAAAGACGGGAAAAGGGATTAACTGGTCATGGAAGTGTGCGAATGTGTACGAATCTCGAAAGAGGTGGGTCGCACTCTCCAGGTGGGTTGTACTCTTACAGAATAGCACACTTGCATCGCCAGGCGATCCCTTTTCTCGTCTTTCAGCTGACAAGACGTTGTCAATTATTAGCTGCAGGATACATTGTGCCCGGAGCGACAGATGGTGCCCACTTGCCCACCTCCAACATGGGAGGAGGATTTTAATCAAAGCGACGGCTTGAGAATGTTGGGGTTTTGCCAAATGAAAGTTTCCTTTGTAAAAGGGTCGATCTCTGTTTGATTGGTGCATTACGGCATTATCTACGGCAATTAACATTTAAGTATTTTTGTGGAGCAGTAAGCTTGCTATCCCCTAATAAAAGTCGTTTTGCATGATATTCCATTTCTTGGTTCCCCATTGATAGCGAACATGCTCTTCCCTTTTTTGACCAAGAAGTTGCTTATTCCGTTTGTGTAGTAATAAGTACTCATTTATTTATTTATTTATTCTGTATGACTTTTATTGAAAAATCTTCTTGTATACACAAAATTACTTAAGATTCCATCTCCTAGCAAGCGAAGTGCTTACGCCCCTTTAGCGATGGTTGCTTTTTACATAGATTGGCCATGAATTGGCTAATCTTACTTTTCATCCAATTATCGTCCCTTTATTGAAAAATTAATATGCATACAACTTCCTATCTAATTATTTGACTAAATATCCAACCATGAGATTTCCTAACTCCTAGTAAACATTCCCAATTCGCATGTCATCTCTTAAATTTCGAAGGGAGTTTAAAGAAAAGGTTTACTTGAGATCAAGACATAATATATTACAATATATGAAGTTAATGCTAGTCAAAGAGCGTGCGTATGATTGTATAGGGAAAAAGAAGAAAAAACTTTGTCTTAAAGACTTGGATAGAAAATAAATGTATGTAGATTGGAACTAGTTTAGGAACAAATATTTAGGTACAATGTCAAAAATAGTGTCCTTAAACTTTGAATTTGGCCAATTTAATCCTCGTTCTCTTTTAATGGCATCAAATTTAGTCTTCTGAAATCAATTCTGTCCCTCGATAGGCCGCCAATGAACGCCGAGGCCCTCGCTTGGTTGACCCTCGCGGGGGTCGGTTGACACACCATCGATGGGGTTCTATTGTTTGCTCTTGGTGAGGGGGCTCTCTTTTTTTTACGTCTCGTACCTCTTGTTCGCTGCTTTTGCTTAATTTGTTTTTCTTTTTTTCCTAAAGTTTTAATGATGCGGGCAAAGACGTGTCCGACCACATCTGAAGCTTTATTTGCAAATGTGAGTCGCACGCATGACCGACTTGGATCGTCATGTCAAGTGCCAAAAGACCAGATGATTTCATTAAACGAGCCCAATGACCAATTAGTCCATCCATTTTGTCGAGTACCACTCAATACCATTGCAGTTAAAGTAGGTGACAATTTGCGAGAAATGAGAATTTGTGAGGAATCAGATTCTATATCGAATATATAATTGAATGGACCTTGACAAATTTGAAGAATACGGAAGCCGTTGCCATATTGATCTTGGCCAAAGAAGAAAAACATGTGGTATATATGTCATTTCCTAAATTGAGCTCAATGCCATTGCAGTAAAATAGACGACAATTTGTGAAAGAATACGAGAGCTGTTGCCGTAATGATGCTGGCCAAAGAAACATAACATACTTAGGGTAAATGTGTCACATGAGCACAAATTTGGGGCTTTTTGTTTCATAACAAAATAATTTGAGGTAAATAAGTGAATAGGTATAATTTTGGATTTTTGGTGTTACAAAAAAATTCAAGTAAATGTGTTGTTTAAAGAAGAAGAAAGAAAGAGACAAAGAGAGCAAAGGTAAAGAAAGAAAAACTAAGAATGGAATGAGTTTATACTTTAAACAATCGAAGCCCAAAGGCGATCAACTCCTTTTATACGCCTTTTTGAAAGCAAAATGCAACAATGTAACCACCCTATGTGATGGCCGCGTTGGCTTGGGCTTCCATCCCCCTCACGAAGGGGACGGGTTCAAACCCCGCCGCGCAGCCGCTAGTGGTATTAAGCGTGACGCCGTGGTGATGGGTCCTACGCTGGGCGTCACCGGGGTTAGCTGACAGACGGCCGCCGGCCGTAAGTTGTTCCTCCCGAATAAAAAAAAAATAAAAATGCAACAATGTAGAAAGAGACCAGTGATATTATTAAAGTACGAGGGAGTTGGTTTGATTATGTTTCTCGATGTAGCCCGTGGGATCGAGATTTAAGAATAACAACCCACACATCAACAAGGGCGGTTCCATGAGAAAGGTGGGGTCATTTTGGGAATGGGGGCAATTAACGATAATGTGTGTGGACCCAGTTAGATTGCCCTCACTAATTATATGGATAAAAAGTTAATTGGTTTATCACTGGACCCACTTAAATTATCGCCGCCGCCGCCGTCATTATTATTATTATTATTATTATTATTATTATTATTATTATTATTATTATTATTATTATTATTATTAACAATGAGGAAAAAACTTTGCAAGTTTGATGAAGAGTGATGAAGACATGTACCTTGGTTACTCTTTGCATAGTGCAACATAATAAAGAACTTCAGTTAGTGAGGAATATATTAATGTTATATTGGATGAATCTATTTCCATCGAACAAAAGCATGATTAGATCTTTTGGAGCATGGCTCTAAGAATTCCCTATTTACATCTGTTGATACCTAAATTTTTGTGACCCAGTTGTTTATTTATTGCATTAAAAAATTAGGGATTAATTTTTAACCCCTAAAAAAAAAAAAAAAAAAATTAAGTTACATAGCATATAGTTTTAGGAGCATTTTCCTATTTTATTTGCATTGGGCTGGCGACGGATGGGTTTGATATGGTGGTTCTGAATTTTAATTTAACAAGTTGAATTGAGCCCACGAAGCAAGTAAATTGGCTCAAGCCCGTTTTCTTTTAATGACAAAAATTACCTAAATGGAGATTTGAAATGATATTACAGTGGATTTTTGGAATTTAAGAAAATTGGGTTGCAATCTTATCTTTAGGCGATAAAATCAGGAGATGTGGAAAATAAAAAAAAAGTGATATTGCGTGCGAAAAAGAAATCTTCACGGATGTTGATTTGAAAAAGGAAATTAAAACCCTAATCTTCAGCCTATAAAAAGGTTTTTCGCGTAGGGTTTCAAAAGAGGCCACACAATTCCATACACGGCCACATTAAGGGGAGCACAGAATAATCTCACGGCATATAGAGAAACACACGTTTGAGAGAGACAGAGCAGCTGCATGAAGAGAGGGAGAGTGGGCTCACGCTAAGCAGTACATCACATGGAGATAAGAGAAGCGTCGAGTGAAGAATAATTGAAAACGGGCAAAGATTTTCTTGTCACGAAATTCATGCCTTCAGGCCTCTACCGCCATGATCCCATGAATCGCTTCAGATTCATGTCTCCAATTTGAGTCTTTTTATTTATTTTCTCTTGACTACCCACTAACCAACAAGAAAACTTCTAGGGGAGAAGCCGAAAACACACTGGGCTCATTACGCTTGCAAATTCTTCAACAAATTTAGCATCTTCACAGAGATCCTCAATGCGAGTTCCAGTCTCGATAAATTACGTCCACCGTGGGCGTCGCCACCATCAACACCCGCAATTTCCGCATGACGAAGGTCGATCCCACGAAGCTTTGGTGTTTGTTATGTCTTGCAGGTTTTCGGGCGAGTTCCAGCAATAATTCTGCAGTTTTATTTGTCTCTGCTACAACGACACATCAGCCTTCGACGACCTTTGCAGCCTCCAAGCAAGACCCCGTAGCAATTTCAACGATCTTTCAGTCCAGCAGTCATCGATGCTTCAAGAAATTTTGGGCTGAGTTCAAGACCACCTTCGATTAACAAAGCGGCGGGAGTCAAGTTCACAGAGTCATGGCAAAATTCCACTTAATGCATGGTCACACAAGAGAAGGGCACACGTTCGTTCAGTAAAGGAGGACGTGTACATTGAAAGGAGGGATGATTTCGCACACTTATTTTATAGAAATTTGGAGCCACTTGGCCATTCTATCACGTGTAGAGTTTTTTAGCAGGACTTTTGGTGAATCCGGAGCAAGTGGCAGCCCTGGACGTTCCTCCCACATTAGCACCATGTCCTTGTAACAATCCGAGTGCGTCATTGAATAGTCCAGGCGAACTTCACCAGCACGTTTGCTGATCCGACGATCCCTGTATTGCCGCAGGCCACCACCACGACGAAAGTTATTATTTTGCAGGACGCCTCTCCAAGTTTACGTGTAGATTGTTGAACCAACCACAATTTGTGACTACTCGCGGAGCTAGAACCTTTGTTGCGCGTGATTCGAGTTACAATTGCGAGCCCCATCGTGCCGATCAGTACAGCAGCAACCATCGAGCTGAGCATACGCAGGCTACCGCCATCCGTCGTTCGTCCGAACTCGACAACGTGGTCCACGTGACACCAAATATTAGGTAAGAATATCTTTTAATTCGATTTTCATATATCCTTATTGCCTAATTTATGGGATTATCTCATATGAATATTTGAATGATACCATCATGTCCACAAAATATCGATTAGCCTTTTAAATTGGGAAATCTTCCTAATTTCGCAACGTACATATGATTGACGGTCCGATTTCACGCTCGAAATACGACCCGCAATCGTATGGAAAAATCGCCAATCCGATCTCATGCTCAATATACGATTCACGATTTTATTTTAAAATTGGTCAATCCGATCTCATGCGCGAGATACGATTCGTCAATTTATTTCCCAAAATTAAATGGACATGGATGATATCTTGCTTGATTTGTTACTGTGCTGTTCTTGATGCCTTTATTTGATTGCTTCTATAAAGGAAAAACCCAAAAAAATATATTTGAGTTAGATTAGATGCATGTTAGGATATTAGTTGTTTTAGAGTTATTTTGCATGTTTAGGATAGGAAATTTATTTCGAATTTCTTAAATAAAAAGACCAAAAACATTAATTTAGGATGTCATATTTTCTTCTCATTAATTTAAATTGCACGTTTAATTATTTGGCAATTTTAATTTCGAATTTCATAAAAGAAAAGGAAATTAGAATTAGCGCATTCTTTGCACGTCATTGCATATTAGGATAGATTGCATGCTTATTAGGAAAACAAAAATCATGTGCACGTCATATGGAATTAGGTTTATGAGGTGCGCGTCATTTAATGATTGTTACTAGGTTCGTTTAATTAGAAATTACCCGTCATTAAGATTAGGTCATTTTGTTAATTTAGATTGCATATTTAATTATTGCATATTCAATAAGAAAACAAAAAAAAAATTATTTTACTCATGTCATATAGTTTAAGTCATATTGCCATGCTATATCATTTCATATTAGATTAGAAGTATTGCATTGCATATAGACTAGATTCTCATTAAATAAAGTGAAAACAAAAAAAAAAGAAATTGCGTGTTAATTAGAAATCATATCTAGGACTGTCGATGTGAATTCTGATCTAACATTGCAGATACTTTCGTTGCTTTGAGGTAAGTTTTGCAATTTGTTCATTACTTATCTGGATGTTAAATTGGTGGTTTGCGCATCCGTATGATCACCTCATATGTTAGGGAAATAGATTTAAAATCAATCCAAACCGCCTGCAAAAACATTTTTGAAAATAAAAGAAATGGTACCGAAAAGGCATTAGAGAAATTTAGTGTAACCAAATCCCCGTACCCAAAATCTCTGGTTCGTAGGAGTAAAATAATTCTCCCATTATTTTACTTAGGTGTCTAATCAATCTACCATAAACTGATTAGTGGCGACTCTCAGATAAAATCCATTTGCATGTTAAGAAATTTGAACTTAAGTCGCGAATTGGTATGGACTTGGGAGAGCCCGAGTTAAGTCTAGACTTAACAATCTATTAGCCAAATTTTAGGTGGTGCACCTCGAAAAATTGGTCGCGACAACATCAAGAGATTTGCTTAAAGATTGGAGGTACGCGAAATATCATATGAAAGATCCATCAAATAGGGTAACTACTTCAATGTTTGTTAGTAATTGTTTTTATTTCAGAAATAGAATCTAAAACTGTTAGTGAAGCCCTAGACGTTGGTGATACGTGGATTATGGCTATGCAAGAAGGGCTGCTTCAATTGAGAGAAAGAAGTATGAAAATTGGTTCCTAGACCTACAAATCGTCTTGTTAGATCTAAAGGGGTAAATAAGACCAAACTGGATGATTTTGGCAATGTGATCAGAAACAAGGCTGGGTCAATTACCAAGGGATACTCTCAAGAGGATGGAATTGATTTTGACGAGTGAATTAAAGCTATTCCCTTGTTGCTTGGTTTTGAATGTTTTTAAAATTATAAACTTTACCAAACAGATAATAAAAGTGTATTTTTTGAATGGTTATATTCAAGTAGAGGTTTATGTTGAACCTCTCGAGTTTGAGAATCCAAATTTTCCTAATCATATTTTCAAGCTTGAAAAGGCACTTTATGATTTGAAACAAACATCCTGGGCTTGGTATGACAGTCTAATCTCTTTTCTCATTCAAAATGTTTTTACTCAAGGAAGGTTGGTACTTCTCTCTTTGTCGAACGCAAAAATAATGATATGTTGGTTGTACAAATATATGAAGATAGACATAATTTTTTGTTCTAACGAAGAGTCCATGTGTGAAGAATTTACTAAAATGATGTAAAATGAATTTGAAATGAACATAATAGGAGAACTCAACTACTTTCTTGGTTTACAAATCAAACAAGCAAAGAAAATATTCTTATTCATTAGAAGATATTCTTATTCATCAATCCAAGAATGTCAAAGAACTTCTCAGGAAGTATAAGACCGAGAACTCTAAAGCGGTAGAAATTCCCACGAGCACAATGGTAAAATTAGAAGAAGAGGAAGACATGAGAGTCTATTATAATAGTGGAATGGTTATTTATTGCGACAAACGGAGTGTTATATAAATAACACGTAAGGATGTTTTTTTAAGTACATTAAAATAGATTATCATGTCATTCGATATTACGTACTTCGCAGCACTATTCGTCTTGTCTTTACTTCAATGGTTGGTTAGACTGTCGATATCTCCACTAAGACATATTCACTCAGGTTTTCTTTATTTGGATCTTTTCCCCAAATTGCAAAGTGAATTATAACCAAGTAAACAAGAATGGTAATAAAAGAGTGGGTAAAAGATAAAGTAACTCAATACGAGTTTGGCAAAAATATAACATGGCCTTATTATTAAACACCAAGATAGTAAGCCGCACAAGCTAAGTTTAATATGAGTCCAATTTTTCTTCGAAAAGACTAATCTACTAAGTCTAAACTATATCGAAGGTACTTGATAAAATCCATAAACTAGAACTAAATGAAACCAAGCTAAATCTAGCGCTAAAACTTAACAACATAATCAAGAGGTCTCTGTTTCTTGAGATTTTGCAAATTTTATTTTATTTATTTTATTTTTAATATATTAATTTTATTTTTTTAATTCCCAAGTGGGGACTCGGGCTAATCCCGTGGGCCCGGCTTGGATAATGGGTCGACATAGTCTTACGGGTTTGGGCCATGGACACGATTGGTCTTGCTTAAAACAAGCCCACCTCAAATAGAAAACTCATCAAACCCAACTTGTTGAAACTAATTACACTGAGCCCTTTTCCCTTCTAACCGTATCAAGCCTACATTAAGCCTGTAATTACAAGATCTCGGAAATGTCGTTGCAATCGGTCAACGACAGCGAAGAAGTTTCAAGCGAAAATCCAAGCTATTCAGACTTCTTGGATTGAAAATACAGTCTAACAGAGCTGTACTGTCATGGCAATGAAGTCATGAAAGGAAGCTCTTGCAAAACGGCGTTTATGGCAACTGAGAATGATGGATCTAGAGGCCTCTAGCCAACTCGGGAGATTTTTATGTAAGATGCAAAACGCGCAATCCCATGATCTCCATAATCATAACAAGAACATAGATAATCAAGAAGAATGTCGCGACCAAATTTTCGGATGAACCACCTAGAGTTTAGCTAATGGATTGTTAAGTCTAGACTTAACTCGGGCTCTCTCAAGCCCATACCAATTCGCGACTTAGGTTCAAATTTTTAACGTGCAATTGATTTTTTAACTAGGAGTCGCCACGAATCTATTTTTGGTGGGTCGATTAGAAACCCAAGTAAAGTAACGGGAGTTTTACTTTACTCCTACGAACCAGAAACTATGGGTACGGGAACTTGGTTACACTAGATTTCTCTAATTTCCTTTCGGTACCATTCTTTTATTTTCAAAAAAAAATGTTTTCGCAGGCAGCTTAAATTTATTTTAAATCTATTTCTCTAACATGTGAGGCGATCATGCGAGTGCGCAATCCACCAATTTAACACCCGGATAAACAATAAATAAATCGCAAACTTACCTCAAAGCAACGAAAGCATCTGCAATGTTAAATTAAAATCCACATCAACAACCCTAGATATAGTTTCTAATTAACACGCAATTTTTATTTTGTTTTCACTTAATTAATGAAAATCATGCAATATGCAATGCAATACCTAATTTTAATGACATGTAATTTCTAATTAAATGGGCCTAGCAAAAATACTAAATGGCATGCATCTCAATGAATCTAACCCTAATGACGTGCATATGACATTTTTTCTTTTTCCTAATAGAATGCATTTTATCCTAAATAATAAAACTAATTCAACTTATGACATTTTTTGCATTTTTTATGAAATTCGGAATTAAATAAAATGTGGAAATTACCTAGCTAGATTAAGATCCTATTCAATTTGTATTAGGAATTAAGTTGAGCCAAATCCTAATTTAAAATAAAATATTATCTTAACCCAAATAATCCTAAAATGCAATTTATTTAAAAAATCTATATAAACTTAAAAATTAATTATAAAGTAAAATTAATCATGCAATCTTACCCTAATATGCAATAACGTGCAAAAGATGCCCTAATTATATATGACATATGCATGATGATTTTTTTATTTTTATTAATTTCGAAATTAGGATTTAACATGCAAATCAAATAATAATAAAAACTAACATCCTAAATGAATGCATTTTCCTTTTTTGTTTTTTTTTTTTCATGATTCAAAATAAAATTCCTATTCTAAATATGCAAGATAATAATAATAAAAACCTAATCCTAATTCAAACATTTTTTTGATTTTTTTCTTTTTATTTCGAAATTAACAATTACCAAATATTTAAACATGCAATTCAAGTTAAAAAAAAGTAACAACCTAAATTAATTGATTTGATTTTTATTATTTTTTATTATTTTTGAAAATTCATGATAAATAGGATGTTTAACTTAAATATGCAAATAACCCTAAAACATTCAATATTTTAACTCAGACATATTTCAAGATAAATAAAGCAATCAAGACCATTCAAAATTACCAAAAAATCACACATCGTTCAGATCAAGGGATAATATTTCGCTAGTAAAATCGATAAATTGATCTTAAGCCTTAAAGATCAAAATATCAATTTTATTCCCACTTGATTAATTATTTCATCTAAAGCCTTATAGATGAAATAAAAACCCCGGCGCTTGCGAATTGGGATTTCCAATTATGCATAAAGAAATATTTCAAACAAAGAAAACAAAATATAAAAAGATAACAATAAGAAATAAAATAACATAAACTTGCCTAATAAAGTAAAGCAAAAATACCTAATGTAATTTTTTTTCTTTTTATTTTGAAAAAAAAAAAATCTTGGCCGCCGGTTTTGGGGGAGGAAGGTTGCTGGCGAGGGTTTTGGCGAGGGGAGGCACCGCGAGGAGGGGTGTTGCGAGCGGGAAGGCCGACGGCGGAAGTGGCGTTGAGGCGCTCGGGCGTCGGCAACGGGGCTGGGCACGAGCACGGCGTTCGGATCTCGCTTGGTAGTGGCGGCGGCTTCGCAGGTGGAGTAAGGGCGGCGAATTTCGGCGGGGCAAATCTGGGCATCGGCGCTAGGTCACGAGCAGAGGCGAGCTCGATCCAGATCCGCCAGCGTCGAGTCTAGGCTGGAGCAGGGCGGGGCGAACCGGCAATGGGCGCGGTGACGCCGGCTATAGCAGCGGGCAAATTTAGGCGTCGGGGGCGGCATCGAATTGGAGCAGAGAAAGACCCAACGGTAGGGGATCTCGGTGAGAGACAGAGCTTCAGCGGTCGGAGACTCGGGGGTCGTCGTCACGGCGAGGCCAATCGAGCGCGGCGCCGGCGCGGGTAGGGGTTCACCCACGAAGAAGATGAATAGTGTCGACTCTTTTTTTTTTTTTTTAGGCCGACCGAGCGCGGCGCCTACGCGGGCAGGGGTTCACCCACAAAGAAGATGAATAGTGCCGACTCTTTTTTTTTTTTTTTCGGCTCGACGCCGTACACACACACACACACACACACACTCTCTCTCTCTCTCTCTCTCTCTCTCTCTCTCTCTCTTCTTGAATTCTACTCTAAAAAATCAACCTTTCACCTATTTTGCTCTCAAAATTTGCCGACCAAAATTTTTTTTTAATTCTGTACCCCATCACACTTTTTATAGGGTAAAAAATTGAATCCTTGTTACATATTTCGTTTCCAATTTTGCTCGTGCAATATTCTCTTTTGCATGTTCTGCATATTCCATCCCAAAAATTTCCTTTCCGCTCAAAATACACCCCCTAGTATATATTACTTGAATATGTGAAAAATCTGAACATAATATGTGAAAAATCCTCTCTTTACCAGCGGTCTAAAATAAAACAAAATAAAAATAAAAAATAAAATGTTTCTAAACTATATGCCATTTTTTTTTAATTTGGTAAAAATCAACCCCAAAAATTTAGGTGTCAACAAAGAAAGATTAACGTACATGTTTTGGAATCCATCGTTCTTGATGCGGAAGCGGAAAATCGATGATCAACGCACAAGTTCTTCTCCTCTATTGCCCTCTGTATCACTGGCTCAATGAGACGGCTCCTTCACCTTTAAGCATTAGGTTAACGCTCCTTTTGTGAGGATACTTGTGAGAATTAGGATTAGAGGAGAGACTTGAGCACTATATATAGAGTTTCCAACCAGGTCCTCTTATTATGGGCGAGGCTCAACTCGGCCCACACTAGCCAGCCCCATATTAGACTAATTAAGAAACATTCTATCTCACCTTAGACTAACCCCATAAAATGGTAAATTATAATAGCAATTAATGTAGTCTACATTAGGAAAACTTTTACATTCTCCCACTTGGACTATATTAATTGAAATTGTACTGTATGTGTGCACCTTGGTCTAGAGATAATTCTTAATAATCAATCTCAACCCATAAAGTCTAAAATATCGAATCATGACGGTAATTGTATGTATACACACAGGGCCTTCCATGGTTATGAGTGTTTTCAACTTTATTGATATGGATTCAATATGGTAGTTTGACAAATGGATAACATCTCTCATAAAGAAATATCCTATTTGTCAGTCACCATTCTCTTACCTTAAGTGTCACAAAACTTGTGCCACTAGAGAATATCTTTATGATTTCAATGAACCCACATATGCCTTGTCTTTACGGTCAACATTTCTTTATGTATAACAAGACATATGCACAAAGTAGGAGTGAGCGGTTCCTAGTTCTGGCTCGATTCCTTCTGGAACCTAGAACCTACCCTCGAGTACAGGTTCCTCAATTTTTGGAACTTGGAACCTACCCTGTCATAGGTTCCGAGGTCGGTTCCAAGTTCCAACAAGTTCTTTTTTCTTTTTTTTTTGGTTTCATTTTCATAGTGGGCGCGAATATCCGAAAGCTGAAATAATTCAATAGTTGGCCCTCCATTTTTGGTACCTTCCAATACATAGTAATGTGAATATTTTACATTCGAATAGACAACTAAATTCATAGTTCTTCATTGTCTAATCTATAATTTGGTGATTCAATGTCAGCAGAAACTTTAAAGGTGTTGGCAGTTGTTGGAGCATCGAAAACAATAGCTGAACAGAAGTGAAAAAAGAAAGAAAGAAATGAAATAACAGAGAATATGGAGTTGGGTCAATTTAAGTTGGCATGCGAGTTAGGAGAGCATTTACCAACAGCCATATCTAAAAGTTTTGAAAAATTAATGAAAGAATGAACTGATATAAAAGAAAGAAGCAGATATTTCTCCCCATTTTCTTCCCCTTTCATTATTGTCAGCGGTATCTACATTAGCCTTACGCATGATATTAAATTCATCTGGAGGAATAGCCTTATGCATGATATTAAATTCATCTCTTCTAGTGTTGGAATTAATGTAATCAAGTTCCTCAAGAAGGAGCTCGACCTCTCCCCACAGGTGACGTTGATGCTGGCAGAGATTCAGGAGCAGCAGAGCCTCATGAGGACGTATGAGATCACGGTGAAGAAGATGGAGGCCGAGGCGAAGCGCAAGGAGTCGGAGATCTCCGCGCTGAGAAGGAAGCTCGACGAGCTCGTCTTCGAGAACCGGTCGTCAAAGAAGAAGCTCAATGCGAGCAGCGTCCCGCCCCTGTTCGACGGCTTCAAGCTCGCGTTGTTGAGCCCGACCCACTTCGCCCAAGTCCTCCATTACGCCTTACGATCCGTGAGGCACTTCGCGAAAGCCATGGCTCGCGAGATGGAGGCGGCGGACTGGAACCTAGACGAGGCCATCCGATTCATCGAGCCGCGAGCGAGGTTCGTGAAGCCCGGCCACCGGCACTTTGCCATCGAATCGTTCGTGGCCAGATCGATCTTCGAGGGAGGTCCGGCGACGGCGAGCACGCGGCGACGAAGACACGAGTCTCACGACACCAACGGCGGCACAGACGGCGCGGCGAAGACGGCAGTGGTCGCGACTCAACCCACGGCCAAGGGGGGAAGAGCTCGGTTCTGGCGGAGGTGGTGGCGGTTTGAAGAAATGACGGCTTGGACGGCCAAGCGAGCGGCGGCAAGAGGTGGTGATGATGGCTTGGAGACGGTGGCGGTGGCGGTGGCTCATGGCAGCGAGGGGTAACGCGGACGGCGCGACAGCTCGTTGGGCTCAACGGCGAGACGGCTCGTCGGATGAGCGGTGGGTGGTGGTGGTTCGGTGACCAAAAGGTGGTGGTGAGCAGGGCGTGGGGCGGTGGTGTGGTGGTGGGTGAAGCAAGAGCCCGGCGAGAGGAAGAAGAAGAAGAAGTAGAAGAAGAAGAAGAAGAAGAAGGGGTGGGGTTTCGGTCGAGAGAGGGGCAAAGAGAAGAGAGAGAGAGAAGAAAAGAAAAAAGTTGGGGGGGGCAGAAGTGACGTGAGGAGAGAAAAGGGGAAAAAAAGAAAGAGAGAGAGAGAGAGAGAGAGAGAGAGAGAGAGAGAGAGAGAAAGAAAGGGGAAGGGGGAAAAATCGCAGGGGGGGAAATCATGTGGGGAAGCTAGGTTTTTTTTTTTTTTTTTTTTTTTTTTTTTTTTTTTTTTTTCTGAATTATGACCGGAATCGGGAACGCCGATTCCTAGAAAAAGGGAATTGGGAATCGGAACCGACTTCTTTGGAACCGGGAACCGAACCGGATCCTCCGGTGCGGTTCCCGGTTCCCGGCTCTACTTGGGAACCGTGCTCACCCTTAGCACAAAGCTAATAATTGGATGCCTTTAGCCTTTACTCAAGATTTATATAACACCTTAAGACTTTTATGAATTTATATATTCAACATAATAATAATCCATTTAAAGAATATTTTATTAAATGTAAAAGCTGACATATATATATATATATATATATATATATATATATATCTCAAAGTGTTACTAAATTGTAACAAGTACATAGAGAGAGGTACACTATCACTACCATAAGTTGTGTACAATGCTCACTTTGGTGCCAAAAGTTTATGTCAGATTACTTAAGTGCCAAATCGGAGGAAAAACGATCACTTTGGTGCCACCAGTGAAAGATTCCGGCCACCGGTGAAAGATTCCGGCCAAAATGATTACGTGGTTTTTTTTTTTAAATCGACAAGGCCTTAAACGACGTCGTTTTTGGTCCTCCTTAAGAAAACGATGTCGTTTTGTAGTCCTACATGGATGGCCTCACAAAAACGACGCCATTTAACTCATTTGGGGGATTGAAATTAGGGTTTCGGCTTGGCCGCCGAGTGGCCGTCGTCGGGGTTGGGGCCGCGATCGGGGTCGGAGCTGCGGCCGCCGAGTGGCCATCATTGGGGTCAGGGTCAGGGTTGGAGCTGCGGCCGCCGAGTGGCCATTGTCGAGGTCGAGGTTGGGGTCTGAGCAAGCGGCCGCCGAGTGGCCATCGTCGCGGTCCGGGTCGGGTCGGAGCTGCGGCCGCCGAGTGGCCATCTTCGGGGTCGGGGTTGAGGTCGGAGCCGCTGCCGCCGAGTGGCCATTGTCGAGGTTGGGGTCGAGGTCGGGGTCGGAGTTGCGGCCGTCGAGCGTAAGGGTCGTCGAGGACGGCGACTGGCCGGAGATTAGGGTTTTGAATTGGGGGAGACACCAAATGGCGTCGTTTTGGTGTTAGGATGCTGACTGCTCTCTCTAGCGAGCCACATCAGCTTGAAAAATTAATAAAAAAAGTGCCACGTCGGATTTCCGGCCAACCGGATTGGAGTTGGCACCAAAGTGAGCGTTTTTCAAACTTTTTGGCACTTAAGTGATCCGACAGAAACTTTTGGCACCAAAGTGAGCGCCGTACACAACTTATGGCACTGATAGTGTACTTATCCCCAAGTACATATGTAAACTTTATTAGAGGAAAAATAAAACATAGCTCCCACTAAATAACAGTATCCCAAGATACTCCTAAGTCCATGCTAATGACATATTGCTCAAACACACAAGGGCGTAGGCTTTAGTTAGTGGATCTGCAACCATATCATTTATAGGAATATGATATATTGAAACGTCACAATTCTGTACTGATTCTTTTATGGTAAAAAACTTGACCTCCATGTGTTTAGATCTCTTAAGACTTTTGTTGTTATTGATAAACAACATTGCAGAGTTATTGTCACAATATAACTATATGAGCCTATTCACAAAATCAAAAACTGTTAACTCCCTAGTGAGGTTCTGAAGCCAAATAGCCTGAGTAGAAGCTGAAAAATATGCTACAAACTCCGCTTGCATGGTAGAAAAAGATATAAATTTTTGTTTCTCGCTCTTCCATGATACTACACCTCCTGCCAACATAAATATGTATCCTGTCATTGACTTCTTATCATCTTGACAGCCAGCAAAATCTACATCTAAATACCCTACTAGTTGCAAGTCCAGAACATATCTATAGATCAGTATATTATTTCTTGTCCTCTTTAAGTACCTTAAAACATTCTTGGCAGCAATCCAGTGATCGCGTCCTGGATTTGACTGATATTTACCTAGAAGTCTTGTTGCAAATGCAATATCTGGTCTAGTGCAAACTTGAACATACATGATACTTTCAAGCACACTAGCATAAGCTACATTCTTCATTTGTGCTTTCTCAAAATTTGAATTAGAGTATTATGAAAGACTCAATTTATCACCCTTAATAACATGAGCATTTCTTGGTTTGCAATGCTGTATATTAAATTTTTCTAAAATGCGATCAATATATGCCCTTTGAGATAGACCCAATGTGTGACATCCTGAATTTCGACCCCGTCCCGAATATATGAAATGGACATTTCGTCGACGCGCCTATGGCCCCTTTTCTCGGAGCTGATCACTCTCGAGTTAATTGATCTATCAGGTGAAGCTGTTAAGGGATATAAACGCGACAAACTTGAGAATTCGATCAAAAATCGACTGCTCGACCGTAACAATCGGCAAGCGTCAACACGGCACCGTTATAAGTGATTAATGATTGGATATAGGTCGATTCAACGGAAGTATGCAATTGAATTGTGGGTGATTCCACCTGATTGCAAAATTTGGCGTCGAACGGTACTAACCAAATTTTCTGTCGATTCGGTACTTGATGCCCGTAATTGAAACTTGAGATTTTTACGACAATCGAAAGTCGCTGATGAGTCGAAGATGCACAAACGTGGATCGAAAATTATCGACCGCGAGTCAAATGCGATAAAATCCCGAAAAGCCACCTGGTAGGTTAGGTCGCGCTAAAATCACGTCCGGTCGATTTTAACCACGAAATTGAATTTGATTTTGGGAATCGGACGTTTGAGCATGCCACGATTCATTTATAGGACATCGTCTCATTTTTCGAGGAAATTCCGTCAATTCCGGGATTTTGCGGAAAAATTGATTTCAAACAAATCAAAAATAAAATAGAAATTCGGATTAAGGGGAAATTGGATTATTTGGCCCTCAAAATGGTTTGTTTTGTGAAGAATTAGAGGAAAATAGCCATTGGTTGGCAAGAAAACTTTGGTGGCCAAGACTTTTGAGGCATGTTCTCCCTTGACTTCATGGCCTTCCCTTTCTCTCTCTCTCTCCCCATCCCTTTCCCTCTCTTGGTGCGTGCACCTTGCTTGACCGAACTCCACCCCCCTTGCCACTTCCTTCTTCCTCACGTTTTCCTTCCTCTTTCTTTCCTCTCACATTCATCCCCTCCCTCACGCTTTTCTTCTTTTGTTCTGCCGCAGCCCCCTTTCTTCCCCCACGTCTGTCCTTCTCCCATTTAGTTTTGTTTCCTTCATTTTCATCGCCCACACCCCACCAACACCATCCCTCACCCACCATATCATCATCCACCATCCAGCTTCCCCACGATCCTTCCCCCTCATGTTAGTCGCACCTCACCAACTTTGTACCTCACGCCAGCGATTTCTTCATTCCACCACAGCCACCAAAGCCTAGCAATGCTTCACCGAGCAGCCAGTGAACCGACCACCGTAGCTCCTTCACACGTCTACCACCAGCCCGCCAACAGCCAGCAAGCTCCACCAAGCAGAACCGCCAAGCCGAGATCAACCCAGCAGAACTGAACTAGAATCAAGCCCCTCAGCCGTCATGTAAGGCTTTGCCTTTCGCCGTTGAGCCTCCGTTGGAGACTTAGTAGTTACGGGTCTTCACCGCTGTCGCGCCGCCGTCGCCGTGAGCCCGTTTTCTCGCTAATCCGGCGAGTTAACTCCATAATTCTTGATTAGATTGTTAATTGCACTTAGGAAGTTAAATTAGTGTTAATTAGCTTAGTTAGATTAGTGCTAAGAAGGATTAGTACTAAGAAGAATTAGTGCTAAGTAAGTTGGATTAGCTGAAATTCAGATTAGTTCACCGGACCCTCGCCGTTTACCATTTTTGTGGATCAAAATGTGTTACGATTTTGAGGTTACTTCCTCCATGAAAAATGTTCTAGACATCTTCAGCTATGACATATATTTTACTCAAGAGTTTTAGGGATTTGAAAGAATGAGATTTCAGCTTCGTCATTTGCAAACAGAATCTCGGATGGTGTTGGAATTAGTAACCTTTTGATGTTCAAAGGATTTTTATCAACCTTTAGGGTTCGATTTTCGAAATTTTTTCTTCACAAAAGTTGTTCCTTACATCTTTTAGTTTAACATACTCAAATTTAAAATCAAACAGACATGTTTTGGGCCTTGAACCAAACTAATTTCGGAAAATAGACTTCCTGGAAACGGGCACAGTTTTTGTTACGATTTGAGCGAATTACTGCTCTTAATCTAGAAAGATCTGGGTTAAGGTGTCTTCATGAAAAATGTTCGTTTAGGTGTCTTTTATAACACATATTAAAATTTGAGAATTTTATGAGTTCGATTTATTATGTTTTTGGAATTAAACTTGGAGGCGCGCGAGTGACCTGGTTTCTGCTAATTAGGACCGATTATGGTTTTGTGGTTGTTTTTTATGTTGTGCTTGCTGAATAAGGTGTATTTAGTGATGTGGTGGACTTGTGGCATGCTGAGAACTCAGGTGTGAGGTGATGAGATAGATCGCTTTATGTTGATTGTTTAGCATTATTATAAAAGTTGACCTCTTGGACTATTAAATAGAAAATAAATGAAGTGTCGGGTCCGGACACCAAAAATTAGTTGCCCAATAAAACAATAAGGTTTTAAACTAGGTGCGTGCAAAGTTTGACGGTTTAATTTTGAGTACGTGAGCACCTACGAATTTATTTCTAAACGTTTGAACAAAAAAAAAGAGAGGGGTTACTAAAGGTTTGTTTTCAAAAGAGGAGGTTGGGAAAAGAAATTAGAAAAGAAATATGGTGTCGGGTTTGGACGTCAAGTTTTATGTGCTCAATAAAATGAGGAGGTTTTATACTAGATGCGTACAAAGTTTGGCGGGTTAATTTGAAATACGGGACCTCGTATGAATTTATTTTGGAAGGTTTGAACAAAAAAAAAAGGGAGTTACTAAGTTTATTTTTAAAAGGGGATTTTGGTGTTTTGGCTATATGATGGAAGGTAAAACTTGACTTGATCGATGATGTGCCTACATGGTCAGGTTAATTAGGTAGTTCGGTTTAATTAAACGCAATTTATTTATTTAATTACAATTTATTTAATTATTTTGTAATTTATTTAATTATTTAATTATTTATAATTAGCGGAAATTATACCGAGATAACTGGTTGTTAGAATTTCGTGTTGATTGTCGTGGTGAAATTAATTTGTGCAATTGATTGTTAATTTGTGCAATTTGATGCTGGGTGTTGATTCTTGAATTATTATTTAAAAAATGTGAAATTTCGGTATTTAATTAGAAAAAATACCGAGTGTCAATTTTTGATGCCGTAAATGTTTTTAGTACTATATAAAATCTTGGGATTTTAAAATGAAAGGATATCACGCTTTATGATCCGATTTGACCGTGTGTCCACGCACACCTATTTTATTGTGTGTTTTTAATACGAAGAAAATGGGCCAGGTATATCATTTTAATTGGGACATTTGAGTGCAAAGCACGATGTCTTGTGGGTGCATAAATGACATGAGAACCCGTCATGAGCCTTTGGGGCCGAACAATGCTCCTTCGAGAATGCCCCAAGTCAACGGATGCCGGTCGCAATGGAGGCTGGATCGATGCTCCTATGTGAAATGTTGTCTAGATATAGACGTTGCCGTGCTCGATGGTGTGAGACGATGCCCGGCTACGCTGGAAGACCGCTAACTGTTGAGTCGGCCGTGGTCGTTGGGTTGTAATCAATTGGGACGCATGATTGATTGATTTGACGTGCCTGATTATGGGACAAAATTGTGTGGCACGGAATGTGACGTGTCATAACGATTTGGCCTTATAATCGGGACCTCTGTAATCGTTTGAGTTATAAGTTGAGACGTCTCGATTGATTAGTGTTTTTAATGCAATTATATGTGATATGAATTGTACTGACATGTAGGAAGGAATTGAGGCGAGGTGAGTTCCATTGATTGTGTGTATAGGCCGCCTCTGAGTGAATTTGCGCCCTAGTTAGGGCTTAGGGTTTAACTCACTAGATTTATTCTCACCCCGTCATGGGCTAACCTTTTCTAGGGCCGCAGCGTTAAGATCTGCTGAGTGCGGATTTGATGGGCGCGAGATGCGACATCTCGTGGCGGGCCTTGTTGCTAGTGGAGTTAGGTTGCCTAAGGGTTTCTTTTGAGATAGACCTCCTGTACATAAATCTTAGGTTTGACCTAACTGTTTATAAAGTGTGTTTTATGAAAAATGTGTTGTCTTGCTTTTCTATCCCATATTGATTGTTGTCGGGGGTTTTTATTTCGCTTTTGCATGTGCAATAAAATGAATGGGTCGGCGACGCGTCCTGGGACATCGCAATTTCATCGACCACCGAGGGATGTGCGTTCCCTCGAGGTTCAGGGCGTGACATAATGAATGGCGAGAACGATCCCTATGGACCTCAATGCCAAGAACAAATGACGCCTCACCAAGGTCTTTCATGTCAAAATTTTTCGATACCATCCGCTTTGTCTCATGCGGTAATCCAATGTCACTACTTGCAAGCAATATATCATCCACATAAAGTATGAGAAAAATATATATCCTCCCATTGACCTTGTAGTATATACACTGATCTACCTTGTTCTCAATAAATCCAAATGAAGTAACAACACTATGAAACTTTAAATGCCACTGTCTAGAAGCTTACTTAAGGCCATAAATACACTTTTTCAATCTACAAACAAGCTTACCTAAGTTATCTATCACAAAACCTTCAGGCTGCACCATATAAACCTCCTTATTAAGGTCTCCCTTTAGAAAAGTAATCTTAACATCCATATGATATAACTCCATATCAAAATGAGCTACCAATGCCAAAATCACCCTAAAAGAATCTTTAGAAGAAACCGGAGAAAATGTTACTTCATAATCTATTCCTTCTTTTTGAGCGAAACCCTTAGCTACTAGTCTAGTTTTAAACTTTTTAATCTTCCCTTTGGAATCCCTTTTAGTCTTGTATACCCATTTGCAGTCGATAGGCTTATAACCTTAAGGCAATTCAACAAGCTCCCAGACACCATTGTGTTTCATAGATTGCATCTCATCTTTCAGCACATCTAGCCATAAATCTAATTGAGGACATGAAATAGCATTCGTATAAGTCACATGATCAACAACGTAGCAATCATACTCTCCTAGGTAGACTACATAATCTGGTGGTATAACTGAACATCTTTCCCTAGTCGATCTTTTGAGTAGAGCTATTACAACCTCCTTCTAAATTTGAGGGGCTTGAGGAATTTCATCAGGAACTACCTCAACAATAGGATCTTGAGTCGCAACAGGCTCAGTTTGTGGCGTAAGAGGCTCCATAATCGTCTGCACAGGATGAGACGGACATCTAGTAATCCCCACCATACTATCATCTTCAATAATTCATGAGCAGCTACCCTTTTCAGCTACATCAAATTCTAAAAATTTTGCAGTATGAGATTTCACAATTCTTATATCTCCATTAGGGTTATAAAATCGATACTCATTTGAATGATTTGGGTAAGATACGAAGTAACACCGAGTAGTTTTAGAATCCAACTTACTCAATGTTGGATTATATAATTTCTCTTCTGTCGGACATCCCCAAACTTCAAGATGATTCAAGCTAGGTTTACGTCCAGTCCACAACTCAAAATGAGCCAATGGAACTGCTTTAGTAGGAACACAATTTAGAATATAAAGAATTGTTTTCAAAACTTCACCCCACAGAAAATCAAACAAATTGGTCCTACTAATCATACTTCTCATCATGTCCATAAGAGTGCGATTGCGCCTTTCAGCCACGCCATTTTGTTTAGGACTTTCGAGCATAGTAAATTGACTTATTATCCCAGAATCCTCTAAGTATGTAGCAAACGGCCCTGTAAGTTGTTTAACATCACCATGCCTACCAAAATACTCACCACCACGATCAAATTTGACAATTTTTATAACTTTTCCCAATTGTTTCTCTACTTCAGTTCGAAAAATCTTGAATTTGTCAAGAGACTCAGACTTTTTTTTAATCAAGTATAAGTATCCATATCGGGAATAGTCGTCAATAAATGTGATGAAATAATTTTTTTTTGCACAAAGTAGCCGTGTATGGTTCACTAATATCAATATAAATAACCTTTAATAAGTCAGAACTTTGTACTACGGATTTTTTCTTTATCTTAGTCATCTTACCTCTACGATAGTCTACGCAAGTCTCTATATCATTTTTAAGAGTATGCGAGATGTTAGCATTTATAAGTCTTTCTAATCTTTCTCTCAAGATGTGACCAAGATGTTATGTCACAATGCATGAGACTATTTCTTAGGTAGAGACATTTTGGAAACAACTTTTTCAGCTGAATAAGCAATGAACTTGTTGTTGGGATATAAACTCAATTGATACAATTCATTGGATAAATTGTAACACCCAACCTTATTTGAATTATAAAACATAGAAATACTATTACTCTTTCTTTTAAAATAATTTCCACACATATCCAAACAAGACACATAAACTAAATTCCGCATAAAATAAGGTATGTAAAAAGTGTTTCTCAGTATCATCCTAAAACCAATCTAAAATTAAAATAACATCTCCCACGAACTCAACGTCAACTTCAATGTTGTTTCTCACAGTGAGCTTTAATTCATCATGATTTGGCGTCCGTCAGTTTATGAACCCCTATATGGTAAACACAACATGATTAGTTGCATCACTATCTGCCACCAAGAATTGGTCGGAGTTTTAGATAGATTGGATTCACAAACAAATGCCAAAGAATCATTATTTTTAGGCTCATTATTGGTTCTCTTGGACAACCAAGCCTTATACTTATTGCAGCGTTTCTTTACATGTCCTCTCTCCCTACAAAAGTAGTAAATAACACCATCCTTCTTGAAGAATCCTTTCTTAGGACCCAAACTGTTAGAAGGACCAGCAACTTCAGAATTTCCTTTATTGTTGGAAGGATTAGCAACTTCAGAATTGCCCTTATGAGTATAATTTTTCAACTTCTTACCCTTGTCATTGCCAGAATTAGAAGCATAAAGGGCAATGAGCCCTTTATCTTTCTTCAATTTTTATTCCTTTGCCACCACCCTTGCAGTTAGGTCATTAATTGACCAGGTTTCATCTTGGGAACTATGATTGGTCTTGATAATCCCAAAATCAGGAGGAAGAGTATTTAGAGCTTGATGCACAATGCAAGCAGTGGGAATAACAACATTGAGAGCCTAAAGCTTTGTTTGCAAATCTACCATCCTCATAACATAATCTCTAACTTCACCAAAACTATCATACTTCATATTAAATAGTGTTTGTAGGTGTGTCCCTATCTCAGCATTAGACGAGACACGGTTTCTAGCCACCAATGCTTCCATCATTTGTCTAGCAATGTAGTCCACTAGCAAACCACTTTTCAAGTGTTCTTGAATGAAACGTTTTATGGGCAGTAAGCAAATTCTATTGCTCTTTTCCTAAGTAGCAAAATGTGTTTTCTGAGCTTCTATACTCTCGGCAGTAAGATCTATCGGCCGATCAGCAGTAAAAGCCATATGAACATCTGCCATCTCCATAGCAAACAAAAAATCTTCTCTCCATCTCTTAAAGTTTGAATCGACAAGAACCTTAATTGTGACAGAGTTACTGTTTACAGAAAATATGACTGAAAAACAAGCAATATATATAATTAGCATCATGTGAGTACTGTGTAACTTGACGTACAAGTACACATCCAGAGAGTTACATGCAAAATCACATAATTACTTTTAGGCATAATACATGATATGTAGTTGTACACTTCCCGCATAATAGCGATTATGAAAATATATTCTAACCCCTTCGTGAATTCATCACCTTTGGGCATATGAACCACTAGGATCAGTCACTCCTTTACCACACTATCATGTATCCCTCCATGAACTAATATATAATCACCTCTTTTGGGAGTATGACTACGCATTAGACCAAGAGACATCCCAATTATTATACAAGACTGAAATTTCTCAAACCCAATCAAGTGTGCCACTTTGGCGGTCACAACTCAATTGAATATTTGAAACTCTCTCATACTAGGGATATAAACTTTACTTTTCACATACACCATATACATGTGATTTTAACTTTTATGATATGGGCAATATATCACTAAAATCACATATCATACTAAGTATACTACTTTATTCATTAATAAAAGTTCAATTATATATATATATATATATATATATATATATATTATCAATGAATCACACTTTTATAAAATTTATGTGATAACATACCTGTAATAAAACACTTGTATTTCCAAAATCACAGAAAATACAAGAAAAATACGCGAAAATATACTAAAAATTCACGTATTTAGGGTTTCGTATGTATTTTCACATCCATAAAATCATCAAATATATAAAATAAATACACCACAACATAGAGAATGTTCATACGAACTTGTAGCCGCCAACCACGCGCTAATCGGAGCCTCCATGCTCTGCCTGAGTGTGTGGCACATGGAGCTCACGTGCGAGCATGAGTGACCGGTCAAAATAGGTCTAACCGGCTCCCGGCTTGACTGGTCCAATCAACAGTTTACCGGTTTGGGTGGGTCAACAGGTTGGGTCGGGTCGGGTCAAGTTGGCCGCGTATCGGGTTGAGTCTGGCCTAGGTCGCTGACGTCATCGTGATGTCAGCCCTCGCATGTGCAACACACGCGCAAGTGGCGCCTCGCGCATGGGAGTGCGTAAGGGCGCGTGACTGCATGTGGGGCACGTGCTCGACGCCCTAGTGGCACGTGGCCGAGCGTGGGGCCTCCCCCGGTGACGCGCCGTCCACGATTTTGCTCGTTTCAACGAGCCTAGTCCAAATTTGTAATTAAATTTGTTTTTTATTGAACAAAAAATCACGAAAATCGATAAAAGTAGGGAGAAAATTCTATGCATTTGAGTTATGGGTTGTGGAGGCTCTGATACCATATGTAAGATGCAAAACACGCAATCCCATAATCTCCATAACCAGAACAAGAACAAAGATTAACGCACCTATTTTGGAATCTATCGTTCTTAATGCGGAAGTAGAAAAGCGATGATCCACACACAAGTCATTCTCCTTTATTGCCCTCTATATCACTGGCTTAATGAGACGGCCCCTTCACCTTTAAGCACTAGGTTAACGCTCTTTTTGTGAGGATACTTGTGAGAATTAGGGTTAGAGGAGAGATTTGAGCACTATTTGTAGAGTTTCCAACCAGGTCCTCTCATTACAGGCTAGGCTTAACTTGACCCATACTAGCTAGCCATATATTAGACTAATTAAGAAACATTCTATCTCACTTTAGACCAACCCCGTAAAATGGTAAATTACAATATCAATTAATGTAGTCCACATTAGGAAAACTCTTACATTTTAGGTACATTTTTTAACATGCATGAAGAAAATGAGCCCCCAAAATCCCCTTTATTTCATCACCTCCTCTACCCACTAAACGAACGAATCCTCCCTTTGTCCAAAGCGGACACCTCTCTCTTCTCCTCATTCGTCGGGCCGTTTTGGGGGCTGAGATCCCATCTTCTCCAATGGCCTCACTCAATCTTGGTGGGCATCAACGTCGTTGTTCGTCTCCCTCGGCGCCGAGAGAGTGAGATAGAATGAACTAGGGAAAGATGGGGTTACTGTGTGTGATAAATGGGCCTTCTTTGTTTTTCAATTGGATGGGCCTTTTCCAAGTCAAGAGTTCAAATATGCTATGGACTCAATTGAGCTATTATTTTGGACCAAACGGACTAAGTCCATTTGAAGGAATACAAAGCTCAAACTATTTGGGCCTGAGTGGTATGGGCCGCCTGAACTAATTCGCCGGGTATTGTGCGAATAGGCCGAAATTTCACTTTGTCAGGCAAAAATTCAAGTATCAATAGCTGCCCATTCTTTGGAAGAAATCTCTCCTTTTGAAAATAAAAGATACTTGGATTTTGTTGACAAGTATGAAAATTAAGTGCAAATGTTTTTGATTTAAGAAAATGGTTTAGGTATATACTGATATACACTCACTTCAATCCTTTATATTTGACGCACTGGCGAACACCTTACTTATGGTTTAACTTTTTTTTTTTTTCTTTGTTCAATTTTCTTTTTTATTTTTATTTTTATTTTTATTTTCATTTTTCTGATTTTTTCTTTCTTTTTTCTTTCTTTTTTTTTTCTTTTTCCCTACTTTTTTTATACTTTTTCTTCTTTTTTTCTTTTTACAAAAAAAAAAATAAGCTTGATTTTTCAATGAAAATTTAGATGTCAACAAGTTACAATTAAAAATTTGTTGCTAAAATGTTTTGATTGTTATCAACGCTTAACACATGTTACCAACACAAAACGGTGCCTGAAATTTTATTTATGGAATAGTAGACTTGTCCAATTCTACATATCCGCTCATTTCACATTAAACATTTACATTATATTATAGGACAAAAGCAAGACATTTTTTTAATCACTAAATGGAAAGAAAGAGACAAATTTGGAGAATAATGAGCACAACTTCTTTAGAACTTGAAACTTCAACAGCAATCTTCCATCATGAAGAAAGGAACTATGAGCTCCATAGCAGTTGCAATGGTGCATGTCTGTAATTGGATATTCAATTTGTACATTCATGCAAGGTGCCCCCGCATTATAAATATGAGGACAAATGCTAGAAACAATTAGCAAAATCTATCAACAAAATAATTGAGTATGAGAAAAAGAAGCTATGAATCGAGAGAGAGAGAGAAGAGAACAAAATAATTGAGAGAGAGAGAGAGAGAGAGAGAGAGAGAGAGATATTGAATTTACTCACTAAATAACCTCTTCTTTGTGCAACTGAAATGGAAAAACTCTCTTAACCAAACCATGATAATCATCTTCCCAATCGACAATTTTTTGACAATCCTATCCACCATCCAACAATAGGATGTCCTCCAAGAATGATTGACATGCAATATGCCACAGAATCCCATCAATGCCGTTGCGAAACCCAATCCTAATCCTGAGTAAAACCAATTGAAAACAAAGTCACCTTCATTGGATTTATCTTCACTTGAATTGTGACTACATGATCTATCCATGTTATTATGCTCATCTCCTGGACAAACTTTCAAAGGAGGAGCTCCGCAAAGTCCATTGTTGCCACGATAAGCGGATTGATCATTCAGAGTTCTTAGTTGATTGCCCAATGGAACATGACCTGATAAATTGTTGAAGGAAAGATCCAAACAACTTAGAAAGTCTAAATTGGATATGCTAGGAGGGATTTCACCCGATAGCATGTTATCGGATAGATCAAGTGATTCCAAATATCTTAAGTTGCCAATATTTGGAGGGATTTTCCGATCAACTTATTTTGGGAGAGGTTTAAATTCTGAAGTTGAACAAGCTTAGTCAACCCTTCTGGTATTTGCCCGTCTAATGCGTTGCATGAAAGGTCAATGGAAAATAAATATAGGAGCGTCTTGTTGAATTCTAGGATTGTTCCTTTTATAGTAGTCATAATAGAAACCCTCGACATGAGTCCCCCATATGGGTCAAAAGTGGAACTGGCCCACATATGTGAGAAATTGTTGAAACAATGAGGAATGCCTCCAGAAAGGTTGTTATGTGCTAGGCTTAAGCACTGAAGATTAGCAAGATGGCATAGCTGCAAAGGAATGTCCCCAATGAAGTAATTTTTCTCAAGATCGATTATCCTAAATGATTGAGAGTGTTGTCCAAAAAAGGTATCCTACCAGTAAATTGATTGTCACTGAGATCGAGGATTTCCAAGTTTAGCTTTGATAAACATTTTGGAATCACTCCATTCAAGCCATTTTCACGAGGCTTAGAACTCCTAATTCCTTTAGATAGCATATAGAGTTTGGAATCTGACCTTTTAACTTGTTGCCTCCCAATGAAATCCAATTTAAATATGCTTGCGACTTCCTCCAACACCGTGGAAGTTTCCCGGACAGTTGGTTCTTAGAGAGATCAAGAAAAGACAAAATATCTGACATGCATAATGAATTTGGAATGCCACCGGTAAGGTTACTTCCAGAAAGTGACATTTGCATTAAAAATGGCATCTTTTTTCCTATAATTTGGGAAATGTTTCCTCTAAGCATATTGCTTGAGAGATCCAACACTTCAATGTCAGATAAAATGTTAGATAGCCAATAGGGAACTTCATCTAAGATGCTAGCATTTGACAAGTCTAATGCTTGTATTTTCCTTTGTGGTTGAAGCCAGTTTGGGAATTTTGGTCCCATTTTGCAACTTGCCATGAAAGCTACTTGAATTTGAAAAGGAGGAACCCAAGATGCGCTAAGATTTATAACAAGCTTGTTCTTTGAAAAGTACAACATGGTCAAGTTGGTGAGATTTGCAAAGTGATGTTCGTTGACAACTCCATCCAATTGATTATCACCAAAGTCCATCTCCTTTAGATTGGATAGTTGCCCAATACTTTCTGGAATAGGACATGAAATTGAGTTCCATGAAAGATCAAGGAATTCAAGATCTTTGAAATTCTCAAATTGATTGGGCAAGTGACCACTAAAATTGTTGCTAGAAACATCAACAATCTTCAAGTGATTTTGTCCACAAATCAAAGCACCGTCTTTTGTGTCAGAAATCCTCCCAGTAAATTTGTTAATACCCAACCTTAGTACTTGTAGATTGCAGAAAATGCTCAAGTTTTTCAAGGGCTCACCTTCCAGCTTATTTTCAGAGACATCAAGGAATCTAAGCCATGGATTATTTTCAAGGATGATGGTAGGGAATAAATGTTGGAGATCATTATCACTTAAATCAAGATGTTCGAGTTTGCTGAAATTTTGAAACCAAGGAGGAATAGATGAATTCAAGGAGTTTTGACTCAAATCAAGGAATCTAAGAGAAGTGAAATTGACATGTAGAGAGGCTGGAACATCTTTCAAATCACATTGACTCAATATTAAAAAATCTAGGGAGGAAAGCATGTTGATAGGGCTTAGCCATTCTTTGGTATCAAGACCATGAGTACCAGAGAGATCCAAATACTTCAAGTTGGAAAGTGTGGATAGCCATTGAGGATTCCCTATTTTTAAAGAATGCAGCCACCACCCACTACTAATATCCAAGTATTGTAACTTGGAAAGGTTACTCAGCTGATGAGGAATATCTCCATGGAAACCCCCATTTGAGAGGTTGAGATACTCCAATTTTTTAAGAGAAACTAAAGATTCTGGAATTTTTTGGGTTGAAAAATCATTGAAGCTGAGGTCTAGATACTTTAAATGCTCTAATTTGTTTAGATCAATATGTATCTTACCTCCTAGACTGCACTTCTCTAAGTCATCACAAGGATTATGAAGATCGAGCTTTGAGACATGAGCAGTCTTCTTGTTGCATGTGACTCCTTCCCACTTGCAACAATCCTCACCAGTCCACGACCAAAGACGTTTGGAAGGATCGGTGAGATCTTGCTTGAACTTGAGAAGAGCTTCCCTCTCAAATCAATGCAGGTTACATTTGTTAAGACTTTGGAATGAATGAACTCCAAGCCTTGAATGACAAAGAGTGCACACAAAAGTAGGGGCATGAAGCTAATGTAGAAGTAGGATGCCATTGTTGTTAAAAATCAACCTAAGAACTTCCGTTTATATAATGGCAGGAAAAAACACTATTCCTTAAGGAAGATACAATTTTTTTATTTTTATTTTTGTTATACGAGCTTTGACCTTGATTCACAAACAAAAAAAGAAAAAAAAGAGGACATTAACACCTGTTCAAAGTCCTGATTGCTGGCCTCCTAAAGTGACTGAAAATTTCAAGTCATGCCTTGCAAGACCCGTGATCAAATGGTCAAGGACATCAACTATAACCAATAATCCATCACCTTGGGAGCACAAAGCCAGTGTAAATGCAAATTTACTTTCATGGTTTGACAGTGAGATGGATAGGCTTGATTGATTATCACCAAGAAAAGGACATTAATCATTTCCCACTTACCGTGAGAATGGGTTTAAATACCCATTCTTCTTCCTTCCTCTAATATTCTCTTTTCTACGGCCCTTCCTTTTTACAGCTCCAATTGCAGTCGACCCGTCATTGTCTCCATTTTGCAGGAGATCTTGAGTCACTGAACGTTCAAATGAAACCATGAAAATCAGAGTCTACAAGTATGTTACTTTCTTACTATCTTCATATATACCATATCATATTTCGCGTATTTTTGTTGCGAATAAATTTTTTATGAAGTTGGTTTTATAACCTTCTTTTTCTTCATGTTAGCTCCATTTTTTTTAATGCTTCATGTTTGCTCGTTTGGAAAGGAAATGCTATGGAGAAAAACCAATTCTTTTATTTGCTTTATTATGAAAATTGTTAAAAAATATAGGAGTAAATGTCATATTCAAATTTAATTATATTCCATCTAATGTAGAACATATAATATTCAATAGATTAATATAAAGCTAGACGTGAAGCACACAAATACTCCTTCGCTCTATCAAAAAAAATTAATTATGTACTTCTTCAAACAACAGAGAAGTTAAAAACCCCAAAAAAATTTGAATATTATTAAAGATGACGACCTTCAAAAATTTACAATTGCAACAATGCCAACAAAAGGGTGAATGAAAATAGCCAAAAATTTTCAGCAATCATCGAGAAGTATACTATATTGTCTCTAAGAGAGTAAAGATGTTAAAGAGTTCCCACCCAACTAATTTCACAGCAAATAAAATTATGTGTTATCTTATTAATAATCAGCAATTGCATAGAACTTTCAGATGCAAATTGAAGCTGCTTCTACTTATTATTAAATAAAAAAGAGAAAGAACGTTGAAGCTGCTCTAATCAATTCTCTTCCCAGGAAATTAATGCACACTTTAAGGCGTCTTGTTTTTCCTACTAAAGTCAATTCCGCAAACTCAAAATAAGTCTCTCAGTTGCTAATATCTTTCAACTTAGCATCTTATATAGAATATAATTTATCTCATTTATAAACTGCAAGGGCTATTGACTATAAACTAGTTAGGGTTGTTAACGATTTAGTTTTCTTGCTTCCAGAGATGAGCAAGTGAAGTGAAAGTGATTGAAGTTGATTTTAAGAAACTCTGAAGAAAATTACCAAAAAGCTCAATTTACCACAGCCTCTATATGACTACCGTCTCAAAGATGGCAAGTATCATGCTTTTTACAAATCCAATGTCCTAATGACGAATATGCCATCCACCCCTAGAGTTATCTAGCTTACGGAAAAAAGGAAAAGAAACCAGACGCTAAAGAAAAAGCTAAACATGGTGTTGAGCAACTGAAATGGCAAGTATGGTGTTGGCATATATGATGATGTCAATTTTCATAGTGAAAACTTCAAGCAACTATAAAATCGTTCGTCGGAGACAATTTTCATCGTCTTTAGTCCTAAATATATATTTTTTTGGCCAATTGAAACTGAAAAATTGGCTTCAGCCTCGCCCGCTCGCCGGTGGCCGGCATGTGGGACGAACTTAGATGAAACCAGGCCATCAAAATCAGGTCGTCTCGGAGGATTCAAAAATTCAAAAAAATATTAAAAAATTCAAAAAATATCAAAAATTTTGAAAAAAAATATTAAAAAATTGCCACATTAGAACGTGGTTTAGGAAGAAAAAAAAAAAAAAGTTTAGGACTAAAAGATGTCACATTAGCAATGTTGTTTTTCTGAAGGGGGTCATGAGATGTAAATATGCACTTTTGGCAACTGTGGGTGATGTCGGGAATGAGGTAGATGATGTTTACGATATGTACTTTAGTATGATCAACATGTTCTATTTGCAATTATGATGTTCTTATTCGAATTTTAAGGAAATTTTAAATGAAACTGTTCATTTATATAGCTAAAAAAAGGAAGATAATAATCTAATCAATATAGTTCATTAAGTCCCACTTTGATCTTATCCTTAAAGTATAATAGAAAAAGACCTACAGTCCGTTGGGAAGACCCGAAGAAATTTCTATCCTCCCACTATCAACTCTAAAGTCTGAAATGTTGGACAAATGCCAGATTCGGTCCAGCAAGTAAAAAAAATGATTAATTTATGTAATAGAATAAAATAAGATGTATTCTTGATCGTTGACACAAGCAAGACAACTAAAGAATTAAACTGAAATTATTACTGGACGTAAAATGTTAATTATAAATGAATTTGGAATGTGAAGACTATATGGATTGCACGTAAATTATCTTGACACTTTCAATTCAAAAGGTTTTGTCGGTAATGTAAAAATATTTATTAAAATACATATAGAAAGCTTTGGTATTCATGAGATTATTGTGCAAAAGTATGTTGCTGAAATTCCCCATTAATTTGACCTCACATATAACATAAATAAGTTTAGGCACGAGCCATTCAAATATATTAACTAAAAGGGTAACTTATTGTCATTGACCACCTAACAAACAGGATAGTTAAGAAAATATACGCTATACAAGTAGCATTGGTATCACACTAGTAGTGGCTATAAAGGCGAAATTCCTCATATGTAAAAACAAAAGAACAACTTTCTGTTTTTTAGACATCCACTGTTTTGTATCTGAGGTTTAAGTCAGACGGGTTGGAAACTCTCCTTGTTCCATATGATGAAAGCTAGGAGGAGCTCCGTTTATTGACGATGGTAATGAGTTGGCTTTGGGGAATATGCTAGTTGATTCGATGCGATGAGTTCCATTCCCACGAACGGCGACCAATGTGGTCTTTGTTTTGTAAGAAAAAGACATCCACAATCTTTTGCTAGGTCTTTATCTTCATCTACCAATAAGTTGGAGGCGTGCTTGGAAATAGGCTACTACAAATACATTGAATAAAGTTGACGAAGACAACAGGGTTGACGTCCTAAAATAATGGGAGAAGAAAGCCACCAATTTTCCCATTCTTTCCACCACCGCTTTTGACCTATTGACCCTATAAGCGTTTATGGTAACATCAAAATTCCATGTTCAATACTAGCCAATCAATTTGGAAAGACAATAGATCCAACTTCTAAAAAAAATTTAGAAATGGCTGTCATAGGACATTATTGACTTTAAAAAAAAAAAAGAATTGACTTTAAAGAATGTTCTCAACACGAATAAGAGGACAATGATGACATTGTATCATCTAATCGTGATAAGGGACAGGGTACGAAGATACCAAATTTATTAGACATTCTCTTTTAGTGTAGTTTTTGTATAATCATTATTAGAGCACCATTATGAATAATTTTTTTTTTAATTATGTGAAGTTATACTCATATTTGGATTTGGTTTAGTTTAATGAGAGTTTTTCATTAATTTTCCTTGATTAATTTTGATTTATTATTTTTATATTTGGAAAAAATACTTTCATTTTGTTTTGAATAATTCTAGTTAAGAAAAATTTATAATTAATTTATTTAAAAAGACTTACCCAGCCTTACTAGTGTGTTTATTTCTCCCTCTTCCAATTTTATCTTTTCATAAATGATTCATAAGTAGGAAGCGTCTTCAAGATATATAAAGCTTATGCGAAATTTAGGACTGCTCAACGACGCCAATACTATGGCAGTTCTGACCAAGGATGTTCGTATGGATAAAATTATCTATAGGAGGTTTTGATCATGAACCTAAATCAAATCATATCTACCATGAATTATTACTTTATAAGTAGATTATTAGTTGTACGTTGCATGTAATTTATTCTATTTTCAATGAAAGAGAGCCGTGAACTTCACGATGGAGGGGCGACATGTTTCATTTACTGGAGTAAAAAGCTGGAAATATTAACGCAATGATCAAGCAAATCATTGATTAATTAAATGGTTAGGAGCGTCATATGAATTTATTAGGAAACTTACTTCGAGACTTCAAAAATTCTAACCTGGCTGGTGACAAGATTATTTAGTTAATACGTTGGAGATTATTTCCAACAAGAAAGAAAGCTTTTGGAAGTGAATAGGCCTCGGAAAGTTCCCTATATCAATGTACTAATACAAAATCATTTTTACTGCAACAAACATCCAAGCAATCCTTACTCCTTCCACATTAGTTCTGATAACCAGAGACCATTTAAACAATATAATTCACACCATAACCTATAGTTTCATCACATCTGTTGACGACAATGTAATTTTCACGATAATAGTCATCCGTAAATATTAACTCCATTGAAATCATATATAATGCCTTTACTTCCGTAAATCCTGTCCCTTAAGTATAATGTAGAAACTATCCTAGTGGGTTGGCTAATTTATTCAGTTCATTGTGGAAGAAAATGATTCCAACTTCTCTATTTTTAGTTTATATATCTGCTTTAAGCCTCTGTTAGTAAATTAAAGTCACATATTTGCTTAAAATACACATATGTAAGTAATTAAAAGGCCAATTGACTGTCATTTATCATGTAACATAAAGAACAGCAGAAAATATATGTTACGCAAGTAGCACTGGTGTCACAGCAATAGTGGCCATGAAGATGAAATTCATCAAATATTGATAGACTATTCCGCCTGTTCTTTTAACGTCCATTGTGTTGGATTTGAGGTTCAAGTGGGAGAGGCTCAAAACTCTCCTTATTCCATATTAAGAAAATCTGAGACTGGGTGAGGAGGTCGAAGTGGAGTAGATGTTGGCAATGGTGATGAATTGGCTTCGGAATGCGTATGTTTCACACGTTGGTCGATTCGATACCATGAGTTTCACCAACGGACAGAGATCACGCCTTCACCGAGTAGTGTCTAGAAGCATATTTGGTCTTTATTTCATAAGAATAAGAAGACTCTGCCCTTTCTGTCGATCTTCATCTTCATCTAACAATGAGTTGGACGAATATTTGGCAACAGATTATTCCAAATACATTGAAAGAGTTAGCCAAAATAATGTTAACGTTCTAAAATGATGGAAGAGGTGATCCACAAAATTTCCTGGCGTTAATGAAAGGGAGAAGAGCAAGAGATTTTTTTTTTTAAACCAAATAAAAACAATGAAAAAAAAAAGGTGGGAGATTAACGAGCAAAACTTCTTTATTACTTGAAGCTTCAGTACCAATCTTCCATCATCAAGAAGAAAGGAGGAACTATAATTTCATAAGAGTGTCAACACCCATTTTTATCAAATGTAGTTTTAAGAGGCGTTCATTGTAAATGAGAGTAACATTTGATATAATATTTTTTTATATAACTCACGACTTTATATTAAAGTACAATAAATCAAAGATGGAGCAAAGCAAAGTTTCACTTAAAAATGGCAAAGATAGGTCGAACACGAAGGAAAGTGAAAACGGAGGAGTAAGCCGACGACGAGGCCACAAATTTAGAAGCCTTCATGATAATTGGCGAAGGTGTCACGAGAGACTATGAGAAGCACGTGGAGGCATTCACGTTGGGCAAATTATAAAAGAAGAAAAGCCATTTTGATAGGTGCAAAAGATGCTGTAGAATCTACATGGCGCATTGCATGGAAAACTAGACGTGAAGAACACGAATATTCCTTTGCTCTATCCAAAAAATTCTAATTACGTACTTATTAATAATCAGCTATTACATAGAACTTTCAGATGCAAATTGAAGCTGCTTCTACTTATTAAAAAAAAAAACGTTGAAGCTGCTTCTAGTCAGTTCTCTTCCCAGGAAACTAATGCATACTTTCTTTAAGGCGTCCTGTTTTTCCTACTAAAGTCACTTCCGCAAATTCAAAATACGTCTCTGAGTTGCTAATATCTATCAAAATTAGCATCTTATGTAAAATACAATTTATCTCACTTATAAACAAGGGCTATTTACTATAAACTATATGGAATGTTAACGATTTATTTTTCTTGCTTCCAGAGATGAGCAATGAAGTGACAGTGATTGAAGTTGATTTTAACAAACTCTGAAAATAATTTACCAAAAAGCTTAATTTACCATAGCCCTTATATGACTAACATCTCGAGATGAATGGTATCATTTTTTGAGAAATGATTACATGAAAGTTTAATCTATTGTTAGAATAAAAGTCTATTATTCTAAATTACAAAAAAAAAAAAAAAAAATCAAACAATAAAAAATTATAAATAGTTGCAGGGCTCACTCTTTTAAGAATTTATAGTTTACAACAAATTGTTATTTTCACAATAACTCAAAGACTATTATGCTAGTAAAGCCCCATGTTTTTTCACAAATCAGATGTCCTAATGACGATTATGCAAAAATCCCCCGCTGGGTTATCTAGCTTACGGAAAAAAAAAAATCAGAAGCTAAAGAAGCGGCTAAAATGGTGTTGAGCAACTGAAATGGCGGTAAGGTGTTGGCATTTATGATGTCAATTACAGTGAAATGCAACTGTACCAAGGCAACTTTCATCGTCTTACTGCTGACTGAAACTTACAAGCTATGTATGGCAAACTTCGGAGAAACCGGGCCATCAAAATCAGTTCGTCGGAGGATGAGAACGTGGGAGACCAACCATATTACATTAGCTATGGTGTTGCCTCGAAGTGGGGTCATGAGATGTAAATATGCACTTTGGCAACTGTGGGTAAAGTCAGGAATGAGGTGAATAATGTTTACGATATGTTAGAAAAACACGACACCATGTAATGTGCATACGATATGTACTTTAGTATAATCAATATGTTCTATTTGTAATTTTTTTGATCTTACGCGTACTTTAGTGAAATTTCAAATCAGAAACTGTTCGTTCTTATAACTATAAAGCAAGGGAAGAGAATAATCTAACCAATATAGTTCATCGAGTCCCGGTTTGATCTTTTCCTTAAAGTATAATAGAAAAAGACCTACAGTCCGTAGGGAAGAACCGAAGAAATCTCTATCCTCCCACCTTGTTTGGAACCACTATCAACTCTAAAGTCTGAGATGTTGGACAAATACCAGATTCAGTCCAGAAAGTCAAAAAATGATTAATTAATGTAATAGAATAAAAGAAGATGTACTCTTGATCATTGCCTTAAGCAAGACAACTAGAGAATTAAATAGAAATTATTACTGGACGTAAAATGTTAATTATATATGAATTTGGAATGTGAAGACTATATAGATTGCACGTAAATTATCTTGACATATTCAATTCAAAAGGTTTTGTCGGTAATGTAAAAATATCTACTAAAAGACATAAAGAAAGCATTGGTGTTCATGAGATTCTTGTGCAAAAGTATATTGTCGAAATTCCCCATTAAATTTGCCTCTCATATAACAAAGATATGTTTAGGCATGTGACATTCAAATATATCAACTAAAACGGTAATTGACTGTCAATGACCACATAACGAAGAGAATAGCTAAGAAAATATATGCTATCCAAGTAGCACCGGTATCACACTAGTAGCAGCTATATATATATATATAAAAGAAGACAATTTTCTGTTTCTTAGAAATCCACTGTTTTGTATATGAGATTCAAGTTGGAGGGGTGGGAAACTCTCCTTGTTCCACGTTATGAAGCTAGGACTGGATGAGGAGGTCCAAGTGGAAAATATATTGGCGATGGCGATGAGTTGGTCTGGGATATATGCTAATCGATTCGATGCGATGAGTTCCATTCTTATGAATGGCGACCTATATGGTCTTTGTTTCGTAATAAAAAGAATACCCCCACAATCTTTCGCTAGGTCTTCATTTTCATCTACCAATGAGTTGGATGCGTGCTTGGAAATAGACTACCTCAAATTAATAAATAAAGTTGGCGAAGACAACGGGGTTGACGTTCTAAAATAATAAGAAAGGGGAGCCACCAATTTTCCTGTTCTTTCCACTATGACTTTTGACTTGATGAGCCTATAAGTGTTTATGATACCATCAAATTCCATGTTCAGTACTAGCCAATGAATTTGGGCGGACAATAGATCCAACTTCTGCCAAATATTTAGAAATGGCTGTCATAGGACATGATTTTTTTTTTGTAAGAATTGACTCTAGGGGAACGTGCTCAACACGAACAAGAGGACAACAATGACATTGTATCGTCCAAGTCCAGATAAGGGACATGGCACCGAAGATATCAAATTTATTGGACATTCTCTTTTAGTGCAGTTTTTGTGTAATCATTATCAGAGCACCCTTACGAATAATTTCTTTTAATTATGTGAAGTTATACTTGTATTTCAATTTGGTTTAGTCTAGTGAAAAGTTTTGATTAATTTTTTTTAATTTTTTTTTTTATTTTTAATATTTGAAAAATATAGTTTCATTTTGTTTTGAACAATTTTAGTTAAGAAAAATCTATAATTTATTTATTTAAAAAGACTTACCCAGCCTTACTAGTGTGTTTATTTCTCTCTCTTCCAGGTTTATATTTTCATAAATAATTCATCAGTAGGAAGCATCTTCAACCAGACATATAAAGGTTATGCGAAATATACTATCTAGGACCACTTAATGGAGCCAAAACTACAATAGCTCCGACTAAGCATGTTTATATGGGTAAAATTATCCATAGGAGGTTTCCATCGTGAAGCCGAGTCAAATCATACTTACCATGAAATTTTAATTTATAAGTAGATTATTAGTCGTATGTTGTACGTTACTTTATCCTATTTTTAATAAAAGTGAGCCGTGAACTTCGCGATGGAGGTGCAATATGTTTCATTTACTTGACTAAAATCTAGAAAAAATTAAGGTGATGATCAAGCAAATCATCGATTAGGGCTCCGCATGGTAATATTTCTTTTTCTTTTTCTTTTTTTAGTTCTTTTACTTCCTAGAATAGAAAAAGAACATAAATCCTTTCAATAACACTAGTTAATTTTTTTTATTCTCCATGATAAAAAAGTGGCCATAAATAGATTTGAAATTAAAACAAAAAATAGAAAAAAGTACCTTCTTGTTCTTAGGTTTTAATTTCTAGAAATACGTCATTTTCTTTCTTTTCTTCTTTTCTTCTTCTTCTTCCTTGCCGCCTGTCATCCACTACTGTTTGCCACCGTCGCCCGTTGCTCAATCCAAAACTTTTCAATTTGGTCAATATAGCTATAAATCTTTTAACATAAATACTAATTCAGTCCATTTGGTTAATTTAGGCCGGAAACCATTGACATAAACTCCAATTGTCCTATGTGGTGCAGCCAACATTGACGTGATATTTTTAATAATATTTTAGTAATTTTAAAATTTTTATCATTTTTGTTTTTTTTTGCCCCCTTCATTTTGGTCTCGGTTGGCGACCCTTGTTAGCCATTGGGCAAGAGCTAACAAGCCCTCACTAGCAAGGGCCAACAAACTCTTGCTAGCTGCCTTTGCCCACCACTAGCAAGGCGGCCCTCACCTAGATCTAGTGAGGGCCTTCACAACCTCACCTACAACTAGTAAGGCCAAGGCGACCCTTGCCAACGCTCAATGAGGGCTAGGAGGGCTTGCTAGTCCTTGCCGGCCAAAGTGAAGAGAAAAAAAAAAATTAGAAAGGAAAAACAATAAAAATAAAAGAAAATAAAAAAACCAAAAAAATTAAAATAATTATCAAAAAATATCCACGTTAGTGCCATTTGTGCTACTTAAGACGGCTTGCATCTACATTAATGATTTTTGGCCTAAATTGACCGGATGGATTGAATTAGTACCAATGTAAATATATTTAAAACTAAATTGACCAGATTTAAAGATTTATTAAATGAATTGGTATCGGTACAATAGTTTTTATTTATTTTTTATTTTTTTAATAATTTTCCCGTGTTTAACGTAAATGTGAGTAACATTTATTATACGTATTTTTTATATAACTCACGACTTTATATTAAAGTACAATAAATCAAAGAAGGAGCAAAGCAAATTTGCACTTAAAAAATGCAAAGCCAGGATGAACCGAAGGAAAGTGAAAATGGGGGAAGTAAGTCGAGGTCGAGGCAATAAATTTATAGCCTGAAAAATAACTGGGGAAGTTGTGTTCCAATACTCTTTAATTTCATATAATTTACATTTCTTCGAACTTGGATTCATAGATTCATCACTCCATCTAAGCCTCATTCACATATTTTGCGTCCAAGTATGGAGTGACGGAGGTCCTTTAATTTGAGTAAAGAATATACAAAGCTGAGAAAGTAAACAATCACAGTTTATGCAAGTTGGAGGTATAGTACGACTATACGAGAAAGTAAATCCAATACTACTCAAGTAAAAGATATACAAAACCGCATTATTGAACCTCGAGATACGAATCCCCGTGAGCTAAATTCAAAATCAAGGTAAAATTTACATTTGACTAAAGAGAGCTATTTATTAAAAAAAAAAAAATCACTGAACGATGTTTAAAACGAAGACATGCATTTAAATACTCATATCATATACTCATCATTAAAACGCACTTTCCGACACAAAAAAGAAAAAAGAAAAAAAAAAAAAAGAATGCAATTTAGAAACATACAGCCCAGATTCACCTTCAAAGCATATATTAGCATGTCACTCGCAAATGATTAACAGGAGACCATTGGTTCGAGGTTGGGCCGTGACACGCCAAGAGAATCCAACGACAGTCAATACGATATGTCCGTATCGGAAAGGAATATATTCTCAAATTAGTGCATTTCCTTAATTAATGCACTAATGGACTTGCTAAAAATATTTCAATCGGAAAGGAATGCCTTGATAATATTTACAATCAATACCCGCTATTGGACTGGGGCTTGAGGCTAAGTTTCGATTGAAAACAGCTTTAGCACGATCTATACAAATTTAGGTGGCATTGGCAAAATTCACATGACTAGACTCGAATTAAGTTTGATTCTTGTCTAGGGTTTTATGCACGACTTTCAATTAAGCTTGACCGATCCATGAATGATTCTTGGTTGTCATGTAATTGAGTAAGATCAATCAGCTTATCCTAACTCATGGTCATTCGGGATTGGATTAGGGTCATTCACAATTAGTACATTGACCGTGCGGCTTCACCTATGACCGGTATATATATCTAAGCCAAATCAATCTATATCCATCCATCGATTGACTTGTGACGGTATGTGGTCGTCCACAGCGATCCTTATGATCGAACGGTCCTTTCATGGTGCTAACTTAGGTCTACTCTACATCAATTGCACATTCGGTCTGGTACCACAAAGATCCTTAAACATTAACTTGATAGTCCAATTAAACTTCCAATGTGATATGTATGGTTTTCCCTCTACCAAAATTATCACTTAGATTCCATTCATACAAGAAAAACCTCTAAATGCCTTCCTTTGTTCCTGTGCTATTAAGCTAAGAGAATTCCAAGAACTCAGCTCATATGCAAAATTAAGATAGGTAATTCAATTTAAGATGTAAAATCACACAAAATAAGTTCCATAGCAAATTTCCATTCAATGCAGCTCTCGGAGAGAGCAAGTATTGGATATGACAATAAAAGATTCTTCAAATGCCACAAACGACAAATCAACATGTTGTCGGCACCGGACAACAATCAAATTATAAAATCTAACATGTCTTGTCCGTTGAATTGATTCAATTCCAGACAATATGCTCTTACAATTTCTAATAAATAGGAAAATAAAGGGAACAAAAAAAGTTTTTGACTAAATAAGTGCTTATCGTACCAGCAGAGTTCAATATAATGTAACTAGAGGAACAATGTAATATGACAATCTTATAGGAACTAATGTCTGTTATTCTCAACCTCCTCTTTCCCAAGAACAATGGTAACAAATCGATCACCACTACAGTTATAGAATAGCCTATCAAACCGAATCATGTCCAAGCCCAATCAAAGGTAATAAAATTGCTGATCAAGTTGAATTGGACATCGATGGTGGAGAATAGTAGTGAAAGCAAAGGTACCTTGCTGATGGAGACAATAGACCTTGCGCTTGAGCTTATGCTTCACGTGCTTTGTGAAGGTGACATTCCATTTCTTTGGAGCTTCCACAGTCCATGGATTTAGGGTGAAGAAGATTTCTAGGGATTATTTTGAAGCCCAGGTGAGGGCTCCAGGGTTGTCAAAACTGAGGTGTAGTGACGCTCAGGTCATGTGACCTAGGCTAGCTTGAGACAACAAATCTGCAGTGACAGTGCAACCATCAACCAAGCAATCGGCAACAACCATTGATCAGGCGAGCGATGTCACCAACCGAAGTTGTTATGTAGGAAGATGAAGGATGGCATCCTCCATTCCAAACGGGTAGAATCAAACACCAGTGTTTCACATCGCGGCATGCCTGAAGGCACTGAAATGCCATGGTTATCAGTTATCAGATTCACATCTAGTCGCATTAATAATCAACACCTATTGGAATGCAAAATTCACTCTGAGAATTGTATCACAATTAAATGCTCCTCCCCGCATACTCTTTTTAGCTGCGCCCTAAAAATGAGCCGAGCTCAATTTCTCCGATTCTTGAGTGTTTTGTGTACGACTGTGTTTATTTCTTTGGTGCCTAGCACTTCCTGATGTTTGTTTGGGTCTAAATCTAAGTTAAATCTAAGTTCAAGTTCTAAAAACATTTCGATATCTTCTCCCCAAAACATGCTCGCCCTGTGCTTGATGAAATTCTTGAACCGAATTCATGCAAACTTGTCTCAGTGCTGTGCGTCGAACTGGCTACCATGTATTTGTAAAAATGCCTAAATGAAGCTGTGTTATTGTTTGAGGAAAATATCCTGAGCCAAACTACTTCGACGTCCGTTTCACTTTCCAATTGCAACATCCGTTGTCGATTCATCCATTTTGCCCTTTTTTTTTTTATTATTATCTATTTTTTCGAGTTTATCGCCGTATGTCATTCCCCACTCCTTGTGTTCTTTGTTTTGCATACCTTTGTGGTCGAACATGGTCGTCCATGGTCGCTTGTGGTGAGTGAATGAAATCGAGTTAATGGTCTGAGTATTGACCCATTGAGATGTTCGTGTCGGTTAATTTGTACAAGTCCAATCCCATCCCCCCTAAATTAAAAGAGGGCTAGTGAGGTAAAGCCCGAATTTTTGTGTCCATAGTTTGAACCGGCGGCAGCCCATGTTCGAACTGGGCCCAAGGGCCTGGCCCAGGGTCCCTATTTTCGGAATGAAAAAATATCTTTTAAAAATATTAAAAACTAAAAATGAAAATCGAAAAAAAAAAAAAAATAAATATATATATATATATATATATATATATATATATATATATATATAAGAGCCTAGAATTATGTCTTGACCTATTTGTGTGACTTTAGCATTAGATGTAGCCTAGTTTTATTTAGTTAACGTGATCTTTAGTATAGGTATTTTAAGTTGTTTACCTTTAATATGAACTTAGTTTTGGTAGATTAATCTTCTAGACATGTGTTGACACCCATATTTTTGTCGACCATTTAGGCGTCCGTATATTTTACGAAGAATAAAAAAATAATGAATAACAGAAAGGTAAAAAAATCAAAAAATAACGAGAAAATTAGACAAAAGAAAATAATAAAATGAAATCTGGCAGGCCATTTATACCGGGCCCGCTGTCTCTTTCTCTTCACCCAACTTTTTATTTCCCTCTAGGCCCAATCCTCTTCTTTTTCTAAAACCCAGCCCATTCCTTTTATTTGATTTTTCTCACCATCGGCCCATCTGAGGCAGCAGAAGCCCAGCCCATGGTCCCTTTCAGAACAGGGAACCTGGCCGTGGCTGGCTCGGCTGCGGCAAACTTCGGGCTCAATTGCTGACCTGCGATGCTTTACTAAATTCGAGGGTGCTGGGCTTAATCGATGAAAAATGAATAAAAGCTTGCGGAGCCAAGCCTGATCTGCGGCGGTTCATACTGATTTAGAGTTTTATATATCATGTTTAGACGAAGGATTGCATTAAGCCTGTGTCTGAAACTCATGTCAAAGTGCACACCACTTGTTCGATGATTTGCTCATGACAAGTATTGAGCAAATTTTTGCATAATCGGATCTCTTCAGATTCAGGTTTGATTCATGTCCAGTCCTTTAATTGTTGAACTGAATCTGAATACATGTTTTTCCCTTTCGTTTATGTCGTGCTCTTGCGATTTCTTGTGACGGTGGTCCATGGACACACGAGTTTGGAGTTGCTATTCTCAACCTTCGTCGTCGTCGGTGATACCCACGGCTTGATGCTGCCAAAGTCGAGCTTGTCTTCTTCGAGACTCCAGTAGTTTTTCACTTGTTCCACTCGGAGATTCATGAAGTTCCAGTATCAAGATCGAAGATCTACCTTCCAGCAATGCTTTCCGCAGAAAGAGGCTTACTTTCCTCAGATTCTAGCTTTGAGCTAAGTTTTCTTAGCCTTTGCTTTTATTCTGTTGTAAACGGATCTTTCCTCAACAACTTTTGTTGATTTGATTTTACTGATTTTATTGAAGAAGCTGAGAAAATGCTTCTATGTTGCAACACCAAAGAAGTGACCGTGATCTTTAAAGGATCATGAGTTTCACTGCTCGGATCTATCTCTGTGATCACAGCAACAAGATCGAAGTCTGAAGCTGATTGAATAATCCGGATGCTCGGTCATTTCAGCTTATCAATTTATTCACCTTGAGTTTTGTGGTTTCTGTTATTGATCCAGTGTTGTGGCTGTTCAGCAAAAGAACGAGAGTTAAGTTTTCTATCTGGTCCTTTGGTTTCTGCTGGCACAAATTTCTGCAGTGATGTTTGCTAAGTGTGCTGAAATGCCGAGCAAGTCAAATGTAAGTATTCTCTAATCCTTATACTTCATCTGATGAAGCAAGATTGTCTCACATCGAAAAATCATTTCGAATGCGAGCAGTAAGGGCTAGGATGATCTAGAAATCATAATTTGAGTAGTTGATCATATAGATGCTTGATTGATGATTGAATGATGAATGATTCTTCGTTCTGGAAATTCGTATGCTAATTCTGAACTGACTTTATGATATGGTTGATATGAGGTCTTCGATGTTAAAATCTTGTGAAGTGTTCAAATAGTGATTTCAAGTATACTCTCTAAGCTTTTCATTGATATATTATATGCTTGATTATGACTTTGTTTGCCCTGTCAAAAGGCCTTTGCAATATCGTGCCCTAATTTGGAATGTTAGTATATTGTTATGTGTTGAGCGACTGAAAAAAGAATTTCCGAACCGATCCTTATCTGTTTTGCGAATTTTATAAAATCATATGATTGGAATATGATGTTGGTGTCTTCATGAAAAGGGGAGAAATGCCAAAAAAGTCCTAAACCTTTTGTCTTTGTGTCAATTTAGTCCTAAACCTTTTTTTGGTGTCGATTTAGTTCTAACCTTTTTACGTTGTGCCAATTTAGTCATTTCCGGCCAATTTTGTTCGGATTTTGCTGACTGGATGTCGGTCGGTTGACGTGGCCTGATCGACGCTAACGTGGACAACTTTTAATAATATCTTAAATTTTTTGATTTTTATTTTGATTTTTCTGTTTTTGATTTTTCTGTTTTTTTTTTCTTTTATTCTTCTTATTTTTTTCTTCCTCTAGCTGGTCGCTGGAGCTTGGCGATCGGCCAAAGGCGACAGTCGGCGAGGTCGAGGTCGACCTCGCCAGCCACCTCGCTAGTGGCCGCGAGGGCGGCCTCGCCCATGGCCGGCGAGGCTCGGCCTCGCCGGATCCGACAAGGGCGAGCCTCGCCCGCCCGCCGCGAGGCCGCCTTGAGGCTTGGGTGGTGAGGCTCGCCCTCGCCGGCTCGCGAGGGTCGAGCCTCGCCCATGGTCGGCGAGGGCGAGGGCGAGGAGGCGGCCTTGCTGCAGTCGCGCCGTCCCTTGCTCGTGCGCCTGTCCGCGCATTTTCGCCTCTCGTGCTCGTCACCCGCGCCCTACTTGCTGTCCGCCGGAGCTAATCCAGCTACTTGCCATCGCCGTCGAGCTGGCCTTGCGCCGAGCTGGCGGGGCTCGCCCTTGCTGGCCATGGGCAAGGCTCGACCCTCGCTAGAGGGGACGACGCGATTGCAACGAGGCCACCTCCTCGCCCTTGCCCTCGCCGGATCCAGCGAGGGTGAGCCTCGTCGCCCAAGCCTCGAGGCGGCCTCGCGCCGGGCGGGTGAGGTCGAGCCTCGCCGGCCATGGGCGAGGCTCGACCTTCGCCAGATCCGGCGAGGGCGAGCCTCATCGCCCTCGCGACCACCGGTGAGGTGGCCGGTGAGGTCGACCTCGACCTCGCCGGTCGTCGCCCCTCGGCCGGTCGCCAAGGCGGGAGGAAGAAAAAATAAAAACAGAAAAGAAGATAAATCAAAAAAAAAAAAAAAAATCAAAAATCAAAAATCAAAAAATCAAAAAAATGAAAATATTATTAAAAGTTGTCCACGTCAGCTGGCCGGCGTCCAGTCAGCAAAATCCAGCCAAAATTGGCCGGAAATGACTGAATTGGCACAACGTAAAAATGTTTAGGACTAAATCGGTACCAAAAAAATGTTTAGGACTAAATCGGCACAAAGATAAAAGGTTTAAGACTTTTTTGGCACTTCTCCCTCGTGAAAAGTGTTCATTACACTTCAATCTAGCTTTAAAAAAAATAAAAAATAAAAAGGTCATTTACTATTTTTAGTTGATGTCACAAGGTTGTAGTGACATTTTGGAAAATGAACTTTCTGATTTGACCTTTGCATTTTCCTTAATTCCTATAAAATCATGTATTCAAAATTTGAAAACATGTTCTCCGTGGAAGTTTTAGATGAGATTTCAAGCTTTCTTTTTTCATTAATTCCATTGAATTCGAAGCCTATTAAGGTCATCAAAATGACCTGATCAGAGTGCGGAATCATTCTGCACCCAGATTTTCCTTGAATATCTGGATGTATTTTCACAAAATTCAATGGGCTTAATGACTTTCTTTAAAAATCCTCAAAATACAAAAGTTGAAGGTAACAGTCTCAGTTTTCTTTTGACACAAATTTTATTGAAATTGATACACGTTTGTTTGTTCAAAGAACCCGATCAATGTGCTTGACAATTTCGCACCCGGGTTCCGGAATTTATTTCCCAAGAGCTTCCAAGCTTGTTTCATAATTTCAATATAATTGAGGTCCGAATTCCCTTTTCTTAAAAATGAAATAAAAATAAAATAAAAAACATATTAAAAAAATCATAAAAAATCATAAAAATTCAGAAGACTTTGAAAAACCAGAAAAATTTTGGAAAATTTCAAAAATTTAAAATCTGAAATTGAACAAGCCTTTAGGGTTTTACAACATGATTTTTCGTTTTGGATTGTCATTTTCTTTTTAGAAACAATATTAGGATGCTTGCGTGTTTTTCTCTTTGATTATACTTGGTTGCGCATTGCAAGATCTTGGATGTTGCTTTCTTTTAGAATGGTTAGGGAAAAATCTAAAAATCGTCGATAGGTTGCTATAGCATCAGTTAGCATGTAATTGAATTAGACACCGAGAGGGCATAAGTCTTATGACTAATGTAATCCGGTCCTCACGGAAAAAGTAAGATATGATCCCGTATCTTACTCGGTTTCTAGTCGACCAAAAAAGACTAGTGGCGACTCCTTACGATAGAATTAATTGAATGAAAACCAATCGTCCAATATTGCACAAGGTGTGGATCTGAGAGAAACCAAGTTAACCGAAGGTCGTTGACTCGAATTTGGCAATACCTCCAAGCCTAATTCCTCTCCCTATTGAGGGGTAGGCCACAACAGCAGGAAATGAGAGTCGATTTGAATTTAGCTCATGGGGTTGCTATCTTGAGGCTTAGAACAAAGCCATGTATTTTATTTGGTCGATAGGAATCGGATTTTTATAACCCGCATTTACCTTTTATGTCATTTCAATTACTTGAGTGTTTATTTACCGCATCATATTTCAATAAAGTGTTTGTTAATTTCTTTTTTAGAATGGTAATCAAGATTGCATGACCACTTGGGTAACACACCTTCAAGTTAGATATCAAAAGAGCGCTAATAGAAACATTAGTGTAATCAAGTCCCCATGCTTAAAATTTTTTGTTGTTTAGGAATCGAGACGATATTCTCATGTTGTCATCTCAATTGGTTTATACCCAATCCCAATAAGCTAGTGGCAACTCCTAGAAAATCATTAGGCAAAAGAACTAAAAAGAAAATGAAATCGAATATTATGCAGGGTATGGGCTTGAAAGAGCTCGAACCTAATTTCTCTTAGCTTGCCATTAGCCAATACCCCTAAACCTTTAGCCCTTTTCCCCCGACGTGGAAAGAGAGGGTCGTGACAACTAATACTTGATAACTAAAAAATAATTGATAACTTACTTGTAGAAAAAGGGTTGATAAGCAATGCAAATGGCAATTCGATAGAAAAGATGGCAATTTTTTTTTTTTAAATAATTAAACATTGCTAAACAACTCAAATGAGAGAGTATTCCAAATAAATTATTTAATATTTTGTGATTCCTTAAGATAGCTAATTTCCTTTCATATGCATATTGCTCTGGTATAAATACCGCCTCTAATAATTAGTAAAGTCGAGCCAATTGAGTGAAGATGTAGCATTTAATGATTTTCTCTCTCTCTTTCTTGAAGATCTTGTGAATATTTACACATGATGTTGGGTTTAGTGGAGTTTGCCCCGGCACGGAAAGAAAGGCCAGAAATGAAGCCCCACCTTGTCGGGATTTGGTCTTTGTTTCTGTGGAAGTTCCTTGGAGTTAGAAATCTCTCTGTTTTATCTGCATGAAGCGGGCAATTGTGCTTAGAAGACGGTTTTTGCCGCTGACGGGTTCCATGTAAATTGCTCTGTTTCTTGCTTCTTTTATCCTTTTCGCGTAAATATCAGAATGTTGAATTCTCGTCTATGAATTTTTCATTTGCCGGTCTTTCGAGGCTTAATGCTTCATTTGCTCAACTTGCTTAATGCTTTTCGTTCGAGGCTTTTGGGGTTTGCTTGGTAGCTTTGAGTGGGGTTTCTGAGTGGTAGATTGAACACGGCAATTTAGATGCATGGTCTTGAGCTGGATATCAAGGAGAATGCATAATGTTTTGCTAGTCTTTCAGGTTGATTTTCTTTCAATCCCTCTTTCAGAGATTGTTGGTATTTTAATTATATTTTGGCCAATCTAAGGCTACTTTTAAACTGCATTACTACAATTGTTGGTTATTTGATGCCAATTATTGGGCACCTTGACAGCTCAATCTGCTGTTTGTCCTTGACACTCTCTTGATTTATTAGCTTGTTGCTGTCTGTATTATTATTTTTTTTCCGGAACAAGAAGGAAAGGAAGAAGGTGAGGGAGGTGGGGATTCTGAAGAAGCAACCTGAAACCTTGAAGGAGCAAATTGAGAAGCTAGAGATGATGATGAGTAAGTGTTGAAATTGATGATTTTCCCCACTCAATCGTAGCTTGTTATTTTCTTCCATTAAAGTTGGATTTTGTATTTTGTAGGTATTGCGTAGATTGTCCTTGGTTGTGGCATCAGCAGATCAGTCAGCTGCAAGCGTGTGGTCCAAGCAGGAACGAAGGAGATCACTGCTAACCTTACACCAGAAGACAGACATTTGATGATGGCATCATTGGGCAAGTGAGAGGACCAGCGAAGAAATTTTTGGAGTGAAGGACAATATTGGTGATGTTTGTTTGTCCCGATAGGTGCTGGACTATCCTTTGCAGCACTGGCGGTGTTTGGTTGGATCTTTTGATATGAATTCACCAGCCACTCATTTCAACTCTACCGATTGGATACCATGCAACGCATGTCAAGTTCTTGAGTGGTAGGCGAACAAAACTAGCGCGCTCGTTTTGCTTCCTCTGAATAAATCGAGATGGCATTGTCAATTGTGGATGTTTCTGTGGCTACATCTTTTGAAATCTTCTGGTTTTAAACTTCCAGAATATTGGCTTTGCTAATTTATACAATGAACAGTTGTTTGTTTTTGTGGAGACTGCACTGTGAAAGCCAATTATAAGTTGACATACCATTGATAATGTCATAATAACTATGATCAAATATCTATGACACAAGAGTACATGATCATGTAGCTACTATGTTCAGAACGCCTATGTTCAGAACTTCTGGTTGGGCGTTCTGATAAATTTGTTGACTAAACAACAAGTAGAAGTTTGACATGTGAGAAAAAGAGTGAAACCAACTTAGGCAATAACACTAAGTTGTCCCTTAGTTGAGATGTCTAATGCTTAGACTCATAAGCCATTGTGAAAATATGTTCATCTTAAAAATAAAAAAGAGGGAGAGAACCCCAAACCATTCTGGACCAGCCTGACCAAATTGTTTAGGTTATTCGCTGTTTGCATCTCAGGTCGAGTAGGATTAAGCGCATTCCCGTACTGTTTCAAGTTGGGTTGAGTATCATGGAGACCCAGTCTGGCCTGACCTATCAACATCCCTACCTGTGACTCACAAATGTGAGAGCAGATGGTAGAAATAATTAGCAATATCTATCAACAAAATAAATGAGTATAAGAAAAAGAAAATATGAATATAGAGAGAATACATACATACATACATACATACATACATACATATATATATATATATATATATATATATATATGCGTATTTACCTTACTAAATAACTTCTTATTTGCGTAGTTGGAATTGAAAAGCTCTCTTGAACCAAACCATGATAATCAACCTCCCAATCAATAATTTTTCGATAATCCTATCCAATGTTTGAAAATAGGAGATCCTCCAAGATTGATTGACATGTAATATACCGCAAAATCCCATAAGAGCCACTGCGAAGCCCAATCCCAATCCTGAGTAAAACCAATTAACGACAGAGCCACCTTCATTAGATTCATCTTCGCTTGAATTGTGATCATATTGTCTCTCCATTTCATTAGGCTCCTCTCCCGGACAAACTTTCAAAAGAGGAGCTCCACAAAGTCCATTGTTGCCGTGATAAACAAATTGATCTTCTAGAGTGCTTATATGATTGCCTGATGGAATATGGCCAGATAAATTGTTGGACGAAAAATCCATACAGCTTAGAAAGTCTAAATTGGAAATGGTAGAAGGGATTTCACCCGATAGCTTGTTATTGGATAGATCAAGTGATTCCAAATATCTCAAGTTTCCAATATCTGAAGGGATTTTTCCAATCAACTTATTTTGGGAGAGGTTCAAATTTTGAAGTCGAGCAAGCCTAGTTAGCCCTTCCGGTATTTGTCCTTGTAATGTGTTGCTTGAAAGGTCAATAGAAAATAAATATTGGAGAGAGCTGGTGAATTCTAGGCTTGTTCGTTTTATATTAACCATAATAGGAAACTCTAGCATGTCTTCCAAATATAAAGTATCGGTGGAATCGGCCCACATTAGGGAGAAGTTGCTAAAACAAGGAGGAATGACTCCAGAAAGGTTGTTATGTGCTAGGCTTAGATATTGGAGTTTATGAAGTTGACATAGCCATAAAGGAATGTCCCCAGTAAAGTAATTTCTACTAAGATCGATTACCTCAAATAGTCTAGAACTGAATGGAGGTATTCCGCCAGTAAATAGATTGTCACTAAGATCAAGAATTAACAAATCTTGCTTTAGTAAACATTTTGGAAGCACTCCATTCAAGCCGTTTTTATGTAGGCCTAGAACTTCCAAATGCTTCAAACCGCAAAGAGAGCTTGGAATCTGATCATTTAACTTATTGTGTCCCAATGAAATCCATTGCAAAGAATTTAGCGACATCCCCAAACATCCCGGAAGTCTTCCAGATAGTTGATTTTTAGAGAGATCAAGATATAGCAATTCATGTGACATGCATAATGAATTTGGAATGTCACCACTGAAATTATTTGCATAAAGTAACACCATCTTTAATTGTGGCATCTTTTTTCCAATAATTTCAGATATGTTGCCTCTAAGCATATTACCTGAGAGATCTAAGAATTCAATATTAGATAAAATGTCAGGTAACCAATGGGGAACTTCACCTAAGATGCTAGCATTTGACATGTACAATGACGAAATGTTCCTCTGAGTTCGAAGCCAGTTTGGGAATTCTAGTCCCACTTTGCAATTTGACAAGTCAATGAATTTTATTTGGAAAGGAGGAACCCAAGATGCGCTAACATTTATAACAAGCTCGGTCGACCATAATATCAACTGGATCAAGCTGAAAGTCTATCAGCTCTAGATTGGATAGCTGCCCAATACTTTCTGGAATGTTCCCACTCAAATTATTAGAAGAGAGGTCCAAACCTCTTAGAAATGATAATTGACCGATGGTAGAAGGAATAGGACCTAAAATTGACCAATGTGAAAGCGAAAGGAATTTGAGAACTCTAATGAATAACAATTCATATAACATGCATAATGAATTTGGAATGTCACCATTGAGGTTATTTACAGAAAGTGACCAACTTTAATCGTAGCATCTTTTTTGGATAATTCCATATATGTTACCTTTGAGCATATTGCCCGAGAGATCTAACAATTCAATATTAGATAAAATGTCAAATAGCATATGGAGAACTTTACCTGAGATGCTAGCATTCGACATGTTCAATCCCAAAATGTTCCTCTGAATTTGAAGCCAATTTGAGAATTCCGGTCCCACTTTGCAATTTGACAAGTCAATGAATTTTATTTGGAAAGGAGGAACCCAAGATGCGCTAAAATTTATAACAAGCTCGGTCGATTGTAATAGCAACCCGATCAAGCTGGTGAGATTTGCCAAGTGAAATTCGTTAACAACTCCATCCAATCGATTATTACCAAAGTCTATCAACTCTAGATTGGATAGCTGCCCAATACTTTCTGGAATGTTCCCACTCAAATTATTAGAAGAGAGGTCCAAACGTCTTAGAGATGATAATTGTTGACACCTAATTTTGGAAAAATAAAATTGCATTTTGAACAAATAAAAGAAAAAAAATGAAAATGGGGGAAATTGATTTGATTGAATTATGCATGGAAGGTGGGAATTCTGACTAATTATTCTTGCTTCAATTAGATCTTCAAGAAATCAAGAGAATAAAAGTCAAAATGGAAACCAAGCCCAAATTTGGTGAGGATAATGGCCAGATTGATAAATCAAAGGGAAAGTATCAAAAGATTATATTCATCAGGTGAACTGCTTGCAAAAATCAAAACGAACTTGGATGGGTTTCTGGTAACATGAGTGAAAAACCGAAATGTTAATTTGCGATGGCAAATCGGGGCTGAAGTTCTGTAATTCCCGCAATCAAGGAAGCATAACTTTCTAAAAGACAATAGAGGTTTTCACTATAAAAAGGCAACGGTTCGTGAGAAATGGGGGAGGCGATTTTCAAAAAAAAATTCAGAGCAAAAGTGAGGAAGGTTTTCTCCTTGGTTTCTTTTGAGTTCAATTTTCTTTAGGGAGGAGGGGAGCTCACAAAGGAAAAAAAAATGGTGAGAAAACGTAGAGAGGTTCGATAGACAATCTCTCAGAGAAATATGGGGGGAGGCACACACCCTCAGGGATCTCGGACGATGGTGTAGTCTTCTTGACGATGCCCCATGTTCATCATGCTTCATGGATATTGACGACAAGCATAAAGCTAAGTCGAGCTTCTTCTTTTTTTTAAGTTTGATTGTGTGCAATTCCAATTTGCTATTCGCACTAAGGTGATTTTATTTTTGTTTCTTGCCTAGATCAAACTCCTACATCTCCGACGATAATTCCAGCAGCGAGACATCGAAGTGGCCAACGTACCTAAGCGGCGATTGCCATCCAGTGATTTCACCGTGATAAAACCGGGTTGTTTCTCTCCCTATTAAAGTTGTCCACTCCATATTTTTGGTATTTACTTTGTTTTGTTCTGATGTTGTGGTCACAGGCAATTCAATGCCGAACAAAAGACCACACAATTCCATATTCCACCATAATTGACAAGAGAGAGACGACAAGAGAAGGGGGATGTCCACTCAAAAAGTTCTCGGAGGAGACTAGCAAATGATCAAATCAAGAACTAGCCATATGCCCACCAATGCTGCTGCAATTCCCCTCCTTTAGTTTTATTTTTATTTCTTTCTTTTGCTTATTTTACGTTATTTTATTGTGTTTTAAATTTTGTTATTATTGTTTAAGTTAGAATATGGTTTGTCAATGTTAATATTTGTGCATTTTGTATGCATTATCCGTAGGGATTTTGTCCGAAATTATGTAATTATTAATTTGATCCGAGAGACATCGGATCATTTTTTTTAATTATATTAATTTTTGGGCTTTTTTGGTGAAATTTCAATTGTTAAATCACAATAATTATTTAATTTGGTCCGTAAGACTTCGGATCAGATTTGTAATTGTTTTGATCTCCTTGTTGTGACAATTAGGGTTAGAATAACCGTTAATTTGACCTGTGAGACAATAGGTTATTTTTTCGATTATTTTAATCCTTTCTTGCTTTATCTTGTTGATAGTTTAGATTTAATATTTATTTAATAATTAATTATTTAAAAAAAATCAAAATTCTGCATGAGCATATAAGTTTAGTAAATCAGACATGTAGGATTAGTTTTTTTGAAATTTTCGTCATCTAGTGATTGTTGCTAAGTTCATTGCTCGTCATTAGAACTAGGTCATTTGATTAAATTGCATATTTAATTGTTGCATTTCTTTAATTTCGAATTTCATGGAAAATACAAAAATTTAGAATAAATTCATTTCATGCTTTAGGATGAATTGCATGCTTATTCATGTTATATAGTTTAGGTCATATTGCCACGTCATATCATTTCATGTTAAATTAGTAGCATGCATTGCACGACTTTCATTAAATAAAGTGAAAACAAAAATTGAGTGATTGCTTATTAATTAGAAATCATATATAGGATTATTGATATGAATTCTAACCTAACAATGCAGTTGCTTTCGTTGCTTTGAGGTAAGTCCTGCATTATTTTATTCGCTTTCTCGGGTGTTAAATTGGCGGTTTGTGCACTCGCATGATCGCCTCACATGTTAGGAAAATGAATTAAAATCAATCCAAGCTGCCTGCAAAACATTTTTAAAATTAAAAAGAAATGGTACCGAAAGGGCACTAGGATAGTCTAGTGTAACCAAGTCCCCGTACCCAAATTCTCTGGTTCGTAGGAGTAAAATAATACTCCCATTATTTTACTTAGGTGTCTAATCGACCTACCCTAAACCGATTAGTGGCGACTCCTAGATAATAATCTTTTGCATGTTAAAACCCTAAGTCGCGATTTGGTATGGGCTTGGGAGAGCCCGAGCTAAGTTTAAAGGCTTAGTAGTCCATTAACCTAGTTTTAGGTGGCAAACCCGAAAAATTGGGTCGCGACAGCTTGGCGACTCCACTGGGGACTTGTGTTAAAACACTTAGTGGACTTAGGCCAATTTTTCTTTTAAAAATGTTTTTGTTTGGCAGCGAGGATTCCAGGTATGTCCCTAACATTTTTAAGGTGTTAAATGTTCTTGCAGATTGGAGGTATAAAGGGAGTAGTCTTTGCTAACCTTTGTCTTGCAGTTGAGGTGTTGGGATAAATGATTTATTTTTCCAATTAGAAGTGTTGTTTGCATTTAAACCGTGTGCATGCTTTATTGTTTTAGCACTACACATTGCACACACAACCTACCGTCGGACTGGACCGCATTTAAGGATTCTAGGATGGTGTTGAGAAATGAACCAACCTCGAACGCGAGACCGCGATGTAGAGGTTGCCTTTCTCAACCCCGAAAATTTTTCTTGATGTCAAAACGTTTATCCTTGCTCACGAAACTGCATGACCATGGGATTTTCTTTTGACTGAGCCAGAGCTAAGAGGACCCGACATTTGTACGCAAGACTGCGACAAGTCGATTCATCCTTTTAGTTCTAACTTGCTAAGCCTCGTAGTTTAGGTGTTGAGCCTCACATCTCATGTGCATGTTTATGTGATTGCCATTAATTTTCATTGGTGAAGTAAGTCTTCTATCCCTATATCATGCAATTTATTTTTAAGTCAGTCCATGACAATATAGGTCAATCATTGAATTTAATTCCTTTGTCAGTTAGGAATGAAATGAGGAAATTGCCATATAATGAATCATTTGGAAAATAACAAAAACTTTAGAGAATTTGTTTTCAATTCATGTCTTTATTGTTCTCCTTAGGGAGTTTTAAATTTTGATCATTCCTAATTCGTGTTTAGGAAATTTGGTTCTTGTTAGGGTGTCTTATTTTTATTTTTCTAGTTATTTTTAGGTAATTCCCTTCTTGCAAAGACTTTTCATGAATAAAAAAAAAATCAAATAGATTGTTGTCATGGACTAGCTTACGTGTTCCCATTTACACCTCATGCTTACATATTCCCGTTTATCTCCTTTAGGTGATTATGGAGCGATCTCGCTCACCCATCCTTACACGATCGAGAGCTAAAATGGCGGATCAAAACAAGGTGCTAGATCGTATCATTGACAATATGAACAAGCGAATTGCACACCTCCAAAGTCAAGTCGATGAATTGTCTCGCTACGTGATTTTTATCATCAAGCAAAATGGCTGTGATGACATAGCTAAATTTGATGCCACCATGAAGAGACTAGTGACATATCTAGAAGGAAGAATCTCGACCTGGATGGTTCGCATCACAAGATCAAGGAGGGTGAAGAGCTCAAGCACACATGATTCATGGTCCTAAGTAGGGGCATGTTCGGTTGCACCTTCCACCGCGTGGGAATTCTTATTGCTTTTCAAGGGGATTGGTTTAAATTTCTTCTAGTGCTTGAATATCACATTTTTCATTCCAATAAATGTAATTTAATTGATGAACATAAATAGAATTACAAGTTTTGTTTTGAGGACATGATGGGGTATGCCAAACTAGCCCGGTGATGATATCCAACGATAAAAGAAAAGAAAAATCCAAGGAGAATTCTGAGACCGGGCTTCATCATGCTTCCTCATAAAAAAATCATTTTTTTGAAGCCATTTCCAAAAGCATGCATTAGGTTAGCCATTTAATTTTCTGACTCATTTACTTCATGTTTTAGAGCATTACTTTTTCGGTCTGATGAGAAGGCATTTGAAAAATACACCAGATTGCAATTGGCCCAACTATCAAGGACACATTTCTAAAGAGTTGATGTGACAAGATTGTGGGCATGGCGGATTTTATTAGTGACCCGACTGAGATAAAATCTCGACCCAAGCCAAAAATGGATATTCCATTTGTTTTTACTTTGATGTTACATAGTATCATATTCATGCACGTTCTCTTATGCAGGAGCAAAAGTGGATTTTCAGTCTTAAATGATAGGGACAATCCAAAGACATCAACTGCTGAGGCAATTCCCATTGTAGAGAAATCCTTGAATGAATGTTTAAAACCTGTTTGAAGTTGACATGCTTAAAGCTGTTGAATTTTTTTTAAAAGGGATTTTGCATCATGACTCTTACATGTTTTATCCACCAAATCCACTAAAAAACATCAAGATGAGCTAATTTAATGAATGATGTGGAATTGATTGAGCATACTAAATGAGACGAGTTGGGATGATGAAAGGCAAACCCTATCCTATACACAGTCCCCTACTCATACACTTGTGAGATGAGTGTAAGAAAGTTCATATACACAAGGTAAAGAGTTCTCTCGCAAAAGGTACGGCAACTGAAATGATGAGAGGCAATTCATTTCTCAATCCCAAACACTACAAGTGATCCATTGCTTAACCCTTTTGAGCCCATACACTTGTGGATGTTCTTTTCAAATTACCCCTTTTAAGAAGCATCCCACATTGGGGCAACTAAGAGATCAAATGGCATCATGAGGTGAGGAAAATGAATTGAAATTTTCTTGCTCTCACTTGCATCAATCTTCAAGTCATGCTATTACATTGAATTCATGTGTTAATTTAAGTGCCTTAGGATGACGAAAAGCATTTCTTTCTCTATCCTATACACTTATATCCTTTGCGTAGCCCATTTGAGCCTGCAATTTCATTTCTTTAAACCCAGTTGATGATCATCCCCCACACTGGGGCAAGGCAAAACCAGTTGATGATCAACCCCCACACTAGGGCAATGGCAAAAGGCAAATGAAGATTATTGAAAAGTTCAAGTGTCATTTAAAGTATACTTGACACACGCATTGTGCGCAAGAACTGAAATCAAAATAGAACTAAGGGGTATGAAAAAGCAGTGTGCCTGGTAAAAGCAAAGCCGATGCCCATGAAAAAAAAAGTGAAAAAAATGCATGAGAACTAAGGGGCATGAAAAAGCAATGTGCTTGGTAAAAGTAAGGCCAATGCCCATAGATGAAAATAGAAAGTCAAGATAGGTGACTGTCAATTACAAGAATTGAATCCCAATGGAGCAATACTCAAAGAACTCAAATTGCCGAATTTTTACAATCAATGAGGCACTTCATGAAGACAATCACCGATGGTGAAAAAGAAAACTGGTGGCAATGCTAAGATGATCATCAACTCTCACCCTTTACACACTTTTTGAGCCTAATGATCCTTTCATTTCTCAACCCATGAACCCAACCTACGTTACGTCCCTTACAAAGTCTCTTCAGATTAGGGCACTTGAATTAACGTATGAATTCATATGTTTATAAGCATTGCTCGAAGAAGTGCGAGCAGGATTATTTCTTTCTCATTTTTGCAGGGTTCTTGACTTATAAACCCGGAAATGATTACAAGACTGTTCATTCAATATCCTTGACTCAAAGAGTCCATTTGTTAAGCCGTTGGCCAAACCCACATTACGGTCCCCGTTAAAGACCCCTCGATTGGTAAGATCGTACCGCTTGCGAGAATACTCGGACCCATGCCGATATAATGAAATTGAGTGAGTCTCATAAAATAGCCATTCTAAATGAGAGTGAGTTGAAAGTCCTTTCTAACCGAAAGTCTCTCATTTGGTATTCTTAAGAAATCCATGTCATGAGTGAAAATTGTCTTGAACGATAATTCTCTCTAGTGGAAATTTGGATGATGCAAAAGTCATTATGCTTGAATCTTGATTGAATTGATAAAAACTTCAGTAGATTTTGAAGTATGCATTCCAGAATAGCCTTAATTGCTTATTTCTTTGGTGAATGCATTTTTGCTCTAATCATGTCGACGATAATTTTTCTCAAAGATCCAAGAGCTCTTAACATTCAGGTTCCTTTCAAAATGCCTCATGATATGAGGAGATGAGAAACCATCATGAACATTCAAGGTGCATCATTGATGTTCCAAAATTTATTTCTACCAGAGGTGAGAGGCCTCCACGGGATATCTAAGTTCCAAAAGACATATTCCAAAGAATCAGAGATATCATCAGGTAAGTATATCTCTACCCATTCTCGACACTTGACTCGGTCAAGCTGTTCCTTTTAAATTGACATGGCGTGCTTTCGTAGCCCAAAGTCCCATTTCTATTGACCCGGTGTGCTTTTGTAGCCCGGTGTCCTTTTAAATTGACCTGGCGTACTTTCGTAGCCCAGAGTCCCCTTTTATTGACCCGGCGTGCTTTTGTAGCCCCTTTTAAATTGACCTGTGTCCTTTTATATTATCCTTCGTAGCCCGGCGTGCATGCTTTCGTAGCCCAAGGCCCATCTTTGTGCTTTCATAGCCCAAGACCCATCTTTACGAGACATATCCCCAATGAGCAGAGATGTCATCGGGTAAGTATATCTCTATCTACACCTTAAATACTTGTCGTTGTACAGGTATTTTCCCTTTTGATTACACTGACACTCGATGGAGTTGTCCCCAAGCTTATTTCCCTATTCAGGCAACCGTAGAATGGTATGGGTCTTGAAAGGCGAACCCTCGTTTAGGCGACCGTAGAATGGTACGGGTCCTAGACAAACTTATTTCCCTATTCAGGTGACCGTAGAATGGTACGAGTCCTGGAAGGTAACCCCCGTTTAGGCGACCGTAGAATGGTACGGGTCCTAGACAAAACTTATTTCCCTATTCAGGCGACCGTAGAATGGTACGGGTCCTGGAAGGTAAACCCCATTTAGGCGACCGTAGAATGGTACGGGTCTTAGACAACTTATTTCCCTATTCAGACGACTGTAGAATGATACGGGTCCTGGAAGGTAAATCCCCGTTTAGGCGACCGTAGAATGGTACGGGTCCTAGACACAACCAGCTCTGTCATACTAGGCGACCGTAGAATGGTACGGGTCCTAGGAAAGCAGTTTTCTTTACAAAGTCATGTTACTATTCGGGCGACCGTAGAATGGTATGGGTCCCGGGACGTGTAGCACCAATTTATCTTGAGTTACTCTACCCTCCTTGAAGGTAAGTTATTCCGGTAAATTCATTTATCATTTGCATTAGCATTTCCACGCATCATATATATTGCATTCAAAAAAAAAAAAAAGGAATTCATTTTCCAACAAAAGTCATTTAGTGCATGTGCATAATTAAAATTAGGTCTCAATTGTCCTATTGATAATTTTTCCGGTAGAAGCTTGATAAAGCCATCATGCATGGGCCTTCATTGAATTTTTCCTCAAAGACCAAAAAGAATTGTCTTTGAAACCCTGAATTTGTTCAGTCATCTTTGTACTTGATGAGAATTCCAAGTACCTATTTATAAAATGTTTCCAAATGTCTAGTGTGAATTCTAGATATTTGAACTTTTAAACGCTTGATGTGATTTCCAAGCGTTTGTCTTTCCAAACATTTGATGTGATTTCCAGACGTTTAGTAAAAGTTTTCAAATGTCTGACATAAGAATCAGATTTTTGAAGTTTCAAGTACTTGATGCAATTTCCAGGTGCTTAGAATCTGATGAGAATTCCAGATCCCTAAAGACTTTAAGCCTTTCAATTATCTCGAAGGGAGTTCCGATGATTGACAGTCTCATCGGAATCATTTCACACCTAAATCCTCAAAACAGGTATGACAGTACGTGCTCTTCTTTGCATTTACATTTCATTGGTCATAGACACATGGAGATCTATGTTCCCGACCGAGATCATTGCATTTACATTGCATCCTTTATTCTTTAAAAAAAAAAAAAAAGTCAAGTCATTAACATTTGCGTATGCATTTCATATTTCATTTTGCATGGTTTAAATTTAGGTGTCATATATCTTTGAAGGAAACCTCTACGAGCTCACCTTCAAAGAGGGGCAGCTGTTGACACCTAATTTTGGAAAAATAAAATTGCATTTTGAACAAATAAAAGAAAAAAATGAAAGTGGGGGAAATTGATTTGATTGAATTATGCATGGAAGGTGGGAATTCGACTAATTATTCTTGCTTCAATTAGATCTTCAAGAAATCAAGAGAATAAAAGTCAAAATGGAAACCAAGCCCAAATTTGGTGAGGATAATGGCCGATTGATAAATCAAAGGGAAAGTATCAAAAGATTATATTCATCAGGTGAACTGCTTGCAAAAATCAAAACAAACTTGGATGGGTTTCTGGTAACATGAGTGAAAAACCGAAATGTTAATTTGCGATGGCAAATCGGGGCTGAAATTCTGTAATTCCCGCAATCAAGGAATCATAACTTTCTAAAAGACAATAGAGGTTTTCACTATAAAAAGGCAACGGTTCGTGATAAAAGGGGAGGCGATTTTCAAAAAAATTTAGAGCAAAAGTGAGGAAGGTTTTCTCCTTGGTTTCTTTTGAGTTCAATTTTCTTTAGGGAGGAGGGGAGCTCACAAAGGAAAAAAAATGGTGAGAAAACGTAGAGAAGTTCGATAGACAATCTCTCAGAGAAATATGGGGGGAGGCACACACCCTCAGGGATCTCGGACGATGGTGTAGTCTTCTTGACGATGCCCCATGTTCATCATGCTTCATGGATATTGACGACAAGCATAAAGCTAAGTCGAGCTTCTTTTTTTTTTAAGTTTGATTGTGTGCAATTCCAATTTGCTATTCGCACTAAGGTGATTTTATTTTTGTTTCTTGCCTAGATCAAACTCCTACATCTCCGACGATAATTCCAGCAGCGAGACATCGAAGTGGCCAACGTACCTAAGCGGCGATTGACATCCAAAGGATTTCACCGTGATAAAACCGGGTTGTTTCTCTCCCTATTAAAGTTGTCCACTCCATATTTTTGGTATTTACTTTGTTTTGTTCTCGATGTTGTGGTCACAGGCAATTCAATGCCGAACAAAAGACCACACAATTCCATATTCCACCATAATTGACAAGAGAGAGACGACAAGAGAAGGGGGATGTCCACTCAAAAGTTCTCGGAGGAGACTAGCAAATGATCAAATCAAGAACTAGCCATATGCCCACCAATGCTGCTGCAATTCCCCTCCTTTAGTTTTATTTTTATTTCTTTCTTTTGCTTATTTTATGTTATTTTATTGTGTTTTAAATTTTGTTATTATTGTTTAAGTTAGAATATGGTTTGTCAATGTTAATATTTGTGCATTTTGTATGCATTATCCGTAGGGATTTTGTCCGAAATTAATGTAATTATTAATTTGATCCGAGAGACATCGGATCATTTTTTTTAATTATATTAATTTTTGGGCTTTTTTGGTGAAATTTCAATTGTTAAATCACAATAATTATTTAATTTGGTCCGTAAGACTTCGGATCAGATTTGTAATTGTTTTGATCTCCTTGTTGTGACAATTAGGGATAGAATAACCGTTAATTTGACCTGTGAGACAATAGGTTATTTTTTCGATTATTTTAATCCTTTCTTGCTTTATCTTGTTGATAGTGTAGATTTAATATTTATTTAATAATTAATTATTTAAAAAAATCAAAATTCTGCATGAGCATATAAGTTTAGTAAATCGACATGTAGGATTAGTTTTTTTGAAATTTTCGTCATCTAGTGATTGTTGCTAAGTTCATTGCTCGTCATTAGAACTAGGTCATTTGATTAAATTGCATATTTAATTGTTGCATTTCTTTAATTTCGAATTTCATGAAAATACAAAAAACTTAGAATAAATTCATTTCATGCTTTAGGATGAATTGCATGCTTATTCATGTTATATAGTTTAGGTCATATTGCCACGTCATATCATTTCATGTTAAATTAGTAGCATGCATTGCACGACTTTCATTAAATAAAGTGAAAACAAAAATTGAGTGATTGCTTATTAATTAGAAATCATATCTAGGATTATTGATATGAATTCGACCTAACAATGCAGTTGCTTTCTTTGCTTTGAGGTAAGTCCTGCATTATTTTATTCGCTTTCTCGGGTGTTAAATTGGCGGTTTGTGCACTCGCATTGATCGCCTCACATGTTAGGAAAAGGAATTAAAATCAATCCAAGCTGCCTGCAAAACATTTTTAAAATTAAAAAGAAATGGTACCGAAAGGGCACTAGGATAGTCTAATGTAACCAAGTCCCCGTACCCAAATTCTCTGGTTCGTAGGAGTAAAATAATACTCCCATTATTTTACTTAGGTGTCTAATCGACCTACCCTAAACCGATTAGTGGCGACTCCTAGATAATAATCTTTTGCATGTTAAAACCCTAAGTCGCGATTTGGTATGGGCTTGGGAGAGCCCGAGCTAAGCTTAAAGGCTTAGTAGTCCATCAACCTAGTTTTAGGTGGCAAACCCGAAAAATTGGGTCGCGACAATAATTGACCGATGGTAGAAGGAATAGGACCTGAAATTGACCAATGTGAAAGCGAAAGGAATTTGAGAACTCTAATGAATAACGATTCATATAACATGCATAATGAATTTGGAATGTCACCATTGAGGTTATTTACATAAAGTAACACCATCTTTAATTGTGGCATCTTTTTTGGATAATTCCATAGATGTTACCTCTGAGCATATTACCTGAGAGATCTAATAATTCAATATTAGATAAAATTTCAAATAGCCTATGGAGAACTTTACCTGAGATGCTAGCATTTGACATGTACAATGCCAAAATGTTCCTTTGAGTTTGAAGCCAGTTTGGGAATTCCGGTCCCACTTTGCAATTTGACAAGTCAATGACTTTTATTTGGAAAGGAGGAACCCAAGATGCGCTAACATTTATAACAAGCTCGGTCGACCATAATATAAACTGGATCAAGCTGGTGAGATTTGCCAAGTGAAATTCGTTAACAACTCCATCCAATCGATTATTACTAAAGTCTATCAGCTCTAGATTGGATAGCTGCCCAATACTTTCTAGAATGTTCCCGCTCCAATTATTAGAAGAGAGGTCCAAACGTCTTAGAGATGATAATTGACCGATGGTAGAAGGAATAGGACCTGAAATTGACCAATGTGAAAGCGAAAGGAATTTGGGAATTCTAATGAATAACAATTCGTATAACATGCATAATGAATTTGGAATGTCACCATTGAGGTTATTTACAGAAAGTGACCAACTTTAATCGTAGCATCTTTTTTGGATAATTCCATATATGTTACCTTTGAGCATATTGCCCGAGAGATCTAACAATTCAATATTAGATCAAATGTCAAATAGCCTATGGAGAACTTTGCCTGAGATGCTAGCAATTTGACATGTTCAATCCCAAAATGTTCCTCTGAGTTCGAAGCCAATTTGGGAATTCCGGTCCCACTTTGCAATTTGACAAGTCAATGACTTTTATTTGGAAAGGAGGAACCCAAGATGCACTAACATTTACAACAAGCTCGTTTGATCTTAAAATCAACCGGGTCAAGATGGTGAGATTTGCCAAGTGAAGTTCATTAACAACTCCATCCAATCGATTATTAGTAAAGTGTATGAGCTCTAGATTGGATAGCTGCCAAATATTTTCTAGAATGTTCCCGCTCAAACTATTAGAAGAGAGGTCCAAAAGTCTCAGAGATGATAATTGACCAATGGTAGAAGGAATAGGACCTGAAATTGACCAATGTGAAAGCAAAAGGAATTTGAGAATTCTAATGAATAACAATTCATATAACATGCATATAACATGCATAATGAATTTGGAATGTCACCATTGAGTTTATTTACAGAAAGTGACACCAACTTTAATCGTAGCATCTTTTTTGGATAATTCCATATATGTTACCTTTGAGCATATTGCTCGAGAGATCTAACAATTCAATATCAGATAAAATGTCAAATAGCCTATGGAGAACTTTACCTGAGATGCTAGCATTTGACATGTACAATCCCAAAATGTTCCTATGAGTTTGAAGCCAGTTTGGGAATTCTGGTCCCACTTTGCAATTTGACAAGTCAATGACTTTTATTTGGAAAGGAGGAACCCAAGATGCACTAACATTTATAACAAGCACGTTCGATCTTAAAATCAACCGGGTCAAGCTGGTGAGATTTGCCAAGTGAAATTCGTTAACAACTCCATCCAATCGATTATTACTAAAGTCTATCAGCTCTAGATTGGATAGCTGCCCAATACTTTCTGGAATGTTCCCGCTCAAATTATTAGAAGAGAGGTCCAAAAGTCTCAGAGATGATAATTGACCGATGGTAGAAGGAATAGGACCTGAAATTGACAAATGTGAAAGCGAAAGGAATTTGAGAACTCTAATGAATAACAATTCATATAACATGCATATAACATGCATATAACATGCATAATGAATTTGGAATGTCACCATTGAGGTTATTTACAAAAAGTGATACCAACTTTAATCGTGGCATCTTTTTTGGATAATTCCATATATGTTACCTTTGAGCATATTGCCCGAGAGATCTAACAATTCAATATTAGATAAAATGTCAAATAGCCTATGGAGAACTTTACCTGAGATGCTAGCATTTGACATGTACAATCCCAAAATGTTCCTCTGAGTTCGAAGCCAGTTTGGGAATTCCGGTCCCACTTTGCAATTTGACAAGTCAATGACTTTTATTTGGAAAGGAGGAACCCAAGATGCACTAACATTTATAACAAGCACATTTGATCTTAAAATCAACCGGGTCAAGCTAGTGAGATTTGCCAAGTGAAGTTCATTAACAACTCCATCCAATCGATTATTATTAAAGTCTATCAGCTTTAGATTGGATAGCTGCCCAATACTTTTTGGAATGTTCCCGCTCCAATTATTAGAAGAGAGGTTCAAAAGTCTCAGAGATGATAATTGACCGATGGTAGAAGGGATAGGGCCTGAAATTGACCAATGTGAAAGCGAAAGGAATTTGAGAACTCTAATGAATAACAATTCATATAACATGCATAATGAATTTGGAATGTCACCATTGATGTTATTTACAGAAAGTGAGATCAACTTTAATCGTAGCATCTTTTTTGGATAATTCCATATATGTTACCTTTGAGCATATTGCTCGAGAGATCTAACAATTCAATATTAGATAAAACGTCAAATAGCCTGTGGAGAACTTTACCTGAGATTCTAGCATTTGACATGTTCAATCCCAAAATGTTCCTCTGAGTTCGAAGCCAATTTGGGAATTTTGGTCCCACTTTGCAATTTGACAAGTCAATGACTTTTATTTGGAAAGGAGGAACCCAAGATGCGCTAACATTTATAACAAGCTCGTTCAATCTTAAAATCAACCAGGTCAAGCTGGTGAGATTTGCCAAGTGAAGTTCATTAACAACTCCATACAATCAATTATTATTAAAGTCTATCAGCTCTAGATTGGATAGCTGCCCAATACTTTTTGGAATGTTCCCGCTCAAATTATTAGAAGAGAGGTCCAAAAGTCTCAGAGATGATAATTGACCGATGGTAGAAGGAATACAACCTAAAATTGACCAATGTGAAAAAGAAAGATATTTGAGAACGCTTAATGAATAACAAATCATATAACATGCATATAACATACATAATGAATTTGGATCGTCAACATTGAGGTTATTTGAAAAAGTGAAACCAATTTTAATTGTGGCATCTTTTTTCCCCATAATTTTGAAATTGTTACCTCTGAGCATATTGCCTGATAGATCTAACAATTCAATATTAGATATAATGTCAAGTAACCAATGGGGAACTTCACCTGAGATGCTAGCATTCGACATGTACAATACCGAAATGTTCCTTTGAGTTTGAAGCCAGTTTGGGAATTCTGGACCCACTTTGCAACTTGACAAGTCAATGAATATTATTTGGAAAGGAGGAACCCAAGATGCGCTTACATTTATAACAAGCTCATTTGATTGTAAACTCAACTGGGTCAAGCTAGTGAGATTCGCCAAGTGAAGTTCGTTAACAACTCCATGCAATCGATTATTACCAAAGTGCATCAGCTCTAGATTGCGAAGCTGCCCGATACTTTCTGGGATGTTCCCACTCAAATTGTTATAAGAGAGGTCCAAATGTCTCAGAGATGCTAATTGACCGATAGTAGAAGGAATACGACCTGAAATCGAGTTATGTGAAAGAGAAGTGAATTCGAGATGTTTGAAATTCCCACATTGATTGGGCAAATGACCATTGAAATTATTGTTCCCGAGTCTTAGATACTTTTAGATGCCTCAATTCACTAAGAGAAGGATCTATCTTACCTCCCAGACCACGACCAGTTAGATTGAGCTGCGAGACATGACTAGTCCTGTGGTTGCATTTGACTCCTTCCCACTCACAACAATGTTTGCCAGTCCACGACAACAAATTTCTTGAAGGATCAATGAGATCCTGCTTGAACTTCAAAAGAGCTTCCCTCTCAGCGCCAATACAGCTTACATTGGTTAAGGCATGGGGATAACAGAATTCCAAGGCTTGAAAGACAAAGAGTGCATGCAAGAGCGTAGGCACGAAGTTTGTGTAGAAGTAGGACGCCATTGTGCTTTAAAATGAACCTGACAACTTCCTTTTATAATGGCTAAGCGACGCATCCTTCAAGAAATATGATCTTTTTTAATTCACAAAAAATGTAGAGAAAGAAATAAGGAGAAATTAACGTCTTTTCTGAGTCCATCCTCTGATCGCTAGCCACCTAAAGTGACTTATGAAGATTCCAAGTCGTGCGTTGCAAGGCGCGTCAAGTGGTCAATAAAGCAAGTAAACTTTGGTTGGGGCCCCACCAAAGAAAACTTTGGCTGAAAGATGTCGTAGACAATGGAAACCTTCGAAAAGAAATGTGTTTGGACTTTAAAAACATAAATCCAAATTATTATCAAACGCACGATGTTAATTAAATTTAAATTTTGAACGTGGAAGACTATGTGGGATACACGTGAATTACCTTGATATTTTTAATTCAAGGTTTTGTCGATAATGAAAAATTTCTTATTACAATACAAAATATAGCAAGCATTGGTATTCATATAATTGTTTTGCAAAAATGTATTACTGAAATCCCCCACTAGATTTGCTTCACATATGATAGAGATGAGTTCAGGTACGACCTTTTAAATACGTTAGTTAAAAAAGTAAATAACTGTCCATTGACCACGTGAGATAGAGAATAGCAAGAAAATATATTCTCCGCATTTGCGTCCGTTTCTTTTAATTCTTTTGGACATTTATGAATATGAGGTTCAAATTGGAGGCGCTTGAAACTCTCATTGTTCAATATCATGAAAAATTGGGATTGAGTCGGAGGTCCAAGTGGAATAGATAGTGGCGATGGTAATGAGTAGCCTCCAAAATATGTAGACAACATACACCAATTGATTCGGTACGACAAGTTTACGGAGATGCTCATCAAGCAGTGCCTAGAAACCTATATGGTCCTTGATTTGTAAGAAGAAGACCACCCCACAACCTTTTGTTAGGTCTTGGTCTTCATCTATGAGTACATTGATAGAATTGACGAAGACAACGTCGACATTTTGAAATGTTGGAAAGAAGATCCACCATTTTTCCAATTTTTCCACTGTGGCTCTTGATTTACTGACCCATTAGCGTCTATGTGACGTTCACTTTCTAAATTGGTTTCAGCTCAAGATTAGACTTGCTAGTGTCTCAAGTTTTTCAAGAGTTCAACTTCCCACCAATAATTGTCAGATACATCAAGGAATTTAAGCCGTTCATTAATTTTTAGAATGTCCAACCCAAAATTTAAGTTGCTTTAGTGTAAATAAAGAGTACATAAACTCATGGAATTTGATACACAGGGTGGATACATACGTGAAATAAAATCAAGCAGAAGCTGACTCTAATGTCATATTAGAAAGTCAACGGGAAAGCATGGAGAGAGATCACGTGTGTATAAAAACTTTCAACAATTTTCAATGTTGGTTTCGGGATGTGCCTTGGAGAACACTTTTAACAATGGCCGGCAACCTTCATTGGTCACTGGGCGAGGGCCAACGACCTCTGCCGGCCACTATCGAGGCCATGGACTGGCGGAGGGAAAGAAGAAAAAGGAAAAGAGGAAAAAGGAAAGAAAAAAAAATGGAAAAAAAATTAAAAATTAAAAAAAATTGTAAAAATTATTCACCTTAGTGTCGATCATGCCACATAAGACGGCTAGTGTGCACGTTAGCAATTTCCAACCAAAATTGGTTGTAAGACTACATTGGAGAATTATCAAAATGTTTAGAATTAAGTTCGCCAAATCGAAAGGTTTGTGATTGAATTGACATCCGTACAATATATTTAAGACATTTTCAATAAATTTCCCAAAAGCTAGTGCAGGATGCCATAGTTATTCGCAATTTCCCAACTAAGGTTTTGATGAATTCATAAGTGCTAGGTTTGGGTCAAACGGATCTATTGGTTTGATTGTGACATCCCGATTTTTCCAATTTTATTTTTAGTAAATTGAGACGAGCATTTCATCTGCACGCATATAGTTCCTTTCCTTGAGTTGGCCACTCATGTGAAAACCAGCCCATCAGTGAAGTCGGTAAGAGATTTTAATGCATCGACTCGAGAATTTGACCAGAAACGACCTTTCGACCGAGCTAATCCGCAAGGGTCATTATGGCACGATTAAAAATCGATTAGAAGCCGGAGATAGGTCGGCTCGACAGAGGCATGTGATCGAGTGTGGGTGATTCCACCCGATCACACTATTCTTGTCGGTCGGCACTGGACCGACTTTTCTGTCGATTGGGTCCCCTGTGTTCGTATTTGAAACCTTGAGATTTCCACGACAACCGAGGGTCGCTAATGTGTCAAAGATGTACATTGTGGCTTGAGATTTATCAACCATAGGTCGAATTGCATAAAAACTTCTAAAAGCTAACCGGTAGGTCAGGACGCGCTAATATCGTGCCAGAATGAAATTAACCGTGAAATTGTGACTGAATTAAGAAATTGGAAGTCCTGGGGTGTCACATACCTTATGAGGATCATGTATTAATTTTATGGATTTTAATTGGGCTCAATTGGACGAGAATTGATTGGAATTGAGAAATTTAAGGTACGAGATTTTATGCCCCGGCGGAAAATGAAATTTGGACCCATTGGACTAAGGTTGTGGGAGGTTGGAGTGAGTGGAGTGTGACATCACAAGTGATGTCATGGTGGGCCAATTTGTGGAATTTAAGAAAGATAAAAAGAAAAGAAAATGGCCCTGCTCTCTCTTCCCTCTTTCTTCTTCTTCTTCTTCTTCCCCCGTTGGTTTTCTCCTCCATCTTCCTTCTCCTTTGAGCTTCAAAACCAGCAACCAAAGAGGAGCTTGGAAGGGGACCAGCCGCCGCCGGACCGCCGTCGCCGCCCGTCGCCGCGCGACGCCCGTGCCCGCGCGCCGCGACGCCCGCGCCCGCGCGCCGTCCGCTCGCGCGCCATCCGCCCGTCGCCGCCCGGCCCTTCGCCGCCCCCGCCGCCGTCCGTCGCTGCGCCTCGCGCCGCCGCTTCTCCGCCTCCCCACGCCCGAGCCGCCCCTTCTTCCCCTCCGTTCGGCCATAGACGGAGCTTGAAATTCCAGCCAAGATCTGGAACTTTGGGGCTCGGTTTGGCCAACTTCCCGCCCGGTTGCTCGGCCCGCCTTGAGGAAAGTCGATCCTCGCGTCGGCCCCGTCATTTTGGCGTGCTTGGCTCGCTAATCCGGTGAGTTTAGCTCACTAAATCTTGATTAGAGGGTTAATGATGCCCTAAGTGTGCTTAGTTTAAGTTAAGTGAGTTTATGTGGATTGATTAGTTTATTTGATTGAGGATTAGATTAGGGTGTTTAATTAAGTTAAATTGTGTTTAGTTTAAAGTTAAGTAGGTTTATTTTTAATATAAGCCTTGATGTGACATAATGGGTTTTATTTTTGATTTATTTAATTGTTTCGAAATTCTGGAATTAAATAATATATTATATTCCGAAAATCATTAAAATATTATTTATAAAAAAAAACTCGAAAAATTATTTTTGACCCCAATTTCTTAGAATTTCGTGCCGATCGTCGCTGTGCACTTAGAATTTGAATTTGATGAATGGATGTGGCAAATTGAGTGTCGATTATTATTATTAAAAAAACTCGAAAAATTATTTTTGACCTCAATTGCTTAAAATTTCGTGCTGATCGTTGATGTGCAATTAGAATTTGAATTTGAGGAATGGATGTGGCAAATTGAGTGTTGATTATGATAAATAGGGTTTTTGGCCATAAAAACCCAAGTGTTGCATTTTGATGCAGAAATTTAATTGTTAAGGGCTACTATTGAAATTGGAGTATGTGAATGAAATGTGGAATGTCCGAAAGTCATTAATGATTTGTCGTGTGCTGGTTGATAGGCTCGGGTCGCAGTAGTGGCTAGGCCGACTGGACCTGTATTCTTTGTGGATTGCCGTCAATGTGTGACGTGGCTCGGTCGCGTAGTGGCTAAGCCGACCGGACCCGTATTCTTTGTGGATTGCCATCAGTGTAGTGACGTGGCTCGGATCACAGTAGAGGCTAGGCCGACTGGATCTATGCTCCTTCGGGAATGCCGTCGACGTAGTGACAAAGCCGCGCTCCATGAGGGGGGAGGCGATGCTTGACATGAGTGTCAGAAAATAGCTGAATTGCGAGTAGGCTATGCCCTTGTGTGGCAGTGAATAATAATTGGAATGCGTGTCGAGTGCATTTATGATTTCTATGAAAGTGTTGGCATTCCAATTGTTTGAATTCTTATTACTATATGAGTTTATGTGATATAAATTGTGCTAACCTGCAGGAAGGAATTAAGACGAGGTAAGTCTTCTGTGTGATGTGGCTAGGCCACCCTGGATGTATTTGCTTTCTAATAGGGGTTTAGGGGGTTGAACTTGCTGAGACGATGTCTCACCCCGTTGTGGGCCAAAATTTTTCAGGACCGTAGATAGAGGAATCATCACCTCTGGAGACTGTCCAGACTGAAGTGGGATCGAAGAGCATGTTCGACTAATAGTCCTAGGACCGTTTATTCTTTTGGTGAATTGATCCCCTTTTTGTAAACTGACCCCTTTTTGGTATATATGTAAGCCCTTGGGAGGTGGTTTGTTTATGAAAGTATGTTTGGTTGTGATTGTAATTATTTCTTGCTTTCCTATCTCGTGAGTTTTTGTCAGGGGTTAATTAACACGTTCCGCATGCGCATAATGAATTAATTGGGTCGGTGACACTACCTGGGAATGTCGCATTTGTATGACCATGGTGGGATGTTCACATGTCTCGGGGTTCGGGACGTGGCATTGATTCACAAGGAAAATTTACTCAATCTTTTCTATATTCTAAAGCATGATTAAGTATTTCCAACTCAATGCCCTTCAAGACTTGTCCGGTCAACCCATCAAGTACAATGAGACTTCAAAGTCTTTATGTCGTTTATTATTTTGTACTTAAACCTTTCAACAATCTAACTACAACCTATTTTATCTGCCAATGTAGAAAATTTCTATTTGCAACCAAATTGTAAGTTGAGATAGAAAATCCAATAAGGAGTCTATAGGGTAAATTGTCAAGCAATGTGGGACCATATTTCAATACATCCTCTCACTTGTAAGCGGGATTAAAAGCAACATGTAAAATTTGATTGATGATGATGGACACACATATGCAAAGGAGATAGCTATTAGGTTACATAAATATAAAGAGCATACACAACCCATCGTCAAGCAATGTGGATGATATTTCAACAATTGTTTTTACTATTGCACCTATCATTTTTTGTACATGCCGGTTGGTAAGGCAATCCTGTAGTCATGCCAAGACTAACGCCATATGCGGCATATCTTAATGAGTGATGATAACTTGATTTTCATATGTATCGCACGATTTGTGGAGCTTGTGCAAAAAAAAAAAAAAAAAAAAAAAAAAAGAAAAAAGAAACCCTTTCAGACAAGGGATCTCATAAATTACTCTACGAGGTCAATCTCTATAATAATAACAAAAGAGCACACACTATGTGCATGAAAAAAGAGCAAAACTTGAATCATGTGAAGAAGGTACTATATTTATGGATTTGAGTAACTGTAGAGTATAAATTCACATTATTATGAAATGCACAACGTTAATTAAATTGGTTCCAGCTCAAGCTTAGTACTTGCTAGTGTCTCAAGTTTTTCAAGAGTTCAACTTCCCGCTTATAATTGTCAGAGACATCAAGGAATTTAAGCTGTCTGTTAATTTTTAGAATGTCCAACCCAAAACTTAAGTTACTTTAATGTAAATAAAGAGGACATTAACTCGTGGAATTTGATACATGAGGTGGACACATACATAAAATAAAATCAAGTAGAAGTTGACTTTGATATTATATTAGAATGTCAACATGAAGGCATGGAGAGAGATCACGTGTATAAAAACTTTCAATAATTTTCAATGTTGGTTTTGGGGATGTGCCTTGGAGAACACTTTCAATGATGGCTTGCAACCTTCATTGGCCACTGGGCAAGGGCCAACATCGAGGCTGTGGATCGATGAAGGGAAATAATAAAAAGGAAAAAAGGAAAGAAGAAAAAGGAAAGAAAATAAAACAGAAAAATAAAAAAAATTAAAATTAAAATAATTGTAAAAATTGTTCATATTAGTATCAATCATGCCACATAAGACGGGCAGATGCATATCAGCAATTTCCAACTAAAATTGATTGTAAGACTACACTGGTGAATTATTAAAATGTTTAGAACTAAATTGGCCAAATGGAAAGGTTTGGGATTGAATTGGCATCCATACAACAAACTTAAGACATTTTCAATAAATTTCCCAAAAGCTATTGCATAATGCCATAATTCTTCGCAATTTCTCAACTAGGGTTTTGATGAATACATAAGTGCTAGGTTTGGGTCAAACGGATCCGTTGGTTTGATTCACAAGGAAAAGACACTCAATCTTTTCTATATCCTAAAGCATGATTCAATATTTCCAACTTAATGCCCTCCAAGACCCGTATGTCAACCTATCAAGTACAATGAGACTTCAAAGTCTTTATGTCGTTTATTATTTTGTACTTTAAACCTTTCAACAATCTAATTACAACCTATTTTATCTGCCAATGTAGAAAATTTCTATTTGCAACCAAATTGTAAGTTAAGACAGAAATCCAATAAAGAGTCTATTGGTCAATTGTCAAGCAATGTGGGACCATATTTCAACACATCCTCTTGCTTGTAAGCCGGATTGGAAGAAACATGTGGAATTTGACCAATGGGGATGGACACACATATGCAAAGGAGATAAAACTAGCTATTATGTTACATGAATATAAAGAGCATATACGACCCATTGTCAAGCGATGTGGACAATATTTCAACAATTGTTCTTACTATTGTGCCTATCATTTTTTGTGTGTGCCGGTTGGTAAAGCAATCTCATAGTTATGCCAAAAAAAAAAAAATCATTTTCAGACAAGGGACCTCATAAATTGCTCTATGAGGTCAATCTCTATACTAATAACAAAGAGCGCACACCATATGCGTGAAAAAAAGAACAAAACTTGAATCATGTAAAGAAGGTACTATATTTATGGATTTGAGTAACTTTAGAGTATAAACTCACATTATTATCAAATGCACAACGTCAATTAGATTCACATTTTGAATGTGAAGACTATATGGATTGCATGTAAATTACTTTGATATTTTGAATGTGAAGACTATATGAGTAACTTTAGACTATATGTGATGTTCAATTTCTAAATTGGTTCCAACTCAAACTTGGACTTGCTAGTGTCAAGTTTTCAAGAGTTCAACTTCCCGTCAATAATTGTTAGAGACATCAAGGAATTTAAGTTGTTCATTAATTTTTAGAATGCCCAACCCAAAACTTAAGTTGCTTTAATGTAAATAAAGAGCACACAAACTCGTGGAATTCGATACACAAGGTGGACACATACATAAAATAAAATCAAGTAGAAGTTGACTTTGATATCATATTAGAAAGTCAACGCAAAAGCATGGAGAGAGATCACATGTGTATAAAAACTTTCAACAATTTTCAATGTTGGTTTGGGAATGTGCCTTGGAGAAAACTTTCAATGATGGCTCGCAACCTTCATTGGCCACTACGCGAGGGCCCGCGACCTCGGCCGACCACTATCGAGGCCGTGCATTGGCAGAGGGAAATAAGAAAAAGGAAAAAGGAAAAAAGAAAGAAAATAAAAACGGAAAGAATAAAAATAACTTAAAAATTTAAATTAGCTATAAAAATTGTTCAAGTTAGTGTCGATCGTGCCACATAAGATGACCAACGTGCACGTTAGGATTTTCTAACCAAAATTGGCCGTAGGACCACATTGACAAATTATCAAAATGTTTAAAACTAAATTGGCTAAATCGAAAGATTTGGGATTGAATTAGCATTAGTACAATAGATTTAAGAAATTTTCAATAAATTTCCCAAAAGCTAGTGTGGCATTGCCATGATTGTTCGCAATATCCCAACTTAGTTTCAATGAATACATAAGTGCTAGATTTGGTTAAACGGATCTCTTGATTTGATTCACAAGGAAAAGGCACTCAATCTTTTCCATATCCTAAAGCATGATTCAATATTTCTAAGTCAATGCCCTCCAAGACCCGTCCGATCAAGCCATCAAGTACAATGGGACTTCAAAGTCTTTATGTCATTTATTATTTTGTACTTTAAAACCTTTCAACAATCTAATTACAACCTATTTAATCTGCCAATGTAGAAAATTTCTATCTGCAACTAAATTGTAAGTTGAGATAGAAAGTCCAATAAAGAGTCTATAGGGTAAATTGTCAAGCAATGTGGGACCATATTTCAACACATCCTCTCACTTGCAAGCCGGATTAAGAGCAACATGTAGAATTTGACTGTTGGGGATGGACCTACATATGCAAAGGAGATAGCACTAGCTATTAAGTTACATGAATATAAAAAGCATACACGACCCATTGTCAAGCGATGTGGATGATATTCGTACAATTGTTCTTACCATTGTGCATATCTTTTTTGTACATGCCAGTTGGTAAAGCAATCCCACAGTCATGCAAGGATTAATGCCATCTACGGCATATCCTAATGAGTGATGATAACTTAATTTTCACATGTATCGCACGATTTGTGGATATTGTGCAAGAAAACCCTTTTCAGACAAGGGTCCTCATAAATTGCTCTACGAGGTCAACCTATGTACTAATAACAAAAGAGCCCACACCATGTGCATGGAAAAAGAACAAAACTCGAATCATGTAAAAGAAGCAAAACTTGAATCATGTAAAGAAGGCACTGTATTTATGGATTTGAGTGACTTTGGAATATAAATTCACATTACTATCAAATGCACAGCATTAATTAAATTCAAATTTTGATTGTGAAAATCATATGGATTGCACGTAAATTACTTTGATATTTTCAATTCAAGGTTTTATCAATAATGTAAATTACTTATGACAATACATATAGCAAGCATTGTTGTTTATGAAGTTATTGTGCAAAAGTATATTATTCAAATCTCACAGTGAATTATGCTTCACATATAACAGAGATGAGTTGAGGTACGTGCCATTCAAATATAGTAATTAGAAGGGTAATTGCTTGTCCATTGACCACATAACAAAGAGAACATATGCTCCGCAATTAGCACTATGAAGGCGAAGTTCCTCTAATATTGAAAGACATTCTCTCTCTCTCTCTCCATCCAATGTTTTGACCTTGACATTCAAATTGAAAGGGCCCGAAGTTTTTTTTTTTGGTCAGTTCTACTCTATTCTTACTATTCTAACTCTCACTTTCAGACTTTTGCCATGCCTCCTTACAGGACATGGGAGTCGAAACCCACATTTGAAACTAAATCGTCCCCATCCCAACTCCCCCCGAAAATGTGGAAATTCGAACCCTCTACCTCTCCTTTCTATGTTCAAAGGGTGGCCATTAAGGCAAACTCCAGTGGTTAAAAGGCCCGAAGTTCTCATTGTTAAATATCACGAAAATTTGTGACAAGGTAAGGAGGTTCAAGTGGAATGGATTTTGGTGAAGGTGATGAGTCAACTCCAGAACATGCCTGCTGCACATGCCAAATCGATTCGATATGACAAGTTTTAACCCATGGACGAAGATGGCGCTCTTCTAAAAATTGTATGGTTTTTGCTTCTTAAGAAGAGGAACAGCCCTTGCCTTTTACTAGGTCTTGGTCTTCATCTACCAATAAGTGGGTCACTTACTTGGGAACAAGCTTTCTGCTCCTGGTCGAAAAAGATGAGAGCCACTAGCTTCACCGTGGTTCGTGACTTACTGACCCCAACAGTGCCTACGGTACTATTGGAGTCCATGTGCAGTACTAGCTAACAGATATACAATAGGTCTAGCTTCTCTACGAAAATTTAAAAATGACTGTTGTGAAGCATGATTGATTTTTATAAGTCCAGATGAATGTGCCTAACATGAACTAGAGGACAACGATGACATCATATCATCCAAATCATAAAAAGGGACACGGCTCAAAAGATATATATAATTTTATTTTTCATAATATGTGAAATTGTACTTGTATTATAATTTACTTTAAGTGGATGAGTGGTTTTCATTCATTTCCATCAATGGTCATTAGGAAATTTTTGAAATTTCTTTTAAGAAACTTCGATTGTGCCCAGCATGACCTATTGCCTAGCCCTACTGGTGTGTGGATTTCTATCTCCCCTAATTCTCTCTTTTCATTGATGATATTGGAAGCGCAAGTTGATAATGCTAGTACGTACACTTAGAGGGGGGTGAATAGGTGTTCAAAAAACTTTTTCGCAGGACTTAGAAGAATATGTTTTATGGATAGTAAAGTAAGACTCAACTATTAAATAGATGAATAACACGAAAGCGTAAATAGGAAGTTCATGGATTAGAGAAGATGAACACAGAATTTATAGTGGTTCGGCTTATTCCAAGCCTACGTCCATTCTCCCGCACTGACAGCCCACCGGCTGGATTTCACTATGAATCAAAAGAGTTGTTACAATATCACGTCCTTGATTCCACAATGTAGAAACTCAGCTACACTTCTTCAAGGTCTCACAAGTATTTAATCTCTCTTTTGAATACAAGTTTCGCTCAACAGTTGAATCAACAAAGAACAAGGAGCTTTAGACTTTGGAATTTTTTTATCACACACTCTCTCGAATAACTAGAGCTTCTCCTTTTTATACTCCTCCATGCCTTCATACCCGTTGGCACTTTCTAAAGGAGTTCCTCCATCAAACCGTTGGATAGAATCAATTAAGAAGATCTTCGAGTTACTTAAGGAAAGAAATGATAGCCCATCAATCCTGCTCGCCTATACAATCATGATCTAAGTTTCCATAAGTAGAACATTCCAAGTATACCTTGTCAATCAATCAATCTAACTTATTCGAGTCAAGATAAAAATGAATAAGAAGATCTTTAAATGCTATCTCCAACCGTAAAAGACTTCTTTAACCGCTTGAAATAAATCTTTAAATAAATCCTTGATACTGAATAGATCTTCTTCAACGGTCTAGATACTGTCAATGAAGGCAGACTTTAAATCTTGAATCTGATGGTCTTCAGACTTTGACGATAGAGTCTTCAAGTCTTCAGACTAGACTGATGGAAACGTTTTGTCAACATTGAAATATATAATGAAGTTTTCTCCAACAATCTCCCCATTTTTTATGGTGACAAAAATTTCCTGCAGATTTGGAAAAAATTTGACCTGCAAAACAATACTCAAGCAAACAAGAATACGATATCTCATAAACAATAATTGAGTTGAAGATAGTATCAAATCTGCATCCACAGGAAATTGGTTAGTCCTGTACAAACAACTATCTCATACCAATATCGTATCAGGTATGCTTAGGATACTGTAAAGCAATAACATAAACAAACATAATTTGCAATTCAAAAGTCACACCAGATAAAAGTTTAAAGTCAGAGAAATAAGTCTGTTCAAACAAAACAAATCTGCAAATCTCTCCCCCTTTTTGTCAGCATTAAAAAGGTAGAGACAAAACAAGAATTGATTTAAAATGAATTAAGATGATTTGGGAACGCGAATAAGTTGGAAATCTTCCATTGACTTGACTGTTTCCTCCAGCTTCCTCATATCCTCCTTCGGATGAGCTAAATCTTCACCCTTGGCAGTTGCTTGAATTTGAAGATTAAGAGCCTGAACTTGATTGATCAACGATTCTGAAGAGGCTTTATAAGCATTCTGCATGTTCTGAAATTCGCATCCCAAGGCATAAATCGACCTCTCAACTCCATGAGAATATCAACCAGTCTTCGAAAGTCTGCGGAGTTGTTTGTTTGAGTGCTTGCCTCGGCATGGTCAGATAAAGGCACATCCAAATTCGGAGAAGATACCTCATGACATTCTTCAGGAAAGTGAGAGGCATACACATCTTCTAGATTGGCAGGAGAACGACTAATGTCATCACTAGTAAAAGCAAGAGAAGGAGTACCTCTTTTCTCTGCAGCTCCCCGTGTTCGTGCCTTCTGGGTGGAGAAAAGTACTCTTCCCCCGCTCAACTTCCTCTGCAGTGACAAGACGATCTTGTTCTCCTTGATTCTCCTGATTTTCGTCTTCTTTTTCCTCTGTCTCCTTCCTCCTTGTTTCCCTCTCTTCACTCATTTCCTCGGTCTCTTCTGGTCTTTGTCTAAACTTCGTTTCTAGAACAGAACGCTGCAAATTTCTCAAAGCAAAAGCAGAGATGGTAACATCATCATCATCATCATCTTCTTCGTCCCCGCAAGATGATTGCTCTTCTTCTTTTAGTTGGAGCCACACCGCTCCTTTCCTTTCCGTTTTGCAGCAACAGAGTCTTGACGAATTTGTTGAGGAGTCTTTTCTTTGAACTTCTCCAGAGCCTTGTTCAGCTCCTTCAGATGCATTTTAGAAATCATCTTCAGCCCTACCACCATTTGTTCGCACGATCGAACACACAGAATTCTTGGAGGCTGGATGTTGAAATGTCTAAAAAGCTTTGTAACAAGTGCTTAGTAGGGAAGCCGACCCTTGTCTTTCAACATCGATTTGTACATGTGAAACATAATAGCATGTGGTAGAGAGAATTTTTTACCAGCATTGATGGCGTACATCAGTGTTGCTTCTGAATTGGAGACATCAGTTTTCAATGTGGACTTTGGTCTAAGACAATTGATCACAATTTTGTGAAGCAGGATATTCGAAGCATTCATCCTTGAATAAGAAATCCATCCTTGAATAAGAAATCCGTCCTTCTGCCATTCCATCTCAAACAACCTCCACTGTCACACGGCCAGTAGATACACTAATTGATTGAAATGAACCTCTCTCAACTCCAATCACATCAGCTAATATGTCCATATCCACCACAAAGTCCTTATCTTTAACACTGAAGGAGAAACTGTTCGCATTCAGAAAGCTTAGATTTAAATAAAAATAAGCAGTGAGTTCTGGATGGGCTACTGTCGAATCAGAACAGAAACGTTCAAGCTGAAGTAAAGTGAACTTCTCTCGCAACTTCACATTCAGGGAGTTAAGAAAATCAAAATCCACACTCCTTGGATTCTTCACTCCTCGTTTCAATAACTTAGAATAAATCTGCTTATGTTCTTCAGAACGAAACAGATCTGAACTTGGTTGACGTACATCTACAGCAATACCCATTCTTGGCTTGAAATTAGTAAACAGTTTTTCATCATCATTGCTATATGGCTGACTAACTCCTCCGAAACGAGGATCACTTGGGAAATTTGCAAAGGCCCTATCTGCAGAGCCAACAGGAGCAATTCCCAAATGTTCCATTGTTTGCAAAAAGTGGGTTTCATTTCTATAACCCTTCTCTTTCAGAAATTCATCGATAATAGTTATTAGAGAGCCTCCATCCTTTAAAGCCGAATAAAGTTTGAAATTAAAGGCAGGCTTTTGAGTTCTTATAGGTTCAGCATCTTCGATAACTTCCTCCGTTCGTTGCTGAACATTCTAAGGTCTAGCCTGAAGAGATTGACGCGGTTGAGAATGTTGTGGGCTCTGCTGTTCCCTTGGAGAATCTTCTTGCTCAGCAAGGTCAAAATGCATAGGACCCTCACCCATATGCTATGGTCCCCTGCTTGCGATCCTTGAAGACTTTCTTTGGAAAGACATTGTCACAGTCTTTGAGGATTTCCAAGCTCGACTCGTGAGAAAGATGAAAACTTTGAGGATTAAAGTAGAGAGTAAAAGTGAGAAAATGGAGTTATGTGCTTTTAGGGTTTGCGAGTAAAAGGAAGAAGAAGAAGAACAGTATATATAAGGTAATTGAATCGGGGGAATACGAATCGTCACAAAAAAAAATTGTCTTTTCAAAAAATAACTGCCTTTTTGAAAACAAATAACTGCTAAAAGAAATAACTTCTTTTTCAAAGAAAATTTAGAAAGATAAAGACAATCAATTACAGATATATAGGCTTACCTTTCTAAAGATAAATTAAATCAACTTACGCCGTGATCCAAGATCATCTCGGGTCTCGAGTGTCTTTTGGGTATCTTTATCTCTAAGTCTGAGCTTCTTCAGACTTTATAACATTAAGCTTGTATCGAATAGATTCAAATTGACTTTTCTCCAGAGGTTTTGTAAAGATGTCCGCCAGTTGATTTTTTGAATCGATAAATTGAATCAGTATCTCTCCATTTTGAACATGATATGTTATAAAGTGATGTCGAATCTCTATATGCTTTGCTCTTGAATGAAGTACTGGATTCTTGGTGAGGTTGATTGCACTTGTATTATCACATTTAATCTCAGTACATGAGTCTTCAATTCCAAAGTCTCTTAACTATTGTTTTATTCATAGGATTTGAGAACAACAGCTTCCAAGAGCTATATATTCTGCTTCTACTATTGAAAGAGCAACCGTACTTTGCTTTCTAGAGAACCAGGATACCGTCCTGTTTCCAAGTAGCTAACAAGTGCCTGAGGTGCTTTTTCTATCAATTCTGCATCCAGCAAGATCTGCATCTGAGTATCCAAGAAGAGTAAAATCTCCCATTTTTGGATACCATAGACCTAACGACGAGGTTGTTGCAACGTATTTGACAATGTGTTTTGCAGCACTTAGATGAGATTCTCTGGGATCTGATTGAAATCTAGCACACATACAAACACTAAACAAAATGTCAGGTCTAGAAGCAGTAAGATAGAGAAGTGATCCAATAATACTTCTGTATCACTTCTGATCAACTTTCTTTCCTTCTTCATCCTTGTCCAGCTTCGAGGAACTTGACATTGGTACATCAGTTTTCTTGCAGTTCTCCAAACTGAACTTCTTAACAAGTTCCTTAGCATATTTTTCTTGATGAATAAAGATTCATTCCTTCAATTGTTTCACTTGTAGTCTAAGAAAGAAAGATAATTCACCCATCATGCTCATCTCGAATTCTTCCTGCATAGACTTAGAAAATTTCTTACACAAATTTTTATTAGTAGATCCAAAAACAATGTCATCAACATATATTTGAACGATTAGAAAATCTTTACCTTCTCTTTTAATAAAGAGAGTAGTGTCTATTTTACCTTTCACAAAATCACTCTGGATTAGGAATTTGCTTAACCTTTCATACCAAGCTCGAGGTGCTTGCTTTAATTCATATGGAGCTTTCTTCAGTCTGAATACATAGTCTGATCTTCTTGAGTCTTCAAAACCAGGCGGTTGTTCCACATAAACTTCCTCTTGAATGAATCGATTTAAGAATACACTTTTGACGTCCATTTGAAACAGCCTGAAATTTTTATAGCAAGCAAAAGCAAGTAATAAACGAATTGCTTCTAACCTTGCCACTGGTGCGTAAGTCTCATCATAGTCTATCCCTTCTTCTTGCGTATATCCTTTGGCCACGAGTCTTGCTTTGTTTCTTATGACTTTCCCTTTTTCGTCCATCTTGTTTCTGAAAACCCATTTAGCACCGATAATAGATTTACCTTTTGGTTTAGGAGTTAATTCCCAAACATCATTGATGCTGAACTATCTGAGCTCTTCCTGCATAGCTTCAATCCAGCTTTCATATGATAAAGCTTCCTCTATACTTTTGGGTTCTATTTCAGAAATAAGAGCGATAGCGCTAGACTCTTCATGTCTTTTGGATCTTGTATGCATTCCTTCATCAATGTTACCAATGATGAGTTCTTTGGGATGACCGGACTTGTGTTTCCAGTTCTTTGGTAGGTCGGACAATTTGTTCATCTTTTTCTTCATTTGAGTCTTCAAGATTCGTTCGTTGTTGACCTTCTATAGTCCGAGCTACTCCAGAGGAATTGGAATTTGTAGAGTCTGGATTGAGCTCAAATTCTTCAGGTTGAATTGGAACCAATTGATTTTGTGTAAAGTCTTGGAATTTGACATTCATTGACTCTTCCACAGATTGAGTTTTCTTGTTGTATACTCTGTAGGCTTTGCTGGTTGTTGAATATCCAAGGAGAATTCCTTCATCTGACTTTTCTTCAAACTTACCAACACGATCATTTGCATTTTCAAGATAAAACATTTGCAGCCAAACACATGAAAATATGACACAATTGGCTTTTTTCTATTGAACAACTCATAAGGAGTTTTCTCCAGAATAGGCCTTAAGAATACTCTGTTAATGATATAACATGCTGTAGACATAGCTTCAGCCCAAAAACGAGATGAAATGTTACTTTCTATTAAAAGAGTTCTTGCCATTTCTTACAAAGATCTATTTTTTCTTTCCACTACTCCATTTTGTTTAGGAGTGTATGGCGAAGAAAAAACATGCTTTAAACCACATTCATCACAGAAATTTGCAAAGTCTTGATTTTCGAACTCACCTCCATGGTCTGTCCGAATGCTTGTGATAGTGTATCCTTTCTCATTTTGAATTTTCTTAGCAAATTTTGAGAAGTGAAAGAAAGTTTCAGACTTACTTGATAAGAAGAATACCCAAGTATAGCGAGAATAGTCATCTACAATCACCAAGCAGTATTTCTTCCCACCAATGCTTTGTGTTCTAGTTGATCCAAAGAGACCCATATGCAGAAGCCGCAAAACATGATCGCTGAAACTTGATTTACAGGTTTAAAGGAATTTCTTACTGTTTGCCCGTAACACATGGTGTACATAATTAAATCTTTTGAAATCTTAGGTTGGGTAGTCCACGAACAAGTTTTTTGGAAGAGATCTTGGCTATCTCGATTCATACCGACATGGCCAAGTTTTCTCGTGCCATAGATTCTCTTCATCTTGAATGGAGATTAGACACTCGAGAGCTTTCGATTTGATAACAAGCAAATAGATGTTTCCATGCCTTCGACCGCAAAGGATTGAGACAAATCCTTACTAATTCCCGAACATGTGCCTTCTTGAAAGTTGATTTTGAAACCAAAGTGTCACACGCTTGGCTTATACTTAGAAGATTGTAGTTTAAGCCTTCCACCAAGGAAACATTGTTGATTGTTAGACTCCCAATCTTGACAGATTCAAGACCAGTGATTCTTCCTTTGCCATTTCCTCCAAAGGAAACTCTTCCACCATCTATTTGGGTAAGCTTTATGAAGTAATTTGAATTTTCTGTCATATGTTTCGAGCAGCCACTATTCAAGTACCACTTAATCTTTTTCTTGATAGTGACCTGCAATTATGCAAAAATTTCAAGTTTTCTTTGGTACCCACACTTTCTTGGGTCTAGGGGAGTTAGTTCCAAAAGTAGTCTTTGCCCGCTCTTAATGATTTCCGACTTTAGGACAATCCTTCTCAAAATGTTCCGAGCTGTTACACTTTGAACATTTAAGAGCACTTCGACCAACAGATTTTACAAATACTTTTTGAAAATGATTTCGTAAAAAGCTTTAGCGGTCTTTGTTTAATTCTTTCTTTTACATTTGAAAAATCAATTAAATTAACGATTTCGATGTCATTCCCAAACCCGATTTATGAAAATAAGGTCTTTGAATTGAAAGAATTTTATCAAGTTTTTCAAATCCATTTGAAAACCTTTTTGAAATATTTGTAATATCCTTTTTCAAGAGAATGTTTTCTTTTGAAAGAAACTCTTCATTTTCTTTTGAATTTTTAAACTTGTTGTTCGATTCTCAAATTCTTCTTTCGTAGAAGTTTCCTGTTGTCTTAGTATTGAATTTTCCTTTTAAGTTCAGAAATCCTTTTAAGAGATAGCTTTAGGCTAAGACAAAAATTCATCAATGTACTTTAAAACCTTAATGGGAATTTTAAAGTTACTTACCTTAATTTCCTTATCAGAATCTGAGTCTGATTCTGATTCTGAGTTCACCATCAGACAAATGTTGGCATACTCTTCATCACTCTCTTCACATTCTGTGTCGCTCTAAGTCTCTACTTTGAGAGCTTTCTTGAGTTTCTCTGTATTTCCTTTCTTTTTCTTCAGTAGAGGACAATTGGGTCTGATGTGTCCTTTCTTTTTGCATTTGAAGCAAACCACTTCCTTGTTGAACTCATTATCTTCTCGTTGCTTTATTCGAGATATTTGAGGATACCGCTTCCCTCCAGCTTGTACTTTCTTCCCCTTTTGTTCAACTTTCTGAATTTTCTTATCATGAGTGCCAATTCATCATCGTCCAGAACGTCTTCAGTATCTGTAACATAAGAATCATCATTAGACTTTAAAGCAATTGGTTTTTTACCTTTTGGTCCTTCATCTTCATTGATTTGCTCCACTTCGTAACATTGAAGTGTGCCCACTAATTCATCGACAGATAAAGGCGCAATCCTTTGAGTTTCTCTAATGGAAGTCTTGATGTGATTCCAATCTTTAGAAAGTCCTCGTAGCAACTTGTTGACTTTCATTTGTTCTGAGATAGGTTGCCCATGATATACAAGACCATTTACAATTTCTATAAAACGGCTAAACATATCAATAATGGTTTCTCCTGGCTTCATTTTGAAAGCTTCATATTGCCCAAGAAGAATATTGATCTTTATCTCTTTGACTCGATCGCCCTTCATAAGTAACATGTAACCCGTCCTGGAGACTTCTTTGTCTGTTTCACAGGATGAAATTCTGTTATACTCATTAGGAGATAAAACACAATATAAAGAATAAATAGCTTTTGCGTCGAGAGTTTGTCTTTTGATTATCTCTTTTTGTGTCAACTCTCTTGCATCTGTCACTTCCTTTCCTCTTTCTGAAGTTGAAGTTATTGTTGGAATAACTCCTTTTTCCAATACATCCCATTCAAGAGGATCTTTTGATCTGAGGAAAGCTTTCATCTTGTTCTTCCATACGTTGTACTCTTTTCCATCAAAGTAAGGTGGTCTGGTGTTGCTCTAACCTTCTATCAGTCCTGTAGCCAAAATACTAGCCATAAATCTTTAGCTTAAGAAGTAAAACACTTCAATAAACAAGCACACAGGCTCTGATACCAATTGATAATGCTAGTACGTACACCTAGAGGGGGGTGAATAGGTGTTCAAGAAACTTTTTCGCAGGACTTAGAAGAATATGTTTGATTGATAGTAAAGTAAGACTCAACTATTAAATAGATGAATAACACGAAAGCATAAATAGGAAGTTCATGGATTAGAGAAGATGAACACAGAATTTATAGTGGTTCGGCTTATTCCAAGCCTACGTCTACTCTCCCGCACCGACACCACCGGCTGGATTTCACTATGAATCAAAAGAGTCGTTACAATATCACGTCCTTGATTCCACAGTGTAGAAACTCAGCTACACTTCTTCAAGGTCTCACAAGTATTTAATCTCTCTTTTGAATACAAGTTTTGCTCAACAGTTGAATTAACAAAGAACAAGGAGCTTCAGACTTTGAAATTTTTCTATCACACACTCTCTCGAATAACTAGAGCTTCTCCTTTTTATACTCCTCCATGCCTTCATACCTGTTGGCACTTTCCAAAGGAGTTCCTCCATCAAACCGTTGGACAGAATCAATTAAGGAGATCTTCGAGTTACTTAAGAAAAGAGATGATAGCCCATCAATCTCGCCGCCCATACAATCAGGATCTAAGTTTCCATAAGTAGAACCTTCCAAGTATACCTTGTCAATCAATCAATCTAACTTATTCGAGTCAAGATAAAAACGAATAAGAAGATCTTTAAATGCTATCTCCAGCCGTAAGAGACTTCTTTAACCGCTTGAAATAAATCTTTAAATGGTCTAGATATTGTCAATGAGGGCAGACTTTAAATCTTGAATCTGATGGTCTTCAGACTTTGACGATAGAGTCTTCAAGTCTTCAGACTAGACTGGTGGAAACGTTTTGTCAACATTGAAATATATAAAGAAGTTTTCTCTAACACAAGTCTTCAACCAGATATATAAAAGCTTAAGCAAAATTTAGGATCGCCAACACTACGATAGTTCTAAGCGAGAATGTTCATGTTCTTAAAATCAGCCATACAAGGTTTTCGATCATGGACCTAAACCAAATCATATTCACCACGAATTTTTAAATTTACGAGAAAATTATTAGTTTTACGGTGTACATGCTTTGTTGTATTTTCAATGGAAGATAGCTGTGAACTTCACGATGGAAGTGCGATATGTGTCATAGACTTGACTTTAATAAAAGCTGGAGATGTTAACGTAAAAATGAAGCAAATCATTGTTTAATTAAGTGGTTAGGAGCATCTTAAGAATTGACCGAGGAGACTTACTTGTAGACTTCAGCATATTTTGAAAATTCAGTTAATGCATCGGATATTGTTTATAATGAGTGCGTTTTGCGTTGTTTCCTTGGAGTAAACCCTAGAAAGAATGCTTTTGGAAGTGGATATGCCTCCGAAATTTCGCTATATCAAAGAAATGATTTAAAATCAATTTTACAATAACAAGCACACAAGCATTCCTTCCTCCTTCATTAGTCCTAATAGCGTACGCCATTTAAATAATAAAGTTCAAACCATAATCTATAGTTTCATCACATCTATTAATGACAATGTAATTTTCACGATAATAGTCATACGTAGATATTAACTTCATGAAAACCATAGATGATGCCTTTTTTTTTTCCCCATAAATCCTGTCTATTTCAATGATAATGTAAAAACTATTTTGTTTTGTTGGCTCATTTATTCAGTTCTTTGTGGAAGGAAACGATTCCAACTTCACTGATTTTTGTTTTTGCATATCTGCTCCAAGCCTATGTTAGTAAATAAAACTCGTACCTTTGCTTATAAAACACATATGGACGTAATTAAAAGTAGAAATTTCAAATAAGGGCTTATGAATTTAGCTATTTTGTCAAAAGAGGGTCTAAATGGACATTCTCTCAAATAAGGGCATGAAGTGGCCAACTTAGTCTCAAATAAGTGCCCGAGCTTACCGGCAAGCCAAATCTTCACTGGCCAGCTGTTGGAGCAGTTGAAATTTTGTCCAAAATTCTCTACTTGATCCAAATCAAGGCAAGAAAATATGCATAACGCAAGTAATAGCTGGTGTCACAACAATAGTTGCCATGAAGGTGAAATTCCTCAAATATAAAAAATATATTGTGCCTGTTTTTGGACATTTTTGGATCTAAGATTCAAGTTGGAGGGGCTCAAAACTCTCCTTGTTCAATATCATGAAGATTTGGGAATGAATGAGGAGGTCCAAGTGGAACAAATGTTGGCAATGGCGATGAGTAGCCATCGAAATATGTATAATGCACACACTAGTCAATTCCATGCGATGAGTTTTTCCCCACAGACGGAGATGACACCCTCATTGAGTAGTGCCTAGAAACCTATATGGTCATTGCTTTGTAGGAATAAGAGCACCCCATAGGTTTTTGTTAGGTCTTGGTAAAGATCTACAAATTCATTGATAGAGTTGGTGAAGACAACTTCAAGGTACTCAAATGATGGAAGGGAAGAGCTTTTCGATTTTTTCCACCATGACTCTTGATTTACTAATTCATCAGTGTCTATGGTATCAATGGAGTCCAAGTTTGGTGCTAGCCAATGGATCTTTGTAGACAATAGTTCCAGCTTATCTATGAAAAATTTAGGAGTGGCTGTGGTAAAGTGTGATTGCTAGAGGAATCCACCCAACATGAACAAGAAGACAATGACAACACTATATCATCGGGAGAACAGTGAGGGACATAATATTGAAGACACAGAATTTATTAGATATTCTCTTTGGTGTAATTTGTGTGTAATTGTTCTTAGAGATGTGTAATTTTCTTTTCAAATTATGTGAAACTGCACTTGCATTTCAATTTGGTTTTATTAAATGGGTGTTTTTCATTAATTTTCCTTAATTAATTTTATTATTTTGAATATTTGAGAAAAAGATCTCAAGAGATTCTTATCTCATTCCATTCCGGTGGATCGACCAGTAACCAATGGTGAAAACTAAAAAATACCTAGTTTCCAATCAAAATATGGTTAGGGCCCTTATGTGTCTTGAATTTATCCTCAATGCAGTTAATTTTAATTTCGTTGAACCACTAAAGGTACTAAAGAAACAAGAACGGGGGATCTCCTAACTATAAAAGGGATCAATAAAACAAATCACACCGGCTGTTTTCTATCTGTTTTGATTTTTCACATGATTGATAATGTCTTTTTGAAATTAAAGAACATTGAAAAGGCTTAGACTCAGTTTGTCTCATTTTGTGGATTTTCTTTTTCATTGAATAATTATAATTTAACTTTTTGAAAAACCTGACCTGGGCTCAACGCGCGGGCCGACATGATGTAGTGCCCAGCCCTACTGGTGTTTGGATTTTTATTTCCCCCAGTTCTCACTATTCATTAGCGTTTCGTAAGTTGCAAGTGCAAGTCTTTAACCACTTATATAAAAATTTTGTACATTGAATATGCAAAATATAGGTTTAAGCCCCCAATGAGGATGTTCGCCCTGGGTTTCGACACAATGATAGTGTTTAAGTGAGGATGTTCATGTCGGTAAAATAAGCCACGCGTGGGTTTCGATCATTCACCCGAACAAATCATTCGTACATTGAATTTTTAATTATTAGTTGTACCTAGTAACATATGTTTATTTTCAATGGAACTGAGCAGTGAACTTCATGACGGAGGAAGTGCAATATGTGTGTCATGGACTTGAGTAAAAGACCGGAGATATAAACGTGATGACCACGCACGCAAATCATTGATTAATGAAACAGTTAGGAGTGTCATAAGAATTGATTAGGGAGACTTTCCTTTAGACTTCAATATATTTTAGCGGGATAAAAGCCAATATGTATGATTTTTTTTTCTAACAATCATGCTTCACGTCGTTTCCTTGGTACAAACCCTAGTCAGGATAGAAGCTCTTGGAAATGGATAGGTCTCTGAAATTTCCCTATATCAATTCACTAATTTAAAGTCATTGTTACTATTACAAACACCCAAACATTCCTTACTCCTTTGACATCAGTTCTTATAACCATAGACCATTCAAATAATATAATTTATAGTTCACACCATAACCTATAGTTTCATCGCATCTGTTAATGACAATGCAATTTTCACGGTAATAGTCATACGTAAATAATAACTCTATGAAAATCATAAATAATGCCTCTATTTCTGTAAATCCTATCTATTAAAATTATAACCTAAAAACTATCGTGGTGGGGTGGGGTGGCTTATTTACTTAGTACTCCAGCTTCTCTATTTTTAATTAGGATAAGTATACTGGAAATCTTAAAATTTATTAAGAAAGTATAATTAATTTTTTAAATTTTTAGATAATGCAATTAAATCATGAAACTCGTTATATTGAGCAAAGAAGTCTTTCTGTTAACTCTATTCGATTTGAGACCTCACCTTGCGACGTGATGACCCCAAACACGTTTGTTTCTTCTAGAGTCACCACGACCAGCCCTTCCTTGGCTCAGCTCCATTTTCGGCGCCCAACATTGCGGAGCTCTCGGCTAGTTCGCGTGTTGCACACCTCAGGTAAGCCACCGCTTCAGTTTATTTCAACTTTTGGTGCGGAAATCCCGGAAGCTTATGACTTGAGTTATATCGAGGAAGCTTCCTGATTTCCTAATAACATGTTTAGTTTCTTGATTGGAAATTTTCGCTAAAATTGATGTAGATTTGTCATCATACAAAAGGGCGAATGTTGACCTAAATATAATTTTAACGATTTCTGAAGGATTTCGAAATGATATAAATTATAAAGATTGTCCCTGCCTCGAAGACAATACTGCGTACCCGGCCACGTAATGGTTGGACACCTGACCATTCAGGTGCCCAAAAGCTGCCTTAAACAATGAGGAAGAACGCTTCGTACACTTCCTAAAAACTCTTGTACACACTTAGCAATCAAAAACTTTTGAGAGATTGAACTTGGGAGAGATATATTCTATAAGAGAGTGCACCCTATTTGGAAAAGAGAGTTGGTTCCGTTATAAACCCTCTTTGCACGTAACTCCAAGTATAGTTGATTAGGCATAACTCTTGTATGGTCTCAGGGAGTGAAGTAGGCATTAATTTTTAGCTGAAAAAACTATAAACCAGATAAACATTTCTCTATCCCTATTCTTATTTTTATGTGCGCATCAAAGTGTTTTATTATTTTCCTATCTCATATCTGAGCATGAATATTTAATATTTGTAGTGCATATTTTATATATTTGGGACAATAGTGTTCACCATAAAGTGTTTCAATCAGATAATATAGATTGATAGCCGATCAACCGAATTTCCATTGGATGAAATTGTTGGGTGTTTTCTTACTTTAGAAAGTAAGGCATCTCCTTGCAGTTAAATAAGACTCATAATGAGCAAGAGTTAAAAGTAGGTTCATCAATTGGTGACAGCTCATCATTTTCTATTGGATCACCCATTAGTGAGATTATGGATAACCTTGGTTCCACTAACGCTTTCGTCATTCAAATATTCCTCTGCCAAATAACACTCTGCAATGGAACATAAAGGACAATTTCGATTGCAAACAGGGGATTCTCTTCACATTTCTACCCAGAGAGACCGACCACCAGTATTGCATCTATAGAAAAGTGATTCATAGTAAGTCATTTTTTTCTGGTTAACATAGGTACACCAAAGTCAAGAAAGAATATTGCACAAATGACGATATTCAATTATTAATGTCATTTGACCCGAAAGACGAACCTGATCTAGTCATCAAAGCAAATTTAGCGGTAACCATAATCTTTTTCCTTTCAGCACGGATTAGATCTGATCATATCACTGAAAGTGGAGTTTCCATATTAGAAATATCTTTATGAGGACTAATTAAAGAAATTTAGCTTCCTTGTAGGTCGTCATCTTTGGGCCTGGTACACGTGTGATAAATTTATCCTAAACAAATTTTTTGACCATGAAAAACCCTAAACTAGTACTTATGTGACAAATGTACCCTAAAATGACTACAAAAAACCCCAAACTTGTGCACTTATCATAAATTTATCAAAAACTAATTTGTTCGACTGCTAAAAACCTCAAAATGATACAATTGTGACAAATAACCATCCGTTAAATTGGATTCAACAAAAAATCACAAAAATTGTATAACTGTAACATGCGAAAAATAAAATCCTAAATTGGTATATTAGTCAACTATCACGTATTATCAAACTTAACAATTTGATAATAAAATTTAATAGAAATTGATAGAGAATAAATTTATCATAAGTCTACCAATTTGGGGTAAATTTATGAAAGATGTACCGATTTAAAGTTTTTAGTGGTAAAAAAATTAGTTTAGGATAAATTTATCATATGTGTACCAGTTTGGGGTTTTTCAAGGTATTAACTTGATTTATAATTATAAATCACCTCTCTTAATATAATCTTAGATGTACAACGAAGACTATTATAATGACAACAATTAATTAATAAATTTTAAAAAATGATATTGGAACGCTTCATAAGATTCAATAAAAGTGTTATGGAAATATAAACCTTCCTATTTGATTTAAATGCTTTCAACAATTTCAAACTAGAAAGTAATATAGATTAACTTTCTTATTGAATTTATTTTAGGATATTAACTCTGGAAATTAAGGTGTAGTCACCGAAAGTGATTTTTCTCATTGCATTGTGCAGCTTGTTCAATGTGCCAGCATTATTTTGTTTCTAATATCACTTCGATAATCCAGCAAAGGACAAAGTCACCGTCTGGTATACAATCGACAAGAAGATGGACTCTACTTTTTCTATGTCAAATTTCTGAATACTCTTCAACTTGTGTTTAAATAAAAATGCTAACTTATAAACACATCAATTTCATGAATAAAATGTTTAGCTCGAAGATCTGATTACATTTGAGTTATTTCGACCCAATATAACCTATTCAATTAAACATGTTATATAGGTTTTGTTTAGGTTACCTATTCATCGAATAGGTTGTTTTTGGGTTAAGAATTTCTGGCATGATCATTAAACACGTTTCGACTACCCCATATAATAATACATTCTTCAGTCGTCCGACACGAATGTGATCCATGGAAACAAACCAAATGCCACCCTAATCTTTTATGAGATTAAGAATTCCCACATAGGAATTTAAGCCGGTGGCCATAGAAATACAATTTAAAACTTTAAAGAAACAAAAAAAGAGAAGGGCATTGGCCATCCAAATGTGATGAAATACTAGTTAGAATATTTTATCATATTTCTAATCGCAATTTGCACATTGTTTCTCTTAAGGTTCTTAGTTCTTTTAAGGAAAAATTGTCCAAAAAGTCATTTACCTATTACACTTTTGCCAATTCAGTCTTAAACTTTTTAATTTTGTCAATTCAATCCTAAACATTTTCACTGCTTGCCAATTGAGTCTATATGATCAATTTTGATAAAAAAATTTCTGACATGGACGCTTACGGTGCCACGTAGGACCGTTGGTGCTAACATGGACAAATTTTAATAATATTTTAAATATTTTGAATATTTTGAATATTTTTTTCTTTTTTCTTTCTTTTCATTTTGGCTTTTTTCTTTTCCTTTTGTCGGTGGCTAGCCACCACCCATAGGTGACGGCCGGCCACCGGCCAGGCTAGCCGACCTCACCTCACCACAAGTGAGGCTCGGCCAGGCAAGGGCAAGCCTTGGCGAGGAGAGTCGCCCAAGCATGACCTCGCCTAGGTCAATGCCCGACAAGGCTGCCTTGGCCTAAGCGAGGGCTAGCCTTGTTAGATCTGGCAAGGGGACTCACACGGCCATGCCGCCTTGGCCTTGCTAGATCTAGCAAGGGGAGCCCTACCTCGCCCGGTTGATGCCGCCCTGGCTTGGGTGAGGGCTAGCCCCGCCAGATCTGGCAAAGGGAGCCATCCTTCACCCAAGTGAGTGTTGGCCTTGCCTAGGCTAGATCTAGTGAGGCCAACCTTCGCCGAGGCTAGGGCAGCCTCGTTGTCACTTGACCGACGCCAAACAAGGCCACCCTAGCTTGGGAAAGAGTAGGCCTCGCTAGATTTGGCTTAGGCGAGGTTGACCCTTATCAAGCTATGCCTGGGCAAGGGCTCCCCTCGCTCAACTGGGCCTAACTTGTGGCAGGTCAAGGAGCCAACCGATGGCCGACCACCAGCAAAAGGAAAAGAAAAAGCCAAAAAAAAAAAAAAAAATCATAAAAATAATTAAAAATTCAAAAATATTAAAATATGATTAGATTTTGTCCACATCAACGCCGATGGTCCCAATTGACATGGCCGGCGTTTATGTCAGTATTTTTTGGTCGGTCAAAATTGACCGGATAGACTCAATTGGCAATAAGTGAAAATGTTTAGGACTAAATTGGTAAAATTAAAAGGTTTATAACTGAATTGGCAAAAATCTAATAGGTTTATGACTTTTTTTGACAATTTTTCCATTCTTTTAAGGTTAAATTTACGTTTAAAACAGTGCACTTCGTGCTTATTGCGGCCTTTGAATTGGGAATGAAATATGCATAAGCTTAATTAATTGGTCCGTATACATGATTAATTTAATGCGTGCACCGCTCATGTAAACACTTTGTACATTGTGGTGTCTTATGATCAATTGGCATGGAAACTATGCAACATATATATAAGGAAATAATTTGAAATACATTTTCAAGAAAAACATTTTCCCCATTTTTTGGCATTTGGTTCGCTTAAGAAAATGAGCCAATAAAAAATGTTTTCCTAATCAATAGAAAATGTTTTTCTATCACAGCTTAAATTTAGAAAAATAATTTCCTCTTTGAAAGAACCGAAAATGTTTTCCAAATCTACCAAACTTCAGATTTGGTGCTTGGTTTACAACAATTGTTCTTATATAATTATATTTTTAAAAAGTTCGAATTTTTTATTTTATTTTATTTTTTCTTTTCTTCCTTTTTCTTTTTCTTCTTATCCATCCATCACTGGCCATGGGGATAGCTAGTGAGCTTTGGCCTCACTAGATTGGGTGAGCTCACAGCTTCTGGTGACAAGGCTTGAGCTCACCCAAGGCTAGTGATCCTCAAGCCTCACTAGATCAAGCGAGTTCGTGGCCTCCGATGATGAGCCTCAAGCCTCACTAGATTGGGCAAGCTTGTAGCCTTTGGTGGCGAGTTGGTGAGGCTCGAGTCGGTGAGCCTAGAGCCTCGCTAGATTGAGCGAGCTTGCAGCCTCGAGCGGTGAGCTCGCAACGAGGCTAGAGCGGCGAGCTGCAAGCCTCACTAGACCAGGTGAGCTCGCGACCTCTGGTGATGACCTCGAATCTCATCACATCAGCGAGCTCTCAGCCTCCATTGACGGCTCAAGCTCCTCCCTTGTAAGCCAGTCGGGGACAAACCACTAGAGGAAGCAAAAGGGATGGCACGAGGAACCAAAGAAGTAAAAAATTGAAGATCTATTCGGCCCTAACAAAAAGATTTTCATTAAATAGCACATCAAGTAGCTGTTAATATTCAACTTAGTTTTAATATTATGTATATGAACTTAGTTTTATTTTTTTTTATTTCATTTTCCTTTATTTCGGATAAATAGACATTTTAAAAAAATAAAAATAATAATATTTTAATATAAAAAAAAAAAAGGGGCTCGAGGGCTGGGCTTTTGCCCCAAACCCCTTCTCTTTTTCACCCCCAGGCAGGCTCGAGCCTAGCTCACCCCAACTCTCCCCTCGGCCCGGCCCCCTCTCCCTCTTTCTCCTTCCTCTTCTTCCTTCCTTCCTGCAACCCTCATGCGCGAAGCCTGCTGCCGAGGTAGAGTAGGTAGCCAGCGACGGATGGGACGTCTCGCAGGTACCATCAATGTCACCGAACGGCACAGAGCAGACCTGGCCAAGGTAGGGTCTGACCTACCGCGGATGGGGTGGCCGATTGGATGCCGGTTTGGCCAAGGGGGAGGCCGATCGGTGTGCCAAGAACCAATGGCCGAAGCTCCTCCGTCGACCGGCCTCCTCGATTGGATACCAAGGCCATGAGAACGTCTCACCGCAAGTGCATCGTCTTTTAAGTAAGTGGCAATACAGTGCAATGTGAGACTTTTCCTGAAGAGCAATTTTAAACTAAGATTATGTATATTTCGTTGAAAATAAATTATTTGAAAAATATTTTTTCTAAAAATGATTGCTTATAATGATTAGTCAATGAAAAATATTATTATTATCGACAATAATTTATATCTAAATATTTTCATGGATGATAAAATATTATTCGTTCAATTATTTTTTTTAAATGATACAAGCTATTATTTTTAGAAAAATAATTTTTAAATCATTCATTTTCCTTGAAATAAAATGACTCTAGACAATAACAAATTGGCATCGATTTTTCGTTTCTGTTTCCAACTCAAATCAGAAGCCACAAGCTGTTATTGTTCTTTGTTTAATTGCTGGGGTGATCAATCAATAAGAGGACACCTTTTCTTTTTTTGCGTGAAAATAAGCATTCCACTTGGGTATTATGGGACCATGGAATGCGCGAGTTATGATATTGAGGCAACAGATTCAGATTTTGCTCTCGTGATCAAAGCTCTGAAAATTGAAATGGGTATTTTTCCATGAATGATTCATGTGCTCTCTCTTTGATATGGAACTTGGGGGCTAACAAATGTTATATGGAGAGGCAATGAGCCATCAAAGCAAACTTCGGCCTATGGGATGTTCATTTTCTAAATTGGTTCCAGCTCAAGCTTAGTACATGCTAGTGTCTCAAGTTTTTCAAGAGTTCAATTTCCTGCCAATTATTGTCGAGACATCAAGGAATTTAAGCTGGTCATTAGTTTTTAAAACGTCCAACCCAAAACTTAAGTTGCTTTAATGTAAATAAAGAGCACATAAACTCAAGGAATTTGATACACGAGGTGGACACATACGTAAAATAAAATCAAGAGGAAGCTAATTCTGATATTATATTAGAAAGTCAGTGCGAAAGCATGGAGAGAGATCACATGTGTATAAAAACTTTCAACAATTTTCAATGTTGGTTTTGGTGACGTGCCTTGGAGAAGACTTTCAATGATGGCCGGCAACCTTCATTGGTCACTGGGTGAGGGCCGGCAACATCCGCCGGCCACTATCGAGGCCGTGCATTGGCAGAGGGAAATAAGGAAAAGGAAAACAGAAAAAGGAAAAAGGAAAGAAAATAAAAACCGAAAAAAAAAATTAAAATTTTTTAAAAAAAAAATTTAAAATAATTGTAAAAATTGTTCACGTTAGCGTCGGTCATACCATAGAAAACGGCCATCATGCACGTCAGCAATTTTTGGCCAAAATTGGCCATAGGACTACATTGGTGAATTATCAGAATGTTTAGAACTAAATTGACCAAATCGAAATGTTTGTGATTGAATAAGCATCCATATAACAGATTTAAGACATTTTCGATAAATTTTCCAAAAGCTAGTGTAGAATGCCATAGTTCTTCTCAATTTCCCAACTAGGGTTTCAATGAATACATAAGTGCTAGGTTCGGGTCAAGCAAATCTCTTTGTTGATTCACAAGGAAAAGGCACTCAATCTTTTCAATATCCTAAAACATGATTAAATATTTCCAAGTCAATGCCCTCCAAGACTTTTCCGGTCAAGCCATCAAGTACAATGAGACTTCAAAGTCTTTATGTTGTTTATTATTTTGTACTTTAAACCTTTCAACAAGCTAATTACAACTTATTTTATCCGTCAATGTAGAAAATTTCTATTTGTAACCAAATTTTAAGTTGAGATATAAAGTCCAATAAAGAGTCTGTAGGGCCAATTGTCAAGCAATGTGGGATGATATTTCAACATATCCTCTTACTTACAAGCCATATTAGGATTAACATGTGGAGTTTGACTGATGAGGGTGGACACACATATGCAAAAAATGTAGCACTAGCTATTAGGTTACATGAATATAAAGAGCACACACGACCCATTGTTAGGCAATGTGGATGATATTTCAACAATTGTTCTTACTATTGCGCATATCATTTTTAGTACATGTTGGTTGGTAAAGCAATCCCGTAGTCATGCCAGGACTAATGCCATCTACGGCATATCCTAATGAGTGATGATAAATTGATTTTCACGTGTATCACACAATTTGGGGAGCTTGTGCCAAAAAAAAAAAAAAAAAAAAAAAAAACCCTTTTCAAACAAGGACCTCATAAATTGCCCTATTAGGTCAATCTCTATATTAAGCGTGAAAAAAGAACAAAACTTGAATCATGTAAAGAAGGTAATCTATTTATGGATTTGAGTAACTTTAGAATATAAATTCACATTATTATCAAATGCACAATGTTAATTAAATTCAAATTTTGAATGTGAAGTATTTTGAATGTGAAGACTATATGAGTGACCTTAGACTATATGTGATGTCCATTTTCTAAATTGGTTCTACCTCAAGCTTAGTACTTGCTAATGTCTCAAGTTTTTCAAGAGTTCAACTTCCCGCCAATAATTGTCAGAGACATCAAGGAATTTAAGCTATTCATTAATTTTTGAATATCCAATCCAAAACTTAAGTTGCTTTAATGTTAATAAAGAGTGCATAAATTCATGGAATTTGATACATGAGGTGGACAAATACATGAAATAAAATCAAGCAGAAGTTGACTTTGATATCATATTAAAAAGTCAACACGAAAGCATGGAGAGAGATCACATGTGTATAAAACATTTCAACAATTTTCAATGTTGGTTTTAGGGATGTGCCTTGAAGATGACTTTCAATGATGGCTAGCAACCTTCATTGGCCACTGCGTGAGGGCCGGCGACCTCCGTCGGCCACTATCGAGGCCATGCACCAAGGGAGGGAAACAACAAAAAGGAAAAAGGAAAGAAAATAAGAATGGAAAAAAAAAATTTTAAAATAATTTTAAAAATTGTTCACATTAGTGTTGATCGTGTTATATGAGATAGCTAGCATGCATGTTAGTATGCAAAAGCTAGTGTAGAATGCCATAGTTCTTTGCAATTTCCCAACTAGGGTTTCAATGAATACATAAGTGTTAGGTTTGGGTCGAACGGATCTCTTCGTTTAATTACAAGGAAAATGTACTCAATCTTTTCCATATCCCAAAGCATGATTAAATATTTCCAAGTCAATGCCCTCCAAGACCCGTCCGGTCAAGCCATCAAGTACAATGAGACTTCAAAGTCTTTATGTCGTTTATTATTTTGTATTTTAAACATTTCAACAATCTAATTACAACTTATTTTATTTGCCAATGTAGAAAATTTCTATTTGCAACCAAATTGTAAGTTGAGATAGAAAGTCTAAAGAGCATATGTGTGTCCACCCTCATTGGTCAAATTCCACATGTTGCTCCTCTCCGACTTGCAAGTGAGAGAATGTGTTGAAATATTGTCCCACTCTTTATTTACAATAAAGCAACTTAAGTTTTCGGTTGGACATTCTAACAATTATTGGCAGGAAGTTGAACTCTTGAAAAACTTGACACACTAGCAAGTACTAAACTTGAGTTGAAACTAATTTAGAAAATGAAAATCACATATAGTCTAAAGTTACTCATATGGTCTTCACATTCAAAATATCAAAGTAATTTATGTGTAATCCATATAGTCTTCACATTCAAAATTTGAATTTAATTAACGCTGTGCATTTGATACACGAGGTTGACACATGTGAAGTAAAATCAAGCAGAAACTAACTCTAATATCATATTAGAAAGTCAACGCGAAAGCATGAAGAGAGATCACATGTGTATAAAAACTTTCAACAATTTTCAATGTTAGTTTTAGGGACGTGCCTTGGAGAAGACTTTCAACGATGGCCGGCAACTTTCATTGGCCTATCAAGGCTTTGCACTGGCGGAGGGACATAAGAAAAGGAGAAAGGAAAAAAAAATAAAAATGGAAAAAATTTAAAAATTTAAAATAATTGTAAAAATTGTTCTTGTTAGTGTTGGTCATGCCACATAAGACAATTAGGATGTATGTCGGCAATTTCCGACCAAAACTTATCATAGAACTACATTGGTGAATTATCAAAATATTTAGAACTAAATTGGCCAAATCGAAAGGTTTGTCATTGAATTGACATCCGCATAATAAATTTAAGACATTTTCGATAAATTTCCCAAAAGCTAGTGTAGAATGCCATAGCTTTTTGCAATTTCCCAACTATGATTTCGATGAATACATAAGTGCTAGGTTTGGTCAAATGGATCTCTTCATTTGATTCACAAAGAAAAGGCACTCAATCTTTCCCATATCCTAAAGCATGATTAAATATTTCCAAGTCAATACCCTCCAAGACCTGTCCGGTCAAGCCATCAAGTACAATGAGACTTCAAAATCTTTATGTCATTTATTATTTTGTACTTTAAACATTTCAACAATTTAATTACAACTTATTTTATCTACCAATCTAGAAAAATTCTATTTGCAACCAAATTGTAAGTTGAGATAGAAAGTCCAATAAAGAGTCTTTAAGGCCAATTGCCAAGCGATGCGAGACAATATTTCAACGAATCCTCTCACTTGCAAGACGGAGTAGGAGCAACATGTGGAATTTGACCGATGAGGGTGGACACACATATGCAAAGGAGATAGCACTAATTATTAGGTTACATGAATATAAAGAGCACATGACCCAAACGCCTAATATTTGGCCAAGGGACTTCCAAAAATACTTACTAAATGCCTAATATTTTCCCTAATGGACTTTGGAGGCCCAAAACCCCTTGGGAAAGCTGAACCAAACGGGGCCTCACTTAAACGCATAAACAATAACTAAATGAAACTAAGTAAAATCATTTTCCCTTGGTGAACATGATTGAGCAATATCAAGTGTACTGTTTGAATTACTAAGGAGTGAGAAGCAATTACTTAGGATTTACCTAAGCAGAAATTACTAAGCAGTGAGAAGCATTCAACAAGCAATCGTTTATTTTTCGCCTTTTCAGTAAGATTGGAATGCACGATAAGTGATAATGTGTTGTTGCCGCCATGAGTATTTGGCTACATAAGGATATTCCCTATGTAATATTCCGGTCATTTCCGTTTAGTGGAAGTATCGCTAATCAATTGAGACAGCAGGTTGACCAACGTTTTCTTTACGATGGCTAAAGCTCCGACATCACGAAAACAACAAAAGACCGCGATTACTTTAGACGAACCGTGTCCATTGGTCCAACAATCAATACACGTCCGAAGACCTTGCCTTGTTGACTTCCGGAGCGCGCACCGACAAAGACCTTGACTTCTGGAATTTATCCAACTTCCATGGGTAAGCTGGTTCAAGTTCTATTAAAAAATTCATTATTGTCATCTAGAGGGAGAAACATGACTTCGACTTCTTGCCAGCTGCCCCTCCTCCTGGTGGCGACGCTGTCGTTGGGGCCGCCATCCTCGCAGAGGTGCTGAGGCCAGATGTGCAGATCGACAACGTTCGTGCCGTGCATCTGCAATATCGTGTCGACAAACCGTCGGACACCTGCCGCGACCCGCTCATCGAGGCAGCGACCTACGACCTATCTTGCCACGGCGTCCTCTAATACACCCCCGCCCGCTCGCCTCCATGGGGATCAACGTCACTCGGGCTCTACTGCTCCTGCGGAAATGTGGCGTCTCTATCGTCTGCGGCCTCTACACTGGTACGATCGCCTACCCTCTCGTGTCCACGGTTTTCAAGAGGAAAACCTTTGAAGGGGAAGGGAAAAAGAGTCGAGAGGGAGGAACGAATTCGGTTTGGAAAAAAACTCGATTTGCAATTCGGAAGAGCGTTCTTATAACAAGATCGAATGACGATTTCTGAGTCATTTTTTGAACATTCGAAACTGAGATTTGGCCTGTTTTGAACTGAATCGAACTTGCTCATGCGACAACTCCTTTCTTTTGAGTTTCCATATGAACAATCAACATCGAAAAAGGTTTTCTGAGACGGAATCCCTCGTTTTGCAGTGAGCGCTATGATTCCATCGTCAACAACATTACCAGGTAAGAAAATTTGTTTCCATTTTCCTTTCTGGGTCGTGAAACCACATTTCCTGATACCGCTTTTCTCAGCAATTGACGAAATTCAAGCCCACAGCAGCAGGTTTGGGTTCATGATTGTGTCCATTATGCTGGCTGCATTATTCGTTTACTCTATAGTCATTGGATCTTGCTTCCTATTTCAACATGCAACAAGGAGTGTGCAATTAGAGACTACTACTGAGCGCAATGGAAATTTCTTGTCAATATGGAATTATGACGGGAGGATTGCATATGATGACATAATCAATGCAACAGAGGACTTCAACCTCAAATACTGCATCGGGACCGGCGGCTATGGTAGTGTCTATAGAGTGCAATTGCCTAATGGGAAAGTCGTGGCATTGAAGAAACTTCACCGTCTTGAAGCAGAGGACCGTCCTTCGACAAGAGCTTTCGAAATGAAGTGGAACACTTGACGGAAGTTAGGCATAGAAGCATAATCAAGCTCCATGGTTTTTGCTTACACAGTCAATGCATGTTTTTGATTTACGAATACATGGAAAATGGGAGTCTCTTCTGTGTTTTGAGAGATGACGTCGAAGCATTGGAATTGGATTGGTCCAAAAGAGTTGATCTCATTCAGGATACGGCACATGCTTTGTCTTACATGCACCATGATTGCGCTCGGCCAATTGTTCATCGAGACATATCTAGCAACAACATCTTACTGAATAGCAAAATGCAGGCTTTTATATCAGATTTTGGCACTGCAAGACTTCTGGATCATGATTCCTCATCTAACTTCACTGCAAATATAGCTGGCACCTATGGATACATTGCACCAGGTAAGCAACACTTTATGCTCCATATATATATATACTACTAGAGGCACAAGTCAAACTAACGACATTGTAGAAGTTTCACTATCCATGCACATCAATGACTTGTAGACTCGTAGTGTACTAGCCAACAATAGCTTAGAATTGGTTGTGCCTCGATTAGGGATGGCAAAATGTCCCGGGGAACCACCCCGTTCACTGCCCAACACCACCTCTCCTCCCCTGACGTCTCCGAACGGGGGGTTGCCGCAGTGGAAGCTGGCGCTGATAGTGGGGATTGGGATTAAGGGGCTCATTGTGGGGGTGGGGGGTGTGGGGTTTGGGCGGTTAAGGGTGTGGTCATCCCATCCAAAAGCCTCAACTGCCAAAATTCTTATTCTTTTTTGTATTCCTTTTTTGCCAGAACTTGCGTATACTTTGGTTGTTAATGAGAAATGCGACGTATATAGCTTTGGAGTAGTGGCAATGGAAACAATGATGGGTGAGCATCCAAGAGATATTGTATCTACATTGTCAACATCCTTTGGAGAAGATATCATGCTACATAAAATCTTAGACCCACGGTTGCCTATTCCAAGAAAGAACTCCATTGCAGGAAGTATTGTTCAGATAGTTTCTCTGGTGCTTGCCTGCTTGAGTGCTAATCCGAAGTCTCGACCAACTATGAGGCAAATCTCGGAAGCTTTTCTAGTTCAAAAGGTACCATTGGCGAAGCCCTTCCATGAGATCTCATTGGCTCGGCTTCGAGATAACAATAGATCATGGTTGGAAGGTGAATCAACAGACGCTTCATCAGGATTAAACGATGTGTAAGGGTAATTAAGTGCTTGTCCCAATGATAAGTGAAGAGAGATTGATAAGATGATTCTGCAATTTGGGGAAAGTGGCTGAGGATTATAGAAGTGTATGGCATCTGCAAATCGTCAAGTCATGTTAAACTTTTTCCATACTATTCTATAGGAGTGAGAAGCAGTTTACGAAGGAGATCCATTTATTTTTTGTCTTTCCAGTAAGATTGTAAATTAGGATTAATAATAATGTAATGAGAAATAATGCGAAACACACTAGTCCCAATATAAAACACGAGCACCCATATACAATTTCTATAACATAATTGATTCTATTCAAGTTACTCATAAAACAAGTCTATTTGATATTTATCTCTTTCCATTAAAGATGGGTAAAGCTCATTTTTCAAGGCCAAACATCACCAAAAAGTCCATGAAGATTATGACTTATCACGAAGCATATAACACATGGTGGCTCAGAAAATCAACATACGAAACCCCAAAAGACCTGCTACATGTTAGAGTTCTCATGGTCCTAAAATCAACACATAAGACCACAAAGACCTTGACTTCTGGTGACACTCGAATTGCATACTCTCCACAAAAAACCTTGACTTGATGATGAATGGGTACAAGTGCCATGCAAAAAATGAGTTCTGGTTTTAAGTTATGATTTTTTTTTTTGGTCTCACTCATCTCTTCTATGTACATGTGTGTGTGATAATCATGGAAATCGAACCCAGACTTGGTACTCTCCGGCCCCATCCCCCAAATCCCTTTACCAATAGGGTCACATGCCTATTGGCGATTTAAGTTCTAATTGAATCGTTGAAATTTATTGATTTTCAAACCAGCGGTATATTTTCTCGATGGAGGAGCTGAAACTTCTTTGGGATGTAAGATTCTTAGGACACTTCAACTTAGGACTCAATCCTTTGTATTATCCTGCACTTGTGAATTAATTAATCCTATTGCAGATCCAATTTTTCTCCTAAAATATAAATAAATAAATAAATATATATATATATATATATATATATATATATATATATATATATATATATATATATATGAGAAAGTCCCCCTCTATCGAGGCCAAACAAAAGCAACACGTGCTACACCACTAAAATTAAACCAAGAACAGTGTTACACCACCTTTTCGTTTTCAAAATTAAACCAAGAAACAAAAGTGCTACCTCCAAGAACAGTACCTCGTACTAACCGGTGAGAATACCTTTTCGTTTTCATGCTCGCTTCGAACATGGTTGGCCCGAAGTTGAACCCAATAATTATGAGACCGACATCATCTAACCATTGAAATTCATTGGGATCTTGTGCATCTGATTTATGCAGGTTTGGCTTGTATCTGCATTAAAACCACCGGGCCCAACGCCTCGTGACCACTTAATGACTCGTGCAGGGAAACTTGGTGACGGTGGTGACATGAGAATCGTAACGTTTTTGTCGGTGCAAGAAGACTTCGAGTCTTCTTGAAGTCTTTCGACGAACAAGACAAAATGCTAGAGAAAAAGTAAATAAAAGAGAAATCGCATCCGCCGTGTTCCATCCGGAAGAGGACTTTCTCAATGCCTTGTGACATGTGATTAGCAAATGAACTCCAACAAGTGAAGAGTAGATTGGTATAATGATACTGCCAATTGGAGAACGTGGTAGAGGATATGAAGTATGCGAATTGTGCAATTTAAGTCATGCCGAACTCTTTTCATACTAGGTAGGCTAAAAGTTTACCCAAGTAGCAATTATTAACAAGCAAGAAGCAGTCATCGGACTGTCATTTATCATTAGACTTTTTAGCAAGATTAGACTGAACGATAATTGATAATAAGTTGTTGTTACCACGAATGTTTGACTTGTTATGAACATTCGCTACATATTTGTAGGATCATTTCTCTTTTGTTGAAGACCGGAAATTGCCCGATTGATGGAAAAAAAAATTTGAAGACCTCCACTTTGATATTGGGCACTCGACCAAGGCCTTGACTTCATGAATGTGCCCAACTTCAAACTTCCGTAGATAGGCCGGTTTAAATTATAATTGAATCACCATATAGTTAATCGTGAAATTTACGACTGAGGACTTGCTCATGCTAATATATTATATTTCTATATAAATATATTAATACATAGTAACTCTCCATGAACGTCCTTTTCTTTTGGCAAGTATGCTAGTTTAAATTGCAAACAAATTATAAAACTGCTAGATTTAGAGATTACAGAAGTAGAATATTTTGCTTGTTGGAATATTTGTGCTACGACTCTGAAAAACTAATCACCTAAATTACATCAGCTGTTTTCCTTACTTGAAAATCCATTGTGGCATATCATTATTCATGGCTCATCGGAAAAGTGTTATTGAGAGATTACTTCTTGTGGGTAAAATTCATTAATTCCTTTATAATATTGAGAGATTATTTCGCGAAGAATTATGAGAGATAAACACTGTGAGTTGTTGGACATAATTGGGACTGAGAAATACTGAAAGTGTTTGAGTAACTCGAACACTTTCAGTATTTCTCAAACACTTTCATAATTGTGACAGATCAAGGACCTTCTTCAGATTAAAGTAATCAAGCGAATCGAGGTCTAAAGACGTGAATGAGGAGCGAATTAAGGATGAAAGTCGGGTGTCCATCCGTGTCCACGGCCAGTGTTCATGCGGTGTCATGTTAACGGGATACTCTTAAAATTGATTGGCCGGAACATGATCCATGTAATCAATAGGTAATCCAGCCCCAACTCACATGACTCTGTTTATTTAAATAGGTCAAGCTAGGCCAGTCCAATCCGAATGTTACGAACAATTTGAATAACTTTTTTGAGGTAAAATCTAATTTTTGTGGCTTTTACTCAAGAAAATAGATGTGCTTAAATGGTTATTTGCGTGAGACCTGATAATTTTATGAAAATTCAAAATTATAATATATGATAATAGTGATTCATTTCAAATGTCTGTAATATCATCATCCATGATAAAGAAAAGAAAAAACTAAGCTTAAGCTCCTTGACTTGCCCCATCCCTCCATCTTTGGCCAATTTAACAATCTCTAGTGTTCTTGAGCCCAATCCCGCCGCATCTTGGCTTGGACTGCTCCGTTCCATTGGAACTAGGAGATTTGACCAATCTCAATTGTCTAGATTTGAATTCGAAGGACTTCAATGGAGAATTTGCTGTTAAATTTGAAAAGTTTACTGAAGTTTGGTAAGGCAAACCTTTCCCTTACGATGGGTTAGAATTTTTTAGGGCCAAACATCACCAATAGAAGTGTCGTGAGGACCACGACTTCGCATTAACCATTGAACACGCACTGATCCAAAAGTCTAACACATTTTTAAATCCCAAAAGACTTTGATTTCTTGATGGATGTGTACAAGTTCCATCCATATATGCATGCTGGTTTAAATCCTTTTTTTTTTTGGCAGCAAGGGGTCGTGGGTAGCTACTCCAATAAGTGGTCTTTTATTGGATAATTTGCCACGAAAGTCACCTGCTTGATGATAAACGTAATGTTCAAGTTCGTGCACGAGGTAAAATTTTGAATTCGAAACTCATGGCCTCCTCTTCAACGCGAGGCCTCCTTTTCCTCCTCCGAGCTTGAAGAACCCGTCTCTTTTTCGCCCATTACTAATTTTTAGTAATTAGTTCCCCTTTTACCGCCCCACGAGATGATGGCACCTCCATCATCTCAAAAGGAAAAGGGAGGAAAGACTAAAACAGTTTTGGTAAACTTGTAGGGGAATAAAAAATGATGCATATGGTAACGTTTTTTATTTCTTTTAATTTTTTAATATTTTTATTTTATTTTTTCTATTTTCTTTCTTATTTTCTTATTTATTTTTCCTTTTTTCTTTTTTTTCTTTTTTCTTTTTTTTTTTTCTTTTTTCTTTTTTTTTCTTTTTTTTTTTTCTTCTTTTTTCTATTTATGTTCTTGTGAACAGTTTCTAAGCATTTTAAGGCGTTTTTCTTGTTTCTATTCCGTAACTATAAAAAACGCACACAAACGCGTTATATTCCTTTTTTGTTCCCGGAACAAAAAAAAAAAAAGGTTTAAAAACAGAAATATGTTTGATACAACCCCAAAAAAATTTGTGACTTAGAATTTCTTTTTAATATATTAATAATTTTATTACATTTTTATTTTTTTTTTTTTTTTTTTTTTTCTTCTCCTTCCTTAGCCGGTCGCCGACCTCGGCCATGACCAACGCGAGGTCACCGACCTCACGAAGCCTCGCCCGGCCATCGGCAAGGCTCGACCTTGCCCAGCCACCGCGAGGTCGGCTGCGCGATGGTTGAGCAAGGTCAAGCCTCACCATAGCCGAGCGAGGCTCGGTGGTTGGATGCTAGCCTCGCAGTGGCCAGGCGAGGTTGAGCCTCACCCCGCCATAGTGAAGTTCCCCTGAGCCTCGCCGATGGCCGACGAGGTCGCCAGGCCTCGTCTAGCCGGTCGCCACCATTGCCGGGCCGACAACCAACTAAGGAAGAAGAGAGGAAGAGGAAAAGAAAGAAAAGAAAAAAAAAAAAACTTATTTCTTGAGTTGTTCTCGAGAACAAGAAACGACTTTTTTTTTTTTGTTTCTAGTTTCTATTTTAAATCTATTCTCAAAAATAAAAAAAAAAATTACCAAAGGCATTTTTGTTCTATTTCTATTCCGGGGAACAAAAGAATAGAAATAGGTATTCCTCGAAACATTATCAAATAGCACCTAAGGGTCAAGTCAATAAAAAGATAACACGTGAATTTTGAAAATTGCATTTCTTCAACACATCGGTATAGTATCTCACTTTACTTTATAAGTTTTGTAGTCCATTAACTAGAAAGAAGAACAAAATCGTAGCACTATAATTACTGCAGGGCCAAAATAAGGAAGAAGAAGAAGCAGCAGAAACGAAACTTGGTCATCACCCACTAAGTCACAACCATATAAACCGAGTCGACTCCATCAAAAGACATCATCAACCCACATAACTCCTTCATTCTCTTGTATAGAGAGAGAGAGAGAGAGAGAGAGAGAGAGAAGCATCTGATAGATACTAAAATGCGCAATCCTATGATCTCCATAATTGGAACAATAACACATATAATAGAGTAGGAAAATTAACACACTTGTTTTGGAATTCATTGTTCTTTATATGGAAGTGGAAAAGCAATAATCCAAGCGCAAGTCCTTCTCCCCTATTGCCTTCTATATCACTGACTCAATAAAACAGCCCCTCATCCTTTAGCGCTATGTAAATGCTAATTTGTGAGGATAATTGTAAGAATTAGAGTTAGATGAGAGACTTGAACACTATTTATAGAGTTTATAACTAGGCCCTCTCATTACGAGCCAGATTCAACTTAGCCCACACTAGCCAGCCTCATATTAGACTAATTAAAAAACATTCTATCTCACTTAGATCAACACCATAAAATGGTAAATTATAATATCAATTAATGTAGCCCACATTAGGAAAACTCTTACATTCTCCCACTTGGGCTGTATTAATTGAAATTGTACATATGTGCACACCTTGGTCTAGAAATAATTCTTAATAGTCAATCTCATCCCATAAAATCTCAAACACCGAATCATGGTTGTAACTGTGTGTATATACACAGAGCCTTCCATGGTCACGAGTGCTTTCAACTTTATAGTTGTGTGGCAAATTGATAACATTTCTCATAGAAAGATCCTAAAATTCGAGTCCTCTGAGGAATGAATGGATGTGAATTTCGTCAATGTATTGTTGGTTGATCTCACTTGGAATTGATCACTCCTGAGATACTGACCTTGAGGGGAAAGGTTAATGAGGACAGAACTCGTACGACTAAAGAACTTGACCTGGGAAAACGACTTGAACGTGAGATTTGCGTGAGGACGATCTTGTAAATAGGCAGGCCGATTGTAAGGACGACTAGAAGTCGATTCGCGGACAGAACATAATAGAACGACGGGTGATTCCATTTACTGTTATCGAATCCACGAACGACCCTATGTCGATCCCCAGTAATCATGTACTTTGAAATAAGAATCTATCCTCCATAATTTCATGTAGTCAAGGACGTCCATGCGTCGAGATGTCTTGAACGTGGTTTGACACGAGTCGATTACACGGGAATCATTGGAGCTGCCTGTCAGTCTGAGTTGTACCCAAAATGGCATTGGGCGAAATTGACATGGCATGAGAACTAAAGATTGGGTTTCGAATTATCGGGAACGTCCGGGATGGACTTTGGATGAAGCTACTTCAATAGTCGACAAAGTCAGTTAAGCCGAGCAATTGGAAAATGGATTTTCGGACCGAGGAAGTGAGCCCGTGAGGACATGGGCCAAGCCAAGCTAGTGTGGGCCCTAGGCCCAATGTGGGACAGCCACCATGGTGGGCCTAAAGCAAGCAAGTGAGCTCATTAGGCCCAATCCACTATTCATCTTCCAAGCCCATTACCAAGCCTTAAGCTCGTTTGAGCCCAATCATTTCCAAGCCCATTTATTAGGCTCGCCCATCATTTTCGGCCCAATGATAGATTGGTAATTTGTGCAAGGTGGAAATGACTATTTTGCCCCTAAAAGTGTGTGGATAAGGGCAAAGGAAGAGAGAGAAGATGAGGGGACTTGAAGTAAGGATGTCAGGGCTTGAAGGAGTGTGCAGCAGGCCTCACATCACTCTCTCTCTCTCTCTCTCCCCTCCTTCGGCCCCCTCTCAACGGAGCTCTCTCTCTCCTCGTTTTCCTCTTCCTCCAGTTTCTATTCCAACAAACCCTCCTCCAAAGATTTTAGTTAAATGTTGGCTTCCCGGACGAATCAGCCTACGCTTCACCCACCACCGCGACCAGGAGAGGCAGACCGTTCCAACGAGCCTAGCCGCACCCCGAACGGAGCTGTCGACTATCTCGAAATCCGACAAGAAGGAACCGGCCGCTGGATCGCCCGATTCCGCCCAGTTCCACTTGGTTCGCGATATCGGCTCATTTTCTCCCATTTCGACCGAGCTTTCGCCCAGCCCAGCCACTAGCAAGTTCCCCTAACCCCCGGGTGCCGCCAGTTGCTGGCCAACCCCCTCGCCAAAGCTCCGGCCAAGCCGTTCAACTTGTTTTCTTCTCCGACGGAGTTGTTTTCCAAAATTTCAGAGGGAGGCAGAGGCTGTGGTTGCTATGTTGAGTTAGGGACCGCCTTGGATCGTCATGGTAGAGGTCCTAGTGCATAGCCACCATCGCCGCCGCCGCGTCAGTGCCTTCGGCCCGCTTAACAGGTGAGTTTAACTCACTAAACCCTGCTTTAGTTTGCTAATGATGCTTAGGGGTTGATTAGATTTAATTAAGTGCAATTAGATGGTTAGATTATAGTAGATTAGTGATTATTAGTTAATGATGATGCATGTTAGGTGGTTAGACATAGTCATTAGCTAGTAAATATGTGCTAGTATTTATTGAACGGGTCTCGAAAATTTTCCGGGTCCGTCTCGGCTTCCAATTAGGCGATACGAGCCTAAGTTGGATTTTTAGTATTTATTTAATTAATTTTCGAATTTATTTAATTAATTAATTATTTTACGGAAATTAGACCAGGATGGTCGACGACCAAAATTTCGTGCTAATTACAATGGTGCTTTTTGTTTATTTAATTGAGCATTGGTTTGTGGAAATTGAGTGAGTTGATGATATGTGGGGATTTATCCCAAAATTGATCAATGTCGGTGTTCAATTAGAATTTGACTGTGAGAGGTTGTGAGTTGAACCTTGAAAGCCGCCAAAGTATGGCTGTGCCAGTGAGGCCGAGTTCTGCCACCGAATTTGGAGTCAATCGCGCCCGTTGGGCCATAATTTGCCACCTATTAAAGGTCGCGCCTGATAAGGCCGTAATCTGCCACCCGATAGGGGTCGCACTTGATAAGGCCGTAATCTGCCACCTATTAAAGGTTGCGCCCATTGGGCCGTAATTTGCCACCTAAAGATAGGTCATGTCCTTTGAACCGTAATTTGTAGCCAAGAAATTTGGTAGACTATGCTCGTTGAGCCGTGAGAAAGATTTGAGATTAAATAAGGGAGACAACCAGGGACTGGTCGGATTGACATGTAATTGACTAAGTCAATTGATCAAGATATCGATCCGTGTGATGTGATTGGGTGCCTATTTGAACTGTGCTAATATGCAGGTGGAATCTGAGGCCAAGATAAGTCCTCTGACCCGTGCGTGCATAGGCAGCCCATAGTGTATTAGTTTACTAATCAGGTTTTAGAGAGTAGAACTCGCTGAGACATTGTCTCAATGGTTATTGTATAACCATTTCAGGCCCCTAGGTGGCAGTACCTCCACCTCCTCATCCTGCTATGCATTTTGGTATTCCTGTGGAAATTAACGAAGAAGGATACCACTTCCCGATAGACCACCACCTAGAGGGACTAGAGTATGTGTTGACAGAGTCCAAGGTGGGGGTTGAGGTGAATCGAATCGACTTGGTACCCCACGAATATCGATCATGGTATCGTCACTACCACGATGGGCAAAGAGAATGTCCCATCCCAGAAGATGATGTGCCTCTGTACATTTTGGAGGCAACATTCGAGTTAGGGACGGCAGACCCTAAGGATGAGTTGGTAGTAGATGCCAAGGATCCCAAGCTCGAGGGCGATCCTAAGTCACCAGTATACTCAGCCGGGGGTGCTAACTGGAGTGAAGAAGAATGGGAGATAGTTGAGCAAGAGGAGGGACCGGAGGAGGATCGGGAATGGGAAGAGCCTAAGGAGGAACCTGCAGAAGAGGAACTTGCAGAAGAAGAGCTTGAAGAGGACCCTAAAGGGTACCTTGAAAATGAAGAAGAGGATGATGATCCTGAGGAGGATCCAGAGTATGACTCGGATGAGGATTGAGATCCCATCCTATTTGCAAACCTGGGTTGGGAATTGATGTGTGATAGTTCAGCCTATGTTGAATAGTACTGTATTATATACTATGTGATTTGCTGTGTATAAAAGTCCAGTTGTGGTTTTTCAGTTGTGAAAAATATGGCCCTACTTTTTCTATCCCATTGTCTTATTGTCTGGGGATTTTATTATATGCTTCCGCATGCGCATATTAAAATGAAAGGGTCGGCGATGCGTCATGGGACATCGCTTTTAATCGACCAAGTGAGGGATGGACACGCATTCGAGGATCGGGGCGTGACACGAGGCGACGCTCGGCCTTGCCAAGGGCCGGCGACACTCCGGTGAGGTCGCCAGCCCTCAACGGCCGGTCGCCAGTCATGGCCGAGGCCGGCGACCGGCCAAAGAAAAAAGAAGAAGAAAAGAAAGAGAAGAAAAAATAGGAGAGAAAAATTGTTTCTTGGAAGTGTTCCGAAACAAGAAACAAGTTTTTCTTATTTCTTGTTTCTTTTCCAAATTTGTTCCTGAACAAAAATAGATTTGGAACAAAAACGCAAACAAACACGTTTCTGTTCTTTTTTTGTTCCCCGAAACAAAAAAAAAAAGAGATTGTGTTCATAAACAAAAAATATGAACACAAACTAACACCCCATAATCCATACTTTAAGGCGTCTTGTTTTTTCCTACTAAAGTCAATTCTGCAAATTCAAAATACGTCTCTCGGTTGCTAACATCTATCACACTTAGCATCTTATATAGAATATAATTTATCTCACTTATAATTTACAAAGGCTAATAACTATAAACTATTAGGCCTGTTAACGATTTATTTTTCTTGCTTCTAGAGATGAGCAGTGAAGTGAAAGTGATTGAAGTTGATTTTAAGAAACTCCGGAAAAAATTTACCAAAAAGCTCAACTTACCGTAGCCTCCATATGACTAACATCTCGAAGATGGCAAGTATCATGTTTTTTTTAACAAATCAAATGTCCTAATGACGATTATGCAATTATCCACCGCTGGGTTATCTAGCTTACGGGGAAAAGGAAAAGAAAAAGAAATCAGAAGCTAAAGAAGCGGCTAAACATGGTGTCGAGCAACTGAAATGGCCGTTCGGTGATGGCATTAATGCTGTCAATTAAAGTGAAATGCAACTGTACCGAGACAACTTTCTTCGTCTTACTGCTGACTGAAACTTCAAGATATGTATGACGAACTTCAGAGAAACCACGCCATCAAAATTAGTTCGTCGGAGGATGAGAACGTGAAAGACTAAACATATTACATTAGCTATGGAGTTGTTTTGAAGGGGGATCATGAGATTTAAATATGCACTTTTGGCAACTGTGGGTGATGTCGGGAATGAGGTGGAAGATGTTGACGATACGTAATAAAACACAACACCATGTAATGTGCATGCGATATGTACTTTTGTATGATCAATATGTTCATTTTGCAATAATGATGTTCTTATTCGGACTTTAGGGAAGTTTTACATCAGAAATTGTTCATTTATATATGTAAAAAGCAAGGGAAGCGAATAATTAAACCAATATGGTTTCCCTTCCCACAAACGGCGACCCATATGGTCTTTGTTTTGTAAGAAAAACAATATCCCACAGTCTTTTGTTAGATCTTCATTTTCATCTACTAATGAGTCGGAGGCGTGCTTGTAAATAGACTACTTCAAACACGTTAATAAAGTTGGCGAAGACAACGGGGTCCACGTTCTAAAATAATGGGAAAGGGGAGCCACCAATTTTCCCGTTCTTTCCTCCTCGGCTTTTGACTTATTTGACCCTATAAGCGTTTATGGTACCATCAAATTTCATGTTTAATTCAGACCAAAAAAAAAAAAAATCATGTGCAATACTAGCCAATTAATTTGAGAAGACAATAGATCCAACTTCTGCGAAAAATTTAGAAATGGTTGTTATAGGACATACTTTTTTTCCCAGTAAGAATTGCCTCTAGGGGAACGTTTTGAACACCAACAAGAGGACAACAATGACATTGCATCATCCAAATCACAATAATGAACATGGCACCGAAGATACCAAATTTATTAGACATCCTCTTTTAGTGTAGTTTCTGTGTAATTATTATTAGAGCACCATTACGAATAATTTCTTTTAATTAAGTGAAGTTATACTTGAGTTTTGATTTGGCTTAGAGAAGTTTTCATTAATTTTCTGCAGTTAATTTTTTTTTATTTTTAATATTTAAAAAATAGTTTCTTTTTGTTTTGAATAATTTTAGTTAAGAAAAATCTATAATTTATTTATTTAAAAAGACTTACCCAGCGTTATTAGTGTGTTTATTTCTCTCTCTTCCAATTTCATCTCTTCATAAATGATTCATCAGTAGGAAGCATCTTCAACCAGACATATAAAGCTTATGCACCACTCAACAGAGCCAACACAACGACAGCTCCAAGTAAGGATGTTCATATGGGTGAAATTATCCATAGGAGGTTTCGATCGTGGACCTGAATCAAATCATATTTACCATGAAGTTTTAATTTATAAGTAGATTATTAGTCGTATGTTGTACATTACTTTATTCTATTTTTAATAAAAGTGAGCCGTGAACTTCACGATGAAGATGCGATGTGTTTCGTTTACTTGAGTAAAAACTTGGAAAAATTAACATGATGATCAAGCAAATCATTGATTAATTAATTAGTTAGGAGCGTCTAATGAATATATTAGGAAGACTTACTTTTAGACTTCAAAATATTCTGCCCTAGATCGTGATAGGATTATTTAGTTAATACATGGGAAATTCTTTCTAAGAAAGAAAGCATTTGGAAATGGATAGGCCTCGGAAATTTCCCTACATCAATGCACTAATATAACATCATTTTTACTACAACAAACACCCAAGCATTTCTTACTCCTTCCGCATTAGTCTAATAACCATAGACATTAAATAATATACTCACACCATAGTCAATAATTTCATCACATCTGTTAATGATAATGTAATTTTCATGATAATACTCGTCTTTAAATATTAACTCCATTGAAATCATAAATAATGCCTTTACTTCCATATATGAAAACTACTCTGGTGGGTTGGCTAATTTATCTAGTTCGTTGGGGAAGAAAATGATTCCAATTTCTCTACTTTCAGTTTATATATCTGCTTCAAGCCTCTCTTAGTAAATTAGACTCATATCTTTGCTTAAAGTACACTTATGTAAGTAATTAAAAGGCCAATCGACTGTTATTTATCACATAACATAAAGAACAGCAGAAGATATACGTTACACAAGTAGCATTGGTGTCACAATAATAGTGGCCATGAAGGCAAAATTCATCGTATATTGAAAGATTATTCCGCCTGTTCTTTTGACATCCATTGTTTTGAATCTGAAGTTCAAGTTGGAGAGGCTCAAGACTCTCCTTATTCCATATTAGGAAAATTTGAGACCAAATGAGGAGGTCTAGGTGGAGTAGATGTCGGCAATGGTGATGAGCTGATTCAGAAATATGAATGTTGAACGCGTCGGTCGATTCAACACCACGAGTTCCACTAAATAGAGATCACACCTTCATCGAGTAGTGTCTAGAAACATATTTTAGTATAAGAAGAAAGCTCCACAGCCTGTCGGTATTTCTTTGTATTCATCTATCAATGAGTCGGAGGCATACTTGGTAACAAATTATTCCAAATACATTGATAGAATCAGCGAAGGTGAAATTAACATTCTAAAATGATGGAAGAGGAGATCCATAAATTTTCCTATTCTTTTCACCATGGCTTGTGACTTTTTGACACCACCGACGTTTATGAAAGGGAGAAGAGCATGATAGTTCTTTTTTTTTTTTCATAACCAAAAAAAAAGTAAGAAAAAAAAGTGAGAGGGTAAAGAGCACAACTACTTTATTACTTGAAGCTTCAGTAGCAATCTTCCATTATCATGAAGAAATGAGGAACTATAATTTCACAGTAGTTTCTGTGATGCATGTCTTTGAAATCTAGAATGAGTGTCATACCCATTTTTACCAGTATCGATATTAATTCAATCATAAACCTTTTAATTGAGTCAATTTAGTCATAAATCTTTTCACATTAATGCCAATTCAATCCTTCCGACTAATTTTGTTTGGAAACCATTGACGTAGACTCCAATTGTCCTATGTGACATGGCAAATGTTAACATGGATATTTTTTAATAAATTTTTAATAAATTTTAGAAATTTTATAAACTTTTATAATTTTTTTTTCTTTTTTTTTCCCTTCATTTTCGCTGCGACCCTCGTCAACCACTAGGTTAGAGCTAGCAAGCCCTTGCTGTCAAGGCCCAACAAGCCCTTGTCGGCCGCCCTTGCCAACCAAAGACAAGGATGTCCTCAGCCAAATCTGGTGAGGGCCTTCGCACCCTCACCCACAACTAGTGAGGCCAAGGTGACCCTCACCTAGAGTGGTGAGGGATCCTACCCTCCCAACACTTGGCAAGGGCTAGGAGGGTTCACCAATCAAATTGAAAGGGAAAAAATAGAAAGAAAGAATAAAGAATAAAAGAAAAGAAAAAAATTTAAATATATTATCAAAAAATATACATGTTAATACCGATCATACCACATAGAATGGCTCACACTCACATCAGCAAATTTTAGCCTAAATTGATTGGATAAACCGAATTGATACCAATGTAAAAATGTTTAGAACTAAATTATCTCAACTGAAGATTTAAGAATGAATTGGTATTAATGTAATTGGTTTATGATTTTTTTTTTTTTACTACTTTTCTCAGTGTGCGATGTAAATGTGAGTGACATTTAATATATATATATATATATATATATATATATATATTATAATTCATGACTTTATATTAAAATGCAATAAATCAAGCAAAGCAAAGTTGCACTTAAAAAATGCGAAGCTAGGTCGAACAGAAAGGAAAGTGAAAACGGAGGAGTAAGTCGAGATCGAGGAACCAAATTTAAAAGCATACAAGATAATTAGGGAAGTTGTCATTCCAATACTCTTTAATTTCATGCAAATTACATTTCTTTGAACTTGGATTCATTGATTCATCACTGCATCTAAGCCTCATTAGCATACTTTGTGTCCAAGTGTGGAGTCACAGAGGTCCTTTAATTTGGTTAAAGAATATACAAAGCCGAGAAAGTAGATAATCACAATTCATGCGAGTTATAGGTATAGTACGAGAAAGTCAACCCGATACAAGTCAAGTAAAAAATATACAGAGCCTCGTTGTTGAACCTCGAGATAGGAGTCTCCATGAGCTGAGTTCAAAATCAAAGTCAAATCTACGTCTGAATAAAGAGAGCTATTTATTAAAAAAAATCACTGAACGATGTTTTAAACGACGACATGCATCCAAATACTTATATATCATCATTAACATGCACTTCTTAAGACTAGAAACATATAGCCCAGATTCACCTTAAAAGCATATATAAGCATGTAACTCACAAATGATTAACAAAAGACCATTGGATCGAGGTTGGTCCACGACACGCCAAGAGAATCCAGCGACAGTCAACACAATACGTCGTAAAAATTGCCCAAAAAGTTCTAAATTTATTGCACTTTGCCAATTGAGTCATAAACATTTCAACTTTGTCAAATGAGTCATAAAACTTTTCAATTTTTTCCAATCAAGTCCATCCGACCAATTTTGGCCGGAATTTGCTGACGTGGACAAATTTTATTAATTTTTTATTTTTTTCGAATTTTTAAATTATTTTTTTTATTTTTTATTTTTTTTTTCCTTTTTTTTTTTTTTCATTTGGCCGATTGCCCACCTCCAGCAACCGGCCAAAGGCCATGGCCACGCAAGGGTCAGCCTTAGGCAAGGTCGCCATCGCCAAGTTGCCCTCATTGGGATCTAGTGAAGGGCAACTTTGTTGGCCTCAAGCGAGGCCAGCGAGGGTTGACCTCGTGGGCCTTAGGCGCGATCGCCCTCCAGGATCTGGCAAGGGATTGATAACTAATACATTTAGGGATTGATTGTTACTGTTGATGAAATTATTTTCCATCGACTAATTTTTCTTAGTGATGCAAATAGTACTTCTAAGAAAAAATGTCCAAAGTTATGATTTTCCGCGATATAGACACTCAATTTTTATGCTATTTTACGGACATAGCTTTTAGCACCATGTCATAACGCATACAAAAGTTTTATCACATAAGCAATACCAAATTAACATGTTTTTTATGATAGTAATAGTAGGTGGCAAAATGACTTGATTGCACAAACTTAAAAGAATTAGAAGACTTAACTATAAAAATTAAAATATTTATAAGAACTTGATGGTACAAAAAAGTTCGAACACCTAATTGCACTTTCACAAGAGTTATGGAACCAAAATGGTTCTTCACCTAAGTTTTCGTTGGTTAATTATATCATCCTTTCTCTTCATCACACACTCAATGACGGACTTAAACCGATGAGTCTTCCAAAAATTCACAAATTTTTGTAACAGGTTTCATTAATGAAAATCGTCTCTTCATGGAATCTGACGTCTTCCCAACACTTCTCCACCCGAGGATAGCAACGTCATCTCATGAAATTTGATTTAGCACTTGTTTATTACTATGTTATACTTCTTGTGGTCGCTAAACTAATGAATCGCCCATTGTTACGAATTAAGATTAGAGTTTGTTAAGTTGAATAACAAGCAGCAATTTGATTAGTTGGAGATGACTAGCAGAATATCTTGGACAGAGAAGCAAAATTGATGTTCGCTTATGTCATGAAGATTGATCTATTCAACCCTTTCACCATTTCCTAGTATTTCGTTTTTTTTTTCTTGAACTTATTTAATATACTTGTCAATATGTTTAAGTTTGAATTGTGATAGTATTGCTTTTGCTTATCGATAGATACTATCACATCAAGAAGACCTGATGATGATAATGATCGATTCTATATTCATCAAACTGATAATTCAGGTATAAGTTAAAAATCTCAACTATTTATTGGTCAAGAAAACTATTCAGCTTGAATCAGAGCTATGACTTTGGCAATCTAGACAAAATACTAAGCTTGCATTTGTGGATGAGACAATTCTCATGTCAAACGAGGGCGCACCGTCCAATATAGAAGATTAATGGGTAGAATCTTGTGTTTAATAATTACTTGACGAGACATTACTTCCTCCTCGAACACTCTGAGTCAATTTAAGGGAAATCCAAAGAAGAAACATTTAGAAGCAGCATTAAGAGTGTTAAGATTTTTAAAATTTACTACCAATCGGTGAGTTTTTCTATTATCAAATAGTGATTTAAAATTAGAAGTTTATTTGGACTCGGATGGGGGGTCATATCCAAATGCAAGAAAACCAATATATTCAAGGAATTTGGGAAATTAAAACTTTGCCTGCTGTCATAAATCAGGCATTTTATATGTTGCACCAAATCAAATTCATGAACGTACCAAACACATGAAAGTAGATTGTCTTTTAAAAAAAGAAACACACACACACACAAAAGGACTAGCGAAGCCAACCTACAGCTCATAAGATTACATAGCAAAAATCTCTATTGACACCTAAATTTTGGTTTAATATTTAGGATTAAACTACATAGAAAATTAGAGATCGATTCGGCTCTAACAAAAAGATTTTCATTAAATAGCACATCAAACGGGTATTAATATTATTTGCATAAATTGAGTTTTATTTTTTTAATTCATTTTCCTTTATTTTAAAAAAAAAAGAAATTTAAAAAAAAAAATATTATTTTAATATTAAAAAAAGGGTGCTAGGGGGTTGGGCTTTAGCCCCAGCCATTCTCTTTTTCTCCCCCGCGGGCCCGGACCCAGCTCGCCCCAACTCTCCCCCCTCAGCTTGGCCCCCTCTCCCTCTTTCTCCTTCTTCTTCCTCCTTCCTTCCTGCAACCCTCGCACGCGAAGGCTGTTACCGAGGGAGAGTAGATAGCCGGCGACGGATGGGGCGTCTCGCAGGCGCCATCATCAATGCCACCGAACCGTGCAGAGCAGGCCTGGCCAAGTTAGGGCCAGACCTAGTGCCAAGAACCGGTGGCCGAAGCTCCTCTCGTCGACCAGCCTCCTCGCCTATAAAATCCCAGGGCAATGACAACGTTTTGGGACACAAAAAAAGGGATGAAAAAGGGGAGAGAGGAGGGAGATCCAAGAGGAGGGAAATCAAGAAGAGAGAGAGAGAGAGAGAGAAAGGTTCGGGTGAGAGGTCCGAGAGTGAGAAGGTGGCCGGCGTTTCTCCTTTCCCTGCAACAGAGTACACGGTAAGACCCGGTCGTCCTCCCTTCGGGTTCATCCCGATTTGGCGTCAGTTTGGGTCGGTTTCCCGAGGATTCGAGCTAGCGGATGCACGAGGCGGGCGGACGTAGCCCAATCTATCGAAATCGTATGCCTTCCGACGCCACTAAGCCCGGTAGGGACCACGATCGAACCAACCTGCTCCGAACCCCCTCCCCCTTTCCTTGCTCTGTTTTATCCCGTCTCAGGGTCACCGAACCGAGATTCTTCTTGATCCAACTCACGCGATTCTTGCCACGCCTGGTCTGTGGTTGGTTGTTCTTGGTCTTGGCTAGTTAATTGTGTAAGAGTTTTCTTAATATGGACTACATTAATTGATATTGTAATTTACCGTTTAACGTTTACCGTTTTACAGGGTTTGGTCTAAGGTGAGATAGAAGGTTTCTTAATTAGTCTAATATGGGGTTGGCTAGTATGGGCCGAGTTGAGCCTGGCCCATAATGAGGGGGACTAGCTGGAAACTCTATAAATAGCGCTAAGTCTCTCCTCTAACCCTAATCATTCACACGTATCCTCACATAAGGGGCGTTAACCTAATGCTAAGGGGTGAGGGGGCCGTCTCATTGAGCCAGTGATAAGAAAGGTAATAGAGAAGAAGGACTTGCGTGTGGAACATCGTGTTTCCGCTTCCGCTTCAAGAACGATGGATCCCAAGACAGGTGCATTAATCTTTCTTCTTAAATATGCATGTTCTTGTTCTGGTTATGGTGATCAAGGGATTGCATAATTTGCATCTAACATATGGTATCAGAGCCTCTATAACCCTAGAACTCGAACGCATAGAATTTTGCCCTAATTTTGTGATTTTCAAGATTTTTAAAGACAGTAAAAGTAAAATTAAATCACATATTCGGACTGAGCTCGACGAGGCGAGCAAAACCGTGGGTGGCGCGTCGCCGAGGGAGGCCCCACGCACCCCCACCGCGGCCATGCTCCGCCGGGCGTCGAAGACGCGCGCCCACGCGCATTCACGCGCCCTCACGCGCGAGGCACTACTCGCGCGTGCGGCGCACACGGGCGCTGACTTCACAATGACGTCGCCGACCCGGACTCGAATTCGACCCGACCCGACCCGGATGGCGACCGACCCGACCCGACCCGATCAACCGGTCGGACCGGGCGGCTGGACCGGAAGGTCAGACCGGGAACCGGTCCGAACGCCATTGGTCCGACCGGTTTTGACCGGCTTTTGACGCCCGCGCGTGGGCTCCACGCGCCGCACACTCAGGCGGCGCGTGCGAGCGCGTGGGGACTCCGATTCGCGCGTGGCTGGCGGCGTTGGACTCGTATGGTAATTTCCTACGTCGTGGTATATATATTTTACATCTTTGATGATTTTATGGATGTGAAAATACATACGGAACCCAAAATACGTTCTTTTTTAGTGTATTTTTGCGTATTTTTCTTGTATTTTTCTGTGATTTTGGAAATACAAAAAGCTGGGTTACGGTATGTTATCACATGAACTTTATGAGTGTTATTCATTAATAATATACAATAAAGTTTATTTTTTATTAATGAATGAAGCAATGTAATTAGCATAATATGTGATTTTAGTGATTTACTGCCCCTGTCACTGAAGTTAAAATCACATATGTATGGTTTATGTGAGATGTGAAATTTATATCCCTAGTATGAGAGAGTTTCAATAATTCAATTGAGTTGTGACCGCCAAAGTGGCACACTTAATTGGGTTTGAGAAATTTCGGTCTCGTATAATGATTGGGATGTCTCCTGGTCTAAATGTGTAGTCATACTCCCAAAGGGGGTGATTATGTATTAGTTCATGGAAAGATACATGATGATGTGGTGAAGGAGTGACTAATCCTAGTGGTTCATATGCCCAAAGGTAATGAATTCACGAAGATTGGAATATATTCTCATAACCACTATCATGTGGGGAATTTACAACTGCTTGTTATGTATTCTGCCCAAAGGTAATTATGTGATTTTGCATGTAACTCTCTGGATGTGCACTTGTGCGTCAAGTTACACATTGCTCACATGATGCTAATTATATACATTGCTTGTTTTTTCAGTCACTTTTTCTATAATTGGTAACTCCGTCACTATTGAGGTTCTTGCTAGTTCGAATTTTAAGAAATGGAGAGAAGATTTTCTATTTGCTATGGAGATGGCAGATGTTCATATGGCTCTTGCTGGAAATCAGCCGGCGATCGACTCGCGAGAGTACAGAGGCTCAGAAAGAAAATTTTGCTGCATGGGAAAAGAGCAATAGAATTTGTTTGTTGTCCATGAAGCGTTCCATTCAGGAATACTTGAAAAGTGGTTTGCTTGCAGACTGCAATGCTAGGCAAATGATAGAAGCTTTGATGGCTAGAAACCGCGTGTCGCCTAATGCTGAGATAGGGACACATCTGCAAACACTTTTTACAATGAAGTATGATAGTTCTGGTGGAGTTAGAGATTATGTTATGAGGATGGTTGATTTGCAGACAAAGCTTCAAGTTCTCAATGTTGAAATTCCTACTACTTGCATCTCAAGCTCTAAATACTCTTCCTCCTGATTTTGGGATTATCAAGACCAATTATAGTTCCCAAGATGAAACCTGGTCTGTTAATGACCTGATTGCTGGGTTGGTGGCAAAGGAAGAGAAATTGAAGAAAGATAAAGGACACATTGCTCTTTATGCTTCTAGTTCTACTAGTGACAAGGGTAAGAAGTTGAAAAACTATACCCACAAAGGCAATTCTGAAGCTGCTGGTCCTTCCAACAACAAAGGAAATTCTGAAGGTGCGGGTCCTTCTAACACTCTGGGTCCTAAGAAAGCATTCACCAAGAACAATGGTGTTCTTTGCTACTTTTGTAGAGAGAGAGGACACGTGAAGAAACGTTGCAATAAGTTTAACGTTTGGTTGTCTAAGAGAACTAAGAATGAGCCTAAAGGTAATAATTCTTTGGCATTTGTTTGTGAATCCAATCTATCTGAAACCCCAACCAATTCTTGGTGGCTAGATAGTGGTGCAACTAATCATGTTGCGTTTACCATACAGGGGTTCATAAACCGAAGGATGCCAAATCAGGATGAATTAAAGCTCACTGTGGGAAACAACATTGGAGTTGACGTCGAGTTCGTGGGAGATGTCATTTTGATTTTAGATTCTGGTTTTAGGATGATGTTGAAAAACACCTTTTACATACCTTCTTTTAGGCGGAATTTAGTTTCCGTGTCTTGTTTGGACATGTGTGGATACTCTTTTGAGATAAAGAGTAATACTATTTCCATGTTTTATGATTCAAATAAGATTGGGTGTTGCAATTTATCCAATGGATTGTATCGATTGAGCTTATCTTCCAACGACTTGTACGTTGCTTATTCAGCTGAAAATGTTGTTTCCAAAAGGCCTCTACCTAAGGAACAGTCTTATGCATTGTGGCATAAACGTCTTGGTCACATCTCTAAAGAAAGAGTAGAAAGGCTTATAAAGGCTGACATATTGCCTACTCTTAAATGTGATCTAGAGACTTGCGTGGACTGTTGTAGAGGTAAGATGACAAAGATAAAGAAGAAATCCGCCGTACGAAGTTCGACTTGTTGGAGGTTTTTCACACCGATATTAGTGGACCGTACACGGCTACCTTGTGCAGAAATTTTTATTTCATCACATTTATTGATGACTTTTCCGATATGAATACTTGTACTTGATTAAAGAAAAGTCCGAGTCTCTTAACAAATTCAAGATTTTTCGGACTGAAGTGGAGAAACAATTGGGAAAAATTATAAAGATTGTCAGATCTGATCGTGGTGGTGAGTATTTTGGTAGGCACGGTGATGCTGGACAACTTAAAGGGCCGTTCACTAAATACTTAGAGGATTCTAGGATAATAGGTCAGTTTACTATGCCCGGAAGTCCTGAACAAAATGGTATGGTTGAAAGGCGGAATCGCACTCTTATGGACATGATGAGAAGTATGATTAGTAGGACCAATTTACCTGATTTTCTATGAGGTGAAGCTTTGAAAACGGCCCTTTATATTCTAAATCGTGTTCCTACTAAATCGGTTCCATTGACTCCTTTTGAGTTATGGACTGGACGTAAGCCTAGCTTGAATCACTTTAGAGTTTGGGGATGTCCTGCAGAGGTGAAGTTATACAATCCGACATTGAGCAAGTTAGATTTTAAAACTACTCGATGTTATTTCGTATCTTACCCAAATCATTCAAAGGGATATCGGTTTTATAACCCTAATGGAGGTACAAGAATTGTGGAGTCTCAGACTACAAAATTTCTGGAATTTGACGTAGCTGAAAATGGTAGTTGCTCATGAACTATTGAAGATGATAGTTTGGTGGGGATTACTGGATCATTGTCTCATCCTGTGCAGACAATTATGGAGCCTCCTGCGCCACAAAATGAGCCTGTTGTGGCCCAGGATCCTATTGTTGAGACAGTTCATGAAGAAATTCCACAAGCTCCTCAGATTCAGAAGAAGGATGAAGTAGCTCCACTCAAAAGATCAACTAGAGAAAGACGTTCTACTATACCACCAGATTATCTAGTCTACCTAGGAGAGCATGATTATAATATTGGTTGTGTTGTCGATCCGGTGACTTATACGAATGCCATCTCATGTCCTCAATCAGGTTTGTGGTTAGATGCGATGAATGATGAGATGCAATCTATGAAACACAATGCTGTTTGGGAGCTTGTTGAATTGCCTAAAGGTTGTAAACCTATTGGCTGCAAATGGGTATTCAAGACTAAAAGGGATTCCAAAGGGAAGATTGAAAAATTTAAAGCCAGACTAGTAGCTAAGGGTTTCACTTAAAGAAAAGGAATTGATTATGAAGCAACATTTTCTCCAGTTTCTTCTAAAGATTCCTTTAGAGTGATATTGGCATTGGTAGCTCATTTTGATATGGAGTTACACTAGATGGATGTTAAGACTGCTTTTCTAAATGGAGACCGTAAGGAGGAGGTTTATATGGTGCAGCCTGAAGGTTTTGCAGCAGATGACTCGGGTAAGCTTGTTTGTAGATTGAAAAAGTCTATTTATGGCCTTAAACAAGCTTCTAGACAGTGATATTTGAAGTTTCATAGTATTGTCACTTCATTCAGTTTTATTGAGAACAAAGTAGATCAATGTATATACACCAAGGTCAGTGGAAGGAAATATATTTTTCTCATACTTTATGTAGATGATATCTTGCTTACTAGTACTGACATTGGTTTATTGCATGAGACAAAGTGAATGTTATCGAAAAATTTTGACATGAAAGACCTTGGTGAGGCGTCTTTTGTTCTTGGCATTGAGATTCATAGGGATCACTCTTGCCGTTCATTGAGTTTGTCTCAGAGGGCATATATTGATCGCATTTTAGAAAGATTCAATATGCAGCATTGCAAACCAGGAATTGCTCATGTTATTAAGGGTGATAAATTGAGTCTTTTGCAATGCCCTAATTCAGATTTTGAGAAAGCTCAAATGAAGAATGTACCTTATGCTAGTGCACTTTGAAGTATTATGTATGCTTAGGTTTGCACTAGGCCAGATATTGCTTTTGCAACAGGGCTTCTAGGCAGATATCGGTCTAATCCAGGATATGATCACTGGGTTGCTGCCAAGAAGGTTTTAAGGTACTTAAAGAGAACAAGAGATTATATGCTGATTTACAGACATGTTTCAGACTTGCAGCTAGTAGGGTATTCAGATGCAGATTTTGCTAGCTGTCAAGATGATAAGAAGTCAACAACTAGACACATATTTATGTTGGTAGAAGGTGCAGTATCATGGAAGAGCGAGAAACAGAAGTCCATATCTTCTTCAACCATGCAAGCGGAGTTTGTAGCATGTTTTTCAGCTGCTACTCAAGCTATTTGGCTCCGGAACCTCATTAGGGAGTTATCAGTTTATGATTTTGTGGATAGGCCCATACAGTTGCATTGTGACAATAACTCTGCAGTATTGTTTATTAATAACAACGAAGTCTCAAGGGGTCTAAACACATGGAGGTCAAATTTTTACCATAAAGGAATCAATTGCAGAATGGTGACGTTGCAATAGATCATATTTCTACGAGATGATATGGTTGCATCCACTAACTAAAGGCCTACGCCCATGTGTATTTGAGTAACATGTCATTAGCATGGGTTTAGGAGCATCTTGGGATGTTGTCATTTAGTGGGAGCTGTGTTTTATTTTTCTTTAAATAAAGTTTACATCTGTATTTGTTACAATTTAGTAACATTTTGATATATATATATATATATATATATATATATATATATATATATATATATATATATGTCAACTTTTGCATTCAATAAAATGTTTTTGAATGGTTTGTTATTATGTTGAATATATATATATATATTGTTAAAGTCTCAAGGTATTACTTAAACCTTGAGTGAAGGCTAGGGGCATATGGTTATTAGCCTTGTCCATATGTCTTGTTATATATAAAGAAAGGTTAACCATAAGGACATGACATATGTGGGTTCATGGAACCATAAAGACATTCTCTAGTGGCACAATTTTGTGACGCTTAAGGTAAGAGAAATGGTGATCGACAAATGAGATCTCTCTATGAGAGATGTTGTCCATTTGACACACTACCATATTGGATCCATATCAATAGAGTTGAGAACATTCGTGACCATGGAAGGCTCGTGTGTATACATGCGATTTACCGCCATGATTCAAAGTGTTTGAGACTTTATGGGATATGATTGACTATTAAGAATTATCTCTAGACCAAAGTGCGCACATACAATACAATTTCAATTAATATAGTCCAAGTGGGAGAATGTAAGAGTTTTTTTAATATGAACTACATTAATTGATATTATAATTTACCGTTTAACGTTTACCGTTTTACGGGGTTTGGTATAAGGTGAGATAAAAGGTTTTTTAATTAATCTAATATGAGTAGGGCGCTAGTGTGGAAATTGAACCCTGGCCCGTAATGAGGGGCCTAGCTCGAAACTCTATAAATAGCGCTAAGTCTCTCCTCTAACCCTAATCATTCACACGTATCCTCACATAAGAGGCGTTAACCTAACGTTAAGGGGTGAGGGGGCCGTCTCATTGAGCCAGTGATAAGGAGGGCAATAGAGGAAAAAGACTTGCGCGTGGAACATCGTATTTCCGCTTCCGCTTCAAGAACGATGGATCCCAAGACAGGTGCTTTAATCTTTCTTCTTAAATATGCATGTTCTGGTTCTGGTTATGGTGATCAAGGGATTGCATAATTTGCATCTAACAAATTGTTGTAAACCTGAGTGCTAATCTGGTCCCCAATGAGCGGCCGCTGTCCTGGCCGTCCGCGGCGGCCGTGTTTTGGTGTTCGGGCGTTCGGTGGCGGAGTTGCGGTGCACCCGCGTGATTTTTGGTTCAATATTTGGGACGTGCGCTTAGGCTTGCTCTGGCTATTAGATCAGGTTTGGGCTGAATCTGGTCCATTAAGGTGGGCTCTGATCAAATCTAGAAGGGATTGGGCTAAATTATATGGTTGAGCCCAATTTGTTTTAGTTAAAGCTTTCTACTGTGGAGCCAATCTGTCTTTGTATCCTTGGTCCAACCCTAAGGCCGGAGACAGCCCACATTTGGACTGGGCTAAAAGGCCTATCCCGAGTCTTAATTTCGGAATAAAAATTATTTAAAAATTATATATAATAATAAAAAAAAAAAATCCGAAAATACTTTATATTTTCCAAAAAAAAAATGAGAAAAAAAGCTTTAAAATAGTCTTTGGGTGTTTTTCCTTAAAATATGAGAAATTCTTTAGAAGAAAAAAAAAACAATTGTGTTTAGTAAGCAAATATCGGATTGATATCTACACACTTCTTTTATTTCAATTACTTACTTATGACTCATGATTGGTACAAAAATGTTGCATAAAATCTTTATTTGATGTTTAAAAATTAAGTACCAAAATGGTATTAGCCAATTAAGTAGTGTAATCAATTTTTTAGTGTCCTTAATCCGTAGAAGTAAATTTTTTTCTTCCAATATTTTACTTAGGTACCTAATAAACTCATCACAAAGCAATTAGTGGCAATTTTTAAGCGAAAATGACTTGTAAGTTAAAAACTCACATCGGATAGGCTTGGGAGAATACGAACTAGGTTTAGATTTAGGCCACACATGATAACTATTCTATTTATATTCTAAATTTTTTTTCCCGTTCTAGTGGAACAAAATTCCTTTTGACAAAGTAATTTCAATTTTTTATTTTTGAAACAAATTTTTAGTCCATAAATATATTTGAAATAGAAATGAGTAAATTTTCTACTTTTCTATTTCTAAAACAGAAATGAGAAATAAAAACTCTTATCATCTATTAGCTAACCGCCTGCCCGCCATTACCCATCGTTTGCCACTGTTGGTTGTCGACCACCGTTGGAGCTCGTATGCCGTTGCTTACCACTAGTCGCCATTCATTGTCGTTCGCCATCGATCACCTTTTGTGGTGGTTCGCCACCGTCAGAATGAAGAAATTTTATGTCGTTAAAAAATGAATTTTTGCTCAAGGTATGGAAATTTTATATTGTAATCAAACGCATATTTTTGCTCATAAATTCATCCATGAATAGAAATAGAAATATCTATTTTTGGTCAGAATGATTATCATTCGTGATCTTAGCAAATCATTAGCTTTTGCGCCCGCGTGTAGGGCTTGGGGATGTCGCAACAATCTTCAAGAAGGCATTGGGAAAGGAGACTCGAGGGGAAAATCTTGAATTTGAGTGTCATATTTGATCCCCATGAAACCGATCTTACCTTCTGAATATTCAAGGAAATCAGGCCGCATATTGCGGCCAATACCACCAAGACGACAAGAGCTGTTTTTCCTTAAATGCATTCTGATATGAGAGCCCAATAACTACACGCACAAGAATTTTTATATGTATACATGAAAAAGAAAAAGAAATTAGTTATCTAATTATTTTATTTATAGAAGGAATGCATATAAGTATATAATAGGGAAAACAGTTTCCTTAAACAAACACAAACGGGCTCTAGTCCATTGCTCGGTGTAAAATCGAAGTCCTAAATTTATGTAAGGAACTTTTATTTATAGAAGGAATTCATACAACCCAGGCGCACATTTGGGTCCTTGCCAATACAATGAGTTTAAAATTTTTTTGACACTTTTTTTTGAGATTTTCTTATGATTGTGGATCCTATTACTTTAGGTGGTTAAGTGTAAGGTGCTTGATTTGGACACGATAGATTTTATATTTAAAGTATAGTGGCTTTCATCAGAATAACTCAAAAGCCACTCCATCACGATAACCCATATTTGATACACATGAACAAGGTGATTTATGTATAACCTAGGGTTTAGTTGAGCCGAAATTTTCAAATACCTCCTGGGAAAAGATGTAGGTTTTGTTAAAAAGTGCTCCAAAGTTCTTATTACATGAATGAATTGCAAGGCTCAAATTTCTATGATATGTGATTAGGGTTTGGAAACTGGAATATAATTATATTTTGTAGTTGTATGATCCTATAAGGGCCTAAACTTTTTCATCTTTGTATAATCAAGAACTTAAGTTTTAACTTTATTCAACTAAGTACCTCAACTTTCAAAATTAGGCTAATGTTAGGCTTCTGGTAAATTGAAGCGCATGTTACTTGATTTTTACTGAGATGAACTGACTAATTAGGTCAAGCTGATGACGTGGACGGTCATGTCATTTAATTTTTCCAACTCAACACATAGAAATTTCTTTCGCATTTTGTTTTCGTTCCTTCGTTTCTTCTTTTTGTGATGGTGAGGCAGTGTGGTTGGTGGTGGTAAGGCTCGATTTGTTCACATAGGCAGGACTAAGTACTACCGACAGTGGTAACATAGACTTAGGTAATGGCGACTACTGGCGTTGGTGGTTTTGGGTCCGTAATGGTAGCAAAGTGTTCGAGAGCAGCAGTGGCCGCTGCTGGAGATGGGGGGTAGGGGTGGCTGGGAGAGTTTTCAACAAAAAATCAACAAAAAAAACTATCTTGTTCATGAGTTCCCTTAGGGCACTTGCTAATGATACTTAATATGAAATGTTTTGCTTTTGGAAACATCATTTATGCGAGACACAAAATAACAAGTACACAAACTACAAGCTTTGCTTAATGAGCTGCTTACCAAAGGCATTTTCTAACAAAATAAGAGATTTAGATTTAGAGAGAGAGAGAAAGAGAGAGAGCACGTTGGATGCCGTTGTGCACTTTTGAAGATCACCTAATAGAGTTGATATTAAGATCAAATACTAATCAGGTGCAATTCTATTAAATATGTTCAACCATTGAAGACTCATGTCATTATTAGAGAGGACTAAATAATAGACAAATGTTCTTAAAAGATACAGTTTGAGTTAGATTTCTCGCACCACGAAGTGCACAGAACCTATGTCGAAGCCACTAATTACTCGAAATTTGACTTGTGCGTTACCTAACCTGTGAGGTTAGCAGGCACTTCATCACGAGAATTAACCCAAAGTTTTGTCTTTGAGAAACTGAAGATGACGGGCTACACTCATATCATATATACCCACAGCTGCTTCACCAACTTTTCTACGAATATTCTATCAATCTTTTTTCTTGCCTACGCCTCTTTTTTCCAGGCCATTTTTTCAGGCCTTCTAAGCTTTCCACTCGATATTAAACTTTACCTTCTATTCACGGCATCGAAACCGTTAGTCTACTGTTGTAAATAGTTTGTTCTCTATCATTACGCAGGGCATGCGCACTTGTGATCTAACGGAGCCCTCAGTGGGAGGACCCAATCGTGGGACTTTACGTCCGCATGCTAAGCAAGAATAGACACAGAAACTTCCCGAGACCAAAGCCCTGCATGTTCACACCTTGATCTTCCCAATCTCACCCACCCCACGATCTAAAATCCCTTCAACTGAACAAAAGGAGGAACCGATGTGTCGTCCGATGAGAGGGAGACTCACTGGTTTTTTGCGCCACCATGAGTGGGAAACATTTGATTCGAACGCGTCATATCATAATTACCCTCTTGAAGGTACGAGCCAAGGTCACGAACCCTCCAAATTTCTTCCACGTAGGTTTACTCAACCACCCCACTATTCCAAAACCCATCACCTTCTTTCAGTTCCTCTTCCTTCTTCGCGGCCTGTGTTGTGTATTTATATTGAGTCATATTCCTGAGTTCTCTCCACGCACCAACTTACCAGAGCAAAGTCCTAGAATAGAGAAAATTGTCACCTGCAATCCTCACACACAAGAATGGCTCACAACTCTCGTGTTGCCATGGTTGTGCCCTGGTCTGTCTTTATGGTATTGGTGATTTGGAATGGCTTAGTTCAGGAAGTGAGCGCGGCTGGAGAGTGCGGGAGGACCCCAATCGGGTCGGCCGCCACCAGCCTGAGTCCTTGCCTAGGGGCAGCTAAAAATGCTCGAGCTAAGGTCCCGCCCGCCTGCTGCGCCAAAGTCAACGCGCTCATCCGCACCTCTCCTCGGTGCCTCTGCGCCGTCCTGCTCTCTCCTCTAGCGAAGCAGGCGGGGATCATGCCAGGCCACGGCTATCTCGATCCCGAAGAGGTGCAACATCAGGAACAGGCCCGCTGGAAAGAAATGCGGGAGTGAGTATAACTATCCTATGCCTAACAATCCACTAAGTAGCTACTTATAATTATTAAATATCATCCAAAATTAATTATTTTTTTGTCCTTTTTTTCCTTCATTTATCAACTGCAGGATATACTGTCCCCTGAGTGACAAATGCTGAGCCCGGCCCAATCTAGGGGGATGTTGATCGAAGTACTAGCTTGAGAAAGCTGGGGATTTACTAGATAAGCTTTGCTAATGTAAAAGGGCCATTCTTTGTTTGATTGGCTCAGGCCCATTATGGCATTATCTTTGATAATTAATAATTATGTATTTTCCTATCCCTTAATAAAAATCGTTTCCCATGATATTTCGTATATTGGTTCTTCATTAATAACGAATTTATTCTTTCCTTTTTTGGCCAGGAATTTGCTCCTTTTTAATTTTCATCCTAATATAGTCCCTTTGTTGAAAAATTGACATGATTCTAACTGCCTGTCTAATCACTTAACTAATTATTAAACCATGAGATTTCCGAACTCCCACCATTGTCATCTTCCTCCCACTCCTCATTAGAAGAAAATAGTGACAACTGAATGGCAATTTTCGACAAGAGATTTGCTCCTATAATCATATCCTGGGACAACCCGAATAGGAGGAGCCCGTTGGAAATTTTTCATAAAAATTCGATAATCCAAACTTAGAAATCCGTAATCACCTTCTTCATAGTACTCATCGAGAGAATGATCTTCTTCTTCTTCCTCCTTCTTCTTCATCGTTTTCTATGAAGCGAACCGAAGAAGAGCTTCTTTGGAGTGATGAGGGAGTTAGAATTGATCGGGAAATGGGAATGAGGGAGGAGTGGAGACTAGATCGATCTTTGCCAGTAGTTGAAGGTGAAGAACGAGTTATTCAGGAACTTGTGGTGGAGGTTTCCCAACATCACTGACTCTAGGATACTCCCACAACCTCGCAAGCGTTCGCTACGAGACCGAGGCTTTCTTGCTTGTCATTGTCTGCTTCGTTCATGGCATTGTTCTTTGTTGCGAATGGCGGTTTGTTTTGTCCCAAATTACCTCGGGTCGAATTAGGGTTCGAAGAAGGGAGAAATGGCTTGATTTGTCTAATGAAGTTTTAAATTTGGGGCAAATTTGTTGAATGATGTTATATAAGGCTATTTATGTTGACTCAAAGCACTTGCGAGCATGTCAATTAGAAAAAAAAATTGTCATATCAAATATCTGATATTCCAAATCGGTAATGACACTTAAGCGATCATTTTTTTTAACAAAGTAGTACTGAAATAATCCGATGAAAATTTTTAGTACTAAAGTAGTGTTCTAACAATATCATGACACTTTTAATTTCTTTTTTTTTACTAGTGAAGCTAGGGCGGCTCCTGCTGCCTATCTTTGGAACCTGTGCTCTGTGCATCCTTTTTTGTTTCTCGTTTTGCCATTTTTAACTCTATCTTTGGTTTTATTTCCTTTTTTTCCCAAACGCATCACCTTTTTTTAGTTCCCTTCCTTCTTCATGGCTCGTGTTGTGTATATTTATTGAGTAATGTTCCTGATTTCTCTCCACACACCCAACTTACAAGAGCAAAGTCCTAGAATAGAGTAATTGTCACCTACAATCTCCAAATAGAAGAAATGGCTCACAATTCACATGCTGACATGTCCGTGCCCTTGTCCATCTTGATGGTATTGGTGATTTCTCAAATGGCTTCGTTTGGGAAGCAAGCGCACCTGGAGAGTGCGGGTGGACCCCCATCCGGTCGGCCACCGCCAGCCTGAGCACTTGCCCGGGGTTAGCTAGAGGCGTCCGGGCTAAGGTCCCGCCTGCGTGCTGCGCCAAAGTCAATGTGCTCATCCACATCGCTCCCCACTGGCCGTCCTGCTCTCTCCTCTAGGGAAGCAGCCCAGGACCATGCAGGCCACGGCTATCTCGATCCTAAAGAGGCGCAACGTTAGAAACAGGCCCACGTGAGAAGCAAATGCTGTGCCCGGCCTAAGATAGGAGGATGCTAATTGAAGCAATGGCTTGAGAAAGCTTGGGATTTTGCCAAAGACACTTTGCTAATGTAAAAGGGTCATTCTCTGCTTAATTGGCCCAGGCCCATTAATTAATTATGTATTTTGGTAGCACCACTGGAGCAGTTTTCTCATTTTATCACTCCTTAATAAAAATAGTTTCCCATGATAATTGCGTTGCTCGGTTCCCCCTCCATAGCAAATTCGTTCTCTCCTTTTTTGGCCAAGGATTTCCTCATTTTAGTTTTCATCCACTTATAGTGAAAAACCAACATGCATCTAACTCCCTATCAACTCACCTAGGTTTGTCTCACAAAAACTAATGATTTGAAAAATATTTTTTCTCAAAATAATCACTTGTATTTCTCATAAAAAAATTTATCATCCACAAAAATATATAAATATAAATTATTCTCAATAATGAAATAATTTTTATTAATTAATTATTTCAATTGATACAAACGATTTTTTTTAGGAAAATATTTTCCAAATCATTCACTTTTCGTGAAATAAAGGGAGCATTAATTAGCTACCTAAACATAAGATTTCCTAACTCTCAATAAACATTTCCAATTTTGTGCGTGGCAAATATTAAAGGATTCTAAAGAAAAGATTCTATGTTGTGCATATATCGGTGGTGTACCTGAGGACGAAACATAATTTTTACGTGTATGGAATTAGTACTAATAAGAGAGCACGCACGCGTGTGTACAAGACACAGCGACAGGAGCTGGTTGACCCCCGCAAGGGCCGATAGACACACCACCCGGCTGCATGCCATCGCCGGCTCAAGGCAAGGGCGCTCGACGGCGAAGGTGGGACGACCTTGCCGCCTTTCTCTGAAAATTGTGCTATATGATCCCTTTTCTTTTTTCGGTTTCACGTTCGTTCTGTCCTCTTTTTTCCCCCGTTTTTGCTTTTTTTTTTTTTTAATCTTTTTTCAGGTTTTAATGATGTGGGTAATGGCGCGTAAAGCCACAGCAGCAAATGTGAGTCACATGCATGGCTGATTAGGGTTGTCATGTCAAAATGCCAATCGCACCAACTTGATTTCAAGGATTAGATTGATTTCACTGAAAGAGCTGCACAAGGACCAATTTGGCCACAATCAAAATGCAAAAGCCAAATTGAGCATTAGATAAGAGTATAAGAATAGTTTCTAACCTTGTCCTCAAATTACACTGATAGAATTTAATACTAGTGAAAGAGCAAGCGCGTGTAAATAGTTGGTAAGCTGTGCAAATAAATGATGGTAAATTATTTGAACGATTGGAATTTGAAAATAATTAAATGATGGTTAATTATGGCTCAAGCAAAAGTTGGGTATTTCCTATAAGAACTAGTAAATTTAACATCTTGCTAACTTTAGGAAATAACTTTGTAAAGTATTGGAAGGTTGGTAATTGCAAACAATCAGATGACATTTGTAATATGATTTAAACAAGAGTTGGTAATTTCCTAGAAGAGTTAACATATTTACTAGTTCGTATGCTCTTGCTAATATCAATTTTAGTTACAATCAAACAAATGTTGGTAATTAACTTAAATAATAATTAGTAAAGTTAAAATTAGTTGGTAACTTAACCCACAAAACTTGATATATCACCCAAATCAAATCAAGACTGGTAGTTTTGGATAAGATTTAGTAATTTTGAAGCGCCAACGACTTTTACAACAAATCTTAACAATAAAATATTGAAGCAGTCACGAATTTTGATACAATTTAATAAATGTTGATAAGTGGACTCAAATAAGAATCGGTAATTTTTTATAAAAAAAAAAAATTGGTAACATTAACACATTGGTAAATGATGTAAATTATGTTAGTAAATTATTAAAATAAGTAATTTAAGACAATCTAGTAACTGTTGGTACTTTCGTAAAAATGTTGGTGATTTACTAACGTGTTATCAACTGAACAAGCTGCCGATCAAAATTTAATTGCTAATGTGTTTGGTAGTTGTCATGCTTGTCACATATTACCGGCATGAAACAGTGTTCCAATTTTTACCCTACCATAATGATAGACTCATCCGATTTTGGCTCAAATAGTCAGGCTCATTTCACATATGACATTTACATTTTCTTGGAAAAAAGCAAGAGATTTTTTTTTTTTTTTTTATAACCAGAGAGAGAGAAACGTTGGAGAATAATGAGCACAACATCTTTACTACTTGAAACTTCAATAGCAATCTTCCATCACGAAGAAAGGAACCATTAGCTCCATAGCAGTTGTAGATAATCAATTTGTACTTTTACGTAGGAACGATTAGCAAAATCAATCAACAAAATAAGTGAGTACGAGAAAAAAAATATATGAATCATATGAGAGAGATTTTACTTACTAAATAACCTCTTATTTGAGTAGCTAAGATTGAAAAGCTCTCTCACAACAAAGCATCGTAATCATCCTTGATATAGACAATGTTTCGATTATCCTTCCCACCGCACAATCTGAGGTTTATAAGGCCGAATGAATCGATTCCCATGAGTCCATGTTCAAAAAGCTTATTAGAATGGGCGTATCCAGAGTGGGCCGTGCGAACTATTTGAATATGAAAATTTTGTGTGCATCTGTACCAAAGGCCCCTTTCCTTTATCATTTTTTGCGAATTTGTTCTTTTGTTCATTATTCATTATTCATTACGAATTAATCTTAGTAAATTATTAAAGCAATTGTTTCAAATTGTAATAAATGTTGAAAAGTGGACTCGGAATATAAGTTGGTAATTTTCCATTTGTGAATATGCTAACAATCGGCATTTTTGTAAATGTGTCAATAACTTATCTACATATTATCGCTGAATAAGTTGTTAGTTAAAATTTTGTTGCTAATGTGTTTCAGTAGTTACCAATGCTTTTCACATGTTACTAGCATGAAATAGTGTTCCAATCTTAACTCTCCGGAATTGTAGACTTGTCCAATTTCGGCTTATAATTATGTCATTTTACACTAAAACATGTACTTAGGGCGCGTTTGGTAACGATTTTGTTAGGGAACAAATTATGATCGAAAATGATTATTTTTATTCTATTCCCGAAAAACTAATTTTGAGCAAAAGAACGCGTTTGGTATTTGTACAAAATTTCTGATTCTCGGAATAGAATTGTGTTTGTTACCGTGTTCATTGATTACGTTCCAAATCAATTTATTTTAACTTTTAAGTAATTTTTATAATTTTTTCCTTTTTTTCTTTTTTTTTTTCCTTTTTTCTTTTGTTTCTTTTTTTTTCCCTTTTTTTTTTTTTTTTTTTTTTTTTTTTTTTTTCTCCTATTCTAATTCTTCTTCGGGCCGATTGCTGGCCCTTGGCGAGGCCGGCCCTCGTCGGCTCGGCCTTGTCGGCAGCTGGGCGAGGCCCGCCTGGCCACCGGCGGGGTTGGGCGAGCCTCACCGGTGGCTAGGCTTGCCTCCGGCAAGCTCGCCGGACCTTGCCCTAGCCTGGCGAGCCTCCGGCGAGCTCGCCGAACCGATCGGCGGTGACCGCGGCGTCGGACGGCAGCGGGCGGCGGCGGTGGACAATGGCGAGCGGCGGCGACGGCGGGCGACGATCACAAGATGGCGGTCGATGAAGAAGAAGAAAAGAGAAGAAGAAGAAGAGTTTTAATTCTCAATTTTGTTCTCGGAACAAGAATCAACTTTTTTTTTATTCTTGATTCTCGTCCCAAACCGATTAGGAACAAAAATCATAATCTAAAGACTTTGTTGGGATGGTTACCAAACAGGCCCTTAAGGTTCATTCGTTTTACGAAAAATAATTTCCGGAAAAATCTTTTCCGAATTTTACGGTATTCGTTTCACGGAAAATGAACTAGTTGTGGAAATCATTTTCTACCAAGGAAAAAAAAAAGTCTTTTAAAAAGGGAAAATGTTTTCCACATTTCAAATTGGGGAAAACATTTTCCTTACTCATTCTCTCCTCTCATAACCTATTAGCCCCCTTCTTTTTTGTTTTCTTTTTTAATAATTTCAATTTTAAATTCTTTTTTTTTATTTTTCTTTTTCTTTTTCTTTTCTTTTTCCTTTTTTTTTCCACCTTCTTCTTTGGCCAATCGCTAGCATGGCTACAGCCGGTGACTAGCCACAAGTGAGCTCGAGGCTCGCCGGCAGCAACGCCGACCTTGGGCCTTGCCTAGCTCGCCGATCTTTGGCGAGCGCGAGCCTTTGGTGAGGCTAAAGGCCGGCGAGCTTGAGGCTCGCCCTGCTCAAACCCTAGCGCTCACTAATCTCTAGCAAGCGGCGAGCTCGAGGCACACCGCTCGCTAGATTAGCGAGCCAACGATGAGCGCGAGCCTTTGGGTCACCGATTTGGTGAGGCCAAAGGCCAACGAGCTCAGCTCACCGCTTCACGAGATCGGCAAAACAATGGAAGCTAGAATTTAGTTGGTTGCTCACCGTCGTGTGGCTGGCAAATGGCCAAAGAAGAAGAAGAAGATAAAAAGAAAGAAAAATAAAATTTAAAAATAATTAAAAAATCGATTTTTTAAAAATAAAATAATAAAATAATTATTCAAAAAATACATAGAAAAAATATTTTCCTTACTGAACAACAAAAAGCACTTTCCATTTTATTTTCAGGTTTCAAACAAATACGGGAAAATAAGGACATTTTTCTGGAAAATATTTATTTTCTAGAAACGTTGCATTTTCCATTAAACAAACGAGCCTTATTTATATAGAGCAAAAGCAAGATAATTTTTTTAAACCAATTAGAAATAAATAGAGAAATGTTGGAGAACGAAGAGCATAAACTTCTTTATTACTTTTAAAGCTTCAATAGCAATCTTCCTCAATGAAAATGAGACAGTTGCATTGACCCATGTCTTCAAAATTGGATAAGTTAATATGTAATTTCATACAAGGTGTCACTTACGATGGGAAAGGTACCAAAAAAACTCTAAATTTATTGCATTAGTACAAATTTAGTCATAAAATTTTCAATTGAACAATTTAATCCTAAACATTTTTACATTAATAATAATTTAGTTCATCCAGCCAATTTTGGCTAGCCGACGTTAACGTTGACATGGATGTTGGCTGGTGCCAATTGTTCAACACTAACATGGTAATTTTTTAATTTTTTTTCTAATTTTTTGTTAATTTTTTCTTTTTCTCTTCTTCCTCCTTGGACTTTCCCCCAAGTGGCCAGCAAGGCTGGGCGAGGGCCTTGAAGCCTTCACTAGCTACTGGCAAGGTAGTAGCTAGGCAAAGCCAGCCTCTTCTGCAACCCTAGACAAGGCCCATGACCCTCACTTGCGGCCGGCAAGGGTTTTGCAACCATCGCCCAGTGACCGCCGAGCCTTACAAAGCATCACCAACCATTGCAAGGAAAGTCCAAGGAGGAAGAAAGAAAAAATAATAATATAAAAAATAATATAAAAAGGAAAAAAAAAAAGAAAAAATTAAAAAAAATTTCAAAAAAAAAATATTTAAAAATTTGCCAAGTTAGCGTTGCCCAAACGACCAGCATTCACATCAACGCTAACTGGCCAAAATTGGCCGAATTGACTAAATTGGTACAAATGTGAAAAATGTTTAGAACTGAATTTATACCAATATAATAGGTTTATGACTTTTTTGGTATTTTTACCCACCTACAACTAGGAATGTCAAAAAGTCCAGCCTAGCTTGATTAAAAAATTAAGGGCATTTTGGGGTTAGGCCTTAGATTTTTTTGAGTAAGGGTCTAAATACATGGGCATGTATTCGATTCCCTCCATTTCCGAACAATTATCATGGCCGTTCGTATCGGGCGATTGAATTTTGTTCTTCGAGTTGTCTATTCAGTTATCGTGTTTGCCAAGTTTGCTTGCCCTAGCTTTTGGACTTGATTCCTCACTACCTTGAAGTGATTGGCATGGCATGTTGTTAGGTTCAGCCAAGTTTACCCCGGCACGGAGGGAAAGGCTGGAAATGAAGCCCCGCCTTGTTAGGATTTCGTCTTTGTTTCTGTGGAAGTTCTTTAGACTTTGGAATCTCTCTATTTCATCTACATGAACCGGGGGCAATTGTGCTTAGAAGAGGGTTTTAGCCATTGATGGGTTTCCTGTAAATTGCTCTGTTTCGTGCTACTTTTATTATTTCCGTGTGCAATATCATAATGTTAAATTCTCGCCTGTGTTCATTTGCCGGTCTTTCTCCATATAGAGGTGTGCTGCTTCATTTGCTCGACTTGCCTAATGCTTCTTCATTCGGGGCTTTTGGGGTTTGCCTGGTAGCTTTGAGTAGGGTTTCTGAGAGGTAGATTGAACGCGGCAATTTTGATGCATGGTCTTGAATCGGATATCAAGGAGAATGCAGAATGTTTTGTTGGTCTTTTAGGTTGATTTTCTTTCAATCCCTCTTTCAGAGATTGTTGGTATTTTAATTATATCCTGCCCAATCTAAAGCTACTTTTAAACTGCATTACTACGATCGTTGATTATTTGATGCCCATTATTGGGCACGTTGATAGCTCAATCTGCTATTTGTCCTGTCCGACTCTTTTCCTTGACTTTGACTTGGCACTCTCTTGATTTATTAGACACATGACAGGAATCCAATTATAAATTTATATTGAAACCACATTTGATGTGTTCTAGGTATACGCCGCCATTGAAGGGAAAAATTAAGTGATTCGGATTTTTGTTGAAAAAACAGCACAAGCATAAATGTAGGGAGATCATGTAATGAATGACCTAAATTAAGTAGTTCATGGGGGCATTTCAAAGTGCCACGAAATATGGCCAAACGCATCTATTAATTGCGGTCATCATAAGTGACGTCGGTCATATATTGCATATGACAAATTTTGTTTTATTGATAAATAAATTAAGGGTAAGCAACATGGACCAATCAAGTCAGGATCACTTGGATCAAATTGGCCGATTCTAGGTTGTTCTCGGAGACATCGGTCCCATTCCAATTATATAAGATTGGAATATATGATTTTCGATTTAATCCCCTGGTTCTTGGAGGGAGGAGAGGGAAACCGGACAACCAAACTGAGATTTTTTTTTTTTTAATCCTCACGCAAATTTCTTTCCCTTCCCTTCTCATGTGTCCCACTCTCCTCTCTCCTCTTTTCCTAGTTCCATGGGTATATTATTCATAAATCAACCGACTCTATTGGATTGCCCCAGAACTAGATTGGACAAGTCCAGTCGTCCCACCAATCTGATCCTTCTAGTCCAATTCCCGATTTTTGGGTGGGACCGGACCGAACTAAAAACCACTCACTCCTAAAATAAATCCCCTTTCATGCATTACAACTCAACATATTTTCACTATTAGGTCGAAAAGCAAAACTACCCACCCTTCCAAATCGAGATCCGTTCAAACTACTCACCCACGACGAAGTTGGCCTATTGATAAACCTTCTTATTTTTCTTTATTTTTTGGCTAGTCTTCTTGCTGAGTTCACACTATACCTTCAAAGTCCTAAAGATGTCATGGGCTTCGTGCTCGTGGATGCTTAAAATCTTCTTACAAAAGTGGAATATTCGGAGTCACCGGGGGAAGCAAAAGGTTCAACGAGCCGACGAAGCACCTTCCGTAAATGCCCCCACTCTTTTTACTACTAAATGGAGCTTTTGGAGGGTAAAAAAGACAAAAAAGAAGAAGGAAAAGCTCCTTTCAATCTTAAAATAGAAACTCTATTATTTCATTTGTTTTCACGTCAAAGATAAACATACAAGGGGTCCATATTTCATTTGTTTTCACGCCAAATATAAACATACAAGGAGTCCACATTTAGGTTTGTCCCGTTTGATATGACTTCTGATCACATTTTCTTTTCATATATGACAAGAATAGAGCTATCGATATATAGATCCGCACATGATATTTCCATGATATTCTACACTTATTGTAATCCTTTCCAACTTCTCTAATTTTGCAAATACGCAAGATTACCCTTTTTAAGCGATTCCAAACAAACATCCGCCTTTCAAATTTAACATGCCGACTCAAATTCCCAAGGCAGATTTATGAAGGAAATTACGTTCCTATATCCATGCTCGGACCAGACTTTGCAAGATCAGGTCAAGAGTGTCCGCCTGCAGTAGATAGGGGCATTCAGATTAATCAGGCGCGCGGCGCGTGTTCGATCGATACGACAAATTTCATGTCACGAAGATCGATTCCTAGGACTTTTTGGCTCAGCCGCACGTGAGACATGCGGTGCATTTGCATGGAAAAAGCAATATAGGCGGACTCGGAGAACGCAGGGTCCTCGTGGACTGTCGTTTACTCGTTAAGGCATGCCGTCGAAATCCTAAGGACACGAGACGCACGCCATTGACAGCCGAAAGAGTGGGGCTTCAAAGGCAGAAGACTAGTCGCTGCTGTCTCTCTCTCTCTCTCTCTCTCTCTCTGTGGTTGCTGGGTGGGCGGGCGGCGATGGCCACGAATCAGCCCGTCGGGCCACCGGAGGCGGCGGTGGCGGCGTTCGAGATCGGGGTCGAGTCCGGTCGCGACCCGCGGGGTCGTCATTGTCTGGACAAGGTACTGTCTGACGCTTTTTCTTGGATACGGGTGTCTCTGTTTTTGTCTTGTCTGTGCGGGAAACTAGGAAAGTTTGAGTCTTTCGGATTCTGAGTGGGACTGCCGTGGAGAAAAGGCGAGGCCTTTGCGATTTCTCATCGTTGTTGTGAATGCTTTGGTTTCCGAAAGTCTGATTAGTTGGGTCAGTGGGGTTCGTTTTGTTTTTGTTTTTTTTTTTTTTTTTTTTTTTTCCAAGTGGGTGTTTACAATGAATAAAGCATATCAGTTGAATGGCTGAAAATTTAAAACTTTTTCAGTGTTTATTTCAGCGACTGTTTCTTCTGAAAGAAAACATTGCATACGTCAAGCATATTTGCGAGAAACCCTCCTCTTTCGAACGCCGGGCATTACATGTGTATGTGAACGTCAAAGAGACTCCGCGCAGAAGCTACTAACGTAAGAAATATAAGCAGAATAACCAGATCAGAGAGTGTTAAGAACCGGTAAGTTGGACTTCAAGCTCAGATATCATGTGGAACAACTGTTTGTGCGGAAAATGTCAATTTTTTGTGCATCAATCATGACACCCTTTGCTGTGTAACAGCTAATAAGCATGTAACCATGTCTTTGGCCATGAAAGTTGGTGCGGTTGAACCTAGTTTACTGCTTTTCTTCCCGATTTTTGGTCTTATATATATTTTGGAATTTGTGATTGCGCTATTTGAATTATACCTTAACAATTTAATGATCAGTCAGATGTTCTGAGTAAAGATAGTGTTTGAAACAGGGGAAAGGAAGATGGGCTACTCTGATACTTGCCTACAAGACACTTGGGGTCGTGTTTGGAGGCCTAGTAACATCTCCCCTATATGTGTACCCGTCAATGCCGCTAAAGTCTCCAACAGAAGAAGACTACTTAGGGATCTACAGTATCATGTTTTGGACGCTCACCCTCATTGGTGTTGTAAAGTATGCAGGAGTAGCTCTCAAAGCTGATGATCAGGGCGAAGGTCAATACAAGACCCTAATAATGTTTTTGATTTAGTTTGGTTTGTATTATATTCATTTCTTACAGTTGCTTTGCTAATTCTACTGGTTCCCACATACTCTAGTCCACTCTGTAGCTCTTCTACACACACCATTGCACATTGTTCTACAATTCTAAAACCAGTCTAATTGAAAAAGTGGTATTTGGAGTTCTGCACGCAGTTGTTGCCCCAAGAATTTAAAATTGGTGACACGTGATGGCTCAAAAGCTATTTTGGAGTAGTTGTCTCTCTTGAAGGGCTAGATTTGTACAGTAGTACCTCTTTGTTTTTTTATAGAGAGCTAGGTAAAGTATTTTGAGTCATCTCCTTCATGGTTCTTCTCTAGTTTTTGCTGAAAAGTACACTACCAAAGAGAGAATTACAACTCCAGCTGAGTGAACAAGAAAATGCTAGCAGGAGTGACACCTGAAGGAAGGTTTTTTGAAATTGAAAATAGTAAAACAATTTAGAAATCTTATGACCTGCAAAATGGTTATGTTTATTATAAGTGGACTTTACAATTTCCTAGAGCATTGTGGTTTAAGCCATTAACGATACTGAGTAGTTTAGAGCCACTCCATGAGTCAGACAATTATTTGTTTGTGAACATATTGGATCTTTCTCTTGGTGGCACATTAAACAATGGAGATCCTTTTTAATGAAGAGTGTCTATTATTGTCATGTTGAAAGTATTTTATTGCAAATTCATGAAGTTGTCCGACACTGGGGAAACATTGCTAGTATGTGATTTCAAAGCTTTTTAATGTTTTAGAAGCAAGTATATTCCAGAGATTAAGTAAACCTACAACAAGCTTGGAGGTGTCTGATGATGTCAGTTCTCCTTCTTCAATTTGGTCTTTGGACCTTTCTGATGGTCCTTTGGAAATTAAAATTGATTTCCCTCTCGTAATATGAGCTGTTATGTTTTTGATTGAGGAAGACAACTGCTATTGCAGGTGGGACATTTGCATTGTACTCGTTGCTATGTAGGAAAGTGAATGTTGGCATCCTCCATCCCAAACATGTAGAATTAAACTCTGGTGTTTCACGACATGGCTTGCCAGAGGGCACAGAAAAGCAAAGTAGGCTTGGAAAATTCTTTGAACAGAGCATAGTTGCGAGGAGGGTACTACTTTTTATTGCTATGTTGGGAATGTGTATGCTGATCGGTGATGGTATACTTACCCCTGCAATTTCAGGTTAGTCACCATCCCATTTTTCTCCCATTGCTGAGATTTCTGCTTGGGGTTTTGAGTTTTTGACTTATTATATTTGTTGATAGTGTTATCAGCAATGGATGGAGTGAGAGACCTTTTCCTTCTGTTAGCAAATGTAAGAATCTACAACTATCCATATTATTTTTATTTTTTCAAGGTGGGAAATTGTTAAGCCCATCAGATCTGCGTTATGTTTGAAGTGAATGAAAAAAGGATCCGGCATTCATATGTTTACACATATTCACTTTTTTTCAGCTTTGGTGGAAGCACTCTCTGCGATAGTTCTTATCGTTCTGTTCCTACTGCAAAAGTTTGGTACATCTAAAGTGAGTTTCCTCTTTTCTCCCATCATGGGAGCATGGACGTTGACCACCCCACTTGTAGGAATTTACAGCATCATAAAGCATTATCCAAGTATATTCAAGGCCTTGTCACCACACTACATTGTCCATTTCTTCCAGAGAAATGGCAAGGAAGGTTGGCTATTACTTGGTGGAACTGTGCTTTGTATTACAGGTGAGCTTACTGTTATTTTACATTACACGAGCTCGAAGACTGACAGGTTTGCATTCTTGTGACTTGAATAGAAGCATGAATCCTTTTTTCATTTGAATCATTGTAGAGGGTAAGTATTATGGAAATTTAGACTCTGATTTTACGGGTACTTCCTGGTTGTCAGGTTATATGGGGGCATTTCTGTAATTCTTAGGATTTTGTCAGGTTTTGCTGCTGTATTTTAACTGTTCATTGATCAGATGTATTACAAACAAATGTGCTTCAAGATTTACAGAATAATTTCTGAATCCTTTGCTTGTTCCTGCAATTTACTTTGAGCTATAAACTTTGATAGGCAAAACGAATTTTACTGATACATTGTCCTGATGGATTACTTGATAGTATATGGAGTATCCTTAGTCTTTACCGTTTAAATTTCACCAGAGTTCTATATTATGTACAAGGATGAATTATGTCATGACACAATCTGAATCACCTATTCTAGTTTGTGTTCCAGTAGTTATAGTCCAAATAATCTCTCTCTCTCTCTCTCTCTCTCTCTCTCTCTCTCCCCCCAAAAGTCAAGCGACTGATTGGACTGGGCCATAGTGGATTCAAACTTGCTCTCAGTACTCACTGATGCCTAATAATGAACTAAGCTTGCATTGCAGATGTGCATTAAAATAAACCTGCTCTTCTGACAATTGGAAACATGGTACATTTGTGTCACTCTCTTTTATAAAATCAGGTTCAGAAGCTCTGTTTGCTGATCTTGGTCATTTCAATCGGGCCTCTATCCAGGTGAACCTTCCTCTCCCAAGCTCTTAGTGTTGATTCCTTTCCAACGTATCAGTCTAATGCCACTTTTCCTCAACAGATAGCATTTCTATGTACGATTTATCCATCGCTGGTACTAACATATGCTGGCCAGACTGCTTACTTAATTCGTCATCCTAATGATCATGATGATGGGTTTTTCAAGTTCATTCCAGGATCTATATACTGGCCAATGTTTGTTGTTGCCACACTTTCAGCAATTGTTGCAAGCCAGTCGTTAATATCAGCTACCTTCTCTGTAATTAAGCAATCCGTAGTACTTGATTATTTTCCTCGAGTAAAGGTGGTCCATACTTCCCCCAACAAAGAAGGCGAAGTTTACTCTCCAGAAATTAATTACATCCTCATGATCCTCTGTGTTGCTGTCATTCTTATTTTTGGAGATGGAAAAGATATTGGCAATGCTTTTGGTGGGTAATATGATATCCTGAATTCTATATCATACAGCAACTATTTAAGCATGCCATTGCTGCATTAGTGTCATCTTCTTTTCCCAGCAAAATCTGTGTGTGTGACCACTGGAGTAATGAAGATAAATTGTGAGGGTCTGCTTGGAGTTTTGCTTTTCAACTTTTTGCTTTTAGCATTTGAGATTTATTTTGTACTAAACACCTCAATTGTTTGAAATATACTTTTATCGAGATTTAAGATCACCAAAGGTACTATGGAATTTTTGCAGAATCTGTCAAACTAAATATAAAAGTTTCTGGTTTTGGTGGGAAATTTAAATTAAAACTTTCTACTTAAGAAAAGCTCAAAAACGGTAACCTGATACTGCTAATCTTTCTATAAAGGTTTCGAAGGCAAGACGCTGAATATAAAATATGCTTAAGTGAGGTGCAGTAGCATACTGAATGAAATTTCTTTACACTGTAAACCCAATCAAGCATTCATGATCTCTTTATTGAAACTAAGTGATAGCACTCTGTGAAAAAGTTGATCATAGCATTAATAATATTGTTTTTCTTTGGGAACATTTGATAATCATCTGGAAAGACCTTACTAACAACTAAGCATAACAACTAAGCATCTCTTGCAGGTGTTGTTGTCAGTCTAGTCATGCTCATCACCACTATACTCTTAACCCTGGTTATGATCATGATTTGGAGAACTCCCATAGTGCTGGTTGCGCTTTATTTCTGTGTATTCTTTGTGATGGAAGGTGTCTATGTCAGCGCTGTTTTCACAAAAATTCCTGAGGGGGGATGGATTCCTTTTGCCATATCTATTATTCTCGCCTTTATCATGTTTGGTTGGTTCTATGGAAGGCAGAGAAAGATGGAGTATGAGCTGACACATAAGATAAACTTCAACGGGCTTGAGATATTGTTGTCTGAGCCTGGAATACAAAGGGTTCCTGGATTATGCTTCTTTTACACCAATATTCAAGACGGGCTTACTCCCATTCTTGGTCATTATATAAAGAACATGAGATCACTTCACAAAGTCACTGTTTTCACTACTCTTAGATACTTATTGGTTCCAAAAGTCGCTCCGCATGAGAGAATTGTTGTTAATAAACTGGACCTCAAAGGAGTTTATGGATGTGTGATTCAGTATGGATATGCAGATTCACTTAATCATGAAGGAGATGATTTGGTCACTCAAGTTACCTATGCACTGATTGCGCACTTACAGACCTGCTCGAGTTTCTCATTGCCTGGCTCGCCAGTGGAAGTGCATCAAGAAGTTGCTGATATAGAAGATGCGAAGCTTGCTGGTGTCGTACACATACGAGGGAAGACTAGGTTTTACATAACCAATAACTGTGGCTGGTTCGATAAGATTCTGCTTGGCTTCTATGAAATCTTGCACAGTAATTGCAGGTCTGCACTGCCTGCCTTAGGGGTGCCATTGCCACAGCGTATTGAGGTTGGAATGCTTTATGAGGCATGAAAGCTGATGCATCATTGCTAGTGGTTATGAATCCAACTTGGTCATTAAGTCCTCACATAGATGGCTTCTGGTTCTGGGAACTTCCAATTGGAGGGAGAAGAAGCAGGTACTTAACAGGGAGTACTGTCAGATAAAGTTATGACTACTTACGTGTAAGTTTGTATCTACTTAAATACGCAACACGTCTCAATTCAGTCTCTGTGTTCTGCTCTTATGATGATCAAACACCTTTTCTAGTGCTCTTCCCCCAAAAGTTGGGGTTGGACTGAGGAAGAATTGGAGTGCAGTTTGTGGAGTCTGGTGTTTTACAGTTTGTACATGGAGGGTCTAATGAAGTTGGAACTTCTTGTAGATGGCGTTTTGGTTTTGGAATGAAAAATGGGGGAGACAATAGATGGATATGGAGGAAGTCCTGCATTAATGTACTTAAATCTATTTTCTGGTCCTCATCTATATGTTATTTTTCTCTGTTTTCTGATCTTCTTTGATCTACTGATCTCTTCACTTTTCATTTTGCATGATAACTTATAGAAACAAACCCAGTTTCTACTAATCACGTAGGCTTTGTTGATGCTTTTGAACCATTGTGCTTTGTTTAGTACCTTAACTTTTCTGCAAGATCTACTAATGGTCGTTCGATCAAGTTTTGTTAAATCCTTTTTGAGTCTCTCCACGTACAGCTTTAGCTTGAGTCCCCTTCATGAAGTTTTATATCCTCATTCCGCATCTAAAGGGTCATTGTCAATTGACGGGCTGAGGGGTTACCAAAATACCCCATTTCTCTATCAATCCATAACCAAGATACCAAGATACCACATTTCTCTATCAATACCTACAGATTGAATTTTCTATTTTACTATTACATTAGAGATTTGGAACACCAAAATGAGTGTTCCCCATGTTCCAAAATATAACCATGATATTTTCACCCAATATGTGCTTTACAATAATCATGTTCGAAAATAAATTTCAAAATCTTTATGTGGTCATGCATCTTAATGTCTTATTTATGATTAAAGACTACATTAATTATATTTTTTTGACGTAACTTTAAAGTTTGTTCTTATTCCAAGCGATACCAACGGTCATTTTTAGGAAAATGTTTTTAAATAATTTATTTCCTATGAAAGAAATGGTCTTATTATAGAATTGCTCATTGCACTGTGAATGCCACATACTTAGATGACGATGCACTTGCAGCAAATGTAACCTTTTCCTTTTTGTAAATTGCAATGGATACAGGAAAAGAAAATAGAAAACAACTTATGATGGACAGAACACTCTTCTTTTCTTGTCCCTCACAACATGAAGCGGAGTCCAAACACATCTCTTTTCAAAGGCTTCCATTGTCTAAAATTTCCTTGATTGTCTTGACCATTTAACGCGTCTTGCAACGCACGACTTGGGAATCTTTAAGTCGCTTTAGGTGGCCAGCGAAAGGAGGTTGGACTTTGCAAAGATGTTAATTTCCTCCTTATATTTTTCCACATTTTTGTGACTAAAAAAGATGATCTTTCTTGAAGGAAGCGTGGTTTTACTATTATAAATGGAAGTTCTCGGGTCCATGTTAAACAACAATGGTTTCCTACTTCTACAATAACTTCGTGCCTACACTCTTGCGTGCACTCTGTCATTCAAACCTTGGAATTCAGTCACCCCAATGCCTTAACAAATGTAAGCTGCATCGGCGCCGAGAGGGAAGCTCTTCTGAAGTTCAAGCAGAATTTCACCAATCCTTCGAGACATCTATCTTCGTGAACCAGCAAGCATTGTTGCGAGTGGAAGGAGTCGAATGCAGCAACAAGACTGGTCACGTCTTGAAGCTTGATCTAAATGATTGCGGTCTAGGAGGTAAAATACATCTTGCTCTTAGCGAATTGAAGAATCTAAAGTATCTAGACCTCGGCTTCAACAATTTCAGTGGTCATCTACCCAATCAATTTGGGAATTTCAAAATCTCGAATTCCTTTATCTTTGGGAGAAGCACAGTGCAAGTGCTATAACTTTTTTTTTTTTTCGCTCACTTAAATGTCACATCAAAGTAAAATCGATCATTTGAGTAACATTTCTAACAAATTATCCTAATTAGATTTTTTTTTTTATTGATTTCCCATCCGATGTGGATTTTTTAAAACTTATTTTGAATTTTTTTTGTTATTTTGCCTTTTTTTTAGGGCTGGTAACCCTCATCGCCCTTAAAAAAAAAAGGCAAAAAAAGGAAAAAAATAAAAATTATTTAAAAAATTGTCCACATCAACATTGACAAAACCACATAAGACAACCGGCATTCACATTGGATTTTTCGATAAGGAAAATTGCCGATGTCACTCTAGTAAGTGAAAAAAAAAAAAAAGAAAAAGAGTTATGGCACTCATATAAACACCGTATGAAAGTTAAAGCACTTGCATTATTCTTATTCCTTTATCTTTCATATAACTCAACCATTCTACTGTCAATTATCATCTCTGAGATTTTTGGCCTCGCTCTTAACAATTTGAGGGGAAACATTTTCAAAAGTATAGGGCGACTATCTAATCTTGAGGTGATGGACTTTAGTAATAATCGATTTGATAGAGTTGTCAATGAACCTCACTTGGCAAAACTCACCGGCTTGACTTGGTTTATATTATGGTCGAAGGAGCTTGTTATAAATGTTAGCTCATCTTGGGTTCCTCCTTTCCAAATAAATTTCATTTTCTTGTCAAGTTGCAAAGTGGGAGTAGAATTCCCAAACTGGCTTCAAACTCAGAGGAACATTTAGCGGTTGCTCATGTCAAATGCTAGCATATCAAGTAAAGTTCCCCATTGACTGCCTAACATTTTATCTAACATTAGAGATTTAGATCTCTCGGGTAATATGCTCAAAGGCAACATATTAGGAATTATTGGAAAAAAAAAGGCACCACATACAAAGCGATTGTCACTTTCTAGAAATAACATCACTAGTGACATTTCAAATTCATTATGCATGTTGCATAGTTTGTATTTTCTTGATCTCTCTGAAAACCAATTGTTTGGGAGACTTTGGCAATGTTGGGGGAAGTTGCTACATCATTTGCAATGGATTTGATTAGGAGACAATAAGTTCAATGATCAAATACCAAACTCTCTATGTAGTTTGGAGCATTTAGAACTTCTATACTTACATAAAAATGGCTTGAATGGAGTGCTTCCAAAATGTTTACTAAAGCTAGATTTGGTAATTCTCAATCTTAGTGACAATCTATTTACTGGTAGAATAGATAATTGACCTTGGGAGAAATTACTTCACCGGGGACATTCCTTTGCCACTATGTCAACTTCGTAAACTCTAGTATCATAGCCTAACACATAACAACCTTTCTAGAGTCATTCCTCCTTGTTTTAGCAACTTCTCATTGATGTGGGCCAATTCCATTGATACTTTAGATTTGGCTGGTCGACGGGGACTCATGTCATGGCTGATATAAAAAGAATATGCCTAGAATTCACCAACTCGCTCCAATATTTATTTTCTATTAATCTCTCAAGCAATGCATTAGAATGACAAATATCGCAAGGGCTAACTAGGCTTGCTCAACTTCAAAATTTAAACCTCTCCCAAAATAAGTTGATCGGCAAAATCCCTTTAGATATTGGCAACGTGAGAGATTTAGAATCATTGGATCTATCCAAAAACAAACTATCAGGTGTATATCCAATTTAGACTTTTTAAGTCGTTTGGATCTTTCCTTCAACAATTTATCCGGTCCTCTTCCATCGAGCAATCATCTAAGCACTCTAGGTTATCAATCTATTTATCGTGGCAACAATGTGAAAATGCTAGTACTAACACCTAGAGGGGATGAATAGGTGTTTAAAATAAACATTAACAAATAAATGCGGAATAAAATAAGTTGTGAGCAAAGTTTGAAAAATGATCAAGAGTCTGATTAAACGAGCCACTAGACTTCTAGTAAAATTCAAGAATCATATAAGAGATGGAATAGATTTTTGCAAAACTTAAAAAAAAGTTGCAACGAATAAAGCTGAAAAAAGTTCAGGGAAGAGAAAATTATACACGAAATTGATAGTAGTTCGGCTTAGATTAAGCCTACGTCCACTTTTCCACGCTAGCAACCTTCTGGCTGAAACTCACTAAAGTATCAACAGAGAAGTACAATATTTCAAGTGCAAACACTCAGTGAAAGACTTCTTTTTCCCTCACTAAATCACTTTTCTTGTGATTTTCTCTCTTGAATACAATTTGTAAGAGCTGTCATTAAAGAAGAAGTGGTTGGAAAGGCTTCAGACTTTAGAATTTCAATTTTCATGCACTATTTCAAATAAATTGAATGACCTCATTAAATACTCCTTCATGCCTTACTAACCATTAGCATTCTTCAAAGAAATTTCTTCAAATGAATCCGTTGGACAGAATCGATTAAGGAAATCTTGTAGCCATTTGAAGATTGCAATGAAAGTCCATTGATTCTAGTCACCCATACAAACAGAATCTAGGTTTCCGTAAGTAGATGCTTCCCAAAAAAAAAAAAAACTTGTCTTTAAGAATGATTTCATCAATGTATTTATAAAATATAAGTGAGATTCTTTGCTAAAAAGCCAGATACTAAAAAATAAATCTATATTATGTTCATAATGAATCATTTTCATAAGATCAATAAATCTAAGTTTGATTATATCTTTGTTCTAGACTTTGTTTCAGTTTGATTGCGTCAAAGTGGGAAAACTTTTGGAATGAATAGACTTTGACAAGAGTCTATGATATGACTTCAAAAGTCTACTATTTTTCAGAATAAGAACAAGAACAAGAAAGTTTTATTAACTTCAAAACCTGGTAGGAGTTTTCTCAATAACCTTCTCAATTTTTATGGTGACAAAACTTTTATGTTGATTTAAGCATAGTATGAAAGTTATCCTATAAAACAACACTTTAGCAACATATGATAATTGAAAAAGTATGCATAAGTCTATAAAAATACACATAGTTTGCACACATAAAACACACCAACCAATAGTTTGTATAAAAGAAACACCAACCACTCTAGCATAGAAAAACTTAATCATGCAGAAACACTAATCAAAGCTTTAAATCTGCAAAACTCTCCCCATTTTTGTCAACAACAAAAAGAGAAAAACAAACAAGCACAAAGAAAATAAGAAAAAGAGTGTTTCAAAAAGAATCGGGGTTGCCTAGGAATATGAACAAGTTGAAAATCCTTCAAAGTCTACACGGTTTCCTCAAGCTTAGTCATACACTAATGGAAGATAGTCTCAACCTTCACTAAATTTTAAGATGCTTGCTAATTCATGTCCAAATCTTCTCATCAAGAGATTATACCTTTCTAGTGAGAGATTTTGAGGTAGTACCGAGAACAGCATGCAACTTCTGAATTTCAATCTCCATCCCATGTTGATGTGCCTTAATCTTCAAAAAGAGCTCCACTATCCGAGGATGGTTTGATTTGATTCAATTTGACCACTAGCTTCTACAAAATGTACTAGTGGAGTATCCAAAAGTGAAGAAACATCGACTTGAACATGTGAAATTTGGTGCTCCTCCTAAACATTAGCTTCTTTATCTTGACCCTAGGAGAAATTTCAAGAAAATGAAGATGCATAAATATCTTTAACATCCGAGGAGATCGACTAATTCCATCGCTTGTAGTTGGTTCTACAGTTTGGTTAGCAAGAGAAGTTTTCTCACCTACTCCCCCTGTCACGGTGCCTTGAATTTGAGGAAGAACTCATTCTCCTTCTTACACTCCTCTTCCAGCATTGGTTTGTTGACCAGCTCCTTTCTCTCTAGCATCTTGTGCACCAACTTCCCTCGTATCTTCTCCTTTCTTGTTAGAATGTTATTGTCCCTTGTTCATATTCGCATCTCCCTCTTCATCATCTAAGTTATCCTCATCCCTCTTTTTACTCAAATTTCTTCTCCTTCACATTCTTCTTTCAATTCTTTCTCGCTCTCATCCTCCTCTTCTTCTTCAAAATTGACTATGCCACCAAGAGGATCTCTCATGGCAATATTTGCCACTAATGATGCTAGTAAGAACACCTAGAGGAGGGTGAATAAGTGTTTATAATAAACATTGACAAATAAATGCGGAATAAAATAAGTTACGAGCAAAGTCTGAAAATTTATCAGAGTCTAATTAAACAAGTTACCAGACTTCTGATAGATGTTCAAAATCTATTATGTGATGGAACAGACTTCTGAAATAACCTGTAAGTGTGCAACATACTTAAATTATGAGAGTTAATGGAAGAAAATATTGCACACGAAATTTATAGTGGTTCGGCTTCAATCAAGCCTACATCCACTCTCCCACGCTAACAGTTTTCTGGTTGGATTCCACTATATAATCAATGAGAGATTATGACTTTGAGTGCAAACACTTAGTAGTAGATCATACTATCTTATTAAGTCATTCTTTTAGTATTTCTCTCATGATCACAAACGTTTAAGCTCACAAAAGACAAGTGTATGATTGAAGTTTGTTTAGACTTTAGAACTCTAGATTCTATGCTCCGTCTTTTTTTTCGCTTTGGTCCTTGGTCTCCTTAAATACCCTCCACTTCCAAACTAACCATTGGACAGTATCTAAAGGATCTTCTTTCAATCTACCCGTTGGATAGATTTATATCAAGAAGATTTAGTAGCCGTTGAGTAACAAAAGTAAAATCCTAAGTTGATTTTGATCGCCCATACAAACAAAATCTTGGTTTCCATACGTATAGCTTCTTCGTTTAAAAAGTTCTTGTTTTCAAGATCCAATTGTCAATCAATTAGATTAAGTCAATCAAATCTATCTTGATGTAGAATTCAAATTAGATCACTAGCTGTTATATGTTTAGAGCTTATGTTACGTGTTGTCGAGTTGTTTCATTCTGTACTTGTCACGTTCTGGACATGTGTCTCGTTCTAGACCTTGTCACATTCTGGACATGTGTCTCATTCTAGACCTTGTCATATTCTGGACATGTACATCGTTCTAGACCTTGTCACGTTCTGAACTTGTGTCTAGTTCTACATGTAAAGTCTGATTGTGTTCTGTCTGATGTAAAGTCTGAATGTCTTCCTTCTAAAGTAGAGTCTGAATGTCTTCCATTTGAAATAAACTTTACAATCTGGACGTAAGTCTGAACATATTTTGCTTCTAAATATATTTAGCTTTAAGGTCTAAACACGGTCCGAATAAGTTTAGTTTCAGCATAGAGTCTATCTTATGGTTCTTCCAAATATAAACCTTTGTAATATCATTTCCACATTCTATCATCTGCATAGTCTGTTACTCAACCATTAAACACGTTAGTAGTCTTTGATTTATTTTATCATCTTTAAAACATCATAAGTGATTTCCCTAACAATCTTCCCATTTTTTATAATGACAAAACAATCTCTAAATATGCAGATGTGTAAACACACTTTTAAATATATTAATAAATCAGGGTAATTTTAAGCACATAAATAGCCTTTAAATATGTGATATTCAAAGAATGTAATTTGAATCAAAAGATAGTAGAAGATAACAAATAGATTGAGCCTAATAATATATTGAAAGATAATCGCAGCTCAATAACTAATATCAACACATATACATATTTATATTCTCTCCCCCTTTTTGTCATAATCAAAAAGCGATAACAATGGAAATGGTATCACGTAGAGAATATAAAATTAAAACAAATATATCTTGCATGAAACACAATTTCCAAAAAAAAAAAAAAAAAAGCTTTTATAAAATAAGTCGAATATCAAATATATGTAATATAGCTCATTTTGATCATATATATCAGCAAATATCCAATAAAAATCACGGATGCATTATAAAATTCACTTACATTTTTTGTCATAATAAAATGATAATGTAAATAAAATTTGTTAATGACAAAAGGTAATAAAAGATGCACTAACTGGATTTTTTAGAACTTGACAAGTTCTAACACATTTACCTTTTTTCTTCCTTCCATAATAATCAAGATCATGATCAATTCAAAATGATTTTTCCATAATTAATCAATGCTGCCCCTCAATTAGTTGTCATTTTGAGTGATCACGATTCTCCCCCTTTCTTTTGGATTCACTTTCTCCCCCTAGCAACAACATCATTGAGTAAAAATAATTGTTGCCAATCTTCGCAAGAGATACTTTTTGATTGCACCAAAATTTGCATAGATTCACAATCATTCTTCCCTTATAGAATTTCCTGCAATGAACTCATCTCTTTTTTGGTATCCATGAATTTGAATCATTCCTTGACATTAGAGTAAAATATGAAATCTCCATAGATAATCAAATATTCTTTTTTAACTCATCATAACATATTATTTAATGAACAGACATTATGCACAATAATATCTTGAAAAAAAAATTCTCAATCAAAGCACAATAAAATCAGAGGGAATAAAATCCTTGAGTATCTACTCAATTAACCAAATTATTTGAAGGCAAGATATCAATCAATCAAATTATTTAAACAAATTCCATCTTATGAATTACCAAAAAATATATCACACGATTCTTCTTTCAATGTAACAAATCATAGAATACGGTCATTATAAAGTCTAAATCAATCAAGGCACAAAGAGGATGTATTGAATATCAAATATAAGAGAATTTTTAAAATTGTGTACCCAAATCAAATTGAGAAAATATACCTTCCTTACCAAATTATTTTTCTTCTTTCTTTTATTTCTTGCAAAAACAACTCATCTTATCTTTGGTACCCAAATTTTCTTGAATCCATGAGGGTTAGTAGAATATGCTATTTTTATCGAGTCTCTCTTAATTGATCTCCAGAATTTAGGACATTCTTTCTCAAAATATTATGAATCTCCACAATTTGAACACTTGAGAGCATTTCGACCAATAGGTTTTGTAAAGATCCTTTGAAAATGCCAATTGTACGCAAGTTTAGGAGGTTTTTGTCTAAGTCTCTTCTTGATTTTGGAAAAGTCTATTAGAGAATCACTTTTCTTATTGAAATCAAGTCTCAACTTGTTATAGTAAAATACTTGTGTGGAAATGATATGCTCTAATGTTTTTGAATCCTTTAAAAATTTTGTTGAAATATTTGAAAATTCTTTCTTTAAAAATTATTTTTTTTGACAAGTAAATCTCGACTTTCTTTTGTTTGTAATTGAGTATATCCACTTACAACTATATCACAAACTCAAGCTTAGTGTATATTCGGATTCTACAGTCAGTCTATCTTCACTCATGACAGTATCTTGCGCATTGCACCTGCCATGAATCAACAATGTGATGCTATCTGGTGCCAACCAAAACTTGAGAATCTTTGTTGGTAATTTATGAAAGGAAGAGTAGTTAAGGTGCTGCTGGCATCGAGAGGCATTCTAGGTAGATCAGAGAAATTCTGCTCCATCCGTGGGCCGCGTCGTGGAAAAATGAGGAATGCAATGAATGTCCTTATCGACAGCATCAGACGACGGCCTTCTGTAACTAGATGTGGTCTGTACATTTGACAGAGAACATCCTACCTTTCGAGCAACGAGATATAAATTGGAAGAGTTAGTTTCCTAATTAGAAAGCTAGACGGATCGTGCTGGGCATCCCTTTCGAGTGTTCCGCAATTCGATGTTCATTTGGCCGGAGCAAATCCAGTTGTGCCCAAAAAGGAGGAAGACAAAGGTTCTGTCCTTGGACTACACCTGATGCAGGAGTTGGGAAGTTCAACGTGGATGAATGTTCTGCTGGTAAACTTACCAGGATCATCCGGATCGGGATGTCATCTGAGATCACAAGGGTAACATCAACATGCTTTCCTGCCTATGCACATCAGATTGGCCAGTTCAAATGTTATCTGCGAAACATTGTCCATTTAATATTTGCGACCATGAGACTGCAGAGATCGCTATTTGTCCTTAACAATCTAGTATTTCAAGTTTAGGGTTTTGCTCATATGTTCAGAGAAGCAAATGTATGAGCAGATCAGTCTGCGGAAAGGAGGCCGAGGAAGAACCTGATATAATGACCTTGTTTTAGCTTCTTAAGCTTGTAGTGTCCTTTATTAAAGAGAAACCCTAGGTCATCAAAGTTTGTTTAGGATAAAGAAACAAACTGACTTTAATTTAAGCAAATCTATTCTCAGTGAAATCTCAGCAGATGATGCGGTACAGTAAGACAGCTCCTCTTGGTTGCTCTCACTAAGTCAAAAGAACAGATATAGATAGAGTCAACCATTGCTTTGACTTGCCATTTATATCTCCTCGAACGTCTAATTTCTTCATTCTCTTTTTTTTTTCATCACTTATTGTTATCTGTCTTACAATGCCAGCATTCGTAAGAGCACCGTCAGCGCCACAAAATTTACATGCACTAGATAATAAAAGCAATTGTTTACAAACACTGATTGCGATGATGAGAAGAGACTTCCTTTCGTCTTTCAAGAAGCGTGGCGAAATGAAAGTCGACTGGGTGAATCGATTCTCACTATGACTTCTTCAGCAGCGGATTCATCGTCGCTGGAATCGTCCGCACGAGTTACCAATGTCTCTGTACTCTGCTGCTGAGGTGGAGGAGCTGGTCTAGTGAACTTCCTCACCTCAAGGCTCTTCCCTGCGGTAGCAGCCCCTTCAGATTTGACTGAGATAAGCGGTCGATTAAGGTTCAAAGGAACCCTTGGATATGACTGGCTATGTGAAGTCTTTGGCTGGCTTGCTCTGATGAAGCTTCGATTTCGGTGACGAACATCCACCTTGTGAATTCAGAGGAAGTATAGTTAGTACTGACTGCTGAGTGCAGACACGCAGCTGGGACTAAGTTAAAGAGTTCGCAATGAACTCGGCATTAGAACTCAGTGCAGAGGAAAAAAGAAAAAAGGAAATCTAGTCCCTGTGACACAGACTTTGATATACCATCATCCTAAAAAGATTTCACTATCAAGAACTTTCCCAGTCAACAGTATCCAGCACTATGCAACTATAAGCTTGGTGAAAAGAAATCGAACATACCATACTGCCGTAGACGCTCAGCTGCATTGCTCTGGCAGACATACTGTTTGAGTGTTGATTAATTTCTTCATGGCTCTGTCTATTTTGCCCAGCCCTGAAGAAATGTTTTGGCCAGCTCATAAGACCACCATGTTCCCGACTGTGGGTTCTGAGGGGGTGATCTACCGCATGAGGAATTAATGAAGTCGTTCTTTGAACAGCAGAGTCGGCTTCAAATGCCGCAACATCAAAAATAATAACTCTAGCTCTAGTCTCCACGAGATACCAGGATCCTTGATGGGAGAAACTGACAGTTCTAATACCTGTTTCCCATTAGCATAAATCAAAGAGTTATTTGCAAAACACGCATATTAGTACCGCTCTCCATGATAAACTATCCATGTCTCTGGTTTGCAATGGCCTCACTAAATTGGAAAACAATAACATTGTAGCACACCCTTTACGGAAGCAAAATTAATATATTACTGCCAAAAATCCACGGAAACAAATTCATGACTTGGCTTCTCCTACAAAATGGCTCGGCAAGCCCGTGGGAGCACACCGTTATTCCTACCAGATATGTGGTTGTAGAAACTAACTGAACCTTTAAATCACCGATTATCTTCTTTACTGTATTTAGCTAAAATAGAGTATCACTTTCTCGTGAAAAGAGAAATGTTGGCTAGGCTACTGCTGCCCTCATAGCTAAGGCACTCTATATCAAAAAGTTACATGACATGAATCTGCAAACAGCAGTAGAAAGAAACTATGAAAAGAAACTAATTTAACCTTTTAATCATAGATTATCTTCATAGAAAACTGAACCTTTTAATAACAGATTATCTTCTTTACTGTATTTAGCCGGATTAGAGTATCGCTTTCTTGTGAAAAGAAAGATGTTGACTAGGCTACCGTTACCCTCACAGCTAAGGCACTCAACATCTAAAAGTTACATTACATGAATCTGCAAACAGCAGTAGAAAGTTTGCATTGCTGAAGTATTGAAGAAGAAATTGCAAGAGTCAAGAGCTTCAGTATTCTGCCCAAACGGTGCCCGAATCAGTCAAAATTAAGTATAATTATCTGGTGACACACTTCCCAACAGATAATAGATTAGGTTACCTGATGTCTCTGGACTTCGGAAACTTGAATTCCCATGTGAAGGCCATAGCGCCGCTGGCGATGTAATCAGTTCTTCCTCAACGCCTTGTGTTTTTATAAATCCTTCTAACAAAAATCCAATGGAATGTTGGGGTATTTCTATAGTTTCTCCTCTAATGAATATTGTCATTTCTGACCTTTCGGCAACAAGAGCTCTCAGTTCTTGCATTGCCATTTTCTCAAATACTTGAGGAAGCAAGAGCTTTGCAAGAATGATAGCACTTTCCTGCAAGTAAATATACTCAGCTATACATCCTTGATCATTCAATGAAGAATTAAATACTATTCACGGATTATTAGCAAATAGTAAAATTAGCAAACCATCATCCAGAAAAAAATGATATCCTTTTGACAATGAAAAGATGCCTGTTACTCAATGACAGAGATCTTGATGCAGACATTAAGCCCCTAAAACAGATATCAGACATGCTTTGCAAGCTTGCTAAGGGATATACATAGGAGTCATACCTGCCAGAGGAAATCTTCTACTGAAGGATCTGACCGAAGCACCGAAAGTATCTTTTCAGACTCCAGAAAGAAACAAAGAACAACAGAATCTGTAATCATGTCACAGATACATAGTTTCCCACTCAACACTTCATATAGGCCCAGTGTACTCCCATATGTAAAAGTCGGATGCAGTGAATGCTTGTTTCTTATGCTCTTACTACTCCACTGCCAAAGATCCGCAAAAAAGTTATTAGAACAAAAGAAATAGATCTTCAACCAAATAAGTGGGAAAATTTTTCGAACAAGAAAAGAAAAAAGTGGGAAAATCCATCTTGCCCATGCTCTATAAAATTACCTTGACTATCCCATTAGATATAAGCCAAATACCATTTGGCTTGGAGCCCTCTCTGTACAGCGTCACACCACGTAGTTTCAGTGTCTCCTTGGTTGAGCCTTTGAGTGGTTCACTGACCGCAGAAGGAAGGGCACCCAGCAGGGGATGCACACTAACTAAATCACTCATTTTGGGCATCTTAACTAAAGGAGGATTTCTCAGAAGTTTCTTCAAATCAGTCTGTGTTAAAAGTTATGTACTGTTGTGAGCTACGGAGTATCAAATGTTACAGTTAATGGAAGGCCACTCAATTGTACCTGCACTGCATCATGGAGATGAAGCATCTCTTTCTCCTCCAATAACCCAACCTTCTCAAGATTTTGGACATATTCGATCAAATGATTCAGCACGGAATAAGTAACCTGTCTTGTTTTAACCACACGGAGAACCTGGTACAGTTTCCAATATGAAAATCAATCAGATACAAAGACTATCACATCAGCAATCAAAGCATACACATCCAATATGTTTGACTACCAAGGGAAAGCTAAAAGACAAAGGAGCAACAGAGTCACACTTATTAACCTGAGGAAATGTCACACGGACATCTTCCAAAAAATTTTTGGCTTCTTCTCCTTCTGCCTCACTTTCATTGATGACAGTAGAAGCCACATCACTATCACCTAATGGATAGAGACAGAAGAAATTATAACTCTTTCTGAAAGGAAAACCCCATGAACGAATCTATTAGACATATACATCTAGGATGCAGTGCCATACAGAAAGAGTAATACTTTCTTAGCCTCAGTTTTAGTATATGGAGAGTAAAGAGAGCATCCGGTAGTCATCAAATCAATATGCTGCAAAACGGTTATGAATGCTTTCTGCTGTGTTTTACCCCAACAGTTACGATCCACTCTTTCTAAATAAATTTCCTCATATGATCAATTTCAAGTATAGGACAATTAGGGCAAGTTGAAGAGCGGATTGCATGATAACTTACAGAAACAAACCCTGTTTCTACAAGTCATATTGGCTTTATTGATGCTTTTGCACCATTGTGTTTTGTTTAATACCATAACTTTTCTGTGAGATCAAATTGAGATCAAATTACTAATTGTCGTTATAAAAAGCTTTTAGTCAAGCCTTTTTGAGTCTCCATGTACTTCTTTATCTTGAGTCCCCTTCATGAAGTTTTATATCCTCATTCAGCATCTAAAGGGTCATTATCACTTGACGGGCTGAGGGGTTACCAAAATACCCTATTTCTCTATCAATCCATAACCAAAATACCACGCTTCTCTATTAATACCTACAGATTGAAGTTCCTATTTTACAATTACATTAGAGATTTGGAACACCAAAAAGAGTGTTCCCTGTGTTTGGATATATAACCATGTTACTTTCACCCGATATGTTCTTTATGATAATTGTGTTCGAAAAGAAATTTCATATATGTGGGCAAGCATCTTAATGTCTTCGTGATTCAAGCATGTACATTATCTATATTATCTTCGACATAACTTTACAATCTGCTCTTATTCCAACTAGATGACCAAAAGAAGCTTAGCCCTATCCTACCACATTCCTAACAAGGGACATTCCGCTTTGCTTTTTGGTCCTTGTGTCAGAGTGAACCATGCACTAGGTAAACTTCCAGACTACCTCAGGCAAGACATCTAGATTGCGCAAACCAACTTTTCTTTGGTGCTTTTCTTTTGTGCATATATTCATTTGGAGCTCTATTTATTCTTTGAAATGCCTATATATCCATCAATTTCTATAATTTTTGGTACTCATTTGTGCTCATGTTGGTGATTACTGCTCAACAATCTGATCAGTAAAATACATTGTCTTCTTTGCACTCCAATTGCAATTGTCTTTAAGTTTAGGAAGCATCCTGCATGACATACTGTAACTTCTCCATTTCATCAGTTCTACTAGCATAATGGAAATGGCATCTTTTCTATAACCCCATTGGTATTTCCTAGTGTCGCATTCTCATTATAATCTAGTAATGCATCCCACAACGTATACAATCTTGACCCTGCTAAGAGAGTTCTTGAATCCCAATCTTTTTAACATTATTCAAGTTTACATTCAATCATGCTCATTTTCATCTACTGACACGTATCGGTAGCAAAAGCATACATCAGCTGAGAAAAGGACTAGACTGATTGTACCTCTGGAGAGCACAGAAACAAGAACTTATAGCAAAAGCCTGCATGAGGCCCTTCTCAAAGTTCTCAGTTTTCACTTGACCATTGCATGGAACATATTTTCTTCTCATAAAAGGTCAAATGTGAAGCATCTAATTGTTTTTTTTTTTTCTATATCCATTTTACTTGAAGTCCACACCCCCCCTTGACCCCCCCCAAAAAAAAAAAAAAAATCTCTCCCCATGTCCTTAATCCTGATATTAATTGCATGTGCATGTGAAACAGATTGGCATTAAACAATGATGCAGGCACTGCCCTTTCTGTGTTACCAATGCTGGATATTATCCCCAGTACAGTAGTCACTACTACATATAATTTTTCATATTTAGTTGAGTTGAGGCTCCAATCCCCATTCAATTTTTTTTCCTTGTCTTTAATTAACTTGATAGAATCAAAGGATTACAGATAATTGCTATTTTAACGATTACAGTCATTCATTGACTGTCATAGCTTATTATCATGCACAGAGTAAGACTAGTTTATTATTTTTTATATGGTTGTAGTGGTCAAGTGGTATCTTAGGCCACTTCCATGCACTGCATATAGTAAATACTTGCTTCTGATCATGACTCACTATAGTAAGTTTCCATTCATACGGTAAGCTTGGGTGAACTTATCAAAATTTTGAAGACACACTAGGATGACAACGTTCATTAAAGAATAAAAATTTATTGCACTCACAAGTTCTCCAAATTAAAAGACTTTTAGGGCTTCTTTAAGGAAAAAAAGCCATCAGTTCCAATATTTCATTAACTGATCAGTTTCACTTCAAAGCCTAAGGACTGATTAAAATAATTAAACTTGTAATTTAGCTCTTCAGCTGTTGAACCAGTGGATAAGAAATGGGGTGGGCAGTGGTATACGGCCTGAATAAAAGATTGCTAGCTAGATGCAGAGACTTTCTACAATATGCAGGAAATGGACGAGAGAAAGAGAACCATTTCTCAGCTAAAAGTTGAGCATTTCCCTTATAGATTATACCTATAAAGTCATGTAGTTGTCGACGCGCAATTCTATGGGCACGAAGAAAGGCTGCACAAAGATAACATGCAGACTCCAACCTTTCCACGGTGAAGTATGTAACCAATTTCGGTGGACAGATTCTTTGAAGAAACCTGTAGTAATTTGGGAAATGAACATGGGACTTTAAGCCTTTCCAATCACACAGAGGCTCATGAGCGACCGTATCAATTGCTTCATCCACTGACTGCATCAAGATGTTTGCAGTAGTTTGTGTGATCCTTCCTTCCTCTAACATACCCCAGTAAGCAGCTTGGACACCTGAAATTAAGATTTTTTTAGCAATATAGGAAACATCAATATCTATGTTCCAAAACAGCTATCAAGTGTATTGCATTAGAACAATCTAGTCAAAGTGGTAGTGAAAAAAGAGTATTCACTAGTTGCTTTTATTATAAGATGACAATGTAATCCAAAAAATAGTGCTAACAAATAATTGCTGAGCTTAAAAAAGCTAAATATACAAACCAAAAGAACAACAGTGTTTTCAACTAAGAGTTGAAGCATTCATTAAGGTAGGAGGTCTACAGTTCGAGAAAGCAAATCGAAAGAAAAGTACTCATCAGTGACCATGCTTAGGATGTCAATGGACAACAATCTTTATTATACATAAGCACTATTACAAAGATGACATGTCAATTAATATCAAGTTCTCACAAAATTACTTTAACAGTCCTATTTAAAAAAAAAAAAGAATACTGCCGTAAAATACTAACCATACAAAGCTTGTAGAAAATTCACAGTTAAATCGGTTAAAACAGCTGGTTCAATATGAGGTAAAAATCACCAGATAAATATTAGTATACATAAACTCATGCAGCCATTAACACGAATCTTGCCCAGCAAAATGGCAAGGACAAAGTCCTTCGATCCTGAAGGTGACATGTTCAACATTCCTCCTGCAGCTTTTATGTTTTATGGATGTGAAGCTTGTTAACTAAGTATGTTAGAAACTCCAACCCAAAAAAAGCTTAAGCTGACAGGTGGAGGGATACCACATGAATATAGAGAGCATTTAGGGTCCGTTGTCAAGCGATGTGGGACAATATTTCAACACCTCCTCTCACATGCAAGTCAGATTACGAGCGGCATGTGAAATTTTGACTACACACATTCACATGGAATTCTTTTACCACACACCTTCGCATAACAGATAACTGGCTCTGATACCATGCTATAAACTCCAACCCAAAAGCTTAGGCTAACAAGTGAGAGATACCACATGAATATAAAGAGCATTCAAGATCCATTGTCAAGTGATGAGGGGCAATATTTCAACATCATAAAACCAAAAACTGACATGTAATGAGAAAGATTGTATTTGGTGCAGTGGTTGAGGCATGTCCAAAGCGTCAAGAAATTGGGTTTCAAATTCAGACCAAACAAATCCAAATTTACAATTTTGAAATGGTCAAGATATGCTCAAACTAAATTGACGAATTCATCAGTTTGACCAGTTTTGACCAGAATGGAATTATTAATTTAAGAAGAAAACTGGACTGGCAACCATTTTCAGGTTCAACCTATTGAACCGGCCAAACCTGTCCAGTTCTGTTAATACTATATAAACTAAGCATAATGCATACTCAACCCTGCAACAAAAGTTTACTCATCACTTTCTAAGGCATATTAAACAGGGTGTCTAAAAGAGCTTCACTAAATAAATATGTCGACCATTGCCGCGTCAAACCATCTGTCGAAGAGGTGAAAGCTGAAGAAGTCATCAGCAGATATTTCACAGTAAAGGGTGAACAAAGAAAGTGGATCATCTTCTTTTGCTTTGCCCTTGCATTAAAACTATGTGGGTCAGAACTTTGTCACTGTTAGAAGTGGCAGGCAGCAGTTTCTGTGGGAAAGAGCTTGGCATGAAATGTAAGAGTTACTAAAGGAAGAGAGAGTTTCATATCCAATCCCCCAACCATTTTTCGGCTGTTGTTGAGTTTAAAAAAGAGGAGAGCCTGTGACAGAATAGTACCCAGTTGACTCTAATTTCGAAGATTTGGTGTACCAAACATCCTGTTTGGCTCCCCTCAATCTCACCTAAGGAAATTTCATTGATGCAGCATGCATCTATTTTCTGTGAGTTTATTAAAAGCCAACCAGACAAGTCTCTTCTTTGGTCCAAACCATCCTATCCATGTTCTAATGAAAGAATGGTCTAAAACACAACAAGCTTAACAAGCAACAGTGATTGCTGATACATAAGGTGATTTTGCCTCTCTTAAATCAAAAATTAATAATGGTATGCAATGGTGAGAATCAGGTAGCTGCAAGGAAAAAGCAAATGTATTGAATGAAAAATATACCATTCAAGAAGCGAATTCGTATATCTTTTAAATTCATAGGGTCAAGATCCGCATCACTTTCAGATGCAGTATGAGGGTGCACTTGCTCCCCGTCCAAATTACTTAGGCTTGTGATATATCTTTTCACAGTAGGCCAGTCAGCAGGTCCAAGTTCTTCATCGTCTCCAAGATCACCAAAAGCCTCCAAGGCTTTGTTCAGCATTTCATACTTTGTGTACTCCAATATGCATCTCTGTCAGATACCAGAGTAAGATATGTACACAATATTGGAACAACAGACTTTTAAGCTTTGTGGGAATAGAAAGGTGAAATTTACTTATAGAAATGAAAGTCAATACAAATTCCATGGTCAGCTAAAGCTAAGGTCTATTGCCATCTCTTATGTATGCCAGGAAACCTTTTCCTCCATCTTAAAGATAATATCTCCATTCATCAAAGTAGACTAAAAGGCTGTCCTTTTTGCTTTAGATGTCATCATTATGCATTGACTCAAGTAGATTATCAGTTCTAAGAGCATCATCTCCCTATTTTTCACCCAAAAACCAGGGGTAAATGAAAACGTAATAGTTGAAAATTAATTGAATGAGAAAACCGTCAAGAGAAGAACAAGGGAAGGAATCTCCACCAAATGTCAATTCATTATGGTATCATATGCTCGATAAAGTAATCTCATATTTCAAGAAATAACCATAGTTATTATTGTTTGAAATGATACAAAAGAGGATACGATACTATGTTCCCTTTGTTTTTGGCCTCAAGATAATAAACTGTTCAGACTAAATTAAAATTCACCTTAGCCGATGATAGCTTGTCCATTCCAAGAAGATGCAAAACAAACTGAGTTGTTGACCCATTTATAATAAGCGTTAAGAAGACAATTCCACCAGTGAAAAAGACAAACTGCAAGAAGTCAAAAATCAAAGTTCATATCCATGTTTCTCAGAATTCATCATGTAATCACATCATTTTTCTGATGTCACATACCTGAGTCCCTGTTTTAGTAGTGAGATATTGTGAGCCACTGGAGCCCTATAATCAGAAAAGAAGAAAAATTGTGAATAGGAGAATGGCATTATGACTTCTGAAATAGTCAAAATGTGAGGATCAAGAACAAAATAAAAGGAAAATTTGCATATGCGGGATAAAGGAGCTTTCCCTTGAATTCCACTTGAGACACTATTCCAGATGTTAAAGAAGAGACCTGAATGTGATCTAAGCATTGCATACAGCCTACTGTCACATATTTATCTTTTAAAATATACAAGGCAATCAATTCAACTAATCAAAGACCCAATTCAACTTTACACTAAGTTTATTGCATTTTGTGGACCTCAATAAATTTATCAAGTGTCCCTTACCAAAAAAAAAAAAAAAAAAAAATTTATCAAGTGTCAACTGCAGGTGCAATGTAAAGTAATCTTTGGGCCGTTATGCAATTAATTATTTGGAAAACAATCTATGGCTCATATTTACCATTTTCTTGGCAAGGTGGCATATATATTTTATTTTATATTTTTATTATTGATAAGACTTCTGGAGCAGTGCAGGTCCAGGGCTCCTTCTAGGAATCGATCCCTGGTGGTGTCCCTGATTGCCAGTGCCACCTTGAGTACGACTTTTATCCTTACCCAAGTGAACTTAGTGCATTCATGCACATAAAGCTGCCACACACACATAAACTACATTTGTCCCCCTAAATTGGATAACTACCCTGTCACTCCGCCTCCATCATGAACCAATTATATGACATCAATAGCAACGTGCATCAGCCTGCTGTATCTGAATCAACTTTTTTTTCTAGAATTGGCCACTTTCAACATTGCTACCTTCTTCACCATCATTGCCTCTCTTATTAGTGCCCGCACTGCTGCTGTCAGTGTGGCCAGAGCAGGAGCTAATAAGGTGATGCAGAAAAAAAAGTGCTGTCACCAGGTTAGGAATGGATAGAGGTGCTGTCAGCAAAGCTAAAGATCTTGGAGTTGGGACCGCTGGTATTTGGTGCTTCTGCTGTGCTGGTGTTCACAGCAACTGCTACACCAGTGAGACTGAGGCTAATGCAGCAACCGTAGTGCTGATCTTGATTATGATGATGGCAGTTCTGGTGGTTAAGACACAGGCCTCATTGTCCTTTCTGTGGTGGTGGGCAGAGTGATAAAGAGGGGGTAGTGATGGGAAATCAATGGCAACAGTAGTGCTTGTGATGCTGACCAAAACTTCTCTAGTTGATGACCGTCAGCGGAAGGATTTTAGTTCTTTCAACAGGAGTACTAGTCATTCAGTCAACAGGATGATATGGTCCTTGTTCATTACTCATCTAACTGGTTAGTTAAGTCTAGTTTAGACCCGGTTAAGTAGAAAAGGCCTTCTTACATTACAACATTCAGTGTTATTATTTGGTTAATGAATGATTTACTTGGAATCTCATCCATTGAGTCATGACAGAGGTATTGTGTGATGTTGGAAATAGATGGAAGAAGAGAAGTACAACCAAAAACATAGTATTTAAGATTACAGATCTGAAACGTCATGCTACAGCTTTCTGGCAAACTAATTCCACTGATGCTGGAAAGCAACTCAATAGTCTTTTACAAAGTCAATGAGTCACTCTGTGATGGTACTCCATTAGTGCCTCATTATACACGTCTCTATACAACGTAGTAGACTATGCTCAAATCCCCAGTACATCACTTGGTTAAAAATTTGAGTAAAATGTCTTGGATTACATTGCATCCTACTTCCACATTTGACTGCAGTTAGTTGAGTGTTATGATGTAAGACCGAGATACCCTAGGTTGTAAGGTTTCCTTTCTATAATAGGAAGGGACAAGAAGTCCTATGAGGTAATGTGCAACATGGGGTACAAATAGAAGTGCTTCTACAATAATACAACACTTACAGGTCCAAATAGTGTTTCAGATTTTTATATGATATTCTTCTTGAGGATAGTTTATCGAAACTGACATGAGAGCATAATTAGACCAGAAAATCAGATGGAATGTTTTAATTGTCACAGAAGAAGAACCTGTGTTGAGGAAAATATGACTGCAAACATTCATGTTTTAAGTGCAACTATGTCATCTATGGAAGCAGGATTATTTGTGAAAGATTGAGCAATGAATACTTGCCTTAACTGAAAGGGAGAGAGACAAGGCAACAGCCCCACGCAAGCCAGACCAAGTGAGGATAGTAGCTTCTTTCCAGTCCAAACCGTAGCCTAAGTAACGCAGAAATGGATACAAGAGTGTGACAACTACAAGACGTGATGCTTGTACAAAGACATAAAGAAGACCGAGGCATGCCCATGAAGTTCCTGAAGGAAAGGAAAAAGAATCCAATCAGATCCCTTGACATGGAAAAGTTCTACCCAGAAAAAAAAAAAAAAAAAAAAAAAAAAAGAGAGAGAGAGAGAGAAGAGACATTTACAAAATAATCAGAATATTTTATACATAGGAAAAGATGCAAAAAGAAGGTCTAATAAATTGGCATCTACAAAATTATTCTTTATATCAAATCAACATCCCTTCTTGAAAATATTATATTTTGAATTTTATTTAAATCCCAACTTCAAACTGGCGAAGTGATGTGGGCCCATATAATTTTCCGTATAGAAATTTGATTTAGTTTCCTTCACATTTATACTAATCAGATATCAGCTGATATTAATCGCTTTATCCTGTTAGATTACAATTTCCTACTTTGAACCTATGACTAATTGAGGGTTTTCAGCATATAAGTCCATTCCATTCTCTTTTAAGAAAGCTTGCATGTTTGATGATGTATCAGTAAATTTGAGAAAGGTATTCATTCCTCACGCCTCCAAGCATGTCTTCAAGTATTAGTGTGATCTCAAATTGTGTTGGAGCATAAAATTGTTGGCAGTACAAGCTCTTTTAACAATTTTAGCCAAAAAAAAAACTCTTTTAACAAGTCTTATAAATGAAGCAGCTGAACCATATATACTTGAATATCAGTACAGCGAGTTATTTTCTTGTATCGCATGGAGGAGTGAGCTGCTGAATGCCTGATATTCCACAGGGTTATCATGACATTACTTGGCAGGTTAAAAAGACTTTTGTCGATCTAACCATCAAGCAGAGGCGTGGAGAGTAACATTCTTCTTGGGACTCATTCCTGAATTTTCATCATCTTAAAGGGGACATCATCCATTTTTAGAAACCTTGTGGAAAGGATTTGACCAACTGGTTCGAGACTGCATGCAGGAGGTGAGCATATGCAGCAAGCTGGAGGATTGGTGGTTTTCTAGATGTAGTTCATCATTAGCGTGAGGAAAGGATCATATTGAGTGATCAGTAAATGGCTTAAGAAGCTTAAAGGCAAGAAAAAGAAAAGGAGGGAAGCAAAATAAGTTTTCATTCAAAATGGGGTCATTGAGAATATAGGTGTATAGGTTTCATCAAATCTAGGGGACAATGAAAGTCAGTTCCAGCTATTTTATAAATCAGGTAAGATCTTAACTATATAATATCACAACTTGCCATTAGGCCTAGTGAAAGAAACAGGAGTTGGATCTGAAACCAAAGTCACTATAAAGCTTTTTAGTAGCACAATGCAGTTAAATGCTAGTGAAGAGCTTCTGTGGAGCTACAACTTTTCTTTATTAGCTTCCACATTATTGCGGGGGTTAACATGATCTGCTCGCTTAAATGATAACTCCATGTCCAGAGAGAATGAAAATGAATAACTACAAAAGTGAAGCATAGAAGAACTCAAAAATGCAAGAGATTAAAAGAAAGAAAACTCGAATCCTGCCATTTTATTTTCTACTGATTTAAGAAGAAAGAGGATAAATTTCAAGTATAGTACGAAAAATAACAGGAACAGACGCAACAGGTACCATTTTCAATAATATCTGCATCACCGAGAACACCTTCAGCAATTACCACTCCACTGCAGAGCAAAATATAAACAAATAGTCACTAATATTGTCAACATCATTGAGATGGAAAGTAGGTCATTTGTGCTAAAACTTAAGTGTATTTAAGATGGAGCTTTTTGCATTTTACTTTTTAACTAATAGCTTATCGTAGCTTTTGGAGATCAATTTTTTCAAACTGTAGCAAAGGCCATTCCGGATGGCAGACAGGTACATGATTAACCAGTTAAATGGACTAGTTTGATATTAAGCAAACTCTTCCCAGGCTATGTAGGATGCTTCTTCATATATTCCATAATTAATGCTTGTGTTACATCATACAAGGAAAACTAGCTTGTAGCATTTTCAAAGAGTTCTCGACCAGTTACACCTTCATTTGCAGATCAAAGTGTAAACATCTTGTATGTTCTTCTACCATCATTCTTGCTCAGTTTAAGGATGACCTTTTGCGGGCATGCACAAGGGACGTGCAATAAGAGTGTCAATTTCATTTTGTACAGTCAATATGCAAGAATAGACACTGGCAAGTAAAAACAAGGACTCACCTTAAGATAAAAATCAATGTATTGGCAATGTAAGCAACCATTTCCCTGGATGGTAAAGGTAGCACTAATGTCAAAGAAAGCTCAACCAAAAAATCGCAATACATAATTTGACCATATTTCTCCCAAAAAGACCAGACCTCAGGTTAATAAGGTGTTTACTAGTCATATCACTCTTTTAAATGCAGCATGACTGGATCTATATAACCCAAATGCGGTACCAATGCAATTTTTTCTTTGATAGAATATACCCTACAAATGGCTGATTAGGCAGGATGCCCTGATTTTAGGAAAGATAACGAATAATCTGTGTGTTCCAAACTTACCATAGTTGAGTCTAATAGCACAAACTCTAAAAGTGAGTAAAGCAGTAGTCTAACTATGTTTTGGAAGCAAATTACTGTGCTCTTGAGGCATTCAGCATGATCAGCAAGAGATTAGCCAACAAAATCAATTATGGAAACAATCAAACTTGCTATCACCAGTTCAGGGAAAATGTAGATACCTTCTAGATAATCCATTACTTGCAATCTCCCAACCTTTTCAATTTTTGCAACTATCTCCTGATCTTTACATCGGTTGAAAATAGAGGGTAGAAAATGCCCACAGAAATCTATAGGCTTTCATTAATTTTGTGCAGGATTGAATACTGTAGATTAAAGTCACTCTAGCCCCACTGCTAATTCCACCTAGTCAAGCTCACAAATATACAGTTTCCGCAAGAAAGAATCCATGCATGACTATGCAAGAGTGCACTTAGTATTACATCTGATGCACTCCAACCCAGAGCAATATCTTCTAAAAGGATAGATACAGTCTCAACTACCACAAGAACATTAATCTCCGTTAAGATGAAGTGGCTCAAGCAAAACAATTCTTCAAGGCTCACCAAAAGTGATGTAAACTTTCTTGACCGTCACCCTTAAAGGCTGTTTTAGCAACTGCAGCATAGAACCTGCCAAAGTCGATCATCTGAAGAGATGTTTTACTTAAGTCATAAGAAAGAAACTTTGCCATGGCAATTCCACTTACATTCCTAGAGTCATCACAGTCAAAACACCAGAAACATCAACACCCTCTTGAGCCTAATAAAAACAACAGAATTTTGTCAGTCTTCTTTGCATAGCATGAGGATCTTGGAAAATTGCTTGACTGCAAATTTCCATATTCATTAATTTGGCTTATCAGGACAAAGGAGATAATTTGAACTATGGAAAATTAAAGGCTTGATGCACATGAACAAACAAGAAAAACTTATTAAGAAGATGAAACGAAACCCCGCCAGAAATTTCTGTCTTTCAGAAAATTTCAACCCCTCAGACCTGACCAGTCTTAAGCTATAACCCACAACAAGCAGCCCTCTTGCAATTGCAAGGGATATTTTAAAAGTTTACTCCTACAGAGAGAGTTATCAAGCTGTGTACAAGGCATAGGTGATTGATGTCGCATCTGTGAGACCATTCAAATAAGATCAATAATGAAAGGAGGAAGAACAGACAGAATTAGTTAACAATGGTCACAGAGCCATGAATCATATGTAGGGACGAAACACAAATGATTAGGCAATCACATGGTTCGTGAGAAATGCTACCCTCATTGCATCCAGCGTGCAACATATCTCTCTCCCAAGTGAATGGTTGGACTCTCATTTAAACTACTATCATCTACCTGCCCACTACCATATATCAAATTATCTGACAAATACGCCTATAGCAAAGCAATTCTATGGAAAATAACTGAAATACATACTCATGTCACTTTTTAAGTAAACCACAAATTCTAATATCCAGAATTTTGACTTCAAGAATGGTTATTAACTGAAGGTGTGTGCCAAGAAATACTGATTCTGGCAAGACCTGAAGATCCAATTCTTACCGGATACTTAGAAGTTTCAAAAGACCAGGTGAAATAATTGCATGAACTAAAGGATATATCTAACAGGAGATGAAAGGAAACAAACAAACAATGATATAGGTCTCAACCTTGTGCTAAAGTAACTTATTGTCGTTGCAGCAGCTTAAGATGAGAATGGATCAATTGACTGGCCAATCCATGGCATATACAATATTTAATTTCCTAACAATATGAGAACTGATCAAATATCAGGGCGGGCCTGGCTGGGCCCAACGTCAGGCCTCTTTGATCCCAGTCCAACCATTTCAACAGGTACATATAAAAATTTCCCGCCACGATTTTCAACATAAAGCACCCTACCAAGCCCACCCATTTGCATTTTGAGCCCTGCTGAGCACGGCCAACTGCAAAGCCTATGATCAGATCTACCAGTCTCAGGCCATTACTATGCTAATCATTGATACAAGACAAGCAACGCATACTTGTAAATGAATATGCAATAACTTGCAGATATCAAGTGTTTATGAAATGTGACAACAGAGCTCTACATACAGGAACATTAATCCCTGCTCCCCTCCATTTGTGCAGGCTTGTCAACCCAGCTGAATGTAATAATTATCTTGGTACCTATTCACACGTACTCAGAGACACGCCCCAAAAAACAACCTTAAATGTATAGCAAGAGAACCAGGAAGACTGGGTTTAAAGGACATAAAAGCAGTAAGGAAAGAGTAAACTAGTGTCTTAAGCGGTCCAGTAATACATTAGCCACACGTTAGTCGAAGTCCTGATAAAGAGAACCATACAATATATATATGTATATGTACGTATGTATGTATGTATATGTACATAAACATTTAAGGGTGTGGTACATACCGTGAAGTAAGCGATGTAGCTCACAGCCAGCGTCAAAGTAATTTCTATCACCGTATCGTTGAAAATAAACCCAAGCCATAACACAGAAATTATTCCAAAAGCAAGGCCTATGCATACACTAAAAAGGAGAAAGAGTCAGATAACCAAGAAAATTAGAGTTTCAGTTGCCAATGCTAATGAGATACCTACGCGCCAAGTGAGACTTCGGTTAGAAACTTTATTATGGCTGCCCAGTCATAACTCTTGCCAAGAACCATCTTATAAAATAGCTGATAAACCACAATCGCTGTTCTGAACAAGGATAACGAAAGATTCAGAACAAAGTAGATTAGCAAAGATGTCACATATCAAAAGGAAAAACTTAGTTCATCTAAAAACTTGCTTGCTATTTCACTAGCAGAAACACAATATGCTTATACATATATATATTGAAGCAGATACCCATCATTCATCAAGGACTCTCCCTCAATAATGGTACTTAGTTTTTTGCTAGCACCAAGGTCTTTCAAGAGAGCAACTACAGCAACTGGATCAGTAGCACTCAGAAGTCCCCCAAGCAGCAGACAAGTTTTCCAATTCCAGTCATATGGAAAAGTGAGCTGCATCATCACGGAAAGAGCTAAACTAAGTTCTCGAAACAGATCAATATACATTGCAAGTGCTGTTTCAAATTTGCAAGAATAGCTTTGCGCAGAATACCTTCAGGGCAGACCCAAGACAGAATGTTGATATGAGAACACCAGGACCCGCTAGCAAAATCATTTGCATTATACACCTCTGCCCATTTAAAAAAAAACCAAAAGAAATGAGAACTGTCTTATACGATGTCCAAGAAAGTGCAAGAAGGACATAAAAATCACATAAAACCTAGTTCCGACAGAAAGAGGAGGTATCATGCACAAACAAGGAAATTGCTCCTTAAGTGGTTCTTCCACATTGGAGGCAATAATATGAATCAAGGAGCCAACGTTTTAACTCATGTTACCTAAATCTTAGATATATTTTCGCCAAAAATTAAAAACAGAGCAATAGAATATAAAGCTTGATCTCCTGTGAGGCCTATGCGGTTCCAGATTGCCATTTGATCCAAGACGCTAATAGTACTGCAAACTCCATCCCCAGTGGACTACTACTTTCACGAACCCCATCACCACAAACCTTCACTACCACCAATTGGACTCTTATACTACCACCATTTCCATCAATGCATCATTGTTGTAACTACCAGCACCGACTCCACCAACTGAACTGCTATACCACCCACCCACACACACCCTTCCAATCTCTCCACTACCTTCGCCTCTCCATAGTGACACTCTATTACAAATTGAAAGGTGAATATTCAACTAAGATAATATCAAATTCAAGAACTCGAGGGCTAGCCCAGTTATCAGCAATTATATAGATTAATTTAGAGCGGTCCTACGTAGAAAGGACACAGGTTGCCTCATATTTTTCCCGAACCATAAGCCCTGAGAGGTTGTTGTACAGTCACCATTGTCATAATATGAGGCTAGCCTATGGGTATCAGCCTGATATTTGAATGTGTCAATGCCCACCTAATTATAACAACTAGATGGAAACCCTCATGCTCTTCACAAGAGTAGGGTAAAGACCAGCGCCATTAGTTTCAAAACAAGGTCCACAAGCAGGATCTCTTCAGCACAAGAATGCTGTCATAGGAAAGGAACAAAACCACAATGCGCCTGCTCCCAAAATGTGGGCAGTGGAAAAAGAAGAATGGAAAGGTGTTTTTTACAATGCCAAGGTGAACTCGAATAGAACAGGAAGATGCAAAATGAGAATTAAACCTTTATTTGATGTATTTCCATTGAAAATGAACTTTCAAAAAGAAGGGCCGGCAGGAAAACAGCCAAGAGAAGGTCAGGATCAATACTTGCCCCTGCAAGTTAACATATTGACAAAATGTTACTGCTGCATCTCAAACAATTTCGTACAAAGGAAGATTCACCTCTCCTAGAGGCGTAAAGACCAGTTTCTTGGAAGCCTATCTGTAAACGCTTGGGATTTCAATTCGACCCAAAAAATTAAAAGCACTTACAAAGACGAATGCCATCCCCTATCTTCCCCAAGTGATGATGTGTGCCAAACTCTGCATAACAGTAGAAGAATAACATATAATAGTAGCCATGTGGATCAATCAGCACTTTCAGCAGTATTATAAAGGTTCAATTAACTGGACAAAGAATCCATGAAAATCTAAAGAAGTATTTCAGAGCAAAATATTTTGCTCAAAAGTTAAAGAGTAACAATCCATGCTTGCATAAATAAGAAATTGACTGTCCAAAAACTACAAATCCAAGCACCGTCATCACAGTACAGGGAAAACTAACAGTAAAAGCTATCTGAATGTAGCAATCAAATCACAAGGCACCCGCAAAGAAGCCTGAGGACACTATTTCTTACTATATTATAAATATTATCATTCCACACAGAGGTTTTTCTTTTACAGCATAAAGCCTCCCAGGCATGCCATTTCATAGCAGAACGTAACCGGAGCAAAACACACTTGGCATCTGCGAGCTAATTAGAGTCGACATAGAAGCCATATGCTGGTGCAAGACTAATCCCTTCCAAAGTTCATGTGCACTAAGTATGCCGACTTGTCGTTCCTGCCATTATATCATCGATCACTTTCTTCTCACATAGAGAATAGTCTAACCAGAGAGAAGAGAGGACAAGCATCTAAAAGCTCCATCCGTAACATCCATGAAAGCAATCGCATGAGCTGATGTGCATATATTTAGAGAGGACGCTAAGTCATTCCAATAGAACCCGACTTTCATCTTCGACCATTTTGCTTTTCTCGATCCATATCTCACAGATACACGGTTCGGCAAACCGAAAATTTCAGCCGACGTTAGCGGAAGAGACTTCGCCCGGAAAGCAGCTCGGAATCTTAAGAGAAAGTTTTCACATTGAATAAGAACACGAATCCCAAACAATAATTTGCAGCTTCTTGGTCTCCAATTTAGCAAATCACTTAACAAAGGACCGCTCAACCTCACCAATTCAACGGAACAAGTGACATAAAAAAGTAACTCCAGTAGTTCAAATTCACAAAAAGGCTCGGGAAGCGTGGCAACACACTGGGCTCAGCGTTGACTTTTTTTTTTTTCTCTTCCTACGCCAGTCCAAAAAAAAAAAGAAAACAGAACAATCCCCGCCGAACCGAAGAACGAGCTCCGATCGACTCCACGCCGGAAGGAAGGGGGAAAAAGAAGAGAGAGAAACGGAAGGGCGGGGAGCGAAATCGAACCTATGGATCCGAGAGCAATGCCGAGGACGAGGAGGGCGACGGTGTAAGGCACGCGCGTGCCGCGGAGGAGGTGCCGGCAGGCGATCCCGAGCACGAGGCAGATGCCGACGAAGATGACGGCGTCGGTCGGGTTGGAGGAGCCGTCGGCCGCCTCGGCCAGTATCCGGAAGGGGAGCACCTCCTCCCCCTCCACCTCCGGGAGAGCGGCCATCGAGGGAGAGAGAGAGAGAGAGACGCGATCGATACGGAGGAACGGACGCGGGACTCGCTGGCGATGGAGGAGGCGGGCGGGCGAGTGCCGTGGGGGAGTGAGAATCTCGGGGAATATATAACACGGCCGCGCGACCACGAGGGAAGGGCGAGAATTATAAACAAAAGGAGAAAGCGATGGGCGGAAACAGCGACAGGCGGCGGCGGCGATTCCTCCTCCTCCTCCTCCTCGTCGCCGGCGGCGGCGGCGGCGGCGGCGGCGGCGGCGGGGGCTCTCTCCGGCGGGGGCCTCCTTTGCTTCTGCTTGCGTGGCGCTGAAGAGCTGGGCGGTGAAAATAGCTTGGATGGCGGATCTCGGGGATTTAAATTCAACTGTCATGGGATCCATCTATGGAAAGTGGTTGTTGCGCTGGATAAACTTCTCAATTTGATAACATCCGGTGATTTTCTCCTGAATTTCCTTCGGTCCTTTCCTTTTATTTTTATTTTTATTATTATTATTATCATCATCATCATTATCATCATCCTAGACCATTTTTTCAAACGGTCAAGTGAATATATATATATTTTTTTATATATATATATATATATATATATAATATATATATATATTTTTTTTTTTTTTTTTTTTTTTTTTTTATGATCCCTGGAACCACCGTACAATCACGGGCAATAGCGGAAACCCTTCACAGTGGGGATCACAGTTCCTAATCCAACGCGAGCACCTCCCACAAATCCAACGACTCCACTTAAGTCGCGTAATAAGGGCGCGGAGTTTGAACCTCCTCCTCTTGGATCATCAGGGCGAGCCGCAACTATCGCGGTCGTTATTAATATCGTAAAAAAAATTCAAACCAATACACTTATCATAAATTTAAAATCTCAAATTGATATATTCGTGACAAATTTACATTTTGTTAATTTTCATTAAATTAGATTAATACCACGAGAAATTGCAAATTGGCGTACTTATGACATACAGACAATAAAACCCTAAATTAATATACCCATTAATTGCCACATGTCATCAAACTTAATAATTTAATGGAAAATTTAACGAAAATTAACGGAAAGTAAAATTGTCATAGATATATAATTTGGAGTTTTTTGTGGTCAAGGTATAACAATTTAGGATTTTTGATGATATTAACCCTAAATATATATATATATATGTGCGTGCATGCAAATTTTAATAAATTTAAGCTGTAAATTAAGCTTTTTTGGGAAATTCAAATATTTCCTCATTCAGGACCAAAGAATCGAACTCCCCTCGAAGCCCGATGTCGAGATAATAAAAACAATGATCGGGAAGTGGAATGGCGAGCAATCGATCCGACGTCAAGATTTCGTTTCCAAACAAGAAGCGACCTAATTGGGCCTCGCTTTCCGACATTGTGGGTGAAGAAAAGGATTGGGTCTTTTAATTTCGCAACTCGCCCAGTGCTTATAATGGGAAAAAAAACAAAACCAAAAACCGAAAAACCAAACCAAAAAAGGGAGAGAAGAAAGACATGTTGGGGAAATATTTAGGACGATAAATAATTGGATATTGGGATGATTACGTAGGTGTGGTTGTAGTGGCGACTGATGATGAGGTCCAAGAGCGCGCCGCCTCGACCATTCAACTTGGGTACGTCAGCCGTGGCCCCCCCTTGACCTTGACTCCTGGCCGCATCGAGGCCGTTGATGAATGGGCCGGTCGATTTCCCTGTGCGGATCGACACCGTTCGTGCGCGATCAGGTAACACGTCCAAAGGGCACCGGGATCACTATGTTGAGATTATCTCCTATCGATTGTAAAATTGACTGATGATTAGTTTATAAGTGTGAGGGAAAATCTCATAATTTGAGTTGACGTTTGAGCGTTAGGAGGAGATTGTTAACTGACCAAAAGGCGTTGTTGCTCCAACTCGAGGACCACCGGACTCCCGACACCATGTAACGTGATTAGTGGGAAAATCTCATAATTTGAGTTGACGTTTGAGCTGGAAAAGGCGTTAGGAGGAGATTGTTAACTGACCAACGAGTCTAGACTCGATAGTCATGTTGTTGCTCCAACTCGAGGACCACCGGACTCCCGACACCATGTAACGTGATTGGTGGAAAATATGCCGCTTCCTAGCGAATGAATATGGGGCTCGATTACGGTATGTGGACACGAGCTATTGGTCTTATTGTATCGCCGTGCATACTAAAATATAAGATCTTTTTCCGTATCCATCTTTTTCCCACAATCCAAAAGTATTTTTTTAGAAAAGGAAAAAGAAAAAAGCATCACTACTTTAATTTTATAAAAAAATCTACTTGAGGTGTTATCGAAACTTTACACTTTTGCTTTTGACACGGGAGACGCACGCCCCTCCTTTCCCCTCCTGCTTGTGGGCCTTAAGTATGATTTACCTATATAAAATTACATTATTAGAAACTCTTTTCTATAATATAATTAAAAATGTATTTTCCATCAATTATTTTCAACCGAAGGAGAATTAATTTCGTAACTCCTATTATCTCCCGATTATATCCTCTTCATAATGAGTTATAATGTCTAGGAACTTTTTTTTTTAAAGTTATTGAGTATATGGTTTAGGAAAGTAAAGTTAGTTAATGCGTCGTGCATTAACTGTTCATCGCTTTTTTTTATTTAATTTCCACTTGATTTACTATAAAATCATGACCCATTTTCTACGAGTTGGTCGGTTTAGTACCATGATGTGTATTCCCATTCAATTATATTCAAGAAAACACATCCAAAACACCCGGCTTTTAAATATCATATCGATGCATAAATCTTCTCAAAAACCATCGAAGTTGTCTTATTTCTGTTCCGCGAGGTGCCCTCTAACCCCACCGAGCTTAACCATCCTTCTCAAACATTACCCTAGAGTCTAGCAAGGGTTAAGGAATGTCAAGGTTAAGAGATGCTTGCAAATAACAAGTTCGAATTGTCAACTTTCTCAAGTGCCGTCATAATTCGAAAGGCCGAGATTGGCAAGCATGTCACTGGCTCCGAATGCCTCCGTCACCATGTCACGTTCCTCATGAAATGGATGACAGATGAGCGCAAGAGGAGTATGGACAGATAAATAAATAAATAAATAAGAGAGAGAGATAAAGTAGAATAAATGATATCATCATCGGGTGGCCAAAATCAAAGTTATTGTAGAATTCGTGCTATGTACGGCAACTCTCTCTCTCTCTTTTTCGCTAATCGAATATTTTTCATTCATGTAAAGATAGGCTTGAAAAGTTAGGTCTTTTCACTATTAAAAAAATAATATTATGGTCAGTTCCTATCTCTGTTCTTTATCTCGGACTTATGCACACATGCACGCAAGCGCATCTGTATTTTGCACATTTTAAGCGAGACCCAAAAAATCGATTTAGTTGAATTTATTTAGTTTTCTTTTTTGGTCAGTAGTTGAATATATTAATTTGAGTGGACTCATAAAAGTTATTTTGGTTCTATTGTTTCTAAATTATAAATGCTGGATATTTTCAAATTTAAAAATAACTAGAGCTTGCTTTGCCTTTTTTCCTTACATTGTCAACTTTGTTCCTTTGTAGATGTATTTAGTAAATGGAATGTTTATGTTTTATGATCTCCCCGCCTAAATTTAATATTTTTTATAGCTTTCTACGAGGCCTTAAGTATATTATTCTTTTAGTTTTCCTTTCATGTTTGGATCCTTCTGCGGTTTTTTATTCAAGGAAATCATTATATAAAACAAAACAAAACAAGAAAAAACAAGAGATAAGTCAAAACTCGCCTAACGCCCATAAAATCCGTGGACCCTGAACGCTTGGGAGAGCAGGCAGCTATTTTGTCACTCACCAGAATTGATGTACAAGATATTGAAAAAAAAAAACAAGGTCTTTTCATAGTCCTTTCAAGAGTCATTCCTTTATAATAATAATAAAAAACCCTTAATTTTAGGTCCAATCAAATTCGGCCTCAAATTTATCACAATTCTATCCCAAATTACTTTTCTGACTAAAAGAAAATCCCCAATTTTTTTTTTTTTAGTCTTAAACCTACCTACACGTCAAAAGACTATTCTTGATTTTTTCAAGATTATCAATATTTAGAGACTGTTGTTGCTCCATATAAAAGTGGAAGCATTGATAATAACGCGAGATTCCGATAATGAACCTTTAGTTCAAATGAAAGTTTAAGATTCTCCTTTTTAGACAAAAAGAAGTTCGAGGTGGAACTGAGATTAAGAAATTAGGCCGGTCTTTCTCCTTCTAACTTTTATCCTTCTCCTATCCAAAATGTTATGCTTTCATAAATCCAACTTTTTCTCCTTAACGCAGAAGGCACCGAACCTCTAGTTAATCCCGATATCAAAAATCTTGAAGAAATTAATGGTGATTTTTGGACATGTGAGCGGATTAAGGATTCAAATGAAAGTTCGAGACTCTTTTTTAGACAAAAAGAAGTTCGAGGCGGAACCGAGAATAAGAAATTAGGCTGGTTCTTCTCCTTCCAACTTTTATCCTTCTCTTGTGTAGAATGTCATGCTCTCATAAATCCAACTTTTTCTCTTCAACGTGGAAGGCACCGAACCTACTGAAACAACAACTACTGAAATATAAAATCATGGGCAATTAAATATGTCGCGATCTTTAGAAAATCACAAATGGCTATCGTTAAAAAAAGAACCAACCTGCGCGGTGCAGAGATAGATTCGAGATCGAGGCTAGATCGATTTAGGATTTTGGTAAAATTATTGCAAGTTAAACAATCATCGTCTAGCATGGGACAAAACATAGAAAATTTAGTCGGATTCCTGCTGGCCACGGCGGTACTGGACCGGCCAGATCTGACGGATCGGATCCGTCTCGGTGAGCAGGGGCAGTACGCAACCCGGGCTGATTACCTGCGATCGCGCACGTGGCGGGGCGGGAGTGGAGCGGTCGCTGTCGCTCGGCGATACTTTGGTCAAGCCAGGACTCTCAGAAAATCGCAGGCTGTCGTATGATCTTTCGTGCTGAGTTATTTAAGGGGGAAAAAAAGGCATTATTTATTAATCGTGGTGGGGCGAGAGATTGCCAAGTCAAGGGACAAGGACAGAAAAAAAAAATCAGCCGACGTCAGCAGTTTGGCTGAGAGAAAAAGAAAAAAAAAAGACTTCGATTGGAGAGATAGAGAGAGAGAGAGAGAAAGGGAGGAGGGACAATGGAAGACCGGGCCGGGCATTTTCTGCTCCTCACTTGACTTAAATAGTCTTAAACGCTCTCCATTTCTGTGTTGGGACCATATAAATGACTTTTGGGGAAAGTTTGAGAATTGTAAAAGACTTTAATTTGAAGGACTTTTTAAAATGTAAATTGTATTTGTTAAACTATAATATGAAAATCCATTGTAAAGTGCTTTTTAGAAAAATAATATTTAAAAGGACTTTTGTGAAAAAAAATTCTTAAAAAATAAAAAATAATTGGCCAGCAATGGTAGCAGCCGCCGGCAATCGAAATCTATTGCCGACGGCCAACATTTGACACAGACAGCCTCGGAGACAACTGGGGAGGGTTGCCTAGGGTCGAGCGACTCCCGAAAGCCACTGACGAAGGCCACCTTGGGTCGAGCAACCTCCAACGACCCCACTGCGACCCAGATCTGGGGTGGCGAGGCGCAAAAGGTCACACGACCCCGCCACCCCTGGATCTAGGGGGATGAGGTAGCGAGAGGTCGCGCGACCCCGCCGCAACCCAAATCCGGGGGCGGCGAGGTCGGCGACCCATACCTCACGGTGACCTAGATGACGCGGTGGTCGCGCCACCCCCCGGCAACGGTGGCACCACCCCCTGACAACGGTCGTCTGCCACTTCAACCATGCTTGCCCTTCGCCAGCAACCGCTCATGGAGAAAAAGAAGAAGAAGATGAATAGTGAGGGCAAAATCAAAAAAACGAAAAATCAACGAGGATAATTTGGGAATAAATTTTTTTTATTTACCCCCTCAGCGCAGCACGCCGAGAAGGCTAAAAGCCCAAAGCAACCCCAACCTACCTTTTTGGCTTTCAAATTGTGAAAGCCGGTATTTTCCAAATGGGGTTTGAAAAATTTTTACCAAACACCCCTACATTGGCCCCAGGATATGTGGGGGTTCAAAGTGGCTTCTAAAGGCCACTCCCAAACGCACCCATTTATCATTTGCGCGTGCCGACGCTTTTATTATGATTTTCCAAAATGATTACTGACCCTTTTTTATTTTTTTTCTTTTCTTTTCCTTCTCATTTCCACGCCTTCCACGTCTTATTTCTCGGGTCTTGTAGCATCGTTTCCGCCGTTGTGTTTTCTCTCATTCGGGCCACTTTTTTTTTTTTTCTCTCCTCAAGTCGCAAGGCCTCAAGGTGGCAAACATCTGTGGCGCCAACTTTGCCATCCTCCCCCATTTTTACCGGCATCGGGCTTATCATTGACCTCCCTAATGAGCCCCTTTTTATCGTCACACATAGTAAAAAGTAATATTAAAAAGCACCGCCAACCACCATTCTCTCCCTTTCTCTTCCCTTTTCTAGATTTTTCTCTACTCTTCTCACACATATGAGAGTGTAGTGAAAGGATATGTGTCCCCACCATGTGCTGGCGTAAAGGTCTGGAGCAATAGGTGGGTTGTGTGCTTTGAGATGAATGTTAAGTGAAATTGAAATTAGTGATTTTATTTTATTACAATTTTCAATGTGTTGAAATAAAAATCGTGCTTTCACATATTAATTTCTTGGAACACATGTCTATAATGATGCATGGTTCTTTCATTTATGTTGCAGATTTTGCATTTAGCCATAAGTTCTAGTTGTGTGTAGAGTTAAACTTCAAGCTAGTTTCTGAACAACCATTTCTTAATCGTGCGTTTGTTGGGATTCATCATTTATACTTGTTTAACCCATTGTTTCACTCACCCTACTTTGTTGGCGATTGACAGCCTGAGGCAGTTGGCCCGTTACCGATGATGACGTGGACGATGATCTTTTCTAGAACTCGTCAGGGTTGTTGGTGTATGTTTCTTGTTTACCTTTCCTTTGTGCATCCAATTTTTATTTGTATGAATATCAGCCAACTCTGGGATTTTGTTACCAAAAGTTGAATAACCCGCTGACCTAAAAAGATGAAGAAGAACCCTGGGAAAAAAAAAAAAAAAGATTTTATTTGGCATTGTATGGAGACGTTGAAATTCAAAAATACAAAAAATGAAGAGTGGAAAATGCACAATCCTTAGTAAACATTAATATAATTTGCTTAGCAAAAACAAAATTTTATCGTAGCTTTTAGTTAGATCTAACAAATTTAGACTTCCATTGCTGAATATGTTGTATTTTTGTGGTTTTTATGATCAATATGATTTGATTGCTCTCAATTTTTCCATAAAAATTACCAACATGGCGGTCACTAGGGATGGACACCAAATTTGGTTCAATCCACAAACTAAACCGATCGATGATTTCAAGAAACTAGAACCAAGGATCTATGATCGGTCCAATATTCAAGAACCAATTTTAACTCTTTTGGAATAATATGATTTTGCGCATAATCACTTGACCGACATATGCTTTATAACAAAATGATGTCACTTTTAAATTAATTAAATTTGACTTTTCACGCAACACAAAATTTGGATAGGTTTGGTTCCCGATTTCAATTTTTGGAAATTGGGAGTCACAGGATCCATTTTCCAATTTTATGAAGGGGGCTTTTTTCTAGGAGATGATGGTGGTGGAAAAGTGGTGATCATAGCTCAAGAGAAGGAGGAGGAGTTTGTGCTCAGGGTGGACCATATCAAACAAGAAATCGGTATCTCTCCCCTCCTCACCAAAAGGTCCAACCATGGATCTCCTACCAGGTACCTTGGATAAAGCTAATCTTACTTGGACCATTTTTTCCTTCTGTATGGTCTGTCGTTCTCGTTGTCTGGAGTATCTATACAAAGGATACACTAGCAATCAATATCCCAAAAACAGTGTCTTAATCAGGGATATTTATTATAATGAATCCATCGTTTGTCTCGATCAAGGTTTCTATGATGACTTAGAGTTGAAGGAATCGACAATAGCACAAGGATGTTTTTTAGCTACATTGGCAATTTTCGTTTGCGATGTCGTGATGTCACTTTGATTTGTGGTTTTTACAATTACTTGGTATGCTGGTTTGTACTCTCTTAGTTTGGATTGGTTTGTATCTACTTTGCATTTTTTTTTTCAATATTGTGGTTTCTTTCTAATGGGGCGATATCTTCAATCTACTTTTACATGAAGAACCATCTGGTCGATTTGATTTGTTGGTCACTTGTAATTTGATGGTCAATTTTTTTGGACAACTTTGTGTTGAGCATGGAGTTTTTGACCACGTCACCTTGATTTATGCTTTGTTGATTCATCTTGATTTGGCTTCACTTCAATTGCTCCATTTGCTAGAGTTTCGCCAAGGTCTTGCACCTATAGGTTATCGAGAAGTGTTCAACCATATTAAAAAAGAAGTGAAAGATTCTAACTAATATGCCAAGTTATCCATATGAAATGCAAGTGCAATTGTCATAATAACAATGTATTTGCACAATTATAAATGAAGAAATGCCGTGACTAATATGGATTTTGATAAGCAAATTTGGATACAATCATGGATATTTAGTTAACCATGATACTGTAAGTGAGGGGGCGAGAGCTTGCATCTCCTAACATGGCATGTTTACATGATGAAATAGCCATGAGAAGGTTTGTAATATTTAAGAATAATTCATTTTTTTCCTTGAGACATATGTAACCATGTTTATATAATGAAATTACTCTCTTTTTAATTGAGAATATCTAATTTGATGTGATTGTTTTTTTTTTTATAAATTTGTTTCATATGTCTCTTTTACATTGCTCTCAATGTGAAAATATAAAGGTTAAAAATCATTTTTTTTCTTTTCAATTTTAAACAAGTCAAAAAACTTAAATTGGTCACACAAAGGACTTTACATATGTATGTTTATCAAATAACATTTTCCCCAAATTTATTTCTCAAGGCATTTTTCAATTATAATTTAGCAAACAGTATTTGCATTTCATCGAATCTTTTAGGCTAAAAGTCCTTCACCAAAAACCAAACCAAACGTAGCCTCAATTGGCCTCCATGGTTAATGATGAGAGGGTTGTCACACTAAGACAATTCGGGTTACAAAGACAAGTGAAGACTATGAAAGATTATTTTTGTTTTGAATATCAACCTCCAAGTGGGAAATTGATGGAGTTGTGAAGTCTGATTTAACAAAGTAAAATTAAAACTTAGAGCTTCTTACTACTAATGACATATATATAATTTCCATCATAACTATATATGATCCAAACTCCTGCTAATTCTGAAGCTTGTACCTTTGATACTACTATTAATAGCGAAAGAGATTGCTCAGTGCGGCACCAAGTTTTTCTCCTCTGATTTTGAAAGGGCGTTCGCATAAAAAGTCGCTTGTCTTCTTCTCTGTTTTACCTCTTTAAACTATTATAAGTTTATAACTCGACACGACGTATTTTGTGAGTTGATAAATTTAGCCGCTCGTCAAATATTAAAAAGACAATAAAACACATATGGCAAAAGGGTCGCCACTCGACGCAATGATGCTATCGCCATGATGAAATGAAAGGGACCAGAAAAAGGCATGGAAGTCAACGACCCAAGCGGGGAGACAGCGACGCTTGCACGTGTAATGCTAAGTAGTAGATGCAGCACCTGAAGGATCGACCTGAAGTTGAGCGACCGATCCCTGCTTCGGAAGATCCGTTCTAATTACGACGCAACGCACGAGTTGGTAGGTATAAAAGACTAGCCAGATGTCACGAAAACAACGCTTATGAAAGCATGTGGTAAAAGAATTACAACTTGATCCATTGCATAAGCCGTGGAAGTCAACGACCCAAAACTAAGGGTGTGAAGCTTAGAGTAGATTGTAGCATGTTGACGTCATAATTTGGTTCGTCCCCATTTTCTCTTTGAACGACAATCGAACGATTTCTCCGTACCTTCATTTAGCGTCTTCTTCATTGCCTGGTGTAGCTGATCGGACGATTGGACCGTCTCGATTTGTAGAACCACGTTTCTTAAGGGCCTCGTCGGTGTTTTAGGAGTTCAGATGGGAAAATTGCTTAAAAAATCAAAATTTTATTGCACTTGCGTCTATTTAGTTTTAAACATTTCGATTGCGCTAATTGAGTTTTAAACATTTTCAAGTTTTGCCAATTCAATTCAATTAATCAATTTTAATTGAAAATTGTTGATGTGAATGATAACCGTCCTACGTAAGACATGCACGTATCTTGCCGACGTTGACAATTTTTATAATTTTAAAAAAATTTCTGAATTTTTATTATCTTTTATTTTATTTTTATTAATTTCCTCTTCTTCTTTTTTTTTTTTGTTATGTTTCAAGGTTGGTGAGGGCCAGTAGACTCTTGCCAGCCTTGGTAGAAAAAAAAAAAAGAAAATAAAGAAAGAAAATGAAATAATAAAAGGAAATAAATAAATAAATAATTTTTTTTTAAAAATTATCCACATCAACGCTAATTGTTCTACATGGCACTATGGTGTCCACATTAGGAATCTGTGACTAAGATTAATCAGATTGATTCAATTGGCAAAACGTGAAAGGTAGGAGATCGAATTAATACAAGTACAATAAGTTAATGACATTTTTAATATTTTCCCGAATTAAGATAGGGACGAAGCATATAGAGATGGAGTATTGGCCTTGCGAGATCCCATCGCTACTACCTTAGGATCCTTAGAGGTTCCAGGTTTCCTAAGCTAGAAGCATGTTTCTTGCAACACCAATTGAGGGCCGCCTCGTCTGTCCAACGGATATAACTATCAATGGGTTGTCAGGACTGTATTTCTTATTTTAACGTGTTGCTGTCCATACGCCTCAATCCCCAATTTGACACGGTATATTTTTTCAGCCCTATGCCAGGCTCTATCCTCTAGGTGGTTTACGCTCATGGATGCTGAGGTTTGCATGAGGTCGAGACGATGCGGTTTAAGGACTTTGACTCCGGTGCCAGCTGGCACATAGGAAGGTCTTTTCATTTCACGTTCAGATCCGATCGGGAACGCATTGAATACCAGGCGAAAGGCGGCCCGGAAGTTGCGGGACGCGATGAACACGAGCCGCGATTATTAACGTCGAAACCTTGCTTTGCACGTGCATGGTTGAAGGACGAGACATGCACCGGACGTACTGATGGGACTCTAGCGTCTCAGCCCTTTTTCCGCCCACGCGAGATCTTTGCCCGGGCATCGAGAGGCCGATTCATCATTACGACCAAGGGCGGCGTGACCGTTCGTGTCCGCATGAGTTTGTCCCTTTGTCCGTTCTGATGGGACGGTGTAATGGATCGTTACTAATAACGATCGCCACGCTTTAGCACGAAGATTAATCGTCATTGATTTCCCGAGGCCGCTCTCGAAAGTCGCAAAGCCGTGGGCTTTTTCCCGGTAACCGGACTAGCCAGTTTCGCAAAAATTTCAATCCTAACCCAAACCGACTCCGATATGAATTTTTTTTTTCCTTGTACCAAGCAAACAATTTTCGAGCTGACTTACAAATGAAAAGTTTAAAGTGTATTAGAAACCCTAAAACTTATACAAAAAGTTAATAGGGTCGTAAGATTTTAAACTAAAATTTGTTAAATTTGTGCATTTGAATCATTTCATTAATTCTATCTAATTTTGTTAACGGAAAATGTGTGTGTGGTTTTTTCCAATTACTTTCTAAGGACACGTGGTATCGATGTGATGCCCACTAAGCGCCATGTTTGAAAACTTAAAAAAATTTAAAAATGAAAGAATGATAAAAAAAAAATTTAAAAAGGAAAAAAAAAGAGGATAAAAGACAAAGGATAAGGATGAAAAAATATAAATAAAACGCTTGACATTAAGGTGTGTTTGTTTAGCAGAAAATGAGTGATCATAATTGAAAATATTTTTCGAAAAATGATTACTTATATTGTTTAGAAAAATTAGTAAATGGAAAATCTTTTCATCATGGGTGACAATCTATGCATAATAATTTTTGTGAGGGATGAAAAATTAGTCCATTTGTTTATTTTTGTAAGCAATACAAGTGATTATATTTCGAAAAATATTTTCCAAATCACTCATTTTTTGCGAAATGCATCCTAAATAATAATTTTAAAAAAAGGTAAGATCTTGCTAGCCGCCAGCTTGTAGAGGTTTTGCAGCGGAGTTCAATGGCAGGCTGCGGGGGTTCATCTCGGAACGTGCTTGCATTGAGGAAGGGAACCGCCATGTCCAAGCGAGAAAGAGCTGCCATGGTGGAGCTTGCATTGCATTACCGTTGCTTGTTCTTTGGGGAATAGCTGGGAAAAAGAGCCATGGTGAGTTTCAAGCTGTCTTATCAGACCATCTACATTCTCTTTAGGAAGGTTGAGGATGCGCAGTCAACAGTAATGGAAACATGCTTGAAGCAACTGTTGTAGCTGGAAAAACGTCTGATACTGCTGGCTAGCTCTGTAGAATCTACACTTTCTGTCTAATTTCGATCCTATCATATCGACCTCGATGTGATGCTCGCTTAAACCTTGTTTGAACTATCCAAACACTATTTTTTGTTCCTGAACGGGTTTGACCATTTGGTAAAATTTTTGTCCAAAACGATTCTAAATTTGTTCTCGGAATCAATTTTGTTTCCCAGATTCTCGGTTTCAAAAAAGAATCAAGTCTTATTCTTTCCTTCGCCATCCCGCGACCGTCGTCCACCACCGCTCGCCGTCGCCTGCCGCCGCCACCCGCCGCCGCCAGTCGCCGTCCGCCCGGTCAGGCCTCGCGGAGGCTCGCCAAACAATAGGCCGAGGTCCGGTCATCGGTGGCCGTCGCCCCTCGCCCGGCCAGGCGAGGCCGCTGGCCATCGACGAGGCTCACGTTTGAGTGGCTAGGCGGGCCTCGCTCGGCGGACGCCCGCCATAAGAAGAAGAAGAAGAATAGGAGAAAAAAAAAAAAAAGAATAAAAAAAGGAAAATAGTAAAAAATTTATTTAAAATTTAAAATAAATTGATTTAAAACATAATCAATGAGCATACAAACACAATTACATTATAAGATCGAAATTTTGGACGATTCTGCAAACGCGTTCTTTTACTTAAAATCATTTCTCGAAAACAAAATAAAAAAAAAAATCATTTCTAATCGAATTTATTCCTGAATACAATCGTTATCAAACACACTCTTAACAAACGTTCAAATTCTAACCACCATCGCGATATTTGAACCAGGTTATCATCCTAGGGTCCTAGTCGTAAATTTCCCAGTGCCTATAGCATCATGGAACGTCAAGGCCCTTATTAAGTCTTGAGGCCCATTGACGTTCATCATGGACGACAAACTGAAGTTGTATGGAGATTAGCTTAGGAACCCATTAAAACGTTACATTATCTTGCTGTGTAAAAGCTGGCCAGACAACCGTTGACAACTGTTGTTAAACCGGTTTTCACCGATCCAATTCTCAAGTTTCTAGTCCTATTCTAAAACCATGCTCACCCTTACTTCTCATAGCTCTCTTTCTTCTTAGGGCATATGGCTTGGATCTGCTATTGCATATTCCTCACATGTGGATCTGTGGGGTTCTACACATCTCAACCGTACGTCCGGCACGTGTGCTATTCTGTCAAGAGCGACTAAGGGACGTTTATGCTCGAACAGCGCTTCAAAGTCCCATCACGTTCCTTCCTATTAATCAAATGTCGCGAGGCCAACATTGGTCCACTACAATGTTGGGTCAGGACATGGGCGTGAACTGTTGATCTTATGTATTAATAGTACCGAGACGAATAGTGTTCATCGACCATGCGCATTATAACGCATCCGTCTTCGCATCGACGCGCGCCCATACACGCAGGCACGCAGTAACAGTGCATCTCATGACACTTTTCACTTCACTATGGGCGGCTCGGACGTCTTCAGGGCTGTTTCCATCATCTGGTGATGTATTCATGGCACCGAGACGAGTTCTCCTTGGTCGTTTTCCAGGTTGAAGATCCTTATGTATGCATCCCCAGAGTGCATCTTAGGGCATGGAATATATCATATGTAATACCACCATTTTGTAACAAGGACTGTCTGTCAAGAGAGGGAGGATGGAATGTCCTTTCTCTAGTAAGTTAAGTACGATATTTCAAAAATTTGAGTCTTCACAACGAAAGTGGAGGAGGAGACTTGCTTGATTCTCCGTGGCTTGTATAGGCATCCTTTTCTCGCCCGACATTTCATTTTAGTCCAAGGGAACAACATTTTTAATGAGTGACATTCAGGTCATCTATAACATCACACGAGGTCGTATTGCCCTCTACAAATACCAAATTTTACTAAAAAAACATCAATTTTGACTTGAATATTTTTCCTTATAAACAAGAATTAATTTTTAGTTAGTACCTAGATTCGTTTCTCATCAAATTTTGGTCCAACGATGTCTTTAAAGATTTGAAATATCATTTCACGCGTACATCTCTTTTTCTTTTATGTGTCACTTCATACCATCTTTAGTTTTCTTTCATGTTTACCTTTCCCTCCTTTTCTTTCATCATCTTCATTCTCAATTTGACCCTAAAAAGTTCCTCGCCAAGAAAAGCACCCTCAACAGATCAAAACACTGCACAATTTGAAACCCACGAAGCAAAAACTCAAGTTCTCAACAGACCTTTTCGAGCTGCGACCTCTAGGCCACCATGTTAGCTCGAGCTTCGGGCTAGCAAGGGCCACGGCAACTACAGGTTTGGGCCATGAATCTCGAGGCTACCATGGCTATTCAAGCTTAAAGCTCGCGGTGACCATGACACGCCAATGGGCACTCGAGATTTGCGAATCTCAAGCTTCACGGCTTGAAAAACAAGCTCAAGTGGCCATGGCGTCTATGAGAATGAGATTGAGCGGCCATGGCTGTGGCAATGAAAAAGGCGAAAGGAAAAAGAAAAAGAAAAAAGAATGAAAAAAAACACAAAGAAACTACTAAAGACAGCAAAGAATGACATGTGAGATCGGTGTCAATGAAGTTTAGATGATAAGGGCGAGATTTGGGTCATGACTAAAAATTAGAGCCCTTTTATTAGACAAAAAAAATGTTCGGAGTAGAATTGGAATCCATGCAGGGGAATTGAGCTAGTGAAAATAGTGTGAGGCAGCATGATGTTGTATGGGGTCACACATAGCTCTAAAAGTTTTTTTTTTGACAACTAAGCTGGCTTTCATTACTAACGGGATAGCTGAGCAGATACAATATAAGCATCAATACATAGTAAATCCAAAAGAGCAGGGGGATTAGTAACCCAGTTCCTAGGGAGACAGCCCATCCGTTGGGCTTTGGCTAACCAATCAGCCACTTTGTTGGTGGCGCGATTACAGTGGATGAGAGTGAGTCCTAAATTTTCGCCAGTTTATACTTGGCCCGGTCTACTAGAGGTTGCACTGCCCAACTTAAAGGAGCTGAGGTGAGAAAAGTTGTCGTGGTTGACATTCTATGGCGGTTGCTCTCTCTCTTTCTCTCTCTCTCACGTGACAAAAATCGCCAAGGTCACAATTGAGCTATTTTAGAGTCGAATGGACCTTGTTCGATCTTCTCTCCTTTTCTCTCGCCGTATGCTCCTTTATCGTTTTGCTTTTCATGTTCTCTTTTCGCTTTCACAGCTCACGGGATTCCACTTGGATGCAATAGTTGACACCACGAAATCTCTCTTTATAATCAACACAAAGTCGATTTGGTCAAATAGAATTTGGAGATGAAATCGATTTTGACAAGATGTGTGAGTTACAGATAATAATGCAATCATTGAAAATTACAAAAGGAGCTTGTCGATAACTATGGACAATGATTACCGTTGACTATGAAATATAGCTATCGATGTATAATGGTGAGAGGATTGACAAATATCTCGTTTCGATGACAAAATCAATTTGCGATGTTGATGTTGTCAATAGATTTCGCCGAGTGTTGGACACGGGGAAAAAGAAAGGAGATGCAGTGAAGATGTTGAAAGTACCTTAATGTCTTTTAATTTCAATAATTTATAGCTTTTTGTATCTTTAAATTTATTCTTCTTCATCATCATTATACCAATTCAATTCCTACACATCTCATGTAAAAAATTAAAGATAAACTTTTTGGTGAAAGACTTTTTCACTAATTGGATCAATACGCATTTTAAGCGGCGTTTATTGTCAAATAATGGGATATGCCAACCATGAGAAAATGAGAACATTATGATAGGTTTACAACTGTTTGTTTATCACAATCAAATATAGGAAATGAAATATAATCCACCCGACAGCCCATGTCAATTTTTCAACCCATGTCAATTCGTGTGACTATTGCAGTTGTCCTGTGCAGGACATTCTCGGTTCGGTTCGGAGGTATTTTCTAACGTCAATCGGACTTTTTAGTTTGTGATAATTTCAAAATATAGGAATATAATCACAATTAAATTGGATTAACTTATCCAAACAGTAAATTAAAAAGTTTTATCTAATTAAATGGAACGGGGATACACAAAAGATGATTAAAAAAAAAACACTTTTATTACTATTATTAGAGATTAAAAATCGCTCTATTAATGAAAAAAAGTCTTACTTTTGATATAGAGAGCACCGATACTCTTCAAGAACTTTCGTGTCATATCAAACATTCTTTGATACACTCAGTCAATAGGTATCAGAAAATTTAACACCTAGTCAACTCTTTCGATGTTCTTCGGCACTAGAGTTCGAAATTTCGACACTCTAGTTTGAAATTCCAACACATGATTTTGACACGTATAAAGTCAATATTAAACAATTTTCAATAAATAAAGGGTCAAAATGTAAATATATAAAAAAAAATAATAAAGGGCGAAAGAAGATTAACCTAGTGTTATCTTTTTTTTTAATTCTTACTTTCCGCCACATACAATTTATCTCCCAAGTTTGTTTTCCCCCTTTTCCGATAATGTGGATTACTTGTTTTTTTTCTTCCAAATTTTATGGAATGGAGTTGAATTTGTTAAATTGAAATAATGAATAATATTAACAAATGGTGGATTAATGTTTTTAGAATAAATTCATTCAAATCTCTTTTTTAATTATTTATTTATTTGTGAATTTAAATCAAATTAATTTGCTCATAAATATAATATATAAAAATATATATTTAACATACAATGTGTCCCGACGTATCAAAATTCTCTATTTTTTGAGAAAAAAACGATATATCGGCGTGTCGTGGCGTATTGTGTCTTATCGCATGTGTGTGTGTGCCCATATCAGTATCGGCATTGACGCTACTTAACTTTTGATAGCATAATAGTAATCTCAGAAAGGAAAGAACCTACATGGTTGGACCCATCAACAAACTTTATTAGTCAAAAAGGAAAGTAAATCAAAATATTAAACTCATCAGATTCATTATAAATCAAAACTAAATCAACAAATCGATGACCAAAGGAGTCCAAACCAATAACCAGACGAATTGAACTTATCAATTGGATTCGGCTCGATTTTCTCGAGTCTTATTTTATGATCGGGACAAATTATCGACGGTGCTCGACGACGGGGATGAGTCGGGGCGCGGGACCCGACATTTGATTCCCCTCTCGATCCATCGTTCATCAGCCCGAGACGCACTGCAGTGCACTCGTATGATTGGGCGGACTGTCCGAAGGATCCGCAAGAGTCAGCGAATTCCGTTGACTTTTTTTGCTCGCGTCGGGACGGCAGTCGACGCGCCAATGAACTGCGCCGTGTCGGCACTCCGTCGTCATCTTCGTCGAGTCATGCACGGCGCCGCCCGGCCCACGAAACGCGCGCTCTTCCAGGTCGTTCTCTTCGGCCCGTTGTCGTTTGCAACTGCAGCTGCTGATGCTGCTGCGGCAACGCTCGACCCAGCTTCGATTTCGTAAAGCAGAGGTCTCTCTCTCTCTCTCTCTCTCTCTCTCTCTCTCTGCGTGCTCAGTTGCGAGGGTGCTTTCGGGAGTTATTTGGTAACTGGTAGTGATGACTCGGGCTGGTCTTTGATGGGTTGGGCTAACTATGTTGTCTCTGGTTCAAGAGCTCGTCAGTCCGTGAAGCGAGCTTGCGGATGTTTTAAGGTTTAGCTGAATTAGGTGGCGGTGGCACAGCTTTGGGGGACAAATGTTACCGAATCTCGTACTCTAGCCTCGAAGCTTTGGAGGCGATGTTTCTTGTTCCCTGAACTGGTTAATTTTCTGGTTAGGCGAATGCCAGCTGCCCGTCTTTTTTCCACGTGATGCAGATCGAAGGGTAGTCGGAGTATGTTGATGGGCTGAAGGCATCTACTGAAAATGAATCAGATGTAGTTGGATTCGGTGATTGGAAGTCAAAGTTCAGTGATCAGATTGTAAGCTTCATTAGAGTACAATGAGTGTAGATGGAACTTACCCGTAAGAGTTAATTGTCTGCCTTTTCTCTTACACAGGCAGTGATTGCGTGCTGTTAGGATATTCACACATATAAGTTGAGAAGACTCTTGAAACGTCAGTTTCTATCCAAAGTTTCCATTAAATCGTTGAGAAGGATCGAGAGAAATACTATAGATGGTCCTCTTCTAGTCTTTCCTTATTTTTGCGTAATGTAGGAAGAACATGTGTTAGCTAATGGAAGAATTGGGGATACATCTCGTGTCAGAACAGTAAAATAAGAGATATTTTGCTATATTCACTTGTTGAAGCGAGTATTGGTGTGCAATTTCAAAAAAATATGCAGCAAGTTTTAGTAATGAGGGGCTTCTTGATGCATGGACATTTTTAATGATCATTTGCATCCCTTTAATGCAGCTGTTTACATGTAGGGTAGACATTTTTCTTAGTTCCCATAGAAGTATTAGTTCAGTTGGAAATGATAATGACTCGGCGGAGCCGAAACTGATGTGAAGTGTTAGGTAGGTTTGGCACTACATATCTCTTGGTGCATGCGAAACCTATCAAGTAATGAACTTTTGAGACCATCACCTTCTTGTGTATTGATTTGATAGTAATGGTATTTCAATACATCAACTTCACATGCAAGAAATAGAAGTGGACCCGGATAGAGGTGATCCAAGACCACTTGACACTTGTTCTGTTCTGTAAGAATGAGAATCTGTTTATTTCAGCTGCTAAAGCTTTTCAGCGTGCAAAGCTTCCTCATGTGAAGACAATATGTGAATTTCAGAAGCTTGAAAATGTTCTGCAGGAAAGCTACTAAATTTCCTGATTTTGAATTTCCAGGTCATGGACCATCGAGGTCACGAGTTTGTAAAAGGTGGAAGTGCCTAGTTCATCAGCCATTAGTGGTCCCAAACAAGGTTTTGATTCCAAATTGGAATTCAGGCCTGAAGTGATAACTTTGATCTGCGATAACTGTATAAACAGTTCCACCAATTAGAGGTCATATTTGGGGTTGCTGAAATAAATGAAGACTTATTAATCAAGATAAGCCCTGATGGCTATCTGATAGACTAAGTAGTTTTACTCATCCTTATCCCTCATACAGTTGATATTTATCTTCATATATTTCATCAGTAAAATTAGTTCAAGAAAGATAAAGAGGACGATATCGTGTAGCAACCTTAAACATTCAATGAACTCATGCCTATCACTTTAATTACATCAACAATTTTTGCCATTGTACTCTTACACTCTGCAATCAGGGAAACCAACTATTTGATAATGGTTTTCTTTTCTGGTTTATTAAAGTATCTCTTGTCCAGATGTATGAACCATTGTCCATGGACAAATGGTGTTCAAACCTTGAATTTTTCCCTCGATCTTTTGATGTCCTAAATCACTGTGATGTACTAAAATTAAGACAAAAGGAACATCCCTCATGTGTTCTGTTTTGAATGTGTAGGTCCTCCCTTAATGCTTCAGGGCTCCTAAAATCACAGTTGGTTTCATCTTGGCATTGGATATATTATGGGAATGGAGAAATATGTGGTATATCTAGCTGTTCTTCTTCTTGTCATTTGTTGCTTAAGTCATGTGAGATCAGATTTGCTGGAGCATAGGTACAAAGTTGATGACGCAGTTCCTCTTTACATCAACAAAGTGGGTCCATATTACAATCCGAGGTAATTATCAACCTGTCGATTTAGGAAGCTAGCTTTTCATTTTTCTAGAAAAGTGTGGAGTGCATGGTAAGCATGATGTCTGTAGAGGATGAAATGAAGTATGAGTTGTATGTTTGCAGTCAGCTAAGATCATGGTTGTTTAAATGTGGCAGTTTGAGGTTCAATACTATGTTCTAAAGCTAGAAGTATATACGTTGTCTTTACATTTATCAAATAAATCTACACAAGTCTTTCCTCTTAATGATGTTACCGTATTTACTTTCTTACTTCCTGTTCGTGTGATGGTTACAGTGAAACATATGGTTATTACAGTCTTCCATTTTGTCGACCAGGTTAGCCTTGCAACATGTACATAAGTTTTGTTTGGGGTTCAAGTGCCTCAATTTTGTCCTTTTCCCCAATTATGTATACATGTCATATCTTTCCCCAATTCTTGGCATTTTCATGATGACAGATCATTTGGAGGAGAAACGGGAGACTCTTGGTGAGATATTGAATGGGGATCGCCTAGTAACTGCTCCATACAAAGTAAATTTTCTACAGCGGAAGGATCATGAGGGTGCGTGTGCAAAGAAGTTGACAAGTGAAGAAGTCTCTCAAATCCAAGCTGCAATCAAGCAGGATTATATATTTCAGATGTACTGTGATGACTTGCCAATCTGGGGATTTATAGGAAAGGTTGAAGGATCATCAACAAATAATTCAGAGCACAAATATCTCCTTTACCAGCATTTTGAACTTGAAATCTTTTTCAATAAGGATCAAATAATAGAGGCTCATTTGTTGATGCACCCTAATGAGGTAGTGGAGTTGGCTGAAGGCAGGGATATGGACATAGAGCTACAGTACAGCGTGCATTGGATAGAAACAAATGCACATTTCCATGAAAGGATGAAGAAGTATTCAGTGCCACGCAATTCTTCAATACACCATTTTTCAATTATAAATTCATGTGTGACGTTTCTGATTCTGTTTGGATGCCTTTTAATTTACTATATGAGAGTCATCCGGAAGGATTTCTATGAGTAAGAGTGCATGCATTTGTCACCTTCTTTTCCTTGGTCTTATTGTGTTCTCTCTATCTATGCTATGGAATATGTGTTTTTACATGTTTGATCGCTTGGCAGTTTCATACCTGAAGACACAGCAGTAGACAGAGAGCAGACAGGATGGAAGTGCATCCGTTCTGATGTCTTCCGGTATCCAAAGAACGGGTCTTTGTTTGCTGCAGCCCTCGGTTCTGGTGCTCAGTTGTGCATTCTGTGAGTTTCTTAACCAATCAATGCGTCTGAGATCATCTTACTCAACAGGCCGATCGGTAGTCCCCTAACTTCTTGTGTTATGAACTTCTGATTATTTACAATCTTTTTTCTCAGAGCCACATTTACTTTACTACTTGGGCTTCTGGGTGTATTTTATCCATTCAACCGAGGAAATTTGTTCATAGCATTGATAGTCCTGTACACCATGACTTCTGGCTTTGCTGGATATTTAGCTGTCTTATTCTACTGTCAGATTGAGGGAAGGAATTGGGTATGTTCTAACAGGCTAAATGTTAAGCATCTCCATCTGAACACTTTCATATTCATCATGAAACTTGAGCCTAATCTTCTGAGTTTTACAACAGGGCAAAAATTTGCTGCTGACAGGGTCTTTATCTTCTGTGCCGTTGTTTCTTATATTCTGCTTCCTTAATACTGTCGTGGTGTCTTACCAAGCAAATGCAGCACTTCCTCTAGGAACAATCTTGATATTACTGTTGATTTGGATATCGCTTGCATTACCATTGCTTGTTCTTGGGGGAATAGCTGGGAAAAAGAGCCACGGTGAGTTTCAAGCTACTTGTGAGACCTCAAAGTGCCCCAAAGAGGTCCCGTCACTCCGATGGTACAGGGGCACTCTTCCACAGATGGTCCTGGCAGGTTTCTTGCCTTTTTCTACAATCTACATGCAGCTGCATTATGTGTTAATGAGCATGTGGGGTAATAGGGTCTTACCCTTTATAGCACGATATTTGTCGTCTTCATTATTCTGCTCATCACAACTTCGTTAATCACCATGGCTCTGACGCACTTTCAGCTAGCCGCCGAAGATCATCGATGGTGGTGGAGGTACATCTCTCTCTCTCTCTCTCTCTCTCTAATGCCACTTTTTAAAACTTTTTGCTAATGATGGAAGTGATATCTCCCTTTTCTTTCCATTTATTTTCCTCTTTGTTTATTTCATCATGTGAATGTCAAAGTTGAAAGATAGTCCTCAAAAAAAAAAAAAAAAAAAAAAAAAAGAACAGTGGATGATTTATGAGTTGGATCAAACCCAACTACCTATATCACAGGTGCAACACCAATCTTCTGGTTTTATAATGACAGAAACAAGACAAAAGTTGGTTCATATATGTTAAAACACAATAGTCTTATGTGAGAAACCAGTCACCACATATATAAAAATTTTGACAATAAAAGACAAATTCTTGCAGTCCTGCTACTTCTCTAATTGGAATAGAGGATCTATAACCTTGACATCCGTGAAATTGTAGGACATGTGAATATAGGAATTGAGAGTGTTCAAAAGGCTATGCCTCTGCACTTCACATGAATCGAAAGGCTGCTGCTATTACAAATGTTTAACGGAAATTGAATATGTGTGCTCATTGGAACTGCACTTTTCTGATTTACTGGTTTAGAAGAAAGAAATTAGGAATAATTTGGCTTGCTTGCATTTAAGCATTTTCCCCATATGTATTAAACTGTTTAACAGACCATCTGTATTCTCTTTAGGTACTTCATTTGTCCATAATGATCGAGTATGACTTATGGGGGCAATGCCACCCAAATGAATACTTTGGCAGTGATCTTTTGTGAGTGGGCTGCTACTTATGTATCACTTAACAATCCTCTCCTACTCCATGTGAGATCTGAATGTTACAAATTCCCCCACTTATAGCATGTTAGTATCGAACTATAGAGACGAGATCGACATCAAGCAGGTAGGATATATCATATTTCCCACACTGCCAGTTGGTGCATTGCTCCGATTCCTTCAATACCAAGTCGGCCCTATCCACGCAAACTAAGACTGTAAAAGCATTAAAGTGGATGGATAAAATGAGTAATTCACTTTTGACATTTTTTTGCATTTAGGGTCAAGAATAGGTCTTATATCATGTATCAAATTCTTCAAGTTGGAAATCTCAAGTTTTCATGGAAACTGTAAAGTTGAGGATGCGCAGGCAATAGTAATTGAAACATCTTTGAAGCGACTATTATAACAGGCAATCCATTGTTAGTTAACATTGAACTAACAATATCACCAAGCATCTCATCCATCTTCATTAAATTCTACTTGAGTGGGCTTATCAACACGTCTTGATAGTGCCAGCTCTTAGCACGCCTAATGCCAATTTTGAGCAGTAGGATTTACACTATCTGTTTAATTTCAGTCCTATCATATCAAGACTGGAATGTGATGCACTTAACAAATGTTTGAGTTTGAATTGTGATTGCAATTCTTTAACCAGGTTATCCTAGTCTCCTAGTCATAAATTTCGAGTGCTTGTAGTATCATCAAGGACCCTCATTAAGTCTTGATTCCCATTGACGTTCATCATGGATGACCACTGAAACTCTTGAAGATGTTACATTATCATGGTGCTTAAAAGCTGGCCGGAAAACAGTTGACGCAACGCATAGTGTAATGATTGCTCCGATTGTCATAGCTGTGCTATTTATTGTTGTTTGCAAAATGCAGCTAATAATTATAATGTGCATATTGTCTGAATGAAATCCTGTTTCTTGACATTGTCAGCCTCCCGGGATTAGCCTTTTCCCTTTAATTGAAGTGTCTGCATTCGTTTATATGGACTGAATTGATTGTTTTGCTCACTTCAGGTCCTTTCTGTGTGGTGGATCAGTTGGTCTGTATGTCTATGGCTTTTGCTTCTACTACTGCTACTGGAGATCGCACTTCTCCGGCTTCTTACAACTCTCTTTCTTCTTCGGGTATATGGCTTGGATCTGTTATTGCATCTTCCTTATGTGTGGGTCCGTGGGGTTTTACGCATCTCTGCTATACGTTCGGCACATATACAGCTCTATCAAGAGCGACTAAGAGTGTTTTTGCTCCAACAACGCTATAAAGTCCCATCATGTTCCTTCCTATGGATGAAACATAGTGAGTCTCCGTCTACTATGTCCGGTCAGGACATGCCATCTTCATCTTCTGCTTTAGCCTTTTCTGATATGTATAGATGATGCCCGGGTTTCCTGATGACAGAACCAATGGTGTTGATCATAAATGTGCATTATAATGCATCTGTCTTCGCACCGACACAAGCGTATACGCCGGCAACTAGCGGCAGTGCATGCACACAATTGCTTACCCTTCCCCTTCAGGAGGCTTGGTTATCTTCAGGGCTGTTTTATCGTCTGGCAATGTATGTTATAGTACTGAGACAAGTTCTCTTAGATTCTTCTCCAGGTTAAAGCTATGAATACATCCATGAGACAGTGCATCTTATGGCTCGGAATCCTGTTGGATATATGTAATACTGCAGAAGTCGGAGATCGCTCGTCCTCCAAAAGCTTATACAAACACCCTTTTTCTCATCCGACGTTTACTTTTTGTCCAAGTGAACGACACTGAATGGATGACATTGGCCTCATCGTCCAAGACAATCTTTATCAATTCTCAACTACCTGGCTTCCCACATTTTCTCTTCAGTCCTGGTCTCTTGCGTTGTGTCTGCTGCAACAGACGTTACAACTTACAATTGGCTTTTCAACCGTTCCCATCAAGATGGACTTCATTGTCTTAATCATGTGATTACCAAGATGCAAAATTCTAATTATACCATTGGAAAGAGTCATACCCAATCGATGAGCCTTAGGTTGCATTTGTTTCGTGGAAAATGAAGATTTAAAACACATTTTCCTTAAGATGATTGCTTATATCGCTTACAAAATATTTCCATCGTCTTCGAAAATAGTTAGATATAAATTGTTGTAAGTAATGAAAAATTTTTCATCGACTAATTATTTTAAGCGATAAGATCGATCATTTTGGAAAATATTTTCAATTATGCATTTTCTGTAAAACAAATGAAGCCTGAATATATTCATATACATGAAAAAGTAATAATATCTTATCATTTCAAAAAGCAAGTAAGAAAAAGAAAAAGATGAGAAATGTTTAAAATTTATTAGAAGGAAAAAAAAAAAGACAGAAAAAGGTGCGACAATTTTTGTAGTGTACTTTACCCCTTACAATTCTCATTTTTGACAGAAAAATATTTTAATGTTTGATCAATTTTTCTAGTGTACTTATACTTCTTAAATTCTCTGACCAAATAAAATAAAATAAAAATACTCGTTGAAATTCTCATTTGTGTCCGATCTACTCGATGATTCTTGTAAGCATTTTATTCAAAATGACATAGTTTTGGTGAGCTGTAATTTTTAATGGTATTTATTCTCCCATCACCTTTGACCGTTAGTGTCAATTAGGTAATCAAGTTGTGATTTAGTTGATGATGCACAAGAGTCGTGATCCAAAAATTTCAAAGCAAATCTACCGACGAAAGTCACATAAAAAATGAAAAATTATAGTACTAGCAAACTTTGTTCTAAGAATATGGTCGAATGCTCGTTAATCATATTTGATAGCAAATATGTATTGATTTGCAAAGTATTACTTACACAGAACACATAAAATAATTGATTTCCAACTAGGTTTGCCTAGTTTGAAAAGTCAAAAGGAAATGTCACAAATGATTTCTAAATTTTGGTCTAACGTACACCGTCATTCTTAGATTTTTAATTGATTCAATTTGGTTCTTGAATTATTGAAAAATGTGCTATCTAGTTCCTAAATTATATGAAAATATTTAATGCCGTACTTTCATAATCACAAGTCAACGAAATCTACCAATGTGGCTTTCAATTTGTTATTTTAATTTAGTGCACAAAAAAAAAAAAAGAGTTAGATGTGAATTATCTAAGTAAGATATCATTTCAAAATCAAAATATATATTCTACGTCATCAAATAATAATGGACATGTTCACGGATAGATCCCTCATTTCAGAGCATATAATAATTCATATTATTAAATAATGTCTAATCTATTGTGTAACTTAATGGAATGGCTACATTGAATATTTCTCAATAGTTTAGAGATTATAACGAATAAATCAAAAAAATAAGGGGCTGAGCATGGGGAAAAAGCTGAGGTACTGCTTCCGTCATCTTCCCAAAAAAAAAAAAGGCTAGGTAATCATCTCCGTTTGGCTGCCGTCAACAAAATCCTCCAAAAATACTACCATTTATTAGGGACCAAACTAGAAAACCATCGAATTCCAAGGACTAGGATGCAATTTCCGAAGAAAAAAGTATTGCTTTTTTTCATTTTCCTCCCTCTCCTTCTATCTTCTTCTTCTAATTTTTGGCACTTTCTCTCTCTCTCTCTCTCTCTGCTCAGAGCTCACCCTAAACCGGAGCAAAAACCCCGACGGATCGATCGATCGATTCCGCCATCTCCGGCGAGAAAGCATGAGGAAGGAGCCGTCCGCCGGCCGCCGCCTCCTCGCGGCGATCGCCCTCGCGATCGCCTGCCTCGCGATCGGCGCCAGATCCGACGCCTCCGACCACCGCTACAAGGACGGCGAGGCCGTCCCCCTCTACGCCAACAAGGTCGGCCCTTTCCACAACCCTAGGTAAACTCCCGTCCCCCCTCCCTCCCCCGCCTCGCTCGTCGATCGATTCGGCTTTCGGTTTCGGTTTCGAGCCTCGCGTCGGATCTTCGTTTCGGATCTGTCGTTGTTGTGGTGGTGGTGTTGGCGCGCTTCCTTCTGGCGCCGTCGGATGAGGCGCTGGACGTGGCCGTGTAGTTTGTTCTTTTGACTGCGATGTTTCGTTTCTTTCCGCCTAAGCCGATGCTGAGCTAATCTGCTCGTTTTGTTTAATTTGCAGCGAAACCTACCGCTTCTTTGATCTGCCGTTTTGCCCTCCAGGTGCGCTTCGCGTCTCCTCTTTATTCCTCGTGGAGGCGGTTTTGGGTTCTAGCTTGACCGAACATTGGTAGTAAGATGAGTGTGTTATGAGTGATGCGATGCTGTCGTTGACGAATGAAGAAAGTGCTAATTTTTCATTGTCTGATTCTCCCTTACCACTGAGCTGAATGAAGGTGGCGGTGCCTGCCGAACGTGTTTTTCCAGTTTAATTCGTGCTGTGCAAGTTACTGACGTGGAGTCACTTAGCTGTTAATTTTGATATAGCTTTGTTACTATGTGAGCTTTTGCGGATCCTCTTTTGCTAAGGGGGTCATGTGGAAAAGGGAGTTTGTGCTGAAGAAAGCACTTCCACTAGAAATTCCGCGAAGTGCGTCTTCTGGAAATTAACACAAATGAATCATTCACGATGTTCATGTCAAAATTTTAGGCTTTAAGGGTGGTGCTTATAATGAAATTTGTTCTCACCTTTAAATATCAGAGGGTTTTTAACTATATGGATGCTTGGCAGTTCATTTTAGGAAGAAGGAAGTTAAGAAAATGCCCGAATCATAACAATCTTATTGGTGAAAAAAAAAAAGGGAATGTCACAAGTTCGGCTAATGAGAGGCTGGAAAGTGGAAACTATGATTGAATTGTCCTAATTTAAGGTCTCTGATCCATTAAAGCTACAACAACAAGATTACTGCCATTAGGCTTCATTCTATTACGGCTGACTGCCATGTTAGTCAAGTCCAAGAGTTATATGGTCTTATAGTGGGCTCCATCTCTATTTTGGATGGATATTTAAGACCTTGACTTTCTGAAGGTAATGCAGTCTAAAAGTAACTGCATTTGTGTAATAGAGAAGAAGGGAGTTAGTTACCGTGTGCAAAATTGTGCACGGCGAGAGTTTTTACGGTTTTGCTTCCTTTACGTCTTATTCGCTTTTTCCCTTTGGTGGTTCTTTTGGGGGATGATTTTAGGGAAAAAATCTGGGAGGAGGGGGATGGGGGTGTTGGGGTTGGGGAGAGAGGCTTTTTCTATCTAATATTGATCAGCTTAAGATATTTTTTTGTGAGAATAATTCACTTGTGCTAACATTGCTATTGGTTGTCAGATAATATGAAAGACAAACCAGAAGCTCTTGGTGAGGTGCTTAATGGAGATCGGCTTGTCAGTGCTCCCTATAAACTTAACTTTAAGGACGAGCTTGACTCCAAAGTTGTTTGTTCAAAGAAGCTATCAAAGGAGGAAGTTGCCAGGTTCAGAGCTGCTGTGAAAAAGGACTACTACTTCCAGATGTACTATGATGACTTGCCAATATGGGGATTCATAGGGAAGGTTGATAAGGAAGGGAAAGCTGACCCGAGCGAGTACAAATACTTCCTCTACAAACATATACAATTTGATATTCTCTATAACAAGGATCGTGTGATTGAAATTACTGCTAGAATGGACCCACATTCGCTGGTGGACCTCACAGAGGACAAGGATGTTGATGTGGAGTTTATGTACACTGTAAAATGGAAGGAAACAGAGACTCCCTTTGAGAAAAGAATGGATAAGTACTCACATTCTTCATCATTGCCACATCATTTGGAAATCCATTGGTTCTCAATTATCAATTCATGTGTGACGGTTCTCCTGTTGACTGGTTTCCTTGCAACAATTCTCATGCGAGTCCTCAAAAATGACTTTGTCAAGTAAGTTTTCCTTTTGACTACATTGTAAGGATTCATTTTGAGTTTGTTATTTTTATTTGTTTCAGGATCATTTCAATTTCACTTTGTTTCTTTTATGTAGGTATGCCCAGGATGAAGAAGCAGCTGATGACCAAGAGGAGACTGGATGGAAGTACATTCATGGAGATGTGTTTCGTTATCCAAAGAACAAATCTTTATTTGCTGCAGCCCTTGGTTCTGGTACTCAGCTGTTTGCACTGTAAGGACCTTTTTATATGTGGACTTGTGAATCATTGGTTTTTCTTTTATACAGAATTCTTTTAACTTCTATCCAATTCTCTTAATGCTCAGAACGGTGTTCATATTCATGCTTGCCCTGGTTGGTGTATTTTATCCTTATAACCGAGGGGCACTGTTCACTGCACTGGTGGTCATCTATGCACTTACCTCGGGGATTGCAGGATACACAGCTACCTCTTTCTATTGCCAGCTTGAGGGACCAAACTGGGTATTTGACAGCATTTTGCTTGTGTGATGTTAGCTTTTACGTCAAAAGTTTTCTTGTATGGGCTGATAATGTGGGCTGATTTTGCTCTCCAACTGGGATTTGTAGGTGAGGAATCTGTTGCTGACAGGTTGCCTTTTCTGTGGTCCACTCTTCCTTACTTTCTGCTTCCTTAACACTGTTGCTATTGCCTACAATTCTACGGCAGCGTTGCCTTTTGGTACTATTGTGGTCATATTCCTCATATGGACACTGGTCACAGCTCCCTTGCTTGTATTGGGTGGCATTGCTGGCAAAAATAGCAAGGCTGAGTTTCAAGCTCCTTGTCGCACCACAAAGTATCCTAGGGAGATTCCCCCACTGCCTTGGTATCGGAGTACAGTTCCTCAAATGGCGATGGCGGGCTTCCTTCCTTTCAGTGCTATTTATATTGAGCTTTACTATATATTTGCCAGTGTCTGGGGTCACAGGATTTATACGATATACAGCATCCTGTTTATCGTATTCATTATCCTTCTCATTGTGACTGCTTTCATCACTGTTGCCCTGACGTACTTCCAGCTTGCTGCAGAAGATCATGAATGGTGGTGGAGGTATGATTTGTTTTGGGTCGCTTTGCTTTTGGCATTGCCACATTTTCCTAATTACTCATTGATTTTCTTATATTTGTTATTTTTGTTTTTAAATGATTTGCTGACATCCTAAATGCTAATCTAGTGGTTTAGGATCTGATATCGTCAGAGGTAGTGTTTTTCAAAGTCGTGTATTGAAAATTTCTTATGCTGCCTAGAAAGCAAAAAGTACCGTAAATTTATTGACTGACTACGCAGAGATGATGTACATGGAGAATATGCTCAACTTGTTCTTATTTTCAGGTCATTCCTTTGCGGTGGATCAACTGGGCTGTTTATCTATGGATACTGCTTATATTACTACTATGCCCGTTCGGACATGTCGGGTTTTATGCAAACTTCTTTCTTCTTTGGGTACATGGCCTGCATCTGCTATGGCTTCTTTCTTATGCTCGGGATGGTGGGATTCCGTGCGTCTTTGCTCTTCGTTCGTCACATTTACAAGTCGATCAAGTGTGAATAGTGGATTGGCTAGTCCTAATTCCACTAATTTCTGCCATGGAGAGAGGTCGTTAGTTTCTCATACAAGGCGATAGGCATTCTGGATAGTCGATGAAGTGGGCTAAATGTAAAATCCATGTGCTGCCAGGGGAGTATCTTTGACATCTCTTTTGCACATTTAGTTAGGCCTCAAGATGCTGCGGGCGGCACCAATCTTTTTGTTGATAATGTGTTGGTATGTGACTTGTGTCAACATTTATGTGCCGAGAAGGATTGGTTTTTATGTATGCCTCAACTTTGCTTACTGAAAACTTCTATATCTTCCTAAGTGTAAGTGGCCCTAGTGCGAAGCACCCTTTTCTCTGCATGTTTGCTCTCATTTTTGTGGAGGTTGAAATTCCAAATGGTAGGCACGTTGTTTATTTTGGCGTAGTTTCTAGTCTCATTTATGTTTGGAAAAAGACCCATCTACTTTGAATTACGCATATGTTTAGGTCGTAGATCAAAGATACTGGTGGTATCCAAATGTCTCTAGGATGTTTCTAAGGATCCTTGAGGATGATTGTCAGGGGAAGCCATGCCTTCACCGCTGCATCCCCCACAAACACAAACAAACCCTTGCCACGAACATGGAAGTTGGTGACAACCCCTGCGACAGAACCTGCCGATGCCGTTGCTACTGCAGGGGTGACGGTTGCCGTGGCGAGGGTTGCGGCTCTCGCCAGGGTTTGTGGCGAAGGCTCTCTCTGTTTCTGGGCGCCAGTGCTCGTGTGCATGTGTGTTGTCCACCTAGGGCCAACGACGGCGGCGGTCACAGCATGGCGGCGGCTACAGCTTTGTCTAGGCTGGACGAGGGACACCTAGACCTTCGTCGGTGGCTGAGTTACGCCGCCACATTTTCCGTTCCCCCTTCCGTGTGCGTGGGCTTCTTTGAGTGGTTTGTCCTTCCCCACCTATATCTGACTCAACGTCACCCGAATATGTCTAGTCAGTGCTGGTGCAATTTGATGTAAGAGTTCACGTCATTGATTCCGTCGTTTTTTAGTGAACAAAAAGAATGGCTCGGATAAAGAAATACATAGTTTGAGGACTCAATTGATTACATAAGAAAATTAGGTATCCAATTAAGAAAGGTTAGAGACTGTTGTTCATTTGGTCTTCAATATTTTCATGAGCTTTAAACCACAAAAATAAAGGAACAAAAGCAGTCTCCATCGATTAATAAACATCTAAGGAATTTGGAAAAGTGAGAAGCAGAAAAAGGGTACGTGCAGTTTCTTTTTATTTTCTTGGTGTATTCAGTCAATGTTCATTAGGTCATGGATCCTCTTAGCTTTGGCCGGTAGGCTTCCCAAACCAGTTTTCTTTCTTGTTCTTGAATATATAATTCTTCTGTTTCCATACAATCATGCAATATTTTCTACATCTTTCCTTTAGTTTGAGTCTCAAAAAAATAAAAATAAAGAAGTCCCTTGATGCTTGAAGATACTGGATGATATCCTACCTAATATCTTCAATTATTGATCTCAATTGATGCTTGTTCATCCTAGGCTAATTATCGCTGGTTGGAACACGTCCATTCAGCCTCATAATTACCACCTCTCTCGAGCCCTCCTCAAGAAATAGTTGAATTGACGAGAATCCTCTGCCCTCAGTAGGTGTATGCTTTCATGTCTAAATCGTCCCAATCACCGAGTGACGTAAAACATGGTCTGTTTTGAAAAAATTTACTGACTGCATCGGACGATCAATGCTATCGGATAGATCGATATGAGTGGACATAGTATTGGCTCGAATGCTTCTAGGTGTCCGTGGAATTGGAGTGAACGGGCATTGATTGTACGTCATGATTGGTGTTATGGTCAGCCGTTGAGAATGAGACGTAACAATAGAAGCAAAGCCTGTCCGAAAACTAAAAGCAGGGATGTAATGATTCGTCTTCCCTATATAGTCATGGAGGGTGGGGCATGTTGGAGATCCACCATGAGAGCTTCACGCTGAAAAATCATAAGCCTCTCCCCCACCCACCATTGCAGCTTACGGTGGTTTTAGCTAATCCAATATTTTCCTAGAAAACAGGAAGACTAATTAATTACATTTTGCAATAATAAATAGGATCGGTTTGTTGTTTCGATTCATTTTTTTCTTAAAGGGGCTTTCCAAAACCAAATTCAACTAAATGAGTAGAGTTAGTTTTCCAATCTAACGTGGTGAGATCGATTCAATACTTATGATAATTATTTTAATCCAAAATTAAGATCTTTCTCAGAAGATTAAAGTTTCAAAACATGCCCTTTTCACACAGGGTGCGACTCCATCCATAGCAATCATTTAACAAGTCCATACAGTGAAAGTATTCGAACCATATTTTTCTCCCAACCAAGGTGACTACAACAGAAAGGGCAATGATCGAAGTACTACCAGTCAATCAAAGGCATGCACGCCAGGAGGGGGAATCATCCTTTCATTTCATTCAAAAAAGGCTCTCAAATGCCATGATTCGGTGTGCCGGTAGAGAGAGAGAGAGAGAATGGGATTGAAGAGACAAAAGGGTTTTCTTTCTTTATGATCCATTTGCACACTGCAAAAAGACGACTCTTTCTCGAGGTCATAACCAATCATTTGGCACAAGATAGAATAATCTCGTTAGGGTTAGTGGGAGATGGGGTGCTGGAAGACCCCCCTTCCTTTGGCGTGCTCAAGAGGACATTTTGTCCATGCCTCTTCTCTATTGCTGGCTAGCTTAAACCCTAGCTAGCTGGCTCAAAAGTTACCCTCCTCCTCTCTTTTTTCTTTATATAAAAATTATAATAATTCCCGCAATCATCATGCTTGAGTGGTAGAATGCAAACTAGTGACTTATCTTATCCAGTTATCATGTGTAATTGCTGGTGAGTAAAATAAGGAGTATGATTACCATTTTCGGAGAAGTCTTACTTTCGGTCAAGAGAGAAAAACAATGAAAGAAAATTGAAAAAAAAAAAAAAAAATACTCATTGGAAGAGACTTTTTAGCCATTGACCCTTTTATGAAGCTGTGGTGACAGACTGGCTAATCTAGGACTTCTAGCTTGCGGGTGTAATGACCCGGATTTGAGATAATAGTTATTGAGTTGTGAGTATAACAATTAATGTTTTGAAAAATGTGGGCTATGGGAAGAAATATGAGAATGGATTCCATATATTGGGTTTGAATGTCTCTGATTTAATGATCTTGATTAAGATTGTTGTTGAAATTGTTTTTGGGAATGTTGAATTAAAGTAGATTATTCAATGATTATGGAAGGTAAGATTTAAGAAGAAAGTTAAGTTTTGCTAGAAAATAATAGGATGGGCTATTTTATAGATTTATTTTGCACTTGGATTGTTATATTGGAGATTTTTGGATATTTACTAATTGGATGGTTATATTGAAGATTATTAGATGTTTTCTTTTTGGTAACCCAGGGAACCTCGCAAGCCGACAGCCGGCGAGCAAACTCTGGGGGAGCGACTGCAGGACTTACCACTATAGTACTCCAGATAAGAATCCCTAACGGATGTTGATGGCACGAGGAAAGAAAAAAGATCATTTGTAATTTCTTTTGAATTTGAAGGATTGGTGTTTAAGAAGACAAATCTAGTTAGATAGGAAATTAAATTTTTGAAGATGTCGAGATTATTAATGGAAAGAAGGATGTTACTAGATGACTTTGGGAGTTTTAATTGTGGAGATAGAGCACTAGAAGTCTATTTGTTCTGGAGTTAACATCACGAAAATTCCAAAGTGGTACAACTATGATAAATTCACACTAAATTAATTTTAAGGTCACCAAAAACTCTAAACTGGTATGTTTGTGACAAATTTATCTTAAATTAATTTTTAGGTCACTAAAAAATCAAATCAATATACTTGTGACATATTTATTTTTAATTTGTTTTGGTCAATTTTTACCGTAAAATCGCTGAGTTGAATAACATATGACAATAATTCAATTGACATGGCAAGTGCACACGGAAATCCATATCAATTTAGGGTAAATTGGTTATAGGTGCATTGGGAGGTTTTTGTTAGAAGTTTATTAGTTTGTAGTTTGTCGTGATATTAACCCTTTGTTCTATGTGTTTGCTTGGTTTTCAAGGAATTATATAAATGGCTCTCTATCAAATCTATGTTTTTCATTATTTACAAGGTGAAAATTTCGTTTATTGGATGAATTACTATTAAAAAACATTATTTGAATTATTGTATTTTTGAATTTTCCTCATGATTGAGCAATTTCATAATTACACACTATGAAAATTGAAATTGAAATTTATAAGTGTGCACAGATTGACCTTTTTTTTTTCCTCCAGTTTAATCATAGCCATATGATTTTTGGAGTTTAATCACAACCAATATGACTACTTGGCTTCATCAGAGCTAATGTGATTTTCGGGACATAACCATGGCCAATTCAATCCTTTTTCATTGGAACATAGGTTCAAATTTGTACTTGTTCAAAACTTAAACTACAGTTTATATTGTTGTTGAACCATTCAAATTGGTGTTCAATTCATTGGATTGATTACTTGATCCATTATGTAATTTTTTTTTTATATATACATATCCTCACTTTCGAAAATGAAAAAGAAAGCGTCCGTTCATCTCAAATGAAAATGTACCAGTACATCTCCAAATGAAGAAAAATGCAAAGCCTTCTATTTCGTGTTCTCACTATGTACAAGACTTTTAAAGTATCAAAATATTCCAAATTTCAAACCCTTAAAAGCAAAAGTACATATCAATAGTTAAAAAAATAAATTCACCTTGTAAAATTCTTGATATGTTACAGAAATTTACTTAAACTGCCATGTGATGATCAACTTTGTCAAAAAAGAGGGGCTTGAGTTGACCGACCGGGTGTCAAAAAAAAATCCTTAGCCGGATCGAATTTCATCAAACTTTGACCGAAGTAGGGCCAAGAAAATGATGAGAAGCGAAATAAGAGATGCATGCGCCAAAAGACTTTTGTGTATTGATAAATGTCCATTTAATTTTCATAATTAGACCTCGGTTAGAAATCATGCGGGTCTAATCTAGTAGATATCACTTTTGTATTACCCTGTTAATGTCAATGAAATTTGCAAATTAGCTAAGGACACGGTTCTGTTCTTTTTTGCCCATTTCTTTTTTCTAAGTTGGGAGATTATTTTGCCAAAAAGTGTCCGCAAAATACCTCTCAAATATGAATCAACAAAAGGTGTCGAAAGAGTCCTTTATTAACTCTTGGAAAGAAAAGATAAACAGCGAGAAAATTAAAGAAATTGAGACTGGAAATAATTGTTGCTGGTCATCTAAAGGTATTGAGATGTAAACAAAAGATGGAAGTAAATTTGAGCGATTGATATTCTTTAGTTGGAACAAAGAAATCTACCCAAAATGGAACTGACCTTAAAACTTGGAACTGGACCAGACAGAGTCCTTCCCATTTGGTTCCCAATTCATAATCCTAGAATCAGACCGGTTCTAGGATCAGTCTCGGAACCAGTACTTTTTTTTTCTTTTTTTCCTTTTTTTCGGTTTCTTCTAAACTTACATATTGAACTCCAAAAATTTAGTGTCTCCTTTTGCTTGCATTTGCCGATGTTGCTTTTACCATCTATTGGAGCAATTGTACCAACAAAATGTTGCAATGAATTCAAATGGCTTTACCTTCCATTTTGTTCTTCTCCGCATCAAAATAATTTGCATTTCATTTCTTCTACAAAGTGTGTCCAAGTTGAAGATCATTCATCGTGTGCGAATTGGCTTTCAAAGGAGACGTTTTTTTCCTCTTCCATTTCAATTTCGAGGTCTAGATCCAAACCCTAATTTGCCTTCCTTCCAAGTCTCGAGACTAGAAATAGATGGCCCGTTTCCCAACTATTACGAAATGGACTACAAAGTCGCCTAACTTGTTATGTGATACCTTAAAAGAAAAACCCACAAATTGGAACAATGTTCTAAACCCACTAAGGACTAAGAACCCACTAAGCTCTAATTAGACCCACCTTAGTCAAGAAAATTCCTCAAGTGGGGATAAAATATCCAAAAGATAAACACAGCAAAAGCTCTGAAGGGTAAAAATGAAAAAAAAAAAAATAAAAATGGAAAAAGCAGCTTAGTCCATTTAAGGTCACAAAGAATCATTAAAGAAACAGGGGCCCAGGAATGTCATGATGACATTTATCATAAGATTGTGGGGGCCTTTCTGTTTTCCTCTCTCTATATTTCTCAGAAAAAGAATAAAAAATTGCTATGCGCACTCCAACTAAATCCAGACGAAGCACTTTAATTCTAGTGGGCAAAAAATCAAAAGCAACGCGGTAGTCGAAGTGAGTCGTCCAATTCCCCCCAAAAATATTTGAAGACATTATTGGCCCACGGAATTTGGACGAGATCTTCCACTGTAATCTTGCCTTTGAAAATCTCCTCCATGCTTATCATGTTCTTTATACTATTCTTTTCTCGGAGAATCGGATACGACACGAGCCACTATTTCACGTGCATCCAATCGGCGACGACAACAATTCTTAGAGCCCTCGAAACCTAGGGTCTAACGGTGCATATGTAGCCGATTCACATTAGACAGGGATGGATATTTGTGAACACGCTACAAGGAGGTGTTCTGCACTCTTTATGTTGCCGAATTTTGTTACGTTCAGTATCATGATCCCCATAAAACTTCTTGTTTATTCATGAAAAGCCGATGGTTATGCTAAATGGTATATCTTGCACATTCTTTAAAAACGTAAGTTACGTAGAGATAAATCTTTTGCACAAGCATTGGCTATCTCATTTTACATAAACGATATTAAAAATTGTAATCTACTCGTTCAGAAAAGATGTGCAGTACTTACATCAAATCTAGTGAGTTACACATTTGCTATCGAATGTTCAGTAAAGCAGCACAATTTGGACATGAAAATGGTTTTATCTTGCAGTGGCCTTTGCCCACTCACGTGTGAAAGGTCCTAGTAAAGCATACCCAGAACTGGCCAAACGAAACAAAAGGGAAGGAAAAGGAAAAAAGGAAAGCCTCTCCAAAATCCAAGTACTTCTTTTGAAAGGAGAAAAAGCACAGATTCTCAGCAAGAACTTGTCTCTTTTGACTCAAAGTCAACTCAAAATCTTTTTTACTAAATTCTCTCTCTCTCTCTCTCTCTCTCTCTCTCTCCTACTCCCTCCGCCAGAGCATCTGCATTTGATTGCTCCGATCCCCAAATCCCTTCTTTTTCTTATTCCTTGGCACGTCTTGGTATTCTTTATTCACATGAAACGTTTAAAGGGAAAGGTGGTTCTTTTCCTAAAGCTCCCCCCCCTCTTGCCCTGCACTGGCCAAACTTCTCCTTGTCTCTCATTCATTCATTCTCTCTCTCTCTCTCTGTGAGCGTTCATTCGACTTTTGTGCTACACGCATTCAGTGAATCAATGTGAATGCTCAGTCCGCTGCTAAAAGTCCATTCCCTCGATGGAGAGGAGCAACCCGTTCAGCCGCTACACCCTCTGTCCACTCTTCTCTTCATCGTAAGCATCCTCTTATCAGCTTCAGTGGCTGTGCAGGCGGCGTCGTCGAGCAAGACCGATGCCGAAGCGCTCATTGCGTTTAAGAACATGATCCAGAAGGACCCGAATGGAGCCTTATCGAGTTGGCAGCTGAAGAAGGACCCGTGCACATGGTATGGCGTCACATGCTCTTCTAGTCCTCCTGGAAGGCCGACTCAGCTTGATCTCAGTGGGAGCGGCCTCGTTGGCTCTGTCTCTTTGGAACCTTTTCGGTCTATGGACACGTTGTTTGTCCTGAAATTGTCGTCAAACTCCTTCATAATCAACTCGACTTCATTGCTGCAACTCCCATATGGCCTCAGCCAGTTTGACCTATCCTTTGCAGTTGTCGTAGGCCCTGTCCCTGAGGGGCTCTTCTCTGCGTGCCCCAACCTCGTGGATGTGAACCTCTCTTTCAACAACCTGACAGGTTTATTGCCTGAGAATTTCTTCCTCGGTGCTGATAAGCTTCGGAATCTTGACCTCTCGTATAATTATCTATCTGGGTCGGCCTCAGGTTTGAGGATTGAGAAGCATTCATGCAGCTCTTTGCTTCAGCTCGATCTGTCTGGAAACCATCTCACAAGTTCGATTCCCTCTTCCTTATCGAACTGCTCTAGTCTCCAAACTTTGAACTTGGGATCCAACCTGTTTACCGGGGAAATTCCTAAATCCTTTGGCCAATTTGGGAACTTGCAAAGGATGGATCTTTCGCACAACAACCTCACCGGCTGGATTCCTTTCGAGTTGGGGAGTGCTTGCAAGTCTCTCCTGGAGCTTACGCTTTCTTACAACAATATCTCTGGCCCAATCCCGGCCTCATTTTCATCGTGCACATGGCTGCAGACTCTCGACTTGTCTAACAACATCATCTCGGGACCTTTTCCGGAGTCTATTCTTCAGAACCTGACGGCCCTGGAGAACCTCCTGTTGAGTAAAAATGTCATCTCGGGGTTGTTTCCCGTTACAATCTCGAACTGCAAGAAGCTGAGAGTGATAGATTTGAGCTCCAACAAGTTCTCTGGCATCATCCCCCCGGATTTATGTCCTGCAGTTGCGTCACTTGAAGAGTTGAGAGTTCCGGATAATCTCATCAGTGGGAAAATCCCGCCTGAACTGTCGAAGTGTTCTCAGCTCAAGAAGATCGACTTCAGCCTGAACAATCTCATCGGCCCAATTCCAGCAGAACTCGGTAGGCTTCAGAATTTGGAACAGCTCATTGCTTGGTTTAATGGCCTTGATGGGTCGATTCCACCGGAGCTTGGAAACTGCAAGAATTTGAAGAATCTGATCCTCAATAACAACCGCCTCACTGGCAGTATCCCTGTCGATTTATTCAAGTGCAGTAATTTGGAATGGGTATCGCTCACAAGCAACGAACTCACTGGTGAAGTCCCCCGAGAGTTTGGCCTTTTGTCAAGGTTGGCCGTCCTGCAGCTTGGACACAACCGTTTCAGTGGCGAGATACCTTCTGAATTAGAGAATTGTACCAGCATGGTTTGGTTGGACTTGAACAGCAACAAGCTCACTGGACAGATTCCGCCTAGGCTCGGCAGGCAGATCGGGGCGAAATCATTGAACGGAATTCTCTCGGGGAATACTCTAGTCTTTGTAAGGAACGTTGGTAATTCATGCAGCGGCATTGGCGGTTTGCTAGAATTTGCCGGGATTAGGCCAGAAAAGTTATTGCAGGTCCCAACATTGAAGAGCTGCGATTTCACGAGAATGTATTCCGGTCCGATCCTCAGTCTCTTCACAAAGTACCAGACGCTGGAGTATCTAGACCTCTCCTACAACGAGCTGCACGGGAAAATTCCCGACGAAATGGGTCAAATGATAGCACTACAGGTCCTTGATATATCCCATAATCAGCTCTCGGGTGAGATTCCCTCGTCGCTTGGCAACCTCAAGAACCTAGGCGTGTTCGACGCCTCACACAACAGATTGCAGGGTCAGATTCCCGATTCCTTCTCGAACTTGTCTTTCCTGGTGCAGATAGATCTTTCCAACAATGACTTGACGGGGCAGATTCCGCAGAGAGGGCAGCTTAGTACGCTTCCTGCAAGTCAGTATGCGAACAATCCAGGACTTTGTGGGGTTCCATTGCCTGAATGCAAGAACTACCAACCGGCGACCAATCCGAATTCGGATGATACCGGAGGAAGACAGAAGCATGAAGCCGTGACGTGGGCTAACAACGTGGTCCTTGGGATATTAGTCTCCATCGCCTTCGCATGCATTCTGATCGTGTGGGCCGTGGTAATGCGCATAAGGCAAAGAGAGGCCGAGGGGATCAAGATGCTCAGCACCCTGCAAGCATCGCATGCCGCCACGACCTGGAAAATCGAGAGGGAAAAAGACCCACTGAGCATCAATGTCGCCACATTCCAGAGGCAACTGAGGAAGCTCAAGTTCTCCCAACTGATAGAGGCCACCGACCACTTCTCTTCCTCGACCCTGATCGGCTCGGGTGGGTTCGGCGAAGTCTTCAAGGCGACGCTCAAGGACGGGTCCCACGTCGCAATCAAGAAGCTCGTGAGGCTCAGCCACCAGGGCGACCGCGAGTTCATGGCTGAGATGGAGACTCTAGGGAAGATCAAGCACCGGAACCTCGTGCCGCTGCTGGGCTATTGCAAGGTTGGCGAGGAGAGGCTCTTGGTCTACGAGTTTATGGAGTTCGGGAGCCTTGAGGAGGTGCTCCACGGGAGGACTCGAGATCATCAGGACCGGCAGAAACTAACTTGGGCCGAAAGGAAGAAGATCGCCAGGGGCGCGGCGAAGGGGCTCTGCTTTCTGCATCACAACTGCATTCCCCACATAATCCACCGCGACCTGAAGTCGAGCAACGTGCTACTGGACCGCGACATGGAGGCTCGGATCTCGGACTTTGGGATGGCAAGGCTCATAAGCGCGCTCGACACGCACCTAAGCGTCAGCACGCTGGCGGGCACGCCAGGCTACGTGCCACCTGAGTACTACCAGAGCTTCCGGTGCACTGCCAAGGGGGATGTGTACTCACTCGGGGTCGTGCTCCTAGAGCTCCTGGCGGGGAGGCGGCCCACAGACAAGGACGACTTCGGGGACACCAACCTGGTGGGGTGGGTAAGGATGAAGGTGAGGGAGGGGAAGCAGAAGGAGGTGATCGACCCCGAGCTGATGGCGGCCGCGAGGGGGAGCGGTGACGAGGCGGCGGAAGCGGACGAGGTGAAGGAGATGGTGAGGTACATGGAGATATCTTTGCAGTGCGTGGAGGAGTTCCCTTCCAGGAGGCCAACCATGTTGCAGGTTGTGGCCATGCTCAGAGAGCTCAGCCCCGGATCTGCTGCTGGAAGCAGCAGCAGCAGTTGATGTCAGCCACACTCATCTGAGCATGATAAACGTAAGATGAGGAGGAAGAAGAAGAACAGACAGAACAAAGAATTGGTGAAATTTGTATTGATTTGATGGATTAGTGATCCTTGTATGTAGCTACTTGGAAAAAGTTTTGTCCTTGTTAACTTTTGGCTCAACAAAGGGTGCATAGTGTTCTTTTTTCTGTGTCCTTAGCCTGAAATTCCTAGTGTCCAGCCTAACTGTAAGTAAAAAAGTATTGCTCTCTCTCTCTCTCTGTATGTTTTCTGCTATAAAAGCTCTGCTCTTATCGTTGGCATAGAACAACGACAAATTCCAGGAGTTCGATTTTCTGTAAACTTGCTTTCTAGGGTCTTGTTGAATGGATCAGATGATAAATTATCTTGATTGATATCCTTAGCTTCAGCAATTCGAATATCGCACACTAGTCGATTTGCTCACTGTTCCAAGATCTCCCCGATGAATTCTATTCTAAAAGCATCGTGAAGGTTCTTCGGAGTTATGTTTGCACTGGCGGTGAGGACCAACGCAATTCGTTTACACAACCTTCAATACAGAGCGAAACTTGAGACGACACTACACAACATCGAATTGACACTCAATGCTTCATAGCTCATCTTATTGGCTTGTTCAAAATGAAAATTATGGTGTCTTCAATTGATGTAAACATGAAATCACAAACACAAACACGACACACTAACACCACCGATCAACCTTCTAGTAGATCAAGAATAGATAGTGATTTCATCAATAGTCAAAGTCAGCGCACTCCCAACCAATTCGAACTACTTAGGATTCCTGAGAATTTCGTGACAGTAGTTGTTGGGCCCTGTGTGAGAACGATGCTTGAGGTTCATTTGCGTCGGGGGAAAAAGCCCATGCACAAAGTCAATGAAGAGCCCCAATCTTGCCTGATCAAAAACCGGTCCAAATTCGATTTGGCCCGAAAAGACAGACGCTTTGTTACTGGAATTCAGCCGGATAGAGCTTTTTTCTTCCCATTGTTTCTGTGCTGAAGAAGGTCGATGTTCATGGAAAGTGCTTGATGCATTCCAAAAAACCAGACCCAACTTGGATCCATCCTTGAGATCGACTCGCGTTCGAGTTCATGTCAAGCTCAAGCTTCGATTCGAGAACACACAAAGTACAACCCCGTGACAACTAAGGTCACGACCCCGATTGACAACTAAGGTCACGACTTCGGAGGGGCCGACTCAGTAATTCACCCCTGGGACCCCCACTTAAGGCATGGAATGCAACGAGAGGTTCGAACTCTCGACCTCGACGATGAGGGAGAGCACTCTTACCATCTGCGCCGCCCATGGGTGGATAATCTTATTTTATTACTACAAGCAAAACGGGTTATTATATTTACGGTTCATCGCATCTTTGGGCCAAAAGTTTTACCCTCTCATCACGAGGCTGCACGTGAAAGGATGCTAATTTCCCCCCCTAAAGTATGTAAATCCAAGCAATTCACAGCTTTTCAATTCCACTATAGACACCTAACAAAGATTGATCACAATGCTTCATAAAGATTCACCTCACCGGGCTTTAATGAGGCTTGAAGTAAAGTATCGAATCCACTTTCTTGTTCGAGCAGTTCGTGGCTTTTACTTTTGGGACGGCGAGATGGGCCTTTTCCCATGTTTTTTCCTTTCCACTCCCAAAATAGCATTCGATTTTAAGTCGTTTACAACCTAAACTTTCGAGCGCAATTGATGTTTGTCGTTTAGAGGATTGGGCATGCAACTAGAAGTGATTTTATATGGTCTACAGCACTTTACGTTAGTAATAATGGGGCAATTTCATCTACTAATTATGCCCAGAAATGATATTGTGCTGACTGATTTTTCCCTTTCATGAAAATCAATTTTCGTGCGTTTCTTGGTTCCATTTAATCCTAACACGCGTCGATGTGTTCATGCGTTGTTTAATATACAAGAATTATAGATAGATAATCAAGCAAATGCGCATATCTAAAAATAAATCACAAAAAAAAAAAAAAGAAAAAAAGAGAGACAGAGCCAATCCGAGCCATAGGATGACATGATTCGACCTAACTTCTAAATGCGAAAAAATGCAAATGAGAATGCAAAACTATGCAGTATGGATGTTTCTGTTTAAGGGTGAAATTCCAACAATACCGACGGATTTTATCCCTTTCCAAAATGTTAATGATGATTTTCAAGGTGAAATTTTTTGTGTCGATGAGAGGAAAAAAGGGGAGTTCATAACTCGTTTCTCAGATTTCAAATGGCTATGGTTATGGATTATTCTACTCCTTCCCATTGGGTTGGGATCCACAGGTGGTGGCCAAATTGCGTGACAAATTGTACAACATCATGACAAAAATGTAATGTCATGGCATGTGGGGATCGAACCGTCCACATGGCCAATGGGCGCTCGGTTTTCTACGTAACGACAGCACCAGTTCATCTCTAGCGGGATGAGGTTCAGTGAGGTCCCGTCAATTAATCGCTCGTCGGGCAAGATCGGCTCGCCCTCGTCATGCTAGCTAAGAGCCTCAACACCGAAAGATTTGAGTCACATGCAACGGAGGAACCAAACCCTCATCAGGGTCGTAGGTGGGCGGCTTAAATCTTCGGATTCTTGTGCCGACGACGCGTCGATCGAAGCTGTGGTGGCCGAACGACACGAACCCTCGAATCTTTTTGCCTTTAATGTCTGTGTGGCTTGTCGATTAAACCGACACCTCCTTTATCGGCCCGCATGGTCAGACAATGTATACAGTGAAATACATCAGATACGTCCGTGCATTTCCTCAGCTTGACCCTCCCCCGAAAGGACGAAGGAAGAGAGGGAAAAAGCAGAGACTGCATCGAAAAGGAAAGTAAAACAAAGCTAAAAAAAGGTTAAAAGAGAAGAAAAGGAAAAGGCAATGGCCGAGTGCACGTGGTCAGGAAATTAATCGGAAAGCCAGAAATAACACCAGTCGAAACTGATGTTGCACCGTAGCCATTTTTGGGTGCACCTTCCTCCGCGAGCCCTCGCCTTTGTCGCCTTTGTTTTGAACCGTGCGAGAGGAATGGTGAAAAAAAAAGAGAGGAAAAACCGACACGAGGAGAGGAGAAAACGATGGAGCAGCGACCACAGCAAAAGAAACGTAAGACCACTCAATTAATTCACTGGAAAATGTTAAATGGGTCTTTGTTTGTTTCCTGTTGGAGCGATCTGCATGACCCTCTCCGTCTCATTCAATGCTGAGGGTTTTTTACAATATTTTTCTTCTGGCTCAGCCCTCCTCTCTCTCTCTCTCTCTTTCTCTCTTTCTGCAACCTGTCGCTGCTGCTGCAGATAAAGTGAGAGAAGAGTAATGCAGATGTGTTCATATGTGTTTGTGCGTGACTGTGAAGAGAGAGAGAGAGAGAGAGAGGGATGGTACTGAGTTACGGAGGTTTTGGGCTGGGGTTGAGAGGGACGCAAGAGGGGAAGGACTGTGGGCACAGCTATACAACTGTGGCACTGAAAAACATGGCGCGCCTGGCTTTATTTTCGCACTCGCCTCGGTCTCGCCATTCAAATAAAAAGTGAGCGACATCAAATGCAGCGAATACGACCATTCCGTGTCTCCTTTCCAGAGACTCTCTCTCTCTCACTGAATTTCATCTGGGGTTGAAAGATAGGTCACCAGTCCCACTATGCTCCTGGATACTGATTGGATTGTTTACCCCCCAAGCATTAATTCCTGCGAAATATGGTCCCCCACGTCCGAACTTAATCCCATGCCATTTCAAAGGGCGGGGAGTACATGCATTTCAACTCGTTTTGATGCGTTTGGGCAACGCATCTGCCAATTCTGCATGAAAAATTTCAATGACTCGGCGTCCTGTGTTCTGTCCCGATTTCACGAAATGAGTATATAATGGAGATTTTCATTTTTTCTTTTGGGATGGAAGGTAATGTTTGATGTGTTATTACTGGTAATAAAAAAAAAAAATGGACATTGGTTGTCCTTTTCATTCCATCTTCTGTGAGAAGCACATTTCTCAGACGAATAAGTTTTCCAGGGCCATCATTTTCAAAGCATTGATTGGGGATGCCCTATCTTTCGGACACTCATAATTAAGGATATCATTACGCAAAATTTAATGAGACACCAGCCTCGATGCCATGTCCCCAGGAAGCGAATGTAGATGTTCAGAGGCAGAAGAGATGACTGCGAAACTAAAATATAATGCACAAGAATATTTATGAGATCGATAAATTAGGTGACTCGATGATTGGTGATCACGGTTCGAAGTTAATCCCAATAGATTTGGTGTCCGAACCATAATCGAATTGTAGTCCATATTAGAAGAATCCAAGTTGGACTATTGCCAACAGGATCATGGGTAATGCAAAGAGGGACATCGATTTCCCCCAAAAATTTCTTTAATTTATTGAAGTGGATGTCCAAGTCGACGTCTTAGAACAAAGCAAAGTCTTTTGCATACAAAAATTCCGCTATTGACTTTGGTCCAGGTACACAGTGAGCGTACTTAGCATGTGAAAAACAATCGAGAGACACGGAGACCGTTGGGGAGTTGTCATCTAATAGAATCTAGAGTATGTGAAAATTCTTTTTTTTTTTAATTGATTCTTATAGGTTTGGATCTTGAAAATAGGATTGCAAAACATTTATGAATGAGTATAATTAAGCAATTTTAATCTAATCTTTACTGATTATAGTGAAACCATCTTGTCAATCTCCCTATGGAGTAGGCACACTACCAACTCATGTTTTATTTTTGCAACACAAGACATTTCAATGGTTCATGAAATAAACTAGTATTAGAGCCTAAGGTTATTGTTGATTGATTGTTCTTGGAATGTTTCTAGCCGACAACTATTGCTATAGCTTCTACGAAGATTGAGTTGGAGAAATTTAATTGCGGAAATAATTTTAATTTGTGGTGTATTAAAATTCAGGTGTATTTAGAGACACGGGCTTTGGACTTAACATTGGCGTAAGATGATAAGTTTCCCCAGATTAAAAAAAGCACAAGAAAATGTTGATATATTACAAAAGGCTAGGAGTATTATTACACCGAATCAAGGAGGTGATGATTTGGTTGAAGTGGCCAATAAGATGAGCACAGTTATCGTTTGGTCAAAACTTGAAGCGTTACACACGTGGAAATCGCTCTTGAAGAAACTTTCCCTTATCCAATGTTTCTTCCGTTCAAGATGGTGGAGGGAATGTCTACCCAAGATCACCTTAATGAGTTTAATGACTTGAAGAATGGGGACGAGAGAATATCTTATCAATGACAAGCTATGATGTTGCTTTATTCCTTGCCCAGTTCTTAGGAGCGCTTTCATGATTTACAGATGAGAGGGAGTGAGACTATAATTGTGGAGATTGTTGAAAGAATGCTAAAAGAAGCAGCAGGACATGGTCATAGAAGTGGCGCCAAGGGTTTGATGGTTGAAGCTAAGAACTTAGAGAGCGGTTTTAATAATAGACACATGTCTAGAACGAAGTCTAAAGTGAGGAGAAAGCTATTAAAATGCTACGGTTATCAGATTGAAAGGCACATTACAAGGAATTGCCTAGACATGGGATGTTGGGAGTGCGTAGTAGAAGTCTAATACATTCACATAGAGAGATTGCATCTGATCCCATTTATATATCCAATTAGACTCAAATTCACTCAAAAGCTTAATACAATGAGTTATGGTCCAACTAGGATATATTAACTGCTTTACACGATATCAATTCTCCAATGTGAGATTTCTCTAGCACAACTCACTCACGTGCATCCTAACAATCATTCCCTCATGTGTGAGCTCAATTTTAGTTTCACTCCTCCTTAATTTAGGCATCATCTTCCTACAGGCTCGCAATGCTACACCAGGGTGCCCACTTGATCGGAAATTGCAACCATGGGCTCCAATATCATTTGTTGGGAGTGTGCAGCAGAAGTCTGATGCCTTTACCTAGGAAGATGGCTAAGAGGGAGCTCAAATCCGAGCTCATCAATATATTTAGTTTGACCTACTTTCACTCAAAAGCTTAAATCAATGAGTTATAGGCCAACTATGATATTGACTGTTCTACACTACATCAATTCTTCGATGTAGGATTTCTTTAACACAAATCACTCAAATGTGCATTCTAACAAAAGAAAGCAGAAAGATCATAGAACGATGTTGAACAAGCCAGTGGCGAGGAGTCCAAATAAGTTCTATGTGTATCTACCGATTCAACTAGAGATGAGAGGATCATTGATTTTGGATGCTCCTATTACATGACATCACATAAGGACTGGACTTTGGACTTCTATTCTATTAAGGGTAGTACGGTATTTATGGGCAATAACATAGAGTGCAAGGTCATTGGCATTGGGTTAATATAGATAGGATGCACCAAGGGATCATCAAAATATTATGAGATTTCAACATGCTCGAGTTGAGGAAGAATCTAATTTTCTCTAGGCATGTAGGACTTTCAAGGTTGTCACTCCTGATCAAGAAGAGGAAGCAAACAGATGATCTCTACTACCTTTAGTGACCAATAGTTACGGGCTTAAATGCAGCGATTTCATCCACTTTGTCAGAGCCAAATTAGATGAGGTTATAATACATACCAGATGCCACTTGGGCTCATGTTTGAGAGAGCTATGAATGTTCCAAGGGAGTAGAATCTTTTGTGTGGACAAAAAATTGAGAAGTTGGATCTTTTTGTGGACATTATGTGATGGGCAAACAATAAAAAGTGCAACTCAACAAGATGGTTCACAGGACTTCATCTATTCATATTTGCGGGGGCCTTCTTAATTGAACGGGAAGTGCTATATATATACCAGATTTATTGATGATACTGGCTAGAAAGTCTGAGTTTTACATTCTAAAGCACAAGAATGAGGCTTTTGGTTGTTTTTTAAGAAGTTTAAGCTCTTGATAGCAAATTAAACAAGCAAGAAAATAGACTTAAAATAGAAAAAAGGTTAGAGTTATGTTCTTAAGTTATTATTTTTTTTTTTTGGGTCAAAGTTCTTAAGAGTTTGATGAGTTTTACAGAGAATACAAAATTGACAAACATCGAATCGTATATGAAACAACATAGCAAAGTGGAGTTGCAGAACGGATGAACATAATTTTGCTTGAGAGAAGCCGGTGTTTGCTTTTGAACACTAACTTGTCGTGAGATTTCTAGGCTAAGACTATGAACATGGAGCATCACTTAATTAATGTTTACTACTATGATCATAGTCCACTACATTTTAAACAAAATCATATGTATCACAAGTAGATAAAACACATATATATTAAGTAACATTTTATACTTGATATTGTATCACGAGGAACCGCATATATCGAGAAAGTGCACATGTGTAGATAATTCAGCAAACACGTTAGCAAAGCCTATCCCATTGACCAAGTTCTAGTATTGTTCGGACTTTGTCGGCATCTCCAACAGTTGAGGAATCCAAAGGGTCTTAGGAGAGACCATGATTGATGAGGATGGAGTTAGACTCCTCATCAAGGTGAAGTATGTTGATTATGGCTGGAAGCTAAAATTGATTGATTTGGATTTCAATCCATAATTTAATTGAAAGAAAACACAGGCCATGCTAGGAAAGTCCCAATTGGGCTCTTATCAATTAGTAGTGGATGATGCAAAAAGGGAAATTACTTTTCCCCAAGACTTATTTTTCTTATTGAAGTTGAGGTCCATGTCAATGTCGGAAGGACTCATAGTCTATTGCAAATAAATATTCCTTTATTGAGTTTGGTCTTGGTTGCATAATGAGTGTGCTTTTTTTTTTTTTTGGTCAGTCATATTCTATTCCTACTTTAATTCTCAGACTTTTATCCTGCCTCCTTACAAAGTGTGGGAGTCGAAACCCATTCCTGAAACTAATTCGTCCCCACCCCAACCCCCTGAGAAGATGGGGATTCGAACCCCCTACCTCCTCCTTCTAAGTTGGAAGGTTGGCCACTAGGGCTAATGAGTGTGCTTAATATGAGTGAAAACTCGTGAGAGACACAGAGAGAATTAAGAGCCGTCGTCAAGGAGAGTTGAGACAGAGAAAAGTCCCTTTTTTTTTTTTTTTTTTATGGATTCTTGTGGGTCCATGGTTAATTTTGAATCGGAAGACACTTGTATGGAAGTGTGATTGAGCGGCTATAATATTAAATTTGCCAATTATGTTGGAATCAACTGGTTGATCTCGATCTCTCCCCATGAAGTACATACACTGCTGAACCTTTGTCGCTTCGACTGTAGTCGTAGCAATAAATATTTACAAAGCATTGAATATCGCCCCACCGTATCAAAGTACGCACGATCAGTCCAGGCCAATTAGGACATCAATTTTGTACATTAGTCTGTATCTCGCATAACTCCAAGAAGAAAACCACCGAAAGCAACAAAGACACACTACAACATTGGTCAGACACTGTTTCTGAGCAAATTAATTGAGGACGAACAATGAATTAGTTGGGGAAGAGGAAAGAGAAGGCACAAATAAGGAGGGACTTCTCAACCAGAGTAGAACTTAATAAAAACCATTCTAATTTAGAGCTCAAAGAAAAAAATATAAAATTATTGTTCAACCTAGTCAACACAATAATCACTCTCCCTCTCCTTCCGTGGTAGCTGAAGACACGTAGCTTATGGCGAGAGAGGTCTCGTCGCATGCTGCCGCGACGACAGACGTTGTCTGGAACTGTTGTTTGCAGGCCGGGCAAGTGATCTGCATGATGGTGGAGCTGATCTTCTTGGTGGCTTGTTCTCTCAGCAGTTGAGCTCGTTCGAGCTCGGCCTGAGCTTGCAGTCTCATCTTCTTGGCGTTGGCCAGCTCGAGCTCCGCTATCTCGACCTGTCTCTTCGCCTGCTGCCTCGCCTCCTCGGCGAACGCCTTCTCGGCTACAGCCAGCTTTATTTGCTCGCTCGCAAACTCCCTCATGCTCGCGGCCTGCGACATCTCGTGGTCGTGCCTGTAATAATGGTCCCACATTGTAGAAGATCTCTTGGTGATGGCTAATTCGTCCCTGCTCACATCGGTGGACAATGAGCCGATCGAAAGCTTCAGGTTGTCCGCGAACTTTTCCTTCGAGTTCCGCGTCCCACACAGGCTCGACGACGGCAGTAGCTGAAGCTCAAGGTTGTGGTGGGTAGAAGAGGTTGAGGGATTGTACATGTCTGAGTTGAGGAAGAGGGTCTCCGCTGGTTTTGGCATTCGGAACCCGGGAAACGATGAGGGCGGAACGCCGAAATTGGCTTCGCTTGAAGGGCTAGTGCTCGAAGCAGTTTGGGACGAGCAGGCTGGCTGAGCCGCCTGCATCTCTGGTGGCTGAGCCCGGCGGACGGTGCACGAGTCTTGATGTTCTATGAAACTCTCTACCCTGAAAGGACCACAACAGAAGGAAAGATCATTAGACTGAACCAAGATACGGCTTTGGCTTGGTCTGGATGTCTGTAGCGAGCCATGTCAAGAAACAACAATCAAGACCTGTTCATGCAGGGTTAACAAGAGACAAGCAAATAAAAAATGGGCAGATGACTAGGTTTGCAACATTAATTAGAGGAATAAACAACAGAAACAAGACGGGAGCGTCTTTGTTAATGACTGATCTGGACTTGGGGATTTTGGCTTATTGGTTTTTCAAAAAAAAAAACAATTATAAAGAGCAGACTGTGTCGTCAAGACCAAAAAGAAATGCCATTGGGAAAAGTGATGTAGTGCTCATTATGAGTCAAATGGCTGGCTAAGAATTGTTATAAAAATGAAACAGAAAAAGTAGGGACAAGAGGCTGGCCTGGCAAATGTACCTGGGAAATCATTCTTGGATTCGGAATAACTAATAATAAACTCTCGCTGTCTAAACAAAAAGAAAAGCAATGTACAATGATGATAAATTTCAGAAGCCAACCCAGCAAGTTCAAATATTTTTATAAGCCAGAAGCTCGTAGGGAAGAAAAAACAAAACGAAACAGAAGGGTTATCCAAATCGCTTCCAACATGCTTGCCTCCTCTTCATGAACATAACCCTAGGGTTTTATGACCCAAGACGAACCCCACAAAGCATCATGCAAAATTGCTCGGAGCGCAGCCTTTTTTATCTTAAAGCTTAAGCTGTTACAAGTCATCGAAAAAGTACATTTCGTGTATTGATTACAAGCACAGCTCCTGAAGCCAGGAAAGAAAACAAGAAGAACGACAAAAATTCAAATCAAGAATAAATCAGAGATCAATTATACCTGGAGAAGACGCGGCCGCAGTCGCAGGAATGTCCCCGCGTGCCGCAGGTTTTGAGGTGGGCCTTGTAGTCGGACTGCACGGCATAGCCCTTGGAGCACCGCTCGCAGACCCACTGCTTGTGGCTGCTGTGCTTCCGGCGGAAGTGCTTCTTGATCCCCACGAGGTCCCCGAGCGCGTGGCACGGATCATGGTGGAGGCAGCTCGGCTCGGGGCACACGTATACCCGCTTCCTCCGCGCCTGCTCCTGATCGGCCGCCCCGCGGTCCCGCTTCAGCAGCTTCCACGGCACCTTGTGCCGCCTCCGGTGCATCTGCAGGTTTTGATCCCTCTGGAACCCTTGATTGCAGATCTCGCACACGTACCTGCAAAAATCTTAAGCCGTCATACACAGGCGGCGGACACCCGGGTATACATAGATAACCCGCGAGCCCAAGCCAGCGGCGGGGGATATAATCCAGCTTCCGAACCTGTCGGACTCGAGGAGGGTCTTCGGCGACAGCGAAACCACTTCTGCATCCGGATCTGTTGGAAAAAAGAAAAGGGGAAAAGTACTTGATTAGGTCCAGATCATTGCTCGAGCGGGTATTTAATCTGATTTGGAATCGTGTCGTGAGAGAAAAAGAGAGCGCTTTGGTGGGTGAATCCGGGTCCATCTTTTTCTGCCGTTGCTCGTCTTCTCCTATTACCTGGAGTGCCTGCGGGCCTTCTCCTCCTTTTGCTGTTGGAGAAGGCATTGATCTCTGAGGGGTTGACGGCAGAACAAGCAGCGTTGGAAGGAGGAGAGTTGGGAGGAGGAGGGTTATGGAACATATGGGAGGGTCTCGGGCTAATATTTATGTTGTGTGTATTTGGATTGGCGCTGGTGTGAGAGAGAAAATCTTATGCCCACACACACACACACCTGCACAGAGCTCTTGTGGTCGTGGTGGAGCTATGTTGAATAGTGGGTTCAACTCAGCTTTACTGAAACACAAAGCCTGATAATGGGCAGAGAGAGAGAGAGACAGAGAGACAGAGAGAGAGGACGTGAAGGGAAAAGCTCTTTGCTTTCTGAAACCAGCTTTCTTTTTAGCCCTTTTCCTTTCTGTGAGAGCTTTCTTGGCTTTGTGGGCTTTTTTTTTTTTTAACTCCTCTCCTCCCCTCTCCTCCTTCCCTTTTCAATTGACCCCCACCCCCCACCCACAGTAGGTCAGCAGGAGAGGTTGAGCCAAACACTTGCTTATCAAGCTCCTGTTCAGATGAGAGAGAAGCTAGAGCGAGAAGCTAGAGAGAGATAACTGGCTCTGACCCAATCACGTTGCTTCAAACTTCGAGCCACGCAAACCCAACGCGAGCGTTTGGACAGAAACAAGAGAACATCCCTTCCCCTTCCCCTACCATTATTAGAAACAAACAGTCACTGTTCATCATCATGGCGCTGTAATACGTTTTTGCATGAATAAATGCAGGCCCGGGGCCTCCGCCGCACGTGAGCTCGCGCCCCCTCCTCACGTGACGTCTTCCCCTTTGTTATCTTCCGCTTTTGTCTTTGTTCATCTCGTCCTTCATCTAATCGCTCTTAAAAAAGCAAAGGAGGGTCGGAGAGGAAACTTAATGATGTTGTCCTTCGTTGACTGACGCTAAAGGAGCTGTTGGAGTTCGGCGATGGAGCTGGCTAAACTTTCCATTAATGTTTGGGAAGCCACTTTTCTAAAAGATGGATCGAAGTATCAAAAGTTACGTTGAATTTTCTTCTTTTTTTTTGTATTTTTACAAAGGTATCTGAACAATTCAGCTTGAATAATCTGTAAAGGTGTGAATAAATAATAACTATATCCTCATCTGTCTCGTGAAACTCTAGATTAGCATGATGCATATTGCCTTGACGAACACGGGAATTGTGAAATCCAAATTAGATGGTTTTCTTGAATCCTTTTTATGCTTAATAATTGTGGTAACGTTGCCGCAGTGCACGACATGAAACGATAGGGAATGGGCCACTCTCCTTTCATTCGTGCCCTCTCCTTTCTCAATCGCTAGTCCCGAACCTCTTTTAATGCCCACATGACGGTGTCGACATCACCACAAGTGATATTCTTGATTAAGTGCTAGTTCATTGAAACGGGCATGCCACAGACTAACTCTAGCTAGACGTGCTATTCAATGTAGAGCAAATTCTCAAGCCGCACGTATTGCACTTTTCGATCTAGGATAGCCCCAAGAGAGTTGCTAGGCCTATGAATGAGTCTATTCTCGCATGTCGCCAATATTACATAGCGACTAGTGTCGCAGATGAGTTGAGATTCCCTTTAGGCAATTCATCTGGAGCTTACACTTTGTATCGCATGGAAAAAAAGATAGTAAAAGTGTTATAATTTTCGTATGACGCGACGCTTATTTCAATGCTAAAACTTTTCGAACAATCACTTCAATACCACGTCGGAACGAAAGAAAAACAATCGTTTTAGTGCATGACGCGACAAATTTTGACCATTGGTCTTATGGAGCATTTTAAATTAAATTATAAATTTGAAGTAGCTTTTTTATATAAAAACAAATTTGAGGTCCAACATAGAAAATTCTTCATCCAACGTGGTAAAGCGAACAAAACGACATTAAAGTTAGGGAAAACTCTCTCTCAAAAGAAACAAAATCTTCTCTATGTTGTTCGCAGCATTCAACTATTATGTAAGAACAATCGATACATGGCTGTAAATAAAATGAAAGAAGCCAGAAAATCACGACTATGGGACAGAAAACTGGAAGAAGAGCTTGGTTAGGCGTGGACCTGAGAAAGTCAGAGGAATTGGAAGGTGAGTTTGGTCTGGTTACGGAAGAGGAGAACAATTACGTGTTCGGTGGGGGTTTCTTTGTGTTTCCACGAGTGATGAGCAAAAGGGCAAAAGAAAAATAATAACAGTAAAATAAAAAATAAAATAAAGAAATCTCCATGTTCTGCTTGCTGTGTACGCGTGCATGGAGAAGCCATGGAGCTCGAGAGAGCTCGAGAGAGCAAGGAAAGAGTAGTCTCGTCCGCCTACATGATGCTCCAGTTCTCGTTCAGATAGCTTGAGACAACGAAACCAAAGAATGGCCGAAGAAGGGACCTGCTCTTCGGGCAAATAGATCCATTTCCAAATAATACAAATATGATAACTCATGTTCGACCCTATTCATATCCGACTTATATCCGACCTGATTCATATTGCTAAAAATACTTATGTATTTAATCCAATTTAAGAAAACATATGCCTACATTGAGATGAGAGTTAAGAGTGGCGTTCATGAAATCGAGTGAGGGCAATAGACAATGAAGAGAGAGAGAGAGTTGTAGAGCTAAATTGGGTCTAAGTAAATTATGAGCCCATTTAATATCCATATTATGTTGGGCTCTATCATTCTAAACTCATTTATGATGAATTTATTGAATATAAATAATAATAATAATTTAGCTCATCATACATGAGTTGAGAAATAGACTTATAATCCATTTTGATGGACCTAGTGATTTTGTCTCAATTTAAAAATTTGGGGGTGGGGGTTCTTCAAGATCATAATAAATTTTGCCCCGATTTTATTTATTTATTTAAGATTCATGATGATACTACAAGAGAGATAGAGAGAGAGATACATGATTCCATTTGCTAATGAGTTGGAAAGAATGGATGGAGTAATAAATTATTAAGACGTGGTTTCTGTGGCACGTGGAGGTGGCATCACCTGCCATCATCCTCCCCTGGTGTTTAGGATTCCAAATCTCGATAAATTATTATTATATTTGTTTAAGGTCCCCATTTGCTCTTCTATAATGCTTGACTTTGGGATAAAGTCTAGCTATCTTCAACCTTTTTAAACATCGAAAAATCAATCTTCTGGTATTCCACGTGGATAAAGAGATAACTGATACTCTTGCTTCTTCCAAGTCTAATCCACATGGTCTCAGCTTTAAAAATAGGAAGACTTTCGCTCCGTGGTCTTCCGATTTCTATAATCCCCAAGCCTCAAATATCGAATATCATTAGAAAGTTCTAACTTCAAAACTTGAACTAATAAGCAGATCCATAATATAGAATATAAAAACTCAATTGTCATGAGCGATGTGCGATTTTTTCAACACCCCTCTCACATGCAAGTTAGATCATAAATATCACATGAAATTACTCTAACAAGACCTGATGCACACTCGAAATAGAACGAATCTAACTCTAATATCATATTATAGAGTTAACAAAAAACTTTAGTCAATAGGTGAAGGGAAATCACATATATATAATGAGCATATAAATTTTATTATTAAGTAAAGTAGAAAAATGAGATATAGATGATTCAAATCCCCATCTTTTCAAGAGAGATTAAGGTGGAGATAATTAGTTTTAAATATGAATTTCAATTTCAAAAAAATGTAAAAAAGCAAGATAAGATGTTTTCAACAAATATTTTCGGTGATTTTGGACCCATTGGTATTGTTGCGCAAATGAGCCATGAAATGCCAATGAAGGTGCGTCATCCACGGAGCTTGATGATGCCTCGTGTCGAGTGGAGGCCCGACCAGAGGGACTCTTCAAAGCTAAGCCCCTACTGTTAAACGACAGGACTTCTCCTTGGGCATCTCCCCATACCGAATATTGAGAACTAGAGAAGTACATAATTACCCGTTCCGGGGCAATTTGCTAGACAAAAAGCCACTGACCAAGGCTCGACCATGATGTCATAAATGTGACATGACATGTGTGGCTTCGAGCAAGTCCTTTCTAGGGTTTTGTGAAAAAAATTTCTTATAGAATGGGACTGTTTTAGTCAATTTGACTAGCTGCATTAGATCCTAACCCTTTTGCTCTCCTATTAATTAATGGGGAGACTCCTTTCCGTTGAAAGTCTCAACTTGAAAAGTCATAGATGGGAGTTCAGAAGTTGGTGAAAGCATCTAAGATCTTTATGTTGACTTCAAGGAAATCAAATGTTTGAGCATTGCACATGGTGCAAATTTGTTGGTTTCTCTTAAATGGCATGAGGGTATAGATACTTCGATTCATCTCTGGAGAAGTAGTGAAACAATTTTCCAGAGTTTGGTTTCGGTACGAACTCCCTTTGAACAGCTTTGAGAGATTGCCAAGTTGGTCCTACACTACACTTCTAGAGAGTGCGGATTACGAGTATGACTTGATAACCCCCTAGAGGCCGCCACGAGGGTGTGTCATGATATTTATGGATGAATAGGAAGTGAAATTAGTTTGACTCTTCGAAAGAATATAGAAAACAAGAGTAGCCAAATTGGGTTACGAGTTTTACTGACCTTGGCCTCATCCTGACAAATCACTAAGCTATTGTCCAATCCTTTTTGTTCGTGTTTTCATGGAAAAAATTATATCCTATATTACTCTACCATCCTATGTAATTGACAATTGTGGAAATTTATGATATTTACAATATAAAATGTGTTTTCCTTTGGGCAGGACACGTAAATACTTTGTTAGAATATGATTGACTCTACGCTGCTTAGATAGTATGATAGTTAGGTTCGATACTTCCTCGTTTGAGCTAAGCAGGCACGACAAGCTTGGGAGACGTGTCCAAATGGTGAATTTGTATGATGAACCTCTCCATTATTCCATGGTGGGCAGAGCCAAATCAATGGCCCCTGCGGGTTGCACTCCTGCACAGGCAAGCTGGTGAGCTACATCTTGGCCGCTTCATCCGAGTAAACAAACATGGACCATCATCTCCCAAAAGTAGGACCCAGAATCCCATGCAAAGACGCAGACCCAATCTCTTGCACTCGCTTTTTGGGGCATTTTTAACATATAACTTTGTCCGCTTGTCTGCTTGATTAGATCACTCCTTGTTTGTTTCTTTCATTCCCCTCCTTTCATGGAACTTTCATTTTTTCTCGTTTTCCTAGAGGAATTTGTTTGTGGGGTTGAGCCACGGAGAGAGAGAGAGAGAGAGAGAGGGAGAGTGAGGGGCTAGGTCGAGCTGACATAATTTGTTTGGTGGATACTGTCAGAGGTTTCTGAAAAGCAAAACGTGCACTGCCAATTGCCTCATAATGCAAAGTTTGAACGAAACGGGAGCATCGAAGGAATTGAAAAATTGGAGAGTGCAGGTGTTATAGACAAGGACGAAATGATGAGAAGAGAAAAAAATTGGGAGGAATGGTCCACAACAGTGCCAGAAATTACAAGGATAATTGGGGTGTTAGGACAGGTACCAAGGGAGGATTTGGGGAAAACATGGTGTGTTTTGGGCTCTCTGTCAGAGACAAATATGCCCCGATTGTAAGGCCTGTCCAATGTACGAGCCGCTCGGCACCGAATACGGCTGATGTCATGGAGCGAGTGGGCCTCGGTGGAGATTGCTACTTGTTAGGAGGAGAGATGTGGCTCTAACTTTAGGACACTTTCTTTGCCTAGGCCGTGCAGCTACGGTCATGGCGAATGCGATTGCACTGTCCTTACATTAGAGGCGAGCATTCCAGAAACGGGATCAGATCGGACCGGACTAGGTCGGGGCCCAGGCCCAACTTCTACGGTCCTCAACCGCGGCTCACACATTCCAAGGACTCTGATTAGCTCCCTAAATGTATTGACAAATTGATGTATCAATTTGTGTCTTAAATGATAATTGAGTCATGCTTCTCGGATCAAAAGTGAGCTGCCAAGTAGGAAAGAGATTCTATTAGGGCTCAGGCTTCAACGCAAACCCTGCAATGAGACAACTGGTTGAATATAAATCCAACTTCTCCTTTCTTGCCTTATTTGTTGTTGCTATCATTCATAGAGGATTTGTGTTATTTTGTAATTGATTTTGGAAATGCATGGATATGAGTAATTTGATCAGCCCCTTCTTCTGTGTGTCCTATTTCACCCAACTTCTCCTTTCTTGAGCTATCATTCATAGGTTGAACTAGAAAGTTCTTCTGTGTGTCCTAAAAGAAACTGGGAAGTTCGAGAAATGGGAGAGAATGCTTTGCTTTGTATGTTACTTGAAAATTGCGAATGGACGTCCATTATGGCCGCTTAGAGTACATCAATTCTTATATGTGCTAATAAACGTCTAGTTAATGAAGAATATACTATTTGTTGTACACGTTAATACTTAATATATATATTTTTTATCCAAAGTGGTTCATGGATAATATCACTGTGGTTAAACCTACACTAAAAAAAATTAAACCAAGATTCAAATCAATTACAGAAGAGCACTCATGTGAGGACAATCTCATCTCTACTCTCCCTCTTTTTGGACAAATGAATTGGCCAGCCAAGTAACTTTATCGTATTCAGATATGCAGAGTTTTTCCAAAAGTAGGAGAGACTGAACTTCTGGGCCCATTACTGCCTGGTAAAGCCCAATTTAGGATCTTCTTGCCACAAAAGGTTCTTTTTTTCTCGTCTTACCTTGGTAAAATTTCACTTTTGATCCCTGAGTTAGTAAAACTTTTGTCTGATCTTTAAACTTTTAGTTTCTCTAATCAAGTTCTTGAACTTACATAACTTTTTTAGTCTCTCTCCACAAGTCCAGTCAATTAGAGCAACGTGGAGTCGACAAGATCACGTGAAAAAACATTTTGTCCACCAGGGACTATCATCTAATGCGTGAGACTAAAATACTTGAAGATTAAGCTCATACCCAAGCTCTTGAATTATGAGATTTCTCAACACGAACAGCACATTTGAGCTTTCCATCAGATTCTTGCTAGATCCAATTAACTTGATTTCGAGGCGGGTCTCCAGCTAGCGTCGTCGGGGTTTACGGCGCGGGTGCAGGCCGCAGTTCTGCTTCTTCGTCTCCAAAAAAAAAAAAAAAAAAAGCACATTCGAATCGATTCTTGAGATCAATTAAAGTGTCGAGGTGGAAGGAATTGATCATGAAAGTTACACAAAGAACTCGATTTAATAAAATAATAGTCCGGTGAACTTGATCAAAATAATTGCGCGATGCTAAACAACTTTTATTACTAATTTACATCAAGGTGTCATCTCAAAGTTTAAGCGTGTTCTAAAGATAAAAGCACACAATTATTTAATCTCGTAAAATAAGTAAGTTAGATGACTCAATTGTACAAATAAAAATTTGTAGGTAAACAGTGATTCAACAGGGAGTTATGTAGTCAAGTTCATGGAAAGAGGGTTGGGTTCTGTCATGTAATAATTCGTGTGTCACATGAGTGGGAAGCATAATGACCGCTTGAATAGTTTGGACCAGGAGAGAGTTGCTGCCTGGATGCTTTAATGGTTAGTTATCGTTTATAAAAATGTTTTAATGAAAAACACTTTCCCTATTAACAATAACTCATGCTTAAATATTTTTATGGATACCGAGAATTTTTTCGACTCCTTCCTTAAGAGATATAAATGATCAAAATTAGAAAAATAATTTCTAAATCATTAACTTTCCGTGAAACAAAATAGCTGGAGAAGGCAAAGTTGACATAGATGCACATCATGTGTTCTTCCTATAGGTTCCCACCAGCTCCCTCCTCGGTTGGTCATTTGATAGTGTGATAAGGAAATAAGAAATGGAACGTGCAATTGTTTTTGGGATTGGTGGGTACTTACATTGAAAGAGAAGGTTGCAAACTTTTTTTCAGTTCTATTAGTTCCCTCTCTTGATTTGTCCAATCAATCGAGTCCTCTTAATTCTTTTGATATGAAACCAAGTTATTTTGTGACCTATTATTACCATCACCTATAATTGTTCACATGGTATCATTAAATAGAACAAAACCTCCATATATGATGTTGATATGGTGCCTTAGTTAGTACCAAAATAACCATGAGCAGCTACGATATTATAAGTTTCTTCCTCTTGACCGAATCTGTAACCTTCATTAGTAGATTCATTTTCTATGGTTTCCCTGATCAAACTAGAGGTTACCAAGGAACCATGCATAGCACTGAATAGAAAGGGGGAAGGTGAGGAAGAAACAGATGTAGAAATGGAAACAACTTTCGAAACGAAGGGGACTAAACAGGAACAAGAGGGATCCACAAAGAAGATCCTTCTCTTTTTTCGGAAGAAAATGAGGATCCAGACAAAATCGATGAAAGGAAAGAGATCCGAGTGAATGAAAAAAAAGAGAGTTTGATTATTTGGGATTGATCAAATGAGTGTTGGTAAGCCATTCCAATAAGAGTCGGTAACCTTAACATAGTTGTAACTTTGTCAGCAAAAAACTAAAGTTGATAAGTAACTCAAAAAAATTTGCATGCCACACGAAAAGTTGGCAACTTACACACAAAAATAAAATAAAAAAGAGTAAATAGTTGAAATAATTGATAATTCCAAAAAGACTTAATAAGCATTGCCAAGCGACTCAACTAGACTATTTAACCTAAAAAATTGTTTTGTAACTTTATCCGAAATAAAATTGGTAATTTCATATAAGGTTGAAAACTTCAACAAAATTAGTTAAGTTATTACAAGACTTAATAATCTGACATCGATTGAATAAATGTTGGTCATGACTCACATGAAATAGCTAACTTAAAACTAATTGGTAACATCATCAGAGAAAAGTTGATTACTCATTCGAAGTAAGGTTGGTTATTTCTTTAAAGGTTGGTAACTTTAACACGCAAGTAAATCATGATGATGTCAGTTGGTAATTTAATGGAATTGTTGATAATTTATATAAAATGAAATGAAGTCTATTGCTGATGTAAATAAGATCTGTTAATTCATGGCTCCATTCGTTTCGGGGGACAATTTTTTAAGAAAACGTTTTTCTCATTTTCGACCTTTGAATCGCTTAGAAAAATGATTCAAGGTAAAATATTTTTCTAGTCAACGGAAAATATTTTCTGCCTAAATTCGAAGAAAATAATTTTCTCTTTAAAAGACTAGAAATCATTTTCAAAATATGATTAAATATTTGCGCTTAGACTAAAAACTTTGCGCTTGAGATCGGAAGCCCGAATGCTCATTTCAAAATCTCTAGTGTCTAGGATCAAGTCCTTGGCATCCGAGTGCTAGTCCATTGAGGTTGGGCCCAAGGTTCCAATGCTTGGGTACATAGAGACAGGGCTCGAGTCCATCAAGGCCGAACTCGAGACCCCGATGCCTATGCTTGAATCCCTTTGCACTTGAGCTAGGTCTAATGAACCCAAGACCTCAATGCCCGTGCCCAGGTCTCCAACGCCCAAGCCTAGACCCATCGGGGCTAAGCTTGGGCCCACCAAGGTTGGGCTCAACACCCCAATGCTCATGCTTGGATCCCTTGCACCCAAGCTTGGGTCCATTGAGGTCACAATTCTAGACCCTATTGCTTTAGGGATTCAAGCATGGGAATTAGGGTCTCAAGCTCGGCATTGGCGTTTCAAGCACGAGCAATGGAGTCCCCAGTGCGAAATCAATGGACCTTGTTGTCAAGCACCTAGGCATGGGCACTAGCGTCTTGAGCCCAAGTACCAAGTTCTCAACTAGTCTCTATGGACCTAAACCCAGGCTTGTGCACTAGGGTCCCGCACTCGGCTTTTGTGGACCAAGGCTCAAGTGCCAATAATTCAGGCATGAGTATCAAGGCCTCGGGCTTGGCCTCTGTGGACCTAGAATTGGTGCCTATGCTCTTACTTGGGACCCAAGTTCCTAGTGCTCAAGTCTAGGTCTATCGAGGCCAACCCAAAATCCTAGTGCTCGTGCTTGGTTCTTTGCTATTTGTGCACAAGTTACTAATACCTAAATAGTGTGTATATTTAGGAAAATCAAATTAGATTTTCATTTCCAAAGACAGAAAATATTTTTCAATTCTTTTAAGGTTTCAGTAAAATACCGAAAAATATTGTCATTTTCCACAAAACGAGGAGAAAGTCCAAGTTCTTTTTTCCCATAGCTCTTTTGGTTCAAGTCAAAAGTCCGTGAAAAGAAAAGAAAAAGTCTGAACTCCTTTTTCGTAACTCTCTGGTTCATGCTGAATTTTCATGAAGTGTTAAAGAGAGTCAAAACATTATTTTCTTTTTGGAATTACAAAGTTAAATAATCATTTTTCTCTCTTTTATCAGAGTTGGCATACATCGGTTGATTTACCTTGTCAACCTTGTTGTAGCCCATTTACATTTCCTATCATAATCGAACTCGTGGCTCTAGAGTGCTACAATGAACTCCTTTTCTGTGATTTGTAAATTGCACGATGATTATGAATTAATTGATGGAGGTTATCTCTGTTTATGCATTTGTGATTTCTTTAGAAAATAAATCATAAAAAATTCTTCGTTTGTTTGTTAATTTTCTAATTCATTTACATCATATGTCATTCATCCATTTCATATCATATCTTATCAAGTCTTGTATGGGCTAGAAATTTAGATGATTAAACACGACTTAATTGCAGTCAGGAATTAACAGGTGCGGCAACACCTAGAGATTACATTATAATGATCAGCAAAGCATAGATTTAAATATGTAATAAAGTATGGTTTACATAAGGTTTTGGATTCACTAATCTGCATATGAAAGTGGGGAAAGAATGAAACAGGGGGAGGTGGGCTCCTCTGGGCAACAAGAGGATAAGGTTGAAACCCTGGAGATGGTCACATGGGCATCTGCCCTACAATGTAGATATGCCTTGGATTTTGGCTCACTCTTTTCTTTTTCCTCTCTCTCTCTCACTTTAAATTTAAGAATAGAAATAAATATTTGTTTTCTTGATGGATACGTACGCCAATTTTAGGTTCTCCCTTTCTCTCTCAATTGTTAGGGCTTTCTCTCTCCTGCCTTCTCTCTCTCTCTCTTTCTCTATCTCTTTCTCTTTCTCTTTCTCTGTCTCTCTCTCTCTCATTGGTTTCTCTCTCCTCTCTCCTCTCTCCTCTCCCTCTCTCTGTCTCTCTCCAGAAGCGCAAACCCTAAAGAGCCGTTTACACCCACCCAAGTAAGTTTTCTCTCTCCTCTCTCCTCTTTCTCTTTCTCCCTCTGTCTCTGTCTCCCTCACTACTCTCTCTCCATAATTTTCAATAGATGGGTCCTTGTACTGTTGTTCCTCCTTTGTATCTCCATGCACGACGCCCCGTTTGAGCTTAAATGGGCACCTGGGTTTGCTAATTCCGTCATCGGGATTTGTAGATCTGGCGTCAAAATCCCTAATTTCCGAATCTCTGAATTTGCCCCCTTTTGGCTATTAGTTCTTTGATCTGTAACGAGATCGCGAGGAAGAAATGTAGGAGACGGGATCGGATGGGGATTTTGAATTCCTCAAAATCCCCTGCTGTTGTGTTGGATCGAAGCATGTTTAGCTTCGTTGTTCTGTCCGGAGAGATTGGGAAGCGTTTGGTTGGTTGATCTGTTTGATCTCGAGACATGTAGCGCATTTTAGATTTGCTGTTGGATATCTGGTTTTCCCTTTGTGTTTAATTCGATGGGTAACGAGCAATTGGAGCATCTTTTTGTGCTAAGACCAGTTCTATCTTTTATGTATATAATTTCTTGGGACTTCCGAGGATGCTGCTTATATTCGTGTGTTTCCTTTTGGGGTCTTGTTGAATCTAGCGGCTTTCTACGTGTTCTCCTGTTACATTCGTTGCTTGAGCGCTGGCCAGTTTGAGCTTTTACCCCGAAAATGCATTGAAAATGAAACTTTTCTTTGTTTTTCTCTGAACTGGATAGTTATCATGGACGACGATGCGCTGAACATGCGTAATTGGGGTTATTATGAACCATCCTGCAAAGGACACCTCAATCTACAGCTCATGTCAACCATGGGCGAGCGAGATACGAAACCTTTCCTGCCCGGGCGTGATCCAAGCATTCTGGTAGCTCCCAATGGAGCTTATCATCCTAGGGATTCTGTTGTTTCGGATGCGCCTCTCCAATACAATTATGCAAGGGACAGTTGGATGAACCAAAGAGAGAAGTTTTTCAACATGTTGCCTCCAAATCATAATTATGCTATGCTTCCGGAAAGTTCTGGAGCCCACAATCTGCAAATGTTACAGATGCCTGACTCATTGAGGGATGATAGGATTGGCAGGATTGAAGAGCCAAGCCCAGGGGTTAAAAAGGAAAATCCACAACCGAAGAAGAGGCAGAGCAATGGTATTCCTAAGACCCCCAAAGCCAAAAAGAGCAAGAAGCCGAAGGACAATACAAACCCTCCAATTCAGCGTGCAAAGCCACCAAAGAAGAGCATGGATGTTGTTATCAATGGTGTCGACATGGATATATCGGGTATTCCGATACCAGTCTGCTCATGCACTGGTGCTCCTCAGCAATGTTACCGCTGGGGTTGTGGTGGTTGGCAATCGGCGTGTTGTACCACGCAGGTATCAATGTATCCATTGCCGATGAGCACCAAGCGACGAGGTGCAAGAATAGCAGGACGGAAAATGAGCCAAGGTGCATTTAAGAAGGTACTGGAGAAACTTGCAGCTGAAGGCTACAATTTTGCTAACCCAATTGACCTGAGGACCCATTGGGCCAAACATGGTACCAACAAGTTTGTGACTATCAGGTAGATTTACACTGTTGGTGCTGCTTCAGCAAGTTCTGATGCATATGGCCTGTCTTACCTGTATTTATGCCAAAAGGCCATTTGTAGAGAGGTTAATGTACTTTGTAGTTTATGAATTTTTGTGACAATGCATGTTTTGAAATTGAGACATCCAGAATTTTTTGCCATTGCTAATTTTGCTATCCTGCTTGTCTTACGAGGGGAACCAGTAGACTCTGGTTACCACTGTTTCGATGTTAATGAGTTTGGTATCTATTGTACTTTCAAGTAAATTTTTGCAACAATTCTTACTGAAATGTTGATCAGACATTACAGATTGATCTATCTTATATTTATCTTATGCTGTCCAGCCTTACGGTTGATAGTTGATGAACTATCACATTCTGTTTTTATCCTTTCTCTTGCAATTTCGATGATCGATCAATTCATTTCTGGATTGTCTCTTGTATTGCTGCAAATTATCTGTACTCGAAGAGGGTGATAGATTTGTTCTCCATATTCTATGCTTATGTGTGGAACCATTTCCCCTTTCACGTGAATCTGTGCTTGAATGGAGTGTGCCCTGTACATATTGATGCCTGGGGAGTCTTTTGTACACAGTTCTTGCCTTGTTGGCAACCACGTTCAATCCTTATGTAATTTCAATGTGAACGAGTGTGGTATCTATTGTGATTAAAGTAAATTTTTGCAGCAATTGTTCCTGAAATCTTGATCAGACATTACAAATCGATTAATTCATTTTTGGATTCTGTCTCTAATGTTGCTGCAAATCATCTGTATTCGAAGCATAGGGTCTACCTGTCAGGAGGGTGACAGATTTGTTCTTCATATTCTATGCTTATGTGTGGAACCATTTCCCCTTTCATGTGAATCTTGTGCTTGAATGGAGTGTGCCCTGTACATATTGATGCCTGCGGAGTCTTTTGTACACAGTTTATGCTTTGTTGGCAGTCACATTCAATGCTTATGTAATTTTAATGTGAATGAGTGTGGTATCTATTGTAATTTTAAGTAAATTTTTGCAGTAATTGTTCCCAAAATCTTGATCGGACGGTAGAAGTCAATCTATCCCATATTCATCTTATGCTGACCAACCTTTCAATTGATAGTTGATGAACTATCGCGTTCTGTCATTATCCATTTGCTCTTGCAATTTCGATGATCCATTAATTCATTTCTGGGTCCTGTCTCTAGTGTTGCTGCAAATCAGTATTAGAGAAATAGGGTCTACCTGTCAGGAGGGACAGATTTGTTCTCCATACTCGATGTGGAAGCATTCCTCTTTCATGTGAATCTGTGCTTGAATGGAGTGTACCCCGTACATATTGATGCCTGCGGAGTCTTTTGTATGCAGTCATGCTTTGTTTGCTATCAGTTAGTGGACAATTCCATTACGAATGTCACCATGCTCGTTTGCCAGGAGACTACGAACATGGATTTCAGTAAAGCTGATTATACCTTAATACTAGCATGATCTAGAGATCGACTCGGGTTCAGTGCTCCGGTCCATTTGGCTTTTTGAGCATGACATTAGGCCAGCGGGATGCATCTCCTCATGGTTTTGACAAATCTGTTACTTTCTGTTTGCATTCTTGAGGATAGCGCGAATGTGAACGATTGCCTTACACAGGGGGATTGAGTCACGTTAATGGTGGAAAAGGGGATGGGAGCTTCTTGGAAGGTCGAGTTCTGTTTTTCAAAAGTTTCTGTTGTCTTTCAGTCTCTTAAACTGTTGTTTGTAGGTTTAGTTGGGGAGAGAGTTTCTTATGAGTATGGGAAAAGTTGCTGTAGATAAAAGGAATGATTTCGGAGATCGAATTCAAAGAGAAGAACGAATGGCTGCAGCAGCACTACTGAGTCTGCTTCTCGAGATTTTTAGCTGTTCTTTCCTAAGCGGATGAACTTGATATGCTCTCATTGAACTAATCAAGTCATCGCTCGACTGAAACGAGCGTCACCTTCGATTTGCGATTCGTCTTTAATCCCCTGGTTGAATTCCGTAGGAGTAAGAGGGATATTTCACTATGTAGAAATCTCCTGGTTATCCTGGCCGATAGCAATAGCCGGTTATGTTCATATCTTCGTATTACGCCGAAAGATGAGATAGAACGGAGACGCCTACACATATTGACGAAACCAACCCAAAGAGAAGTTGACATTGTACGATGTGTGTGATAAATCTTATAGGAAAATGTAGTTACCATTTACATATACTACCAGTACAAGGAAATATCTCAAAGACCCCCGCTCGCGTATGCATGCATAATTATCGTGAAGTCAATAAGATGCGGAAGGTGGTATATAAGACAAGACAAAAATGTAGTCATGTGACACATAGAAACTAGCTGAAAGAGAAATTAACTACGCAGAATCTTTATCTCTCTCTTCTTTTTGTGTGCGCACAAGCGCTGGTGTGGTTTTCCTAGAGAGTAAATTTAATGATTTGTAAGCCTCAGTTAAGCCCACAACATTAAAAAGAATCTGTAACCAATTGTGGACTCAGTCGCTGAAAGTGAAAATTAACTAACCAAAGACAAAGTACAATGACTCCTAATTAGACCATAAGTCAAATATCTGTTTGATACGTTTCTAGTCTTTCCTCCAAGTCGTGCCTCGGGAGGGATAGGGAAAAGAAGACAAAATAGAGTTATTATTAAGGCTGACCGAAATTAATACTAGTGAGGATTGAGTATTCAATGCCAGTGATTTCGGTGTGCTTTGGTCTTGATATGATTAGCATCAAGTCAGAATTGCATATTGTGAGTACAATTTGTGCAGTCTGATCGATGATATAATGCTGATCTTGTTATGGTAATTCAAATTGTTCCCATAATTATTACCGGCCCTAATTTGCTGTTGACCGTTCATATAATATATAGAGCGGCGTTAATATCGTTATACAGATTCACTTGACCGTTAGTCGTTAACGTAGCGTAGATTCAATTAGTTAGTTATTAAGTGATACAAATTTTGACAGGTTCCCAACATTATAAACTTTTGGAGCAACAAGAACTTTTTTTTTCCCTGCTCAGAGGAGGAACAAGATTTGTTTAACACGATGTCAGAATATAAATCATGGGTTATAAATCATGGCACTTTCTCTGAATTTTATCTCCTGCTTGTTGTTCATGTTGTTCTACCTGTTTTCTTGTTCCACAATCATCTAGTTGACGTGATTATTGAAGGGATCGACTTACTTGCGAGGGGATCAAATAACTAATATGTCTTAAAGTACAACGACACGTTCTTTACCAGTTTAGAATTTTGGGGAGGAAGCGATTGTCTAAGAAACTTGTTGAGATTGCACATTGATAAGTTGGAATCGATTTGTGAACATTCATATACATTTGATTAAAGGGAAAGCTAAAGATTCTTTGTTTGCTTGGATGGAAACGAGAACACTAAAGGAAAAGGCGAGCAGGAACATCAGGAAATGGAAAATTACAATAAACTGAGGCTTGACACACCAGCATGCATCGACTCTTATCTTACAAGACAACATGCAAAACGCCTCAGACCCTACTGGGCGTCACCGACTCCTTCGACCCTGTAGACTTCAGATCCCGTCCCTCGTCGAGGAACTGTTTTTCTTAGAACTAGAACCACGGCCATAATGCTTCTTGTTATTATACAGCCAAGTCGTGAACACGACCTTGGTGATGCCCAAGCTGGCGCAGAACACCCTAATCTCAGGCGCGCGGCTCCGGTCCCTCGTCGACCACCCTAAGTTCTCAGCGAAAGCTCGCAGCTGCTCGAATTGCTCCTTGGTGAATTTGGATTTCGGCCTCTTCTTCTTTTCATGCTGGGCAGGTTCCACCAGTTGGTTCAACCTCTCATACTCTCCACCGATGCCGAGCATCGGTGGCACTGCCTGATAGTCAAAACTCTCTTCTTTTGGGGTGATCAAGTTGTGATCGCCAGGGCTGTGATTGCCACTGGCTTCAGTAATGTCAGGGTCGAAAATGGTTACTTTTCTGTGATAGTTTCGGTGGCAGCCACAAGCAGCGCAAAGGAGATCAGCGCTAATGCTCTTTGGGCTGTACTCATGGCATCCATCCACCATGTATCTACCCAGATTGGCAGCATGGTTGTGGAGGCACTCATTGTATGTCACTCTCTGCATCTCTCTCTCTCTCTCTCTCTCTCTCTCTCTATCTCTCTTGCTCTTGCTCTCTCTGTGATCCTAGAGACTATGGAGAAGCGAGCGAGACACGAGCGGTATATAAAGCCAAAGGAAAGTGAAATGTCATAAATTTTTAAGGTCAGTTACAGCATGAACTATTAAATAATGCTGCTAATATAGGGAAACAAATCAGAGAAGCTAATAATGTAGATCTCTCCCTATAATCAACTTTTTTCTGCATGCAAAAAAGGATAGACAGAAGGAAAACTTTTTTTTTCCTTTTATGAAAGGTCTTATCATCCCACCTCCCTCTCCATAATATCTTGCCTAGTAATAAGAGAAGGGAAAAGAGGACAAAAAATATGAGGTTGTCATCATTAATTAGGTTGCCTTTGAAACAATTATAAGAGAGGATTCAAAGTATCCGTTGTAAGAGTATGCATTGATGTTTTTTTGTTTTACACCGTATTTCCATGTTTTACACCGTGAATGATAGAATGTTGAACTCTTGATATTTTAATGTAACCATTTTGATAATTATAATGAAAAAGAAAAAGAACATTATTTACACTTAGCAATTGAAATTTGTATTGCCTTTTGTTTTGCTTAGGTTTGATTATTATTATTTTTTTTTAAAGTGCAACTAAAGTAAAATTTTGTTCTTTCAGAGAACAACTAAAATGTGATTATACTTGAGATGTGATGAAGAACATGTTGCTCAGTCAAACAATAATTAACCTACACCTGACTTGATTCTCAAAATGTATAATTTTACTATTAATCTAGTAACTAATAACGAATTCAACAGCTAATAGAGCATACCCAAATTGCGCTATGACTAACGGATCAGGTGAAATTCTACCAATAATAACGGTAACCTTCTTGATAAAAAGGCAAATGATAAACAGGTAGCGACCGTTGTTAACTGTCTTAATGAAATGCCCAATGATTAAAGAAAGAGCGGGCATTAAGGATGATTCGCCGCAATAAGATAATTACATTTTTAGCCTTGCCAAGTTTGAAGGATGCGTATGTCGGTCTAATTTGGGTTCATGATAATAATATTTAGATTTTAAAGAGTAAAGATCTTACTTCTAAGGGTATAAGATATGATTAAACTTTGGGGATTAATTCAACCTTTTTTTAGATAGATTTCGGGCTCCAAGTATAGTTTCTGAACTATATAAACCCTAAATGGACGGTTCTTGGTGCTCTGCTCCAGGTATGTCTGGCTGAACAATGCTCGACCCTAATGATAATTAGCCAAGTCCTTTTGATCAAAGAGATTTAGAGCTGATAACATACTTAAGAGAGTCTCCGTAGTATCCGATTCTGTAGTTAATGAACATCGGATCCTCACTGCAACTTCCTTCAACGTCTAACAAAATAACTTTTGGAAAATCCCACAGCCCCCGTATCCGATATGGTTTCTTGATACCGTTTCTTTTACTCCCCGTTGCACAAGACGTTTTGGCATCATACATTGTTCTGTCGGAGAGCTTAGCTCCTGCAAAGCAGTGCTTTATTGGCAGCACACAGTTTACGCGATAGCATGTGAACCCGCCTTCGCATCGCGATTAAGTGCAGAACTTGGAGATATTCAGCGGCTTGTCCCTAACTGATCGCTGGGAATAACGAATGATAAGCTATGTTTGTAACAAACCTAAATTAAAAACCGGGTTAGATACGTGAGGATCAATCGGCGTCGTTGGAACTAGGGGCGAGCATGGTCCGGATTGGGCCGGCCCACCCCCTAACCCTAAGACCAACCCGCACAGTGTCGGTCCTCAATTTTTGGGACCGAGGACCGACCCTATTGAAGTTGGGACCAAGAACCAAACCGACCTAGTGGGTTCGGTCCGGTTCTAGGGTCAACCCGGGACCAACTGATAATTTATTTATTTCATTTTTTGTACTCTTTGAAAAGGCAACCAAGGACCGGACCGACCCAACGGGTTTGGTCCAATTCTAAAGTCAACCCGAGACCAACCGATAATTTTTTATTTCATTTTATATACTCCTTGAAAAGGCGAGCGAGGATCGGACCAACCCTATGGGTTCAGTGACGAGCGAGGTTAGCTAAGAGAGGCGAGCAACGAGTGTCGAGTGGGGTGAGCGTCGAGCGTCGAGTAAGGAGCAACAAGCTAGGCGAGCATCAAGCGGTACGAGTGACCCAAAGTGAGTGAGGTAAGTGTTGAGGGACGAGCAGAAAAGTTGTTTTTTTCGATTTTGGCAAATTAAAGACTAAGAGGACAAATAAGACATAAGAGAACAAGTACTAGAGGAGGATGTCATGAGGAGCTATTTATGTCATTTTGAATGCCGTGAGGACTCCTTACAAAAACATTATCCTCATTTGTAAATTATGACTGTTGACGCCGTAAAAGACATTAAAAGATCTAAGTTACTAAAAAATAGTATAAAATTACTTCAACTCTTCACTAAGGAGCTATTTAATGTTGTTGATGCCGTTTATTTTAGGGTTTTCTCTATATAAAAAATTATAAATAATATATTAGATATATAATATATATAGAATCAGAATTGGTCCGGATTGGACCGACCCTAAACTCTTAGGACCGAGGACCAACCCGCACAGTAATGATCCAGGAATCTCAGGACCAAGAACCGACCCGGTCTCCCTGGGAACCGGACCAGGACCGACAGAGTTGGGTCGATCCAGGGTCGGTTCAGGGTTGACCCTAGACCGATGCTCACCCCTAGTTGGAACTAGCCGAAAGTTGGTCATGTGAGGGTAAAACTCCTATGCAGTCGGGCATTGGTGTGTCTATGGAGAGTTTTCCGTTAGCAGTGCACCTCGCCGGAGAACAGAGGTTTTTCTCCGGCGAGGCACCATCAACCCCATGAGGAAATCGTTTCCGATTGAGTTATGGTTCTAAAGTCTCCGATTGCGCCCCAGGGACACCAGCCAGCGATCAGCCCAATTCGGGCGCGATTTAGTCAGACATTCGTTAATCATTCTGCTTCAAATTTGTGTTTACGTTGTCGCTCGTTGAACAAGCTTTCTAACCGTGTATAGATCACTCGAAACGGACCCGGCACGGCGGAGCTATGGCCCTGCGCGCCGGGTTCGCTGGACAGCGCGTGGGCCACCGTCACCTCATTTTGGTCTGATTTTGGGCAACCCGGGAATCTTCCGTTAAAGTTTTCAGGATTTGCGGATGTGAAAATGTATATACTGAAAAGCTAAGATTAATTAGCGTAATGCCAAGGTCCTGCTTTGACCTTTAGTTTGTAGTACTATGAATAAATCAGTTTTTTAGACTGGCTTTGTGAATATAAGATGTACTAATGGTTTTATATAACATGATGTCTATGGGGACGTTCGAGTTTAAGTCACCAAATTAAGGAAAACTTAATTTTCCGAGCGGGCGGTGACGTGGCTGATTGCATGAAATTAGAATAATTAAGAATCAATATTTAAGGTTATTAGAGAGTCATTAGAAGATTTAAGTCGGTTTCCACTCGAGGACGTTTTGGGCATGTTTTGTCGTCTTAACGACAATTAGAGGGAATAATTAATTATTTGCATGATTATTTGAAATATCCGGTGGTTATTTTTTTACCTCTGCTTGTAGTTTTGGAAAAAAGATGCACCATCTGAAAAAAATCACGGAATTACTATTCACTAATTGTAATTATCAAAACTTCATTATTTTATCATCCTTGGATATGTATCAATGAAACGACGTTGCAGTACATGGAATGATGAATTTGTGAGGTTGTGAATTATTTACATTTCCTTGAATATGGAAATTATTATACTATATGGTTTGAGATTAGTACCCTTATTTTTAGATAAATGACCACACCCCTCCTAAAGGGGCATACAAGGATGGATCGATTGGCTAGCAGATTTTGCCCTGAACACTAAGGCTTTGAACGTGCTCTTGGCTCCACGCAACATGGGTCGGTCACATGTCGAAAAATGAATCATGGTCTCGTTAAAAGATGAGGCGTTTCCATCGATAGCGCGCATTCCCCATGTCGAATTTGCAGCAATAGATGCAACCATTGTGCTTAAGTGCAAGTGCGAATTCCACCATTTGGTTCATATCTAACTCACTTCTCGGAACACTGGACAGTACGGTAAGGTCTTATCCTCGAAAATATAGGCGGTGGTGTCGTCGATAACTATATTTTCAGATGAGAAAACCTTCTCCGCCATGCTTTTTTACCCTACATTGCCACCATTATCAGCTGCATAATGCCGCCGTAATTCACTGGCATCGCATAATGAACCTTAACATGTAACTTTGCTTGATGCTATGGCCAGGCTTCTGAGTATGTTGCAAAATGTGTTTCTTTGTTCACCATGCCACCTGATATGACTGTCACCATTTGAAGGCAGTGCAACTAAACCTACTCACGAATCATCTTAATGAAAACAGAACAAATAGAGAGCCTTTGGGACGTGAATGGTCTATACCGATTGAGATGTACGAATATATGTGCTTCAGAATAGTCATGTTTCTTCGGCGAACTTCCACAAAACACAGATATAAGTCTTATTAATGCACAAAACAGAACAAGACGAGGAGACAGTGCTCTCCATCCGGACGAGGAGACAGTGCTCTCCATCCGGACTCTCATTTTCAGTTTCAAGATGCACATATTGTAAAACTATAGAGAAAATTCGCAGAAAAAAGGACTATCTTAATGCCAACAGTATGCGTATGGGTTACAATTACAGAGGAAGAATAATCATTCTACTAAGGAAATAAACAAGGCCACGCCCATACCCATTACTAGCGAAGTTAACTGAAGTAATGTACTCTTCAACGTTACATGCCCGCTGTTATTCATTTCTGCGAGTACTCCAGCTACTGCAATGTATATAAAACCACCGGCCGTGAACCCCTGGAAAGACGGACAAGCTTCAGACAAATGAGACAAACATGAATTCCACAAACATTAATAAATTCGGCCATCATAAACTTTTTCTACCTCAATCAATGATGACTGCCCTGGCTCTTGTCCCCAAAGCAATGCCTACAGGAACAGCAGCAAATGGTTTGATGTATAACTCGAGCACATTAAGAACAGGTTCTTAGCAATGTTAAAGTTTATTTACTTACCAGTGTAGTTCCTCCTAAAGCAACCAGGGCCGAGAGAAAATTGAAAAAGAGGGCTTTGGATACACTAAATCCCGATCTTACTAAAATTCCAAAATCACCAACCTGCACAGGAGCATAACCAATGGGCAAGCCTATTTCAGTGAGTTGATCTCCAAAACAATCAAAGTACTTGCATTATCTCCGCAATGCTATATTACATGCTATGAGAGTAAGCTAAAAAAATACTCTCTGAGAAAGAAGCAGATTCTTCCCACTTAGAATTTCGATCTTAAATATTATTGAGCATAACAGAAACAGCAGTAGGTGCACTTATTACTAGGTCCAAGTATCATCTTATATCAACAGGGCATGGTTTACTGAGGCAAAACTAAAAGCATGAAGCTGTATGATTTTAGCACCAGAGTTGGTTGCCTCTATTATTATAAACAGAATAAAAACATTAAAGTGCAATGATCATATTCTTTTTATGCCTCATCATGTGTTGCCTACAAGGACACAGTCCATCAGTAGATTCATTGGAAAACATTTAGTTTGTGTCTCCAAAGAACAAACAAGGACATTAATGCAAGAATCACATGCTCAGTCATTATGAAGAAAACACCGCATCTTAATGTGAGCTTCAAATCAGCACGATGAGTCCTTGCATCGGTTGAAGGAAATACAAACCTCTTGAGGAAGCTCATGAGCAAGCAAAAACAGAGTCCTGGACCATCCACCAACAGAACCGTAGAGAAGGAATGCACTTCCTAAAGCCATCCCATCAGTGAAATTGTGCTGCAAAAGTCAATCTTGATCAGATCAAGCTAATTTATCCCTGCACAAGAAGCTATAAGTCTTATTGAAGATAGACACTTTCTTTAAATTAATATATATACTTACAACACCATCAGAGAAGAGGTTAAGATAACCAAAGACAAGATTCGAAGGTGACTGAACCAAGTCTTTTTCCTTTGACAATATTTGAGCATTGGATGACTCATCAACCGCATTTTCATCTGGTTTACCATCTGCTTCAGAAACTATAGCTTTTCTCTGCAAAGCCAAAAATGACAGTGAAATAAATAACGATCTCCTTTTTCTTTTTCTTTCTTTACCATAACACAACATGTTACATTTCTCAATAGGATTCACATTCCAGAAATACTATGCCATATACCATGAAGTAGAGATTTCGCGGTCATCATATTGCATAAGAGAACAGGCTTTCAACAAACAGATAGATGCACAGTAAGTTATCCATGGTAATACCAGACATGCACTATCAACCTGTCATCTCTATATCCTAATGGATCAAGTTAAGTGGTGTATTTAATACTTCACCACACATGATGATATTTGAGATTAGCTTACCTTCCGAAGAGATTTATGTTGACCCATATTATCTCCATCCATAGAATCATCAGAAACCTTCTCATCCTTTTTTGCTTCACTTTTTCCATCTGACAACTGTGAGTGCAACTCGTCATCTGAATCTTTCTTATCATTCAGCTTCTTACTACTCTTATGATGATGGTGATGATGACCGTGATTGAATACATTTGTCCCCCGAGACTTTTCCTCAACATACCTTACAAGCTTCTCTACAAGAAGAAAAAGCACAATTCCACCTGCGAGTATATATTGGTCATGATGTGAGAAGCTCCCTCATGTTCTACTTCAAATAAAGAAGGACAAGAGGGGATTCATCAAAGCAATGAGAATGAAACACATAAACAATGCAAAAGATAGTGATCAAGCTCTATGAAAGGTGAGAATGCAAGAGTAGCAATTTCAAAAAATGAACAATCAAGTATGTTTAAAACAAACTTGGTAAAGAAAAGAGAGACTCCTTGTCAATACTAATACAGCTGACAACAAAGGAGGAAGACGAATCTGCTCTTTGCTCAGTATTTATCCTGCTTGTTAATCAGTCAAGGAATACAAGGTAGAGGCTCGAGCGTCAGCCTCTTAGGAAGTGCTGATGAATCCCTAATCCAGGAGTTCTGCATCGGGAAACTTCCTTTCGAGTCTTCTAGTCTTTTTTTTCTTTTTCTTTTTTTTCCTCGGTGTTGGTTCATGCAACATCTTCAAGTCACCTTAGATGGTACCAGAAGAATATAGCATTCGATCACACATCACAGATGTGTTTGTTTCGGGGAAAACTTCATAATAAAGGAAAATACTTCCCGGAATTCCTTTTCCAGGAAAATTTTTTCTCGTTTCTATTTAGGAAATTCATTTTCCTAACTTTAAGCATGCATGTTCTCTTGGATTGTAATGATTTTCGGTTGACTAATCATTTTTAACAAACCAAATGCGTGAAAGTTCAACAAACTAATTCACAGAAAATTCTTTCACTCAAATAAATACACCCCACATTTGCTTATGGAAAGCTTAGGGTGCGCATGACAAAATTTCTAGAACAGAAATTGATTTCTGGCCAGAAATTGATTTCTCAATTTCTATTTCAGAAACTGAGAAGTTAAAAGTTTTAGCTTCTGATTTCTTCTTCAAATCTATTTCTAGAATTAGAAATCTGTTTCAGAAAGAGAAAAATCAAATTGTGTTACCAAACGGATTTCCGTTCCAAACATGTTCCGGGGAACAGAGAAACAAAGAAATAGAGAAGTAGAAATTTTATCATGCGCGCCCCTTAGTGATGTTTCTTTAAAACCAATCGATACAACAAAACCCTTTCTCATCAATCGAATTTATATAAAATAGACATCAGACCACTGAGAGAAGTGAGAACATGTTGCCTCTGCTCGGTGTTGATGATGTCAAGGGTTCATGGGGGAAGAAGTAGCATGTGCAGAAGCAGACGATGAAGTCATATCAGGAAAAATGTGCACGCATGCACACAAGCAGCCACACAGAGAGAGAGAGAGAGAGAGAGAGAGATGTGCACGCACACACGCACACACAAGCATGCACAGAGACAGAGACAGAGACAGAGAGAAGCAGGAGGAGGAGGAGGATTACCCAGAATGGACATTCCCACAGAAAGATCCTTCAAACTGTGATGATGTTCATGTTCAGAATGGGGAAGATGAGAAGGGTCTACACTGTGATCATCTGAATGTGAGTGTCCACCCCCTGCATGCATAACCTACATAATGTTTCTTCTATCTCAAAAAGAGCAAGATTTTACGTATTTGAATCAACACTATATAAAGTTTTCACCATCAGAATATAAATTCTTTCCTTAAAATTTGCAAATACATAATGGCAACCTGAACAATAGCAGCAGCAACAGAAACCCAAGTTTTCTCCCGCCATAGTGAACCCAAATTCCCGAACAAAATTTCATTGCCACAAGAAAGCTATAGAATTCACTTATGAAGCATCCAATGCAGATATTAAAATTGGCATCGATTTTCACAAATACGAATCAAATGCAAGATCCTATATTCACATAGAGGCAAATAGATCAGAAAACCAATGAACGATGGCACATATTCAGCTTCTTTGTGAGCATTTCAGTGGAAACAACTAAAGCAACAGATTTGGAATTACACTATGTGCAACAAGCACAAGTTATCCAATATTTAAAAGCAACTACTCAATCATATGCTCATTCAACGGAACTATAATTTTCGACTGAGTTGAAAAGCATTTAAAAAAGCATCTAATAAGTATCAAATATACCAAAAGCATGTGGAAGCTGGTGCAGAAAAGCATCTCCTAACATTGCACCTGCCTGAAAACATAATGAATTAGAACAAACACAACTTCAGAATTCATGGGAAACAAGAGGGATTTCAGCTAGTTCATGTATGAAAAAGCACCTCAATACAATCAGCATATCTTTGATCATCAATATAGCAACTTACACAATTTGACAACTTTTTTCTCAGATAATGCTGGTAAATAAGAATGTAGAAGAAAAAAATTTCTTGCAACTTTATCAACTTGATACAAGTTATACAGTGATGTATTCAAAAACTGCCAGTCAATTTAATATCTCTACTGTATGTAAACTGTAAATTTCTAAAATCGCTCGTCAAAACTTGTATATGCAAATTTGTACAGAATGTGTACATTCTAGCCAAAATTTAACGATGAAAGCAATCTAAAAAGAAAGGATTGTGAGAGCATACAATAGGATTAGCAATTTATTGAATAGCAACAGGGGACCTCTTGTGAAAACCTTTATGATCTCTCACACTCAAGTACCAGCAATGATGAAAAGTTTGATAGGCAGTCTGTATTTTAGAGTTCATCCCTTACATAAACAGTTACACATGCACTCGCTGGAGATCAATTACTAAAAAGCGATTATAAGGAAAACTTGACACGCGCATCATTATCATGTGGTGAAGAACAAAAACACCTTGAACAAATATGATGAAGATGATAATCAGAAATGAAAATCAAACAAGGGGCCCCTAGTAATTAGAACGCACTGAGTTTTAGTACTTAATGCACATATTGTACCATCCAAGAGTCTAAATCCAATTGCGATGAAGTGAACTCGGATATCTTAATTCTTACCCCAAATAATGCCAATGAATCAACAATTGCCTTAGACGGTTTCCCTTGCACTGCAATTGCATAGAATATTCAATCTTCAATTAGCACTAACCTTTTTATAGAAATTTTTCTTTAGAGTAAAATGTTTAAGTAAACACAAGGCAGTTTGAAATCAGGACACAATCAATGTATTGAGAAAGTGAAAGGCACTAGGCTAGGTGCAACTACGATCGAGCAACTTACCAAACATTAGAGGCAATATGATCAAACAAATGAGTGAAGCCATGCTAACCAACAATGAGCAGCCCAAGGCATGAACCCATAGACCTACAAAACAAGAAATTTACACCAATGGTTAGATCACATGGATGGTTCCAATATTAATGACCTATACAGACATGCTGTCAATTTCCACGCTGCAAAGAGTTCATATCATGCTTTTCAATTCCAGGACAGTCCTAACCATAGAATTACATAAACACAGCATTCATTCTACACACAGGATCCAGAATGCACAAGGCTCAATGAGACCATGGACAGCAATAAAATCAATATCTCCAACCAATACCTAAATCCTCAGTTACCGTCGCATTCCAACAACGGACAGCACAATCTACAACAATCAAAGTATTCACGACCCTATGCTGCATCGACTTTCACCATTTGGCAACTACAATCCAATCTATCCAGGTTAATGCACAACAGCCAACGCAACAAAAATGACCAATCAAACAAAGGGCAAGAAAAATGACCGTCCAAGAAGGCGACCGCGTCCAACAAATTACCTAGACCAGAGAGATCCGATTCACCAGACCGCCCATCCACGTGATGATGGTGATGGTGGTGGTCGTGGTCGTGGTCGTGGTCCTGACCATTCTGGAAACCAAATCCATACAGCTTCAGATCCTCTTCCTCAGCCAACTCCTCGGGCAGCTTGCCATCTTTCTCCTCATGGTGATGGCCATGATCACTGTGGTGGTGATGACCCCCGTCGTGGTCGTGGTCGTGGTCGTGGTCGTGGCCGTGGTCACCGCAGCTGTGCACCGGCGGCGCAGGGGAAGAAAACCCAGAATGGGGACAGCTCCCCCCGTGCCCCAAACACAGATCCAAGCACAGGACGCAGACGACCGCGAACAAACCGCTCATCCTACCCATTCCCAGGCACGGATTCGAACGGAACCGAACTGGGTTTTGACTTTCCCCAAGAGGGTTTTCGAATTTCGAGCCGAAACGGACTGGTGGGTCGAAAAATGCGGCCTCCTCTCGCGGGTCCTTATTTGGAGCGGCGCTTGCAGGTGCCCTCGATGGTGATGAAGCAGACGATGGCGAAGAAGAGGACGATGATAGCGATTATAACGCCGAATGCAACCACCCCCATCGCGGTTCCCTCGGTGCTGTAATAATAAATGCGGGATCTTTCATGAGCTTCGATTCTTCGGGAGCAGATTCGTCCTCGGAATCATAAAAAAAATTGAATCTTTCCAGACGAAAAATGCTCCTTTCGCGAGGGACGATCTTGGGTATAGTTCAGTTTCAGTGGGAGTTTCAGTAGTACTTCAGTGGGCGTTGTCAGAGCAGCTTTTTGGAGCTCTACATCGCTTTTTTTACCGGAGCTCACCGGTTCAAGGTGGTGGAGATTTACTATTTTGGGATTGGTTCTTGATGTTTGAATTCGGAATTGGACCGATTTCTTTCCGGCAATCGGTTTGGATTTGAGAATCGGACCGAATTTAAGTAACATAAATTTTTAGAAAGAACTATGGAGAGCTATATCTTTTAAATAAACGGAATCTTAGGCCCGTTTGTTTTCATTCTTTTTTTCTGTTTTTGAACAACTTTTCTTTTTTTTTCCTTGGGAGCAAAAAAAAGCAACAAACGTTTGGAGTGCGTTTTTGTTAAAATTATTTTTTTTCGTTCACAAAACATCTCTAACAAACAGCAAAACAAAAAAATTGTTTGCTTTGTTTAACAAAATTCGAAACACTTCCCTCTTTTTTCTTCTCTTTTCTTCTTCTTTTTTCTTCTTTTTCTTTCTTTTTCTTTGGCCGGTCGCCCGGCCTCGGCCATGGCCGGCGGCCGGCCGTCGAGGGTCGGCGGCGACGCCGTCGAGGGCCTGGCGACCTCGCCGGCGTCGCCGCCCCGAGGCCGAGCGTCGCCGCCCCGGCGAGGCTCGGCCTCGCCTTGGCTGGCGAGCTCGAGCTCGCCCGATCCGCGAGCCCGAGCTCGCCCGGCCACCTGGAGAGGCTCGGCCTCGCCGGGCCACCTCCAGCCGGCGTCACCTAGCGGTGTCCCTGGCGAGGCCGAGCCTCGCCCGGTGGTCGGGCGAGCTCGGGCGGCTCGGGCTCGCCGGATCTGGGCGAGCTCGAGCTCGCCCGGCTCGAGGCAGGGGCGGGCGAGCTCGAGCTCGCCCGATCCAGCGGCCGAGCTCGCCCGACCACACCGGCGATGCTCGGCCTCGCCGGGCCACCTCCAGCCGGCGTCGCTCGCGGTGGCCGGCGAGGCCGAGCATCGCCGGTGGGCGGGCGAGCTCGGAGCTTGCCGGATCCGGGCGAGCTCGAGCTCGCCCGGCCAAGGCGAGGCTCGGCCTCGCCGGGGCCGGCGAGCCTCGCCGTGGCCGGGCGAGGCCGCCGGCCTCGTCGGCCGGTCGCCGGCCATGGCCGAGGCCGGCGGCGGCAAAAAGAAGAAAAAAAAGAAAAAGAAAGAAAATAAAAATATTAAAAAATTGAAAGAAATAAAAAAATACAAATTTACCAAACTTGTTTCGTTCATTTTTTATTCCCGAACAAGTTTACCAAACCCCTTTTTTTTTTTTTTCAAAATTGTTCCCTAACAAAACACTTTTTTTCTATTTCGTTCTCTTCCTAACAATTTTTAAACGAAAATGTTACCAAACGCACCCTTAATACTTATAGTATCGTTTCTTTTCTTTAAGATCATTCTAAGGGATCTCAATTTTGTTTCGTGGAGTTCAAAGAAAAAAATGATCATGTCACTATCTTTTCTTTTTATCTGATCTCCAATTTCGGATTCCTTTCGTGTCTCCATCTTCTCTTTTTATCTTCGGCTTGAGTTCTTTATCCTTTCTCTCCTTCCTTTTTCCTTTTGTTCACTTTCCTTGCTTGAACATCCCCTGCCTGACTTGCCGTCATATCTAGTCGCATCGGTCACCGGTTAAGTGCTATGTCAAGACAAAGTTACTCCGGTGATGAGCATGGATAGCAAAAGATAATTGCGCCATTGAGAGAGAGAGAGAGTCGTGTGTGAGTATCTCTCGCACGTTCAAAGCTTGGCCTCTATTGATTATTCTAGTTAGGTCATGAATTTAAATGTGAAACGCAAAGCAATGCTGTAAAATGCAGTGGATTTTTTGGTTTTTTAGGAAGTCAAATTCCCATCATCATAATCCATCCAAAAACAAAAAAAAAAAAGGGTGCCAGGAAGACATTTGGGATAGAAATTTAGATAAAAGTTCTACATGAGTTGCACGTTCCATACACAATTTCTAAAAAGTCTTCCAGCAAAGGGCTAAGAAAAAAAGAACAAAATGACGACCACGAAACCAAAATGACCATGTTGTTTGGTGAAATGTTGAAAGTCATAGCGAGTTCCTATTACGCCTATACATAAAAGAATGAGAAGAACACCAAGCAGAGCACTTGGGAGGGCGTGTGGTGAGATCCCCTCCTCTATTCGACCCTCTCCATCTACCACATGCTCATCCACGCCATCGAAACCCATTTGATCCAACAAGCCTCTAGCATTTACATCATACTACTCTACGGTCCTCGCATTTTCGAGAAGGCCAACATCACTTCCTCCGACAAAATGCTCTTGCAAACATCACAATCGATTTCATGAAGACAATGTTCATTCTTGTCATCACCTTCCTCCTTCATCGATGGCGACCACTGCTGCTAAGTAACATCAGCGAGATGATCTTCTTGCTCACCTCCCTCGAACCGTGTCTCACCATTATCGACCACAACCACACCAAGCTCATGTGGGGCAATAGCCATCTGCATTCCCTCTGTGTTTCCCTAGGTGGTCTTCTTGCTGATCATGTCTGTGTAAAGCTCCAAAGTCTTCCTACTAAGGCTACGTGCGCAAGGATATGTAATGGTCATTGTTGCGAAGAAGGCGGTGGAGTCCAGTGATATCAATGACATACTTATTGACGTACAACGCATCCTCGGAGATCGTCTTGCTGAGGCGTGTTCTCTGGGTGGATTTGAGGCTACAACGGTGACTATTCTTCTTGCATTGTGTTGTACTTTAGCTGGTACGTCCATGATGGGGTGCGATTGGACGCACCGTTTCAAGTTAAAACGTTACGATGGAAAGACATTAATGGAGGGGTACGAAGGGAGACGTATATAAGCCTCTCGAACACAACCGTTGGAAAGGTTGTCAGATCATTTGCACCAAAATCTCTCTCCATTTCCATCGTCAAATAAGAAGGCATTCCATTTCAATTTTGCAAGAACGGTTTGCATTTACGCCGTGGAAATCGGGTGCTTTCCTCGTGATCGCATCCAGACCAACGTGAGGTGGTGTTGTTCGTGATTGATTCGCAATTCAATGTTCGTTCCGGGGCTATTTGCTGTTTGCGCATCAGAATCAGGTAAGTCGTCTTCCGCCGACTAGAATTCCAACACATTGTCATGCCTCTGTCATGGCCCGAAAGAGCGACGATCCAAGAGGTTTCTATGGGCAGGTCGTGACACGCCTTTGGATCAAGCGACCCTCAGCTTGTATACCCGACACTCAGAGTTTTCTTCTAAAATGCTCCTGAGGGCGGGTGATACGGTATTTGTACGCATACGATATAAACACGGGTAGTTGTAATTAATATGGATAGTTGGTAGTTAAAGAGATCTAATCTCCACCGTCAGATTAAGGAGGGATTTACGGATACGGTTTGCCTTATATTTGTATAAGAAGGGTCTCCTCCCCCTCATTTGTATCATCTCATTCTCAAGTGAATATAATCAGAACTTCTCTCTTTAAGAGTTTCTCTCTCTAAGATCCTTGTGAGTGAGTGTGAGAAAGGCTGACTTGGGAGAAATTCCTAAGGCCGCACGGCAAGGGAACGCTAGATTGATCGGCCCGTGACAAGTGGTATCAGAGCTGTGTTTTGTTCCAAGTGCAAGTACAATGACTGATCCACGATCTGATGAGGCACTCGCCATGGGTGGTGACTGCGCTGATCGTGGGCGGAACGCCGAGAAGACTAGGGGTAAGAAGAATCGTGGTGCTTCGAGTGACCCGATGGGGGATCTTGCGCAGAGGATGACGAAGCTAGAGTTGTTCGTCTCCGATGTCCAAGGATCGGTCAACGACCTGACCTAGACCGTGGATGGAGTTGACGCCAGAAGGGAGGAGCTGGTTGCCGAGGTGCAAGAGCTCAAGACCGGTATGGGAGAACTCCAACACGGGTTGCTGGGGACTCTAAGGGAAGAGCTAGCACAACGGTACGAACCTTTGGAGGCGACGATAGGGGCTATGCGCGCAAAGATAGCGGAGCTTACGAGTAAGCTCACGGAATCGGAAGCAACACTCGTGAACGGGGTGATCACGGTGCAAGCTCCACGAGTGGACACACCGAAGCCAAGGGAATTCCGGGGCTCGCAGGTGGCCAAGGACGTGGACAACTTCCTATAGTATATGGAGAGATACTTCCAAGCCATGGGGATCAACGATAAGCAATCACGGGTAAACACTACATCCGTGTACTTGGTAGATAATGCACTGTTGTGGTGGCGTCATCGGTCGAATGATAGGTGTGGGAATCCTATCACGACTTGGGGTGGTTTTGTCGAGGAGTTCCAACGAAACTATTTTCCCGCTTATGTGGAGGAGGAAGCTCGTGACGAGTTGAAGCGTCTAGAGCAAAAGGGTGGTGTGCGCGACTACATCAAGCGGTTTTCGGAGTTGCTACTCCAAATCCCTTCGATGAACGAAGTGGAAGCGTATCACCAGTTCATGAGTAGTCTCAAGCCATGGACCAAGCAAGAGTTGAAGCGATGCAACGCGGGAGATCTCATGACGGCCATGACCATAACCGAATCGCTTGTGGAGTACAAAGCGCCTTCGACATCCCAATCGGATTCTCATTCGAGGGAGAAAGCCACTAGTGGGGGAGATCGAGGGAGATACAACCGCCCGACCGGAGGTAGACCACCAGCTAATCCTCACAAGACTCATGCGGAATCGAGCGATGGAGGACAAAGGAAGGTACGCTCGTACAAGTGCTTATTCTATGATGGTCCGCACATGGCGCGGGATTGTCCGAACAAGACAAAGCTGGCTGCGCTTTGCAAGGAAGATGAGCCTAAGGAGGAATCGCGGTTGGGTTCGCTACGCCTCCTTAGCACGATCAAGTCGAAGAAGGCGGGGGAGCCTAAAGGCTTGATGTTCGCAGATGTGAAGATCGAAACAACCACAATGAGTGCGCTCGTGGACACGGGAGCGTCCGACATCTTCATCTCGGAGGAGACCGCGAAGAAACTCAATCTACGAGTTGAGAAGGGAGCCGGATGGCTCAAGACGGTAAATTCAAAGGAAGTCCCTGCAATCGGTGTCGCACGGGACGTGGAGCTGCAACTCGGGCCATGGAATAGCAAGGAGACTCTAAAGGTAATTCCACTTGACGATTACGATCTTATCATTGGAATCAAATTCCTAGATAGAATCCATGCGATTGTAGTACCTTTTGCCGAGTGCATATGCGTGTTAGACAAGAATTGTCAATGCATGATCCCGATCCACCATGAATCGGATCACGATCGGAAGATGATTTTGGCCATGCAACTCACTAAGGGAGCGAGGAAGGGTGAGGTGACCATCCTCGCAGCCTTGAAGGTGGAGGACGAGAAGGTTGAAGGGAGCGAAGTCCCAACGAAGGTGACTCACGTCCTCAACATGTTCAAGGAAGTGATGCCCAATGAGTTGTCGAAGAAGCTGCCACCCAAGAGAGAGGTGGATCATCGGATCAAGCTAGTGCCTTAAGCTCGACCGCTAGCCATGGCGCCGTATCGCATGGCGCCCCCCAAATTGGAAGAGTTGAGGAGGCAACTCAAGGAGATGCTCGATGCGGGTTATATTCGGCCGTCTAAGGCCCCGTTCGGTGCGCCGGTCTTATTTTAGAAGAAGCACGATGGATCACTCCGGATGTGCATCGCCTACCAGGCGCTGAACAAGCTAACTGTGAAGAACAAGTACCCGATCCCGCTCATTGCGGATCTATTCAATCAACTCGGTGGAGCCTAGTGGTTCACCAAGCTGGATCTTCGATCGGGCTACTATCAAGTTCCAATCGCCAAAGGGGACGAGCCAAAGATAGCCTGCGTGACGCGGTATGGATCCTACGAGTTCCTGGTGATGCCATTCGGCCCGACCAACGCTCCGGCTACTTTTTGTACACTCATGAATAAGGTACTCCACCCTTTCCTAGATAGGTTTGTTGTGATTTACCTAGATGATATTGTAGTCTATAGTCGGACACTAGAGGAGCATGTCGAGCATCTTAGACAGGTCTTCCAAGTTCTGCGCGAGAACAAGTTGTATGTTAAGCACGAGAAGTGTGCCTTCGCATAAGAGGAAGTTCCATTCCTGGGACACCTTGTCGGGGGTGGACGTGTGCGGATGGACAAAGCTAAGATCCAGTCGATTGTCAAATGGGAGCTGCCGACGAAGGTGACGGGGTTGAGGTCGTTCTTGGGCCTCACCAACTATTACCGGCGCTTCATCCGGAGCTACTCGAGCATCACCGCGCCGCTCACGGACATGCTGAAGAAGGAGAAGTCGTGGGAGTGGACGGATCGATGCCAGAGGGCATTCGATCGATTGAAGAAGGCTATGACCGAGGAGCCGGTGTTGGCGCTGCCTGACCACACCAAGCCTTATGAGGTAGAGACTGATGCATCGGATTTTGCTATCGGTGGTGTGCTTATGCAAGATGGCCATCCGGTGGCGTTCGAGTCTCGGAAGTTGAACGATACCAAGCGACGGGATATCGTTCAAGAGAAGGAGATGACTGCGGTGGTCCACTACCTTCGAACGTGGAGGCACTATCTCTTGGGATCCAAATTCATCGTGAGGACGGACAACATGGCCACAAGCTACTTCCAAACCCAAAAGAAGTGGAGTTCGAAGCAAGCTCGATGGCAGGATTTCCTTGCGGAGTTCGACTACGCGTTGGAGTACAAGCCGGGGAAGGCCAACTTTGTGGCGGACACGTTGAGTCGGAAGATGGAACTAATGAGCCACACGGTGAGTCGACAAAATTGTCCTTGGGTCGACCGGATCAAAGAGGGGTTGACGCATGATCCAAGAGCTCAAGCCCTCATCGGGTACGCAAAGGAAAGCAAGACCCAATAGTTTTGGTGTGAGGACGAGCTCCTCTACACCAAGGGAAGGCGTCTGTACGTACCCTTCCATGGGAAGCTAAGGAAGGAGATCTTGCGCGAGTGCCACGACTCAAAGTGGGCGGGTCATCCAGGGATCCACCGCACATGAGCCCTCGTCGAAGATCGGTACTACTGGCCGCAGATGCAGGGCGACGTGAAGGCGTATGTGAAGACTTGTCTGGTGTGTCAACAAGACAAGCTGAAGCAACATTCGTTGTCAGGTTTGCTGGAACCACTTCCCGTTCCTACTCGTCCATGGGACAGTGTCTCCATGGACTTCATAGTCAACCTGCCGAAGTCCAAAGGGTGTCGGACTCTCATGATCGTGGTGGACAAGTTTTCCAAGTATGCGACTTTTGTGCCTGCAACGAAGGATTGCTCGGCCGAGGACGCGGCCAAGCTATTTATGAAGCACTTGGTCAAGTACTGGGGTGTGCCACAAACGATCGTGAGTGATCGTGATCCTCGTTTCACGGGGCGCTTCTGGTCCGAGTTGTTCAAGTTGTTGGGGTCGGAGTTGAATATGTCGACGAGTTTGCATCCTCAAACCGACAATTAGACGGAGCAAGTCAATGCACTCTTGGAGATCTATCTCCGACACTACATGAGCACAACGCAAGTGAATTGGGCAAAGCTGATCGACGTAGCCCAGTTCTCTTATAATCTGCAGCGGAGCGAGTCAACTGGTCAGAGCCCGTTCGAGATTGCGACCGGGCAGCAACCGAACACCCCGAGTGCGATCGCATCGGGTTATCAGGGGAGTAGTCCGCCCGCGTACTGTTTACCAAAGATTAGCAAGAGCAAGCTGATTTGGCAAAGGCGTGTCTACACAAAGCGTCAAAGCGCATGAAGAAATGGGCGGATAAGAAGCCACGGCACGTGGAGTTCCAAGTTGGAGACCAAGTGTTGGCCAAACTGCACGTGGTCCTTTGATACAAGGACATGCACAAGGGGTTGATCCGTCGCTACGAGGGGCCTTTTCGTGTGCTACAACGAGTCGGGAAGGTTGCATACAAGCTGGAGTTACCACCAAAACTCAAGGTACATCCAGTTTTCCATGTAAGTATGCTTAAGCCTTTTCAGGTTGATGAGGAAGATCTAGATCGAGGAGAGTCTCGCCGGGTGCCACTCAAGGCAAAAATCTCGTATGATCGAGAGGTCGAGAGCATCATGGCTGATCGAGTCATACAGAAGCGATATTGCACGCCCAAGCGAGAGTACTTGGTCCGATGGAAGAGTCTTCCGAAGAGTGAAGCAAGTTGGGAGCCCACGGACAATCTTTGGCAATTCAAGAAGGAGATCAATGCTTTCCATGCCGAAGACGCGACGAGGGTGTCGCCTGATTAGGTGGGGGAGAATGTCACGGCCCGAAAGAACGATGATCCAAGAGGTTTCTATGGGCAGGCCGTGACACACCTTTGGATCAAGCGACCCTCAGCTTGTATCCCGACACTTAGAGTTTTCTTCTAGAATACTCCTGGGGGCGGGTGATACGGTATTTGTACGCATACGATATAAATGCGGATAGTTGTAATTAATATGGGTAGTTGGTAGTTGAGGAGATCTAATCTCCACCGTCAGATCAAGAGGAATCTACGGATACAGTTTGCCTTATATTTGTATAAGAAGGGGTCTCCTCCCCCTCATTTGTATCATCTCATTCTCAAGTGAATACAATCAGAGCTTCTCTCTCTAAGAGCTTCTCTCTCTAAGATCCTTGTGAGTGAGTGTGAGAAAGGCTGACTTGGGAGAAATTCCTAAGGTCGCACGAGCAAGGGAACGTTAGATCGATCGACCCGTGACACGTACACCATGGGCGTAGTGTCCTAGCCAAGCTTATAAGTATCTTATAGGCCGGCACATGTACTCCCCTGGTGCCACATGATGAACATAAGAGCAAATACCTTCTTTTTAACTCTTCGAACACAAACAAATTTAGTATAGTTGTCAAATCTAGAGACAATGTCACTAAAATTTAAACTTACAAATATTTATCAATGTTAGGTTGATGTCTTCAAACTTATCATTAGGCATGGATTGTTATAAATCGTAGGAGTGATCAATTCATGATCTAATCTGATTCTCAATTTTTGGGATTGAGGTGAGGATCGGATTGGATGGTCTTGGGATCGAGAAGTAAACCGGATCGACCAATCCGATCCGATCTAGTTCTATGTAACTGATCAGTTAGCAAAAAAAATAAAAATAAAATAAAATAAATACTAGAGTTGTTACTATTTTTAGGATTTATTACTAATTTTAAGAAATTAAAAAATATATATTTTAAACAAAAAGAGTCGGTTCAGGTCAGCGATTCGATTCCTCCCAGAAACGAACCGGACAGACAATCACCGGTTCCATTTTTACGGAACCGGAAACAGATTGATCCCTTTGGAAATGGGACCAAATTGGCCGGTTCGAGCGGTCCAACATGCTCACCCTGATAAATCGCGCATTATGAAAGCTTAAACTCATGACCGCATTTCAAAACCTTTCCCCCGTACCGTTTTCGTCAAAATGTGCTAATAATGCAATCAAATTCTTCAAAAAGGAGAAAGAAGAAGAAAAGAATATCCAAAGATCATCAAGAAAGGAAAAACAGAGGGAGAGAAAGAAGCCGAAGCAAAAGGTCGCGGGGAGGCAACACCAAGATTCATTCCCTCCCTCCATAACGGGGCAAAGTCCTCCTTCCCGTTTTCTTGATCAGAGTCCCGTCACCTCGGCCCCCCATTCCCGACCCAGATCCCACCGCTTCGTCACGACCTCAGCAATGGCGGCTCGGGTGATAACGGTCGCGCAGGACGGCAGGGGGACTTCTGCACGGTGCAGGAGGCGGTGGACGCGGTGCCGCTCGGCAACACCTGCCGCACCGTCATCCGGGTCGCGCCCGGGGTCTACCGGCAGCCCGTGTACGTGCCCAAGACCAAGAACTTCATCACCCTCGCCGGGCTCCGGCCCGAGGACACCGTCCTCACCTGGCACAACACCGCCGCCAAGATCGACCACCACCAGGTGATACCCGGCTTCCCTTCTCTGCCTGTGTGAATTTTCGGCGCTGCCCTGGAGTCCCTTGATTGGGGCATTGTCTTTCTTCAGGCGTCTCGTTTGATCGGGACGGGGACGTTCGGGTGCGGGAGCGCGATCGTGGAAGGGGAAGATTTCATTGCTGAGAACATCACTTTCGAGAACTCGGCTCCTGAGGTAATGAGGTGAACGTTGGAGGTATTTTTCTCGTTCTTTTTATGATGTGGTGGACCAACAAATGTTTGATAGAATGCCCGAGAGTAGAGAGAGAAGGAGAAAGAGAGAGAGAAAAAAGGGAAGAGAAGATAAGGAGAGAATAGTAAAAGAGATGGTAATTTCATTTATTTCTCGGATTCTTAAACTTTTTTTTTTTGGAACCAATTGGATTCTTAAACTTGTCGAGTAGAATTGTGAAAAAATTCTCTTGGTCATAGGGTTCTATGTCAGATAACTGTAAGTTACGGACAGGACACCTTGTAACTGAAAAATGACTCACTCTTTTGACAACTTAGCTACTAAGCATATTCAGGTGGGCTCAGCTTCTCCTTAAGATGGTGGACAGCAACATCCCCGACCTGGGCAAACCTGGAATGTTGGTCATTGGTTAGGATTAGAGGTGGCATTAAGGGTAGTGGAAAGGTTGATGGAAGCTCCTGCTTCTAAGCATGGATTGTGAAGGTAACCTGGAATTTGGGTAGTGGAAAGGTTGATGGAAGTTCCTGCTTCTAAGCATGGATTGTGAAAGTAAACTTGGAATTTGGCTTGTGAACTCCTCATCAGCCCATAAATGAAGGTGGAAATGAAGTTGGTTTTGAGGCGAGCCAGGACTTTCTTAGAGCATCATTACCTCAATTCCTCGGACTTCTCTAGACGCCCATCCATACCCCTTTCAGTTGAACCTTTTTGAAATCTTTTACATCATCCACCAACCCCCATCCCCAAATCTCTATCAAATCTCCCCCACAAACTCCTTCCCTGACACTCCTTCACAACTAAAGCTTCCTTAAGCATCACACTTATGGTTTCTTAAGCATCACATTTGAGAGAAGACTTGCATCACATAACTCCAAGGCAAATACTCACAAAAATCAATATTTCATTGACTCTATTAAAAAGAAAGTGCAACTATATTGATAGACTCTCTAAAAGTTCTACTCCTGGTTGAAATAGGAAGGACAAAGGCACTAGAATTCCTCAAATTTTCCAAATTGTTCAATCAGGTGAATTGTTCCTTTTAGTACAATTGGGTCCCTAAAATATTTGTGTTCTTGTTCAAGTTGGTCCTTCTGTCAAAATTACAGACAGAAATGTTGATGTGACCATTAAGTTGCTGTTAAATGCTGACATGACATCCTACGTGGCATAAAATAAATTGATAATTCAGAAATAAAGAATATTAAAAACAAAATAAACATTAAAAAATTAAGAGAAAAGTTTCTTTCTTTCGTTTTTTTTTTTTTTTTAAAAGTTGGATGGGGAATAGGTGCTGCTGACATCGCGCCACCCCTGGTCACTGGTCACCTCAGGTCACCCAAAACCGATGGCTGCTGGCTGGGGGTTACGCAACCCTAGTGAGCAATGACAACAATAACGCAATCCTAGCAAGGCCTGATCTTGGGTTGCATGATCTGAGCCGGATCTACTGGGGCTAGGCAACCCCTGCCTGGTGTTGCCTGCTTTGCTGGGTTGCCTGACCCTCAGCCAGATTTAGCCTTGGCCGGGGTCAGCTGCCCTCGCTGATGCGTGGGTGGCATCACCACCCCTATGCCCCCCTCCTTCTCTATTTATCTCTCTTAGCTTTTTTTCTATAATTTTCTAATATTTTATCCAGTAAAAAGGAAATTACACGTAACATCTTGTGCAGTTAGTGCTGATGTGGCGCCGATGAGTCAATCCACATCAGGATTCGCAATTTTATTTGAATGGAAGAATTAACTCGAACAAAAAAGTACATACTGTAAGGACCTAATTGCCCAGAAAAAAGTTCAAGACAACATCATATTCCCTGCCTCTATATATTTTACCACTCTGTGTGTGTGTGTGTGTGTGTGTAACTTAATAAAATCGCAAATAAACCCCATACTCTATACTAGGAAAAAACATACTATAGTAAAATTAATAAATAACATAAAGAGAAATAAAGTCTCAAAGACAACTTTATATTCGCCGCCAAGCTGGAGCGTAGATGTCTATCGTGCCCAGCTTGTTAAATTACTTGATGGACAGAACAGCTTTGACATGTCCACTTACTGATCCTTTGATTAAACATGATCTTTTCCGACTTCTTTCCTCATCACTAAATCTTATTCCAATGCAAATAATCGTCACCGTGTTTTCATCACTGTCGATCATTTATTGCTAGAATGTGGTTGGTCAAGAATGCTCTGGAATTTGGCTTTGCCAGTGGTGGGCGTTTATTTGTTTAGCAGAGAGACTACGCAAGAAGAGCTTGGTGGGTTATACGCATTAACAAAGAAAAGAGAGAGGATTCAATTGGTCACTCTGGTGACTTTTTGGCTGATTTGAAGGGAAAGAAGCAGGAGGTTTTCCAATAACATGGATAGTCATTTTGTAAACATTGGGGACTCTTGGCTTTCTACTATGAAATTTTGGTATCCACAGAGACAAATCTTAGTGTAAATGCCATTCTAGACCTACTGAACTCCATCTCCTCTAACAAGCAATATTAGCCATCACCCATTGTGCCACCACATTTGCCTTTTACTTTTACATGTAATCAAATCCCTTCCAACATAAGTACAATAACCAAGATAGACGTCCGATTACATGATGGCCATCTCAATTTATGTTGGAAACCCAATTAGGTCAAGAGAATTGGAGGGTTCACGTCAACCTTTTGTGGAGCCCTTTTAGATAGCATGAAACTCAACAAACACTTTCTCAGCATTATGTAGATCTCTTCATAAATTGATCGAGAACTCCAAGTGCACACATACAACAGTTCATGCCACTGTGATGTTTATCCACTCCCCTTCTATGCCAGGATACCATTATATATTTAAAGTTTTGACACTAGGATTTATAGGAAGATCTACAAGTTTTGCTCCCAAAAATCTCATTTACTCCAAAAGCTCAGTGACACACTTTCCTTTGAGAAAGATCGATCCCATGTTTAGGTCTCGCTATTTTAATACTGATGAAGTACTTTAACAACCCAAATTCCTTCGTTTCAAAGTGATTGCTGAGTTGGTTCGTTATCGACAAATACTATTTCTGTCATTGTCATTAGTATTGTATCATCTAAATAGACAACTAGGGATGTAACCATTACAAAATAAGTGTGCAAACTAGAATGATATGAAGCAACCTTTTTGTCTTGAGTTATGGGACAAAGTTGTCTGCCATCAGTTTGCATTCTGGACGTCATCAACATGCCATCACCATGACAGCCAGATCTCACAAATCACTGCCAGTCGGCATCATTTCAACAGTACTGCTAATGCTAGTGTTGTCCTACCATGTCGTATTGACTGCCAATTGGTGCATTGCCTTGTCAGCATCCTGGTCATTATCCCAGTGTTGGGCACATGGGGTTATGTCGTCAGTGTCGCCATTCTTCCTTTTCCACAGATTAGAGTGCGAACTATCAATCTTCTTTAATCAATCGAAACCTAGTGGAATAGGTTGGTCAACTGATAGTGCCTGGCTGGGTCCAATACTAACACAACCCATTCTTGACCAATTTGTCTTTGCTTCCTTTTAGTGATATGTAATGACATAATCAAATCTATTGTTAAAAGGCTCGCTTGAGCTTAAAGCATGTTAAAAGGGAAAAATAAAATGAAAGATGGCGATATTGCGAGAGCGGTTGCAGCATTGAGGCGGTGTGGGACATGGCGTGGGTGGCATTCTATCTTCTGCAATTTCAAGATATTTTTACCTAATTTGTGGCTTTGAGGTGCTGACATTGTTATGCATTGCTTTTGAATTATGTTGTGTGTAATCAGATTTCTTTTTATCAGGGTTCAGGCCAAGCTGTGGCGATTAGGGTGACAGCAGACAGGTGTGCCTTCTACAACTGCAGGTTTCTTGGTTGGCAGGTAAAGTCACCATTTCATCTTGGAGTTTTTTGGTTGTCAAGTCATTGGAATCTGTTGAGACCTTAATCCTAAGCTTTTTGAGAAAACAAAAAAAGAAGATGGAAGCTGATGTAGGGAAACTTTTAAGGAGCAAGAAAGGAGTGAAGATTAAGGAGATATTGATGGAGAAATCTTTGCATATCCAAGCATCATAACTAGCAATGTTTGGGTGAAATTACGTATGCATTCATCATCACTAGCTTATGGGATTACCCTGTGTGCCCTGGTAGAGCCTGTGCAGTAGAACTACTTCAGCATCTTGGTTTTTCAATTTACATCATGGTTAACGTCCGGGTTATTAAACCATGTCTTGGTTGGTCACTTCTTTTTTCTCAAGGAAGAATGAAGGAAACTGAGCTTAAATGAAACAATAATCCTCCCAAACAACTTCCTCAGGGGATGAATCAGATCACCAAACTCAAAATTTTAGGGATTGCTCCTTTGTCTCATTCGACGGTTCTATCCACGATAGCTTTGGTCCTGCTACAAATTGGATAGCTTTTGCAAGCAGATGTAAGGAGGCACAAACCTCTTCCTTGCTTCCAACTTATATTTTCAACCGTAACACATGAAACACGAGCTGATCTAGACTACCTTATGGTAGTCACACTTAGGCAATAAGATCAATTCTACCAGCAATGGTCCTGAACATTTTGTCTTGATCACTAGTGATGAGGAAGCACATGTTATTGTGATCATGAAAATTTGGAACACCTATAGTCATCTGAGGATGTGTTAAGTGAAAAAAAGGGCAGCATGGTTAATCAATCTAATGATAAGAAAATTTTATTCTTCCTTCATGATCCTAGTAAATACTTACATGATGTCCATGGAGACATGACCCCTGGCATGTGTAGGGAGTTGACAAAGGTTAAAGTAAACTTCTCTTTGATTTTTTGATAGACATGTTGCCGCGAGGCAAAAGCGTGAATATAATTATTTATCCCTGTCCAATAGAAAATTTGCTTCATTCTTTGATGAGTGCACAGTATACGAGAATGTGTTCCTAAAGTAGATGCTACTTAGCCACTGCCTACTATGTTGTACCCTGTCTGCATCATAATCTGTATAGAGTGAGAGAATCAGGTCTTTTTTGAGGATCAGATATCACTATAATTAATTTAGTGTCGTTACTGGCCTAAAAGGATCACACAAAAGAATCATTGACCTTGGAGTCATTCTTTTGACTGCTGCGAACCTCCTGTTTCCAACTAAGAACGAGCATAGAAGTTATACATTGAATTGTTTGATCTTCAAACTTGTGACTCTCTGGTCTATTGTTTGCTGTAGATGGAGTAAAAGTGGCCGGTGGACTAGTCACTATGGAATGGAAACTTGCTAACAGGTTCACCGGTTTTTCTGTTAATGATGCAGGATACATTGTACTTGCATTATGGGAAACAGTATTTAAGAGATTGCTACATTGAGGGAAGTGTAGACTTCATCTTTGGCAATAGTACTGCTCTTTTGGAGCACTGTCATATCCATTGCAAGTCAGCAGGTTTCATAACAGCACAGAGCAGGAAGTCTTCTCAGGAATCGACTGGTTATATATTCTTAAGGTTCTAAGCCAATCTTGCTTATTTTTTGCAAGGAGAATCGCATTTATCTGTTGATTCTTTTTATGCGTTCAACATGGACTACACTTGGCGCGCTTGATTGCTGCTATCAGACATGAATTATTGTTTTCTGCTAACTAATTGCATTTCATGCTGATGTCTAGACCATTCTAGCAGTGAGTGGAGCCAGTGCGCACACAACCAGAGCACTTTTATGACAAGATAGATTGTCATCTTTTGCTGGGAAAAAAATTTACACCGTTTATTCCACAAACTGTATATATATTGATGGGATAAGCACACTAGAAGTCTTGAAACTTGCTAATGCAATCAATTTCAAATCCTGTCCAAGTAGTGCAATCAAGAACTTTCATTAACTCCGTCCAATTTGAATACAGAAAATGCTGATGTTGTATTTTTTAATATTTTTTTAGAACATAAGGCTCTGATGTGTGGTCAAATGAGTGCCACATCAAGATAAAGGGAAAAAAATTTAAAAAGATAAAAAGAACTTGGGGAGAGAGAGAGAGAGGGAGGGAGGGAGGGAGGGAGGGATATCGCATGACCAGGGGAAGTTTGAAGGCTAGCGGTGCCTTCGCTGTGGTCTGTCAACCCTGTTTGATTCCACTCTACAATGAGCGTTTCTTGTTTGGTTGACAGTTCAATTACATGCCATTGAATTGATTGTTGAAGCTTGCAATCTAGTGAATTGAGGCTTCGATCGTTGAAAGATTAAGTTTTTGTATATTTAAGGCTCCATATTTTTTTGAGAAACCAGGCTTGTTTTTCTTTTCTTTTTGTGAATTAGTCCAAGGATTTCCATGGTATTTTTGGGTATAGTCAAAGAGAGGAGATTGAATTGTTCGGTTGTCCAGTAATGGTGTTGGCCAATGATTAGAGTAAATCCTGTTTTGATAAAAGCATGTCATTATTGTCATGGTGATTCAAGCATGCCCCTACAATATGGCATTAGGAAAGCTGCAAGCCTGCAAGGACATTGAATATTGCTGGCAAGGTTCCAATTGGAAGGAGAAAGCTAATAAAGATATTGAATTGATTGCTCAATTTATTAGTTCTGAGAAAAACAGTAAGTTTTTCAATCAATGTACTGGAAAGAAGACTGCTCTTGTTGTGGTTAGTGATGAAGGAGAGTTTCTCAATTAAAGTCTCGGTACAGAACATCTGGGAGTGTTCACTTACAAATTGCCTGTGGTGGGCTGAGGTCACTGGGGTGGACGGACCTTGTCAGTCAAGGCGCCGCCACCCCTTCAAAGTCTCCTTAGTCATGCGATCTCTCTCTCTCTCTCTCTCTCTCTCTCTCTCCCTCTCTCCATCTCCCCATGTTCTTTTTTAAATATATTATATATTTTTGGCCTTGAAAAACATGAAAAAAATGTCACAAATGCATTTATTGTCACTAGAATCAGATGGAGCTACAGAAGTTCTTGATTGCACTGATTGGAGAGTTTTAGAGCGCAATTACCTTCTTTGAGAGTATTAGGATTTGATTACACTATCACGACAAGTTTTAAAAATCCTAGTGTACTCATCCCATATTAATTGTAAAGGAGAACAATAATGTCCAAGTGGGAGGACAAAACACCAAATTTAAAATGTGTTAATGGATATGAGTACTGATGGCTGCATTTTTTACCAATGAAATTCTGCAATGCTGATGCAGATGTGTCATCACTGGCAATGGAGGAACTTCATATACACATCTGGGACGACCATGGGGACCTTTTGGAAGGGTGGTATATGCATACACATACATGGATGCTTGTATCAAGCATGTGGGCTGGAATAATTGGGGAAAGACTGAGAATGAAAGAACCGCTTGCTTTTATGAATACCGGTACATTTTCTTTGGACTCTAGGGAATTTCGCATTGAGCGCATTCCATATCTAGGAGAGGCATGAGCACTGCTAAATGGCAAATTCGAATTTGTTTTTGTGATATAATCTGGCTGTGGCTTGAGATTTTTGTGGAAAACCTGCATGTTTTGAGCATTCCCAAGCATCTTGGTTTGCCTACTCTGCTAACTTCGTGAACTTATACACTAGAACCACTAAAATATCGATGAACTTAAAGAACGAAAAAAAGGTGTTGGTTTCTTTGATTTGAGTCATAGCATTATTTTTCTGTTAAAGGTAGGTTTCTTGGATTTGGTTATAGCGTTTTTTCTGGGTAAGTGGAGGTGTTGCGATACTTCTGTTTTAATTGAGGACAAAGAACAATGAAATGTGGCAGAATGCATACAAAAAGAATTGACGTCTATGGTTCTTTTTACATCTGAAGCAAAAAAACAGATATACAAGCAAATCAAGTAATAAGCATTCTGGATCCATTGAATCTTTGTCTAGTATAAACTAAGTGAACACTTGGTATATGCTTATTCATGGGGTATGGCAACAACCTACTTTTTTGGCTAACTAGTCTAGTTGAGAGTGCAAGAAAATGCTAGGTTGAATGATTATATTCTATTTTCTTGGATGTCTTCTCTGCGCATGTGACTGTAGCCATGACTCAATACGTTCCTGATCAAATGCAGGTGCTTTGGGCCAGGTAGTTGTCCCTCAAAACGTGTGACATGGGCCAGAGAACTGGTTGATGAAGAAGCAGAACAGTTCCTAATGCATAACTTCATCGACCCTAACCCCGAGAATCCTTGGCTTGCTCTGAGAATGGCCAGTAGGATACCATATTCTGCCTAGATGGTTTCAAGGTCACACTTTTCAATAAATTTGGATTCTGTATTTTAAGCCAAGAATGTACGAGGGGAAATTAACTTGATTTCTGGACGTGGGGATAAGGGATTATGTGGCTGAGGAAGGATCATAATTATGTGGCTATTCGACGTTTGATGCTTTACTTGGTGCAGTTATTGTCTTTAGGTTGCGAGCAAAATAAGCACTCTTTTGATGCCATTTTTATCGTATCAGTAGACGTGACAGATGGGTGGGTTGAATCATGAATGTGGTAGCCCTGAGTGACCCATTCGTTATATATACGAATTGCCCAAAACCCAATCCAACCTATAGAACTATTATCATTACGACTCAATTAACTTGGTTAAAACGGGAGTTTCATGTTTTTGAGTCTCTAATGTATCCATACGGCTGATGCGGATCCTTTATAGTTCTTGAGCCTTGCAAGACTAAATTTAACTGGAAGCTTTTTAATTGATGATACTAGCTTTTATTTCTACTCTATGGAGCAAACACTTGAAGGGATATGAGGGTAATGAAGGCGCTTCGATGTTGGTTCTACCCAGCACGGGGGACTGGGTTTCGCGGTAGAATTCTTAAGATTTTGCAGCATGCTACATTTCAAACCATCTGAAGGGATCTCATACTTTCAGATGACGGATAGCATGCATGCTTTGGTCCAAGAGAGCTTTTCGATTTCTACCCTGCAATAGGAGGTTATTTAGTAAGTAAATTTCTCTCTCTAAAAGATCCAAATTCTCTTTTCCCTTTTCAATGCATCTCTTGGCCTTGTTGTGAAATCACAAGAAGTTCTTGCGAGTCACATTTTATTTTTAAGAAATGGACCTCAACACCCTATTCTTTACTTCGGCCGAAAAGCATGTAATGAAAAATTTATTCACATCATGCTATAACATCGTCCGGCTAGTTACCATTCACATTGGTAAACTCCACCAGGGGTCGGTAGCCTACTATAGTCTATATACCATTCGACTAGCCCATCACTTGCAAATGTGTCAACCTTTGGTAAATTGCTAGGCATGTTGATAATTTAACCCGTGTCTCTAATTATAATTATGTCTATGATTAAGTTTTATGCCATATGTAAAATTCTTAAGTATATAATATTGTGGCATGAAGTTCATAGTGGTAAAATCATTCTTCCATCGATAACTTTCTAACGACTAGACACGATCGTTGGCTGCTGTAGACGGGCTTGCTAAGTCCAGCCTGACTCGAGCCTCAAGAGCCGGAAGACCTTTGGATCGGCTTGAATAAGGGCATTTTATGAAAAAGTCTAGTTCTGCCTCGATCCAAAAATTTATGTATTAATGTATAATGATGACGGGTAACTTTAAAGCAGTGCTAGTAATTTGTCTTGTAATTACCAGAGTATGTAGCGAATTAACCGTCACTAAGCTACCAGCTAATGTCAAAGCTTACCAATTTTGTGTTAGTAAATTACCAATCTTTGTTTGAAAACAGGCTCAACAGGCTCGTCGGTACAGCCCCTTATATCGTAACCGCCCGTATCGATCGGTGCGTTGAAGTGCATCAACAATCCATGATTTTTCGAAGTACCACTCGTCACGTGACATTGAGCCCTTGATAATTGCCAAGATGCAAAGATTGTGTTAGCTGATAAATTAGGGGGCCTTCTATGATCGCTCAAGGTAGCATTGATTTAAACAGGATTGTCTTAATCAATTGAAATTTTACTTTCTTGGGAGTGTGTTTTGCCAAATTCGTGCTTTAAACTGATAACTTCGCTTTTGGCGTTCGAGATTCAAGTTTGACTCAAATCTTCAAGACCGGATGTGCCTCTTAGCCTTGAACCACATTTTAAATAAATTTGTGATCATGTAGTCCAGCAGACACAGTAATTGATTACAGTGAGTCAGATTTTAGTAAAATAAAGGATATCTTAAAAGCTAGTGCAGCAAACTATGCAATCCAACAACTTATTTCTGCACTGCCAAATTTTTCCTTGTACTATCATAGAAGGATTTCCATCAATGAGGAAAAAGAAGAAGAGAGAACCATCCAAGTTGCTTAAGAACATAAGCTGAATGCAGCAGACAATAACAAAAGCAAGATCAACCACACTTACGATGAATATATGTACATTCAACACTCCCAAATAACAAAAAATCCCGCAAAATAAATTGTAACTTTCACTACTTCACGTGCCATATATTCCTACAATCTATGAAACAATAACTTGCAGTCACCAAAAGAAAGCCACATCATATCCACAGAATCGCTAACTCATTCTAGAATCTCAAGAAAAAAACACCTGATTCACATCCTCAACTGTCAGCTAACCCACTCAAGAAGTCACTTTTGAGAAAGTACAATGGTAAGCTACTGTGTACAGTTCCTTCGCTATTCACAAGGTCGCTGCTGAATCTCCAGCACAAGTATCTCTTCCTGGAAATAGAAAAGATGTTTTCCTGGACTGTAAGTCTAGATCCTCAGGGGATTAGCGTATAAGAAACAATTATAGCATGACGAATTAACTCTCTCCAAGACATAATTAGCATCAATGGTGATGAAGTTGTCATCAGATTGCCGTAGCTGATGAATATACAAGAGAATGGAAACATAGATGATATTGACTTGAAAGGACAATCATATCCAACCTCCTGTGCTGTGGTGAAATTAATGCTGTTCTTTTAAAAGAGGAACACAGCACACATGCGCACACACTGCCCATATTTCATTCTTTTCTTTTAGATTTTCTAAAATATGGATAAGCTGGTAGGCTAGTTAAATTCCAGAGCTCATATGCTACTTAGTTTAAATGAGTTTGCACTAAAGGATGACAATAAGTAGAGAACATTAACAAAAGATAAAGAAAGGGTGTCTTTAACAAAGAGAATGCATAGACAAGATAGAAAAGAGGTGCCTCGATTTTTTAACTTACTTGCAGTATAACTATTCACTAGGGAAGGAATATACATGCAGAATTTTGAATTGCATATTTTGGGACAGATGATGTACCATCGCAGGTTTTCAGAGATGTGGAGGAGACCCCAGTTCGGAACCGCAAACAGACGTATATGTTGACATCGAGTCCTCTTTAGATATGGCCACAAAGTTCAGTGGAGCAGTGGATAGCCTTCTCATTGCTTTGAAATGTCCATTTTGACGTCCAGAATATGATCTTGGTGTGAGGAGCTCCGGAGTTACACCTCCCATTGAACTACGGCGTGGTGTTGGAGTCATGGATCCGTTCCCATTAGCAGAATAGCCATTTTGCTTCCTGAAGCTGTTGCTTTTTCTCGGACTAGGCTTAGACCCATACATGGCTTCCTTCTCTGTTAGAAGCAAATCTTGAAGCTTCTTTTGGCCCTGTAAAAGTAATATGTTCAGAAACTTTTCACTCTTAACTTCTTTCCTGATGCAGTTTAGGGATATTTAAATTCTTCAAGAAAATTCTGTTAAGTGTCAAATCAGAGAAAACTTTTCTTATCAACATGAGCTTCACTCAGATATTACACATGAAACATTACCCTGTATTTCCTCTTCTCCTCTTCTTTCTGTTTCCTGGTCAATTTGTAATCGTCGAGTATGGATACCAGTCGTTCCTTTAAAGCCATCATCATCAGAAAATTAAGTAACAGAAAGAACCAGAATGTGAGTTAAAGTATTATTGCAAAAGTACTCACTCCATCGTAAAGGAATAAAGCCCTGTTCTCATCTTCCCATGCCAGTGTTCTGTTTATTAGATTGTCAACCATTGCTGCATGGAACAGCTCTTTAGCCACGGGAACAAGTCATTCACCAAACTGGGGTAAAAAAATTATATGATGAGACAAACACCTGGAATTTTGTTAACAGCCACTCGAGCTCGTTCGGCTCGTTTTAGGTTAATATGAGCTCCTCTTCCGGCATTGTATCGGTTCTCATCCTAAAAGCAAGCACATAATAAGTAGGCAAAGGTTGGTAAATGATACATTTAAGTGAAATACCAACTTCTGCTATATTCATCTGGTAATGATAATTAGACACTATAAGTACTTGGCTTGGGATTGCATTTCTAGGACCAAAAGCTTACTCGGTTATATTCTTCAAGCCAGTTTTCCTCCTCGCAGGCAGCAAGCCATCGGTCAATTCTATCCATTATTTCTTTTCTACTCTGGGCTTCATCTTTTACTTTAACTATCTGTGCTTCAATATTTGCCAAAAGCTCCGAAGGATCTACTAAACCTGAGACACGCAGAATTTGTGACTTAAGGTTCTCATGTTAAACACGCTATGTGGAAGAAAGGGAATCACTAAGGCAAGGATTGAGAGAGAATACCAGAATCTATCAGTGCATTGGATTTCTCAGCAGAGGTACTAGTGTCAGGTACAATATGAGCAAGTCGGCAAAAATCTTCCAATTCTGTCCTCCTTTTCATGACAAGTTCCTTCATTCTACTTGCTTTCAAAGTAGTGAGCCTATCCACTTCTGCCGATGCCTGGCCGCAAGGTTTCCTTTTTATTATTAGAGACATAGCATCACAGAAAAGGACACATCAACAAACAGGGCACGTTCCAACCTGTTCAATTATCTCCATTGACAGAACACCTGGTTCTGTAATATCACTTTCCGAAGACCTGAGGATGGATGTGATCCTTGAAAAATTACTCCGCTCCTCATTTGAGGAGTCCATCAAATTCCATAATTCAAATAATGATGCAACAATATCTTTGACCTGTAAATTAACAATACAGATTGAAACATGTAAGAACCAAGATTAACGACCAATCTGAAACAATAAGGATTCAGCTTACTTTCTGGATTCGAGCCTTGCGTTCTGCTTTCAACTTCAGAATGGCATGTTCCAGACCTTCCAAGGTATAATTGCTAATGTTTGTTGATTGTTCAATAGCTGTCCCTTGCAGACTTGGATGCACCTCGCTGACAGTCTTTCCAAAATCCAATCCAAGCACACCACAGAGAGAATGTACCTCGTTTACGTACTCTAGAACTTTCTGAAGGCGTTCAGACTGCAAAGAGACGAGTATAACCAAACTATTAGTCGAGAATGGTGAGAAATCAAGTGATACACAGCACACTGCACAAGATTGACAACTTGTGCATATATGCATCTGTGTTCATACATGTAGTGCAAGGAAAATATGCTAAATTAAAGTTTTAGTCCGTATTAGTGCATTTGATCCGTTAATTATTTATGGTTCTTTCAAGAACCTATATTAAGGTGCTCCTTCACATGCTCTCGACAGAAGCTGAAAGTGAAAATGAAAATTCTAGACGTTGTTTCTTCCCCGATTATTCTCGTCTTAAATCTACTCCCCCTATTTCATGTCACCAGCCAGCTTATTCATTAAAATTCTTCATCTTAGCATAGGGTTGACAAAGCTATTCTTTGTGCTCAAAGATATTGGACTGACGTGTTCAGAAGAGGTCCATTTTTCCCTCAATCTCCAGAGGATCACAAAAAGTACTCATGTATTCTAGCTTAAGTATTTCATCTTACGCCTCCAAAAAGCCAGGGAAAAATCAAAAGAATAGAGGAGTATTGAACATCAGCAAAAATTGTCAAGAAAAATATACCTTCTCCTTCTGAAGAGTGCGAAGGCGTGTTTGATATTCAGAAAGCTTTCTAAAGGACAAGTCTTCTTCATCCAGACTCAGGCTACTGTTTGCACCATTGCTTGCATGACCATACTCCGATATCTCTCCACTGATCCTCTCAATCTGAGCCCGTATGTCAGCCAACTGTTTTATCCTTTCCTCTTTCTTTTTCCTCAGATCTTCCACCACAGGAGTCACAGAAGCAAGTTTCTGTTTCAATGATGCTGACCTCTTCTCAGCTTGAATCTGTAACATTTTGTATTAACAGCTCCATAAGCAACAGAAAATTGCCTAGAGAAATCTAAAGATATCTGCCAGTCTTGTTCAGACTAAGCTAAAAAACTGTGGCATTTCTAATATTATTTCGTTGATCAACACAAGAAAGTTCTCTTTGGATTGGTTTAATTGGCTATAAGTCACGGTCTGTGTGGATTCATATACTTATGAGAATTATATTTATATCCATCTTACATGCTGCAGCATACTTGTCAACGAAATTAGGTGATGATGGACCATGCAATCAAGCAGCCTAACATCCAGCCACCACACCATATTACATATATTTCAGTTAGTTTAAGAAAGTGTTTGGGAACATTAATTTCTTCATATTGCTTTGTACATGACAGTGCTTTTTCTGACCCGTCAATCTTCTACTAAAGATTTCTGCAGTAGCAGCATTCTCTTGTACCATAGAAAAGTGTAAGTTCAGATCATCTAAATGGCCCAGATGATGTCCAGCATAAGATTTCTTTTTTACAATCTGATCTTTCCTCAGACAACTGAGGATTAACTGCCATCCACATTTCAACAAAGCAACCCAAATTCGTAAACGGGGATGCCCTTGGCAGAGTGTACCATATTTCATCTCACTAACATACCTAAAAATGTGGGCATTGGACATTTCTTTTATGGTGTTGATTACCTTCTCAATGTTAATGATACAGTGACAACACAACATGCCAGAGAACACATAAAAGAGGAGAAAAAATAATTGATGGCAGGAAAAAGGATTTTACTGAAATTGCGCATTGTGGAACAAAATCACATGTTACAGGTAATTTCCTCTTACAGGCGAATGAATATTAAGTTCTCCGAGAGCAGCCGTAAGTGTTGCAAGCTCAGCTTCCTTGGCTGCAACAGACTGATGTAGACGAGCCTTGGCATTGGCAGCCTCCTCAACCTTTCTTCTATAAACTTGTAAGCATTCCGCCTCCAACTCTATAATCATGCGATCTTTATCCGCTTCACTTTCTCCAATGTCAATCCATAATTGCTGGTCCAAGAAAGAACAGGTTCACTATCGTTAAAGGTGATGTATCTGCTACTCACACACTCTTTCTATAGAAACTACTAATTGCTTGAATATTGACTCAAACAGAAGATCCCGTTCAGTTCAACAGAAATTTGACAGCTTTCCCCTCAGTTTAAACGATAATTAGAAACAGTCCGGGAACTATTGCAATAATATGTTGATTGTAGTTTCTTGCCCTTTACAATGATGCAGTCAAGAATTACTGTGTTGTCAGCCTTATTAAGAACGATGTTAGCTGAAAGCACTTCCTTTGAAACTTGAGGTCAACCCGTAGTCTTTGACCCACCCAAAATTCCTTTTCGACATTTATCCCAGTAAGAAGGGGAATTCCCCAAGAGTCCAATCAGATTCCAAAACAGATAACACGAAGAAACTGGAAAGCAAGTTCATTGAAGGAAAAGAAATGTAATTCGCCAAGAAGCTATAATTCACAATTCGGATTTCCAAACAGCTATATCGATCTGCAGTCACGGTCACAGCACGTGAAATGAAGAAAAAAATAACACCCCCCCAAAAAAAAAAAAAAAAAAAAAGATACAGTGCCAAACTTCTAGAATTCATTACACTAAAGAATATTTCAAGTCACTCACATCTACTTAACAATACTTGAAAGTAAATGTATGGAGTATATAAACCAAAAAAGAAGTTAGAAATCCTCATGAACAGAGAGAACACTACAGGAAGAATTACTTGACTAGCAGGAAGTAGATAGACGACTCTTCTAGCCTAGGGATTAAAGAAACGAGGATCCTAATAACACGGCTCCAATTAGACCAACAAAACAATGATTTCATCAAAAAGCAGAATCAGTGCTTTCTTCTTTTAGCGGAGTTAAAAACAGCGTAAAGCGATGGAAAAAAAAAAAAAACTACCCATCATTTAAAAGTGATTTTCCACCAAAAAGAGCACAGATTTTTCCTTTTCCTCAGCAAAGAGCAGCCTTCCCAAAGGCTCTTGAAAAAACCCAAAAACAGTAAAAACCACGAAGGAGAAGAGAACACCGGGCAGGAAAAGTAAAGAGGAGAGTAAGAAGAAAGACCTGAAGTTCCCCGAGCAAAGTGTTGCAGCTGGAGCTTGAAAACAAGCCGCCCGAAGAGCTGCCAATCGCCAGCATTTCTCGCACCAATTCTTCCCTCTCTCTCTGTCTCTCTCTCTCTCTCTACAGAGAAGCGTAAAACAGGAAACCCCACCAGGGTTTTCGCTCCACCGCCGCACAAAGAACCAACAAAGAACAGAGTATCGGAAAGCTCCAAAATTTGCAGCTTCCAAGAAACCAAAAACGGCCCTCACTTCTTTCGACTTCAAGCGAGCGTCACGCCACGAGAAGCTAAGACAGCACCCGACCCTATCTCCATTGCCCGAAGTAAACCTCTCTTGCTCAGATCTGGAACCTTGAAACCACACGCACGCACGCGCACACGCACAACCTTGCTCTGCTCCGCTTCCCTCAGCGCCAAGCAAGAATCTTTAAAAGGGAACCCCACCAGACGGCTCGAACCCAGAACGGGTAAGCCACGGCAGAAGCCCGAGAACCGACCTTTGATCCGTGTAAGCGAAGACAGTAGCGAGAAAAGGCCCTTCAGGTAAAGCTATATTCTAGAGAGAGACAGAGAGAGAGAGAAATGCAGAGCTAACAAGCATCCGAACCCCAACCGACAGGAGAGAGAAAAGAGGGGGAAAGGGGATGGGGGAGTGGGTCTTTTTCAGGGTTTGGAGGTCGGGCTAAAATGCGCCGGGCCCGTAGCCCGTAAAGAGGGTGCGCAGGTTAGCCATTGTAGGGTTCTCCTCCTTCTTCTTCTTCTTCTTCTTCTCTCTCTCTCTCTCTTCTTGCTCAGTGACGATCTGGTTCCGGACCTGAGCAGAAGAAAGTGGAGGTCGCTTTGAGTATTATTATTATTATTATTATTATTATTATTATCTAAAAAATTTTATGGGAAAATGTGGGTTCGGGAAACCTCTCCCCACGCGCATCTCCAGCGCGTCGACCCCACGGCGCCAACTGGCGGCGCGCGTCCGGGCCCCGCGCTATCGGAGGCGCGTGACGCTCGTGTATTGACTCGAGTAGCTGTCGATGTTGACGTACGAAAGCATGCACAGGACAGTGAATTTTTTTTCTTTTTATTTTTTTTTTCCTTCCTGATTTTTTTTTTACCTCTTTCCTTTTGATTATTTATAATTCCTTGATTTAAGGGAAAGTGGGGGAAAATCATCGAAATGCATATTCTCCTTTGGTGGAAAGGTGGAGTTTGGTGAGTTGAGCATGTGACTCGGAATTATACGTCGCCCACCTAATTAATTTTTTCCGAATTTTATAAATGACGCATGATATGGGGGGAAAAGGGTAATTGGACCTTGCTGAATTTCACGTTCTTTTATTCCGTTCCTGAATTTCACATGCGGACGGGATCGATACGTAGGCGCCAAAAATAATTGACTAAATCGGTAGTTTGACTTGGAGAGTTGAAAAAAAAAGGGTGTCCGGCTTTTCTTGACCCTTTTTAAGGGAAGAAAGGCGGAGGGGTCACCGGCGTGTTTAACTCCTCCGAAATTATTGTAGAGGGCTCGGAACTATTGAAATAGTATCACAGTTCTGATGGCGACTTTCGTGATTCGATGTGGAGAAAGAGATTAGGGATGAAGGCGAGCATCGGAGGTTTGAGTTGAGAAATGTTGGTGCGGAAGGATTTCAAAATTTGAAAAGAAAAAGCTTAACACCGAGCTCACATTTGAGGGGAGAGATAATTGATGTGCATGTGTTAATTTTGTATTTTTGTTAGAAGAAGTTCCACATCAAAGAATCGAATTGGTGGGGAGGAGTTAACAACTTCAATTGGGTTATAACCCATTAGCTTATGCCTTTTAAGTGAAAGTGGATATAATTGAATATGTCGACGGCTCTAATTTGCATTCATTCTTAGTGAACTCCTGTGTCGAAGGTATTAGACTTCAGTTGCATTGTTTCGACATTGATATCATTTATTAGAATACAAAACACAAATCCAATATCTCAATCTAAGAAGATAATCAAGATAGAGCTTAAACTTGACCTATTAATGTATCTCATTTCACTCACATTTACTCAAAAGCTTATATAGGGGAAAGAGGGAAATTTAAAATATTCCCTCATCATTCATTCTTCCTTTTTTTTTTTTCCTCTAGCTTTCCAATAGAAACAAAAGCACAATCAATCCTACATCTACTATTAGGAAACCAATCGAGTCTCCGTCATTTTAATTGAAACGATATAATCCTAAACATTCTATAGAAAATGCAATAGTCCTATATGCCAAATTCTACCTAATTTATCTGATATGGCAGTATAGTCACCATTGACTGTTGTACATGTAATGGTAGCGACATAATATAGACTATTTTCAATGAAATGACACCATTTTTACATTCAAAGATATGTCTCATCCCCTTAATAAGGTATTGTGCATCGTGACTTGATATCAATGTTCCGTTTGCATTGTATGAACAACGAATTCTACGGATGCATTCTTTATTTTAACATGTTGTTATCCGTGTGCTTTGCACCCCTAATTTCTCTTGCATTTCTTTTTCTTGCTTAAAAAAGGGAATGCCCTATTGTTGCTTTACTTCCCAATGATCCCGAGGTCCGAACAAGATCAAGATGAAGTTTTTTAGGCACTTGTTTAGGTTGAATTCCATACTTCCCTTTGATGATGTAATTTAGTATCATTTTAGTAAACATCTAGGATAGTTTATGTCTCAAACCATGCCGGTGACACATGCACGATGGGCAAAAAAAAAGGAATTAACCAAATGATGGTAAAGTCCCGACAGGGGGGGAAAGGGGAGGAAAGATAGAAAAGTTGGGTGCTCTTCTTTTGAAGTGGTAATAATTATATCTATGACTGAAAGTCGATTAAACTGGCTGGTACGAAGAAGACACGACAAGTAACTACCCACACACCAACACTTACACGCACGTATATATGGAATCTGCATTTATATTTATGCGTAATGACATATTATTATTTATGAACCTCGAAGGTACACGAGTTAAAGATTATTCTCAGCATCATTTAGGACAGAATATATTTAATAAAGCTCGACAAGATAAGATTTATGTAATCTAATGCGCAAATGCAAAGGCCCCACAGAGCAGGCGCATCATTAAAGGGATTGAGTTTGGTGGGCTTCTGGTTCTAAGGAAAAAATTTTGCAGCACTCATCTGAAAAAGCAAAAAAAAAAAAAAAAAAAAAAAATTAAAGAAAAATTAAAGCACCAAAATAAAAAATAAAAAGAGAGAGCACACTTTCTTATCTGTCAGTTTGGAAGCTGTTGGAGTTCTTCTTTTCAAATGGGATTCTTGCATGCATGTGAGACAAGAAAATTATGTTCGATTCTGTGTGTTTCTTCTCAGATACTACATAACTATATTTTACAAGATTTTATTTTTATTTTTTATTTTCGATGGACCAGTCGAAGGCCGCAAAGGCTGACTATATTTGTGGATGCAGGAACTGATTTAATTTCCTGGCATTAAATTAGTTTTCTCTCGAGCTTTTATTAGTTGCAATTGGATAATCATCAAGTTTGTTTGTCTTGTCAAATGAAAATTAGGTGCTTCTCAATTATGAGGTAGCTCAAGATTCAATTATTCTTTCTGTCATGATCTATTACGTACATTCATCATCATCATGTGGTAGTTTTATGGCGATTGTTGATATGTATGCAAAGCAAGATTCATATATAATTTGATTCTAAAGACCAAAAATAATTGCCTAATATCCTATCTCTAATATTTTAATCACATCAATATTACGATCGAAGATATAAGAAACCCGTTGTCATATTTCATTTTGAAAATTACATCAAGGAATTGCTGGATTCTAAAATATTATACCCATCAATAAAGCACCATCAAACTTAACTCTTGCAAAGAAATATATAACACGAAGGCTATGGTATCTTATGAAAGTGACACTCCTTTAATTTCGCGATCCGATGGATCGTTATCGCATTGATATCATGGTTTTTAAGATGATAAGTTGCACACGTATATGACCACAAAAAAAAAAAAAAATGACAAGATGCAAACTGCTAATAAAATCGGGGATTTTGTCCTCGCAACTTTTGAGTCTCATGTTGATATTTCATAATGTGATATATGTTTATCGAATTTACTAAAAGAATATCAAAACATCGATATAGCTCTTCCCCTAGAGACTGAATGACTAAAGTAAAAGGATATTAACTATCACATCCTAAGAGATGAGGTAGAATTTTGTTGGAAATTGAGTATAACCCACTTGTTAAAAATTGAGTTACGGTCTTCACGAGTAATTAGTTCTCAAGTGGGGCAATTCCCACTGAAATCAAGAACCACCCTTTAATTCTCAAGTGGCTTTAGGAACCAGCTGCCTGTGAGATTTTCTCTAGGTGTATCTTCATCCGTTTGTTGTTTCAAAATGGTCTCACCCTCTGTTTCTTTATCACGCAATTCATCGAACACCTTCTACTTAAAGGACAAGTCACATTCAACGACCGGGAGACTCCGTGGTCAAGTTCGACAATCGTGGTGGCTAAACGATGAACGACGATCCCTTAGGAGATATGCGATGCGATGGGAAGGTGAACCATGACGAGCAGCAGGGAGTGCAAAATAACACTAGTTGAAGCACTTCATCCCGTCACAATGGCAAGGCGAGCGACATCTTCAAACCAATAACAACGTTTTTGGTGCTTTTCAGTCGGTGTTGGAAGCAACAACTATCAAAGAGTTCAATCTTGATGAATTGCTGCTACTTGCTAGTGGTGTTTTAGTCGCAGTCGTAGTGAATTATCAGTTAGAAATATTCTAGTCGAGAACTTCACTCCTTTTTGGTTTCATAGAGAGAGATAGATTCTTCTCTTCCACTTCATCATTTAATTAGGATTTTCAAATATAAGAATTAATAATATATATATCGATCCAATTTGTATAATCTAAGTGAGTTTGTCTACACCTAAAATTAGAAAATGGACCAATTTCCATAGAAACCATCTAGAATTGGCCGATTTCATCCGATTTAGATGGTTCTCAACCTAGTCTAATTCTTTTACTTACCACTAATGATCTTGACCTCGCTTGGCATATTAATATATGGATCACTTCTATTATAGTAAGCATTTTTCTCAATACCTTAATCTATATAATACCCTCTCTTTCTCTCTCTAGCACATAAGATAGATAAGATAGATATCATTATTGTCTCTTACGGTTCTTTTGTTGACTCGATTTCATCTTCCTCGGTATAATAAATGGAAAATAAAAGGACAAAAGACATGATGGGTCGGTCAGTCGGTTCGAAGTAGGCTCGCAACTTGCCTTAATTTTTTTTTTTTTTTTTTTATTGACGGGTCAAAGGTTCTAAGACTTTTGTTCCTTATTAATCATACGCGATGTGTCCTTGCAAACCATTGCTATTGTTATTAATCAAGATTCCTGCATATTGATTTTCTTTTTCCAAACGTAAAGGTCACCTTAATTAAGTCCTTTGGCCTTATTTGAAAATGTCTTTTGATCACACTCTTCTATTTTCCTCCGTAAAATTGACAGAAATTAAGACTTATAGCGAAATTTGTACCTCTTGATTTGCGAGACATGGTATTCAGCAATTGTCTTCAAATGCTTATGATTATTATAGTTGTTGTTGTTAATTATTATTATTACACAAGAGAAGAGAGAAGGACAAAGGTGTTGGTGGCTATTAGTAACAGACGCCACCTAGGTGTTATAAAATTTGTCTAGTGCTTACAATGCCCAATACGCTAAGTTTCAAAAGAGCCTACCTTAGGAATCATGAAACCAAGGTTGTTGGAGATATGTTGCATAAATATGGTACCTTTACTTGGAAATATGATCAAGAGGAAGTTCAAATCCAAACTCGTAAATATATTTAGTGAGTTATAAACTGATTGCAATATATTAATGACTTTACATTATGTATCATATCCATGCAAGATTTCTTTTGCCTAACACCCTCATTGGTGCATCTAACAAATTTCTTCCTTATGTGTGAGTCTTTTGTATTAGATCCACTTTCCCTTAATCTTGGTATCCTCTCGCTTCAACATTATTTCAACTCCAAGCTCCACATATGTTGGGCCAAGTCTTATTAAACCATTGGCTTAAATACCACTTGTAGGAAACACATGGCAGATACTCAATTTTTTACCTAGAGAATCACCAAGATGGTAGGGGTAATGGATTTCTAGGTTGGTAGGCTCTTGATTTGGAACTTAAAACCTATCATGTTAGAACTAATTCTTAATTTTTGGAACCTGAAATCTATCATATTTGCTATGGAGTTGGTTTTGGAGCTTACTATGTTTTCTAGTTTGATTCCAAGGTTTACTTGAGGACTTGCTTTTCTTTTTTTTTTTTTTTTTTTCTCTTTTTTATTATTATTATTTTTTATAGCAAAATAATATGAATAATAAAATGATTCAAAGCAAAGATGAACAACATAATTCCTTATCTGCCAAAAACAACAATTCATAAGATGAACATAGTCACGTACAATTATTAATAATAAAAAGTTCAAATATGTAACATAAAACATAAATTATAACAATCCATCCTTCATTCGTCCATAAAATTATCACTTTAAATTCTATCTAAATTTGCAATAAATCTATATAAAACCTCAGCATAGAAGTTATAAACAAAGAAACTAGGGTTTTTACTTCTTTTTTAGCTTTATGAAGATGGTTCCAAATCGATTCAATTCTCGGATGGTTCTTTACTCAAAATTTGGAACTGAACTTATTTTCAGGACGGTCCAGTCCAATTCCAGAGTAGAACAGGTATTCATTTAAAAGCTAAAGTCAATGAATTAAGTGCTCACTAGTATTATATTACATCACATTCTTGATGTGAGATTCTTTTCATCTAATACTTTCACGCATGCACCTTAATAAGGATTATAAACAACTTCACTCGTACATAGATGCTCGAAGGGAGACTTCATTATCTCACCTCAACTACCACACTCGTGTATATCCTCTCAAGTGTTTCGCCCGACAGAAATGGGCTTTTCAAAGGATGTAAACCGAGTCAACATTACTCTCTAAAATTTGAGCAAACCGATCGCTTTTCTCGCATTTATTTCGCATGCGAATTCAACCGACTTCATTATCTCTTCACGAGTCGCGTATCCATAATTGCTATAGATATCATTACAACTCCAAAGGTAGGCCGACGATACCCTTCTTTATCTAGTAATCTTTCATCTCATGATTCATCCCTCATATAGTATATCGCTGTCTGTATTGCATAAATATTCGTGAGGCAGGCGCTTAAATGGTCGTACTCCAACTCACGGACAACGATTCATCAAGAGCCAAGAGTCAATGACTCAATTGCACCCTAGATGTTTGCCAAGAGCCACGACGTGTATTTACTAATGCGAGGAATATATGTTGGGTACGTAGCAAAAAAACCCTAATTTCGTGGTCCACCATAGGATGTATTTGTAGACCAAGGCAACCCTAAAAAGCCATGCAACCACAATTTGGCTCTACGTATATCCTGTTGTTGACATTTTTTTTGGATGCATCCGGCATTAATACCGTCTTATCTCAACCCTCCATTTCCATAAAATTTATTCTATATAGTGGTTGGTTTGGTAGATTAGGTGCACGCTACATCATCAGTATCGTAATCATATAGATATTCCTACCAAATAGTCACGGAATCAGTATAATTGCAATAATCATTGTGGAGAGAGAGAGAGAGAGAGAGAGAGAGAGAGAGAGAGAGAGAGAGAGAGGGAGAGGGAGGGAGGGAGGCAGGGAGGGAAATGTTGTTGCGTTACAACTCATGATTGCATGTTGAAAAATACATAGCAACAAACGCAGAGCAAGACAAGGACAAGGGAACTGTGGCTGGACCTGTAGTATAAGCTATGATATGGACCCGCTTTGATATGAATATGAACCACATCAATGATTTTTCACTAGAGAAAATCCATCCAATGGTCCCCATTTGGCACTGCATTGCGGTTGTTCCAATAGAAAATCAAACAGTGATCAATCAAGATTAATTGGCCCATCAAATCCAAATCCCCAAATGTCAACAGTCTCTTTCTATTTAGTAGGTGGGGCAACATAATCGCTTTTGGAAACGACATAGTAATTAAAAGGGACTTTTCAATAGTAAGCATTGATAAGCCGGTGAGATTACTAGGATTGATAACGAGACATTTATTGTATGAACTCGATGAAGTATATTTAGCACCTCTAGTTTTGAGGACACTGACGCATTTGACGAGCATGTATTGAGGTTGTGCAATTCTCGGTTCGATTGAGATATTTTATGGTCCCTCCTCCAATTAATTGACTAGGGAATATAGTGATATACCTAACTTGCCACTGCAAAATTCAAAGGGCATTATCTTGCGTTTTGACTTGTAAAACCTGTTCATTGATTCATTGCCTTTTCTGTGATTGAAGGGTAGCTTTCCTAATGATGCTAGGACAGCAATAATTTCCCGGAGGACAGCAGAAAAGCTCTCATCATTAGAAAGTTGTCCATGGCCTCAAACGTTAATTCACATCATTACCCTTTACCAAATTGATCCCTCTTTTTTAAAATTTCCAAATTAAGCTATGTTACAGCGGACTTGAATCAAGTGACGATAATGAAATGAGAGACTTAGATTATTGTGGATGGGAAGAAAATCATAAGCTGCTTTAATATCTGTAGCGAGGTATGGGAGAGCACGTACGGGAGGGCACGTACGGGAGGCCCACTGCCAGAGACGCAACCTCTCTTACAACGTGCAGGCTTGTTTGCTAAGTTTATTTTTCGAAGATAATTTAGAGTATGGTTTAGTATGTAAAATTTGCATGTTTAGAAAACGTGGTGTTAATCTAAGCTATGTAATCCATGCTTCGAATTTATTTAGCCATTTATGTTCTTCTTATTGGAGCACACGACAAAAGCCTATATTTAAAGTTCAAATTCGAGCGGTCAACATATTTAATTAAACCTATATTTACTTTAAAACTTAAGTCAATGAGTTAATAGCCATCTAAGATGTGTTGATAATATCACGCGGTATTAATTCTTTGATGCAAGATTGTTAATATAACTTACATATTTACTTTCTAACACAACTCAACACTTTTCACTTGTCACTTTAAAAAAAAAAAAAGGATTCCCCTTTCCTATTAGGACATGCAATAGACATCTGATTTTTTCACTCGAAAAGATCACAATGAGAGTTGCCAAATTTGAACTTGTCAACATATATAGTTGAACTTGTCTTTACTTAAAATGTTAATATAATGAGTTATGAGCTAATTAAAAGCCTTCATTATTCAGCATCAAAACAATTCCCCATGTAGGACTATTTTGACACAACTTAAACTAAATCTCAACATTTCCCTCTTGTACTTCTCACACGCAGTCTCTTCTTTTCACTAAAAGATAGTCCGGAAAAAAGTTGCGACCATCAAAGTGCTCAACATCTTTTATGGTCACAAAACGAGGTAGCGACACCTATAATTATTAGGATCGATATTAGAATAAACATAATCTAAGTGAGTCCACTCAAATTTGGGCATGTAAATTAGATGAGATCCGACGTGGACTCCACTCAATGGATGGTCGATCATGACTTTATGACTATACTTTTGGAGTAAAATCAAATTAAGTTAATCTCGGTATTCTAATAGATTTGAACTTGCTCTTTCCCAAATCTGTACTTGATAAGGTATCAGCTTATTGTTGTACGGCCTTACAAAAGATCGCTCTTGTCATACATCTATATACACAATGCACTTTGTGAAAGCACCCGCCATCATTTTCTTGATTGCAGATGAGCGAGAAACAGACATAACAAGCACGGCAGTGCTTGTCCAGACTATACATGTGGATTCCATCTCAAGACAGCATCGGTGAACTCATTTACCTTAACGATAAAAGCATGACATCTTACCAAACAAACTGACATTTTCACTGTCAATTGATTGCTCACATTCATCCAACTTCTGATTAGAAAGCTCTACTGCGTCCATCACGTACCTGAAAAATCATCCTTTCATTCCTCTCGAGGAAGTTGTTTCTCAGGTGATCCGCTGTCATCATAATTGGCCTCACATCCTTCCCTTTTTTTTTTTTATGACGGTAGGAATCTGGTAGCAGTGGAATTTGGTACTATGGAAACTGACAAATGATTGCAGCACGATCCCATTGAAAACTGGGGGAAACCAAGGGAAAAATTGGAAGGTCCTCCGCCATAAACAAAGGGGAAAAAGTACCATATCATCAATGATGAGGTCCACACATATCTTCGTTCGGTCGTTTCAGAAGTGCAAGTTGTGATTGAGCCGCTCGAAGTTCTCCAAATAGTAATCCGAAGTAGCATTTAAGAATAGGTATCAATTTTTTTTTTTTAAATATATCTATGGAAACATTATGATGGTGTATCAAACAAAAAACTCCCGAATATTTATGACAAAACTCACATGTTAAACATAAGTTAATCATCCAATTCACTCACTCGAGCATCATATAAATATTGATTTGAATGAAAGAAGAGTCATTAGTATCCTAATGATTGTGGCATGAACTTCCAAGTACTAAGTCGAGGGTTCAACTCCAACTCGGATGCCTCGGTTGTTTTACTTTTATGTCGAGTATCATTTTTTAAAAGTTTGTCTCTATTTTTTTAATTGCCAAACAAACATAAGATTTTATATAGCTTAGTTTTCCCTTCTCTGTTTCCTTTTTGCTTTATTACTGTTTCAATCTAACAAATTAATATTTTCTTTATTTTCAACTTATTTTTTAAACATAAAAGCACACTTTAATTTCCTCTTTTTTTTGGGTCAAATCAACCAATTAATGTACCAATTATGAGTCAATTGTATGAAAAACAAATTTAGGATGAGAAACTTGCACATTATGATATTATTGTCAAATAGTACGATTGATCCTAACTTTGATGATATATGATTTGATTGAACAAAAATATTTTTTTCTTAACAAGAAAGTGATGATTTTAAAATAATTTGTCAGGGTGAGAGTTTTATCCGTTGTTTTATTTTTAGGTCTATTGCCATCTAGGTCTTTCTGCTTTTCCTTTGTGCATAATGTTAACACCCAAGATTATCTAAGTTGGGATGTAAGCTTTTGGTGCATCGTCGACAGATCAGCTGCATTGTTATCGATAAATCACAATTGGCAAAAGTCAAAATTTAATACAAAGGAAAGGCACCAGCCGATCACAAAATCGAGGAAGAGCGAAGGAATACAGACGAACCGAGCAGTAACTACTCACAGTACTAAAAGATCAAGTTGAGGCCTAGAATCTCGGAGGTAAATAGAATTTGGAATTTGAATGATAGCCGCTCTTCACCTGTTAATCTTTTAGTTTCCATAGTCTCTTAGTTTCATAGTTTCTTAGTCCGTAGAGTAGCCATGACCATTGTTCTTGTCCAAATTGTCATCAAACCCCATTAATTTAGAAAGCTATCGATCTTACCATTGGTGAAAAATGTTTCGTTGACGATTAAGCCTGACGAAACACATCGTGATGAAGGCCACCGTTAAGCCCTCGTGACCTCGAATCGAGGCCAAGGTCGATTTGATGGTGTCCTCAAATTGTCCTTCATCCTAGGTTGGTCACAACGTATGCGCATGGAACTAGAACCAGAAAGGAGGTTGCAGTCAAGTATAGCGGTGGGAGGAGGAGAGCGGAGGAGATTTTTTTTGGCTGTAAAATGGCACAAATCCGAGCATTAACTGTTTGAATACCGTAGCTAGATACAACATGTCGCGACCGTATTCCTCGCTCAATTTTTGACTTGCTTTCATTCACTAATTTTATGAAGCATTGAATGAATTAAGTTGTAGCATTTATTGGAGTTATCATTGTTAACAATCTAAATGCACATCAAGAAGAAGAGGAGAAAAACACAAGAATTAACGAGATTTGACAATGTGCCTACATCCTTAAGTAAGCCTCCCCAACCCTCTTTTTATTGTTCTTTTTCTCCCTTAATTATCAAGTATGTATAGGCTCATAAATATACAATTAGATGGACTTCTTCTACAAGTCAAGCCTCTATAGATTAGGAAAATAGAATCCTCTAAAAATTAGAAGGAAAATAAAATCCCCCACAAATTAGGGGCTAGAAAAAAAAATCCCCTACAAATGAGAGGATTTCAGCTCACGCCAACAACCATTTACCATATGAGCATTTTAGTTTTTATATTCACATTGCCGAAGTATTAAGAGTTTTTGGTTTGGTATCATTTGTGCAACAAAACCACTATTGACTATAAAAGCGTAAATTATTAAAAAAAATGCGTGGTTTAATATTCAAATATTAAAATAAGGTCTAATATTTTTAGAGAGTACGAGCAGCATGCATGTGGTCTTATGTCCAAGCTAGCAATATTACTCTCTGGATAATTATGTCATTCCAAACATTTTCTCTTAGCTAGCTTGATTGCTTAGTGTTCACTTAGGTTATTGATGAATAATTATGCTGCTATCACATAGACATTAGAGCTCATGAATACCAAACGTTAAAATGCTAATCGGTTCAAAAGTATTGAAATAAAGTTAGATTTATGTAAGTTGCAAATTTTCAGAAGAAAATGAATTTGATTTTGAAGCCGATTTAGAGATATTTTGTTTGGAAGAGTCAATTGCAGCAATGATTGGTATCTCTTGTCGACTTGGAGTACACTTTGGACTAATGTGATAAATTACATTGCATGGATACAAGCTTGTTTATTCGTGCACCCATAGATGATCGATATATTATATGAATGGCACTATCTTCGAGTTGCAGAAAATAGCTCGTTTTATTGCACAGGCTGTTTATTCAGGCGGCGGAGAGACGTCGGGCACGTCGGCCAATCCGCCACGAGCATCAGCGCCGCCGCCGCCGCCGTCGCCGCACCCACAGCTGGTGGCGAGCGCATGAGGCCAAAAGGAGGCCTGACCCACCCGTCTCTTCTGTCTCTTCATCGAACCAATCGCACGCCCGCCCCCGAAAGTTAATTTATTTGGAAGTTTTCGACTTATCGAGATAAATGTTTGTCGCTTTTAGAGGTCGGCCGACCGTACTTGATGAACTGCGCATTGACAGCCAGGATCAAAGCAAACATGGATCCAGCTGGTAAAAGGGGGAAAGCTTAAGAAAAAACATAAAAATGGTCCAGGAAAAGACAAAAAATTTGTCGTCATCTTTCGATTCCTCATTTCCAGCCCAAAAACAAAAAAACAATTCCACGTCGGCAGGAGAAAAATAGGATCATCAGTTGGTGGATGCAAGGTGTATCCTAAGATGAGCCGAAACTTTCACAAGGATCTCCGTGCTTCATATATAAGAATGGTAGCCTTCACGGATGCATTTTTTATACTTGCATATCTTGCACCTCTATTGGAACAATATTTATTTCTTGCCCTATACGCGACGTTACTTTTTTGTTGTTTTACATTTAGGTGATTCTGAAATTTCAACAAGAAATCTTTTAAGAATTTGTTTAGATTTGTAGTAAACTTTTATAATGACCATTGCGTTTTTAGTTTTGGTTCTATGAAAGGAAATTCAGACTTGAGAGGTAGTAATATCTTTTATTATATAGTAGATTATATTTTAGTGATTAGCTGACATTTGAATCATGATAAATTCTTATAAAACAAATGAAATGCGATGTCAAATTTGATAATGGGTCTCTTGAGTTTTGTCTTTTCGCATTACTCAATCAAGTCCTTATGTTGATTAAATTATAAACATCACAAAATCAAGGATACTGATGTTGTGCTTGTTAAGCGTTGCATAAGCAGTGAGCTTACACGGTTGAGAGGAAGCAACGGCTGCTCGATCACCAAATGAGGGTCCTACGACCCCCTCGCCTAGCAACAGTGTCATGCCCCGAACTTCGAGCGTGTGCACATCTCTCGGTGGTCGATAAAATTGCGACGTTCCTAGGAAGCGTCGCCGACCCAATCGATTATGCACATGCGGAAGCGAAATAAAACAATCCCTAGACAACACAAACATAGGATAGAATAGTAGGATAGTCAATTCACAAAACACACTTTCATAAACAAACTGGTTTATATATAATACTAGTCTATAAACAAGAGTCAACTTCAAAAAGAAGAGTCACTAAGTCATCTAGGCACTACACTCCTCATCCATAAGCTCAGGGGGCTTCGGGTTTACCACGACACCATCAGGTGGGTCAGCTACTCCTTTGCCCGCAACAGCGTTGACCGCAACGGCGGGGACGTCAAAACCCTAAAGGGGACATTCCCGAATTCCATTGAGCTCATGACGAAACCACACCCTGTATCAATGAGGTACCAACTGTGGTAGGCCCTCATCGACCAAGATAGTGGTCATGATGAGCTTATGGAGCCAGGGACTCCCAGGGACAGGGATGTTAGTGATCTGCTTGGTATACCCCCACGGCTGTCCAAAACGAACCAGATGAGCCTCCATTTAGGGATCTGTAAAGATTTAGCCCACGACGGGGTGAAACAATGTCCCAGCAAGTTTACGCCCTAAACCCCAATTAGGAAGGTAATATGCCTAGAGGCAGTCTACATCACTGAAGACTTACCTCGCCTCAGCACCTCCCTGCACATCATTACAGTTCATATAACATATGCATATAATAAATGCGCACATCAATTTGAACGTCTCACTCAATCACAAGTGTCCCGATTATAAGGTCAAATCGTCATGACACGTCCTATTCCATGCCACACAATTTTATCTCAATCATTCACGCGTTCCAATTGATTACTGCCCCCACAGGCATGGCTTACCCGACACACATCAGTCTTCCGGCGTAGTCAGGCATCATCTCATCCCTTGAGCATGGCAATGTCTACCTCTAGATGGCATTCCCGAAGGAGCTTAAGTCCGATCTCTACCGCGATTCGGCATCCGTTGTTAGGGGCATTCCATTTAGGAGCATTGTCCACCCGACGCACATCGGGGACGAGTTCTCATAACCATCACACACACATCCAATCTCGGCCAAAGACATTGTGCATAATGCCTCGATTAAAATAACGTATTTAACCTATTTTCTTCATATTAAAAACACCCGGTAACATAATTGTATGTGGGTATACAGTCAGATCGAACCATAAAAATCGATATCATTCCTTTTAAAAATCCAACTTTTTGATATAATACTTAAAAACAATTTCAGTGTCAAAACCCGACACCCGGTATATTCTAATTAAATACTAAAATCTCCTAATTTTGAAATAATAACTGAAAATTAACAATCATCACTCAATTGTACAAATTAGCATTCAATTGCATAAACTAATTACACCACGACAATCAACACGAAATTCCGGCGATCGGCTATCCTTGTATAATTTCCGAAAAATATTAAATAATTAAATAAATTGCAAAATTAATCAAATAAATGCAAATTAAATGCATAAATGACTAATTAAGCTAAATATGCTAATCTAACCACCTAATTGAACCTAGAAAAATAATGCACCTATCTACATAAATCAAACAACCTAATTAACCCTTAACTAGTCTAATCTAACCACCTAATTAGCCTAATTAATCAACTAAATCACTAATTAAACTAAACTAACCATCTAATCCAAGCTTAGGCTAAGCTAATTACCTACTAAGCATAATTAACCTCCTAATTAATGTTTAGCAAGTAAACTCACCGGATTAGCGAGTCGATGAGTTCACGACGACGGCAAGCGAGACTTGGGTCAACGACAACGCCAAGGGAGGTCTGAAAGGGGCCCAAAAAAGCCCACAAAGCTCACAGCTTGGGCTGTGAGTTCGGTTCTGTCCAAGCCTGAAGGAGCTGGACCAAGGGCTCGGCTTGGCTGGAAACGGCCACGCGGGAGGTGGACGGTAGTGGCGGGTCTTGGCGGGAGTGATGGCGGCTTGGGCGGATGGCGGAGGGAGCTCGACGGGCTGGACGGAGGGCTTGATGGCTCGGGACGGTGGACTGGATGTGAGCAGGAGGTGGAACTGGCGGCCTGGACCGCGGGCTTGGGCGCTTGCGGGCGGACAAACTAGCGACGGCGGTGGCTCGGACGGGTGGTCAACGGCTGCAAGGGCTGGCTCTCTGGTTTTGCTGGCTGGTTTTAAGCTCTAAACAACAACAATGGAGGAGGAGAACAACAAGGAAGAAGAAGAAGTGGTATGTTGGCTTGAGGGGGGAACAAATGCCCCAAAAGTCTTCAAGAAATATCAAGAACACTCATTGCTTGGCCCCCACTTGCTGCAGCCTCATCCTCAGCCAATTTCCCTCACAAATCTTCCTCCACAAGCCACTCTAGGTGGTCCAAATGTTGCTGACCACCATGGCATACGAATTTGCAACATTTCCCCTTCAAATTCAACTCAATTCCTCTCCAAATGGAATCAATTAAATGGCTAACTTGCCAAGGTAGTAGCCCACACCACTTTCTACCATTTGCCTCGCCAATTGAACCAACTTGACAGCAAAAAATGCACCCAAAAATGGCCATCCGAATTTACCAGTCCAAAAACGCCCAAACTTGAATTCTCGCCAAAATTTCGGACTTGCCGAAAATTCTTCGGAGGATGAGTCGACGTTCCTAAAATAAATCGTGACATGGCAAAACTTTCAATTTTTGAAATCGGGTTCAATTTCGTGATTAATTTCAACCGGGCGCGATTTTAGCATGACCTAACATACCGAGTAGCTTTTAGGAATTTTTAGCGCATTTGACCTGTGGTTGATTATTTTCAAGCCACATTGTGCATCTTTAACTCATTGGCGACTCTTGGTTGTCGTAAAAATCTCGAGGTTTCAAATATGGGTACAGGTTACAGAAATGACAGAAAAATCAGTTTAGCGCCATTTGATGAGAATTTATCACCCACACTTTAATCACATAACTCAGTCAAATCGACCTATCTCCTGTCTCTGAGCGATTTTGATGATGCCGTATTGACCCTTGCAGATTAGCATGGTCGAGTAGTTGATTTCTGGTCGAATTCTCAAGTCTATTGCGTTTAGATTCCTTAACGGCTTCACTTAATAGATTAGTTATCTCATGAGCGATCAGCTTAGAGAAAAAGACTATAGGTGCGTCGATGAAAAGCCCGACTCATTTAATTGAAAACAGAATTGAAAATCAGGATCTAATAGACCGTGAGGTTGAGCCCCCACTAGGTATAGATGGAATCCAACAACTCACTCCATGCTCAAGTGAGGTCGCCAAACCTCTCAAATAGAGAGAGGGGCAAAAAAGAGAGTTGGTGTGCTACAAGAGGCATCCTTGCCTTCTACAACCCTCATCGGGGTGGCAACACCTTAGCAAGGGTCAAGAGGCGATGATAGGGGTGAGCAATCGGGCTAATGTTTAAGGGGACTAATTTGGTTCTCAATTTTGAAAACTGAGAATCAATCTTGACTTGTTTGATTCCTAGTTTTATTCTTTGAATCAATCAGTTCTACTTTGCACTTGGAACTAACAAAGGGTATCGGTTATCCATAATCCTAAGTAAGTTTTTTCACTTTTTTTTAAATAGAAATTATTTGCTAAAATTGAATATGTTTGGTATATTATGGGTAAATAAAAAGAATTGCATTCATGTTCATATATGAAATGTGCATATTGTATAGCTAGTAAAATTAAACAAAAAAAGGCCCAGACTAATTCATGGTCAACTGGGTGAATTTCCGGTTCCAAATTTTAAGAACCACCCTTGATAGGGTGTGTAGATTCCACCTACCTTTCTTGAATTGATCATCCCTCGACGATCATGCCCTCGCCCCTCCCCCACAAAAAAAAAAAAAAAAAAAACATTGTGATAGAATTTCCATATTGAGAGTGCGCTTATAAATCGAGGAAAAACAAGTGACCAACCTAGAATCAATTACAACTCCACTATAAATTGAAGTATGCACATGCAAAAGTCATTAAAAGAAAAATCATCCTAAATTGATCTCTAAATAAATCCAAGTTTTTACCAACAAAAATAAAATAAAATTCCAAGTTCTCGATCAAGTGGAGATTAACTGAATACCACGACACAATAGGTTCGACAGCATCAAGGTCTGGCCCAATGTGCATGATTCCTATAATGCTCGTAGAGTCATCCATGATCCTGATGAGGTCTAATTAAAGTCAAATGAACTTCCTTTATGAAGCGCAGGATAACACCCACCATTTATTGCAAGAAGACCCCATATAAAATTGTACAAATGCATCTCTCTCTCTCTCTCTCTCTCTCTCTCTCTCATTCGTGGTGATGATTGAGTCGCCTTAGGTCAGTGTGAACTCTTGCCTCAGTGACGCATTTGCTGACTGCATCTCTAATGGAGCTAAAGAGCAAACCCTACTCTATATATATACATGGACCACTAAGGTCAGGTGAGCCAACAGTTAGGTGCTCGTACACCCACCAACATAACATATAGAGTTAGCCCCACGGAGACCGGGTTGCTCGAATAGTAAGCATATCGTCCTCTTCCTCGCTCAAGACTTGAATTCGAATCATCATGCATGTGCATTCCTTCAAGACCTTCCCCAAAAGTACAGGTCTGCGTATTTTTGATGATTAGTTGGTGTGTGTGAGATGAAGAGATTGTTATGGTGAGAGAGGATTCATCGGAAGCCGAAAGAGAGATTTAAGTGCAACCGATACTGACAATCAGAGTGCTCATGCCTTGATTGTGTGGCAAATCACGTATAACTAGTGTCATGCATATGGATAGTGATCCAAGATTATAAGTGATTTTGAGAACGTCATGTGAATGGTGAATGTTCTTTAAAGATGTAAAAAGCAGTTAACTTTTCGCCTGTCTTGAAAACATAAAGGTCTATTATATTCCGATGGTGCTAATTAAGAAGGAAAATGTAGAAAAGTGCCCCTTGTTCACTCTCGTCGTGGTGAATTACATGAATGGAGGACCATGACCTTTCTGGTCAACGTCCATGGCTGGGAAACCCAACGTGTTGCCAAATGGGCCTGTGATGTCTTATTGCGTCTGATTATTCATGTACTCTCTTATCCTCATCACAATAATTTGAATTCAACTGTGTTCAAAATTTGTTTCGATTAAAATTAGATCATAAAATAGTTGGATCGTATCGATTTAGGGTCTATTTGGGCATCTCTTGGTAGAATTTCTGTCCTGTTCCACCTTCATTTTCCCAATTTGCTGCTCCAGAACCAGCTTGCTGTTACGCTTGTCAAACAATTTGAATATGGTCTCTGAAGAAAAGAGAAAACGCCCAACAACATATTGAGGCCACGGTCTCTTTGGCTCTTTACACTAACCGTGCAACGCATGTACATGGCCCAATCTCGACAGGGCATAAGGCCCTCGATGAAAATAAGGCACATTATCAATGGCCCTCCAATAGCTTCAAATGTAGAATCCGTGGCTGTTCAACGAAAAACACCATTTGATGAATTACCAAGTATGATGTACAGTCCATTGATGCAATTAACTTCTTCTTTTAGGTGTCATGAATTGACAGTGCCCCCTTGGAATTTCTTCTTCCCGTGAATATTAGTGAACGTCGTCTTGATTCCTTGACACGAGGGGGAAACCTAAGATGCGGTGTGGAGAATTTGCAATGACGTAGAATACGTTAGGATGGTAATGAAGTGGGCTGGAGCGAGATTAATGTTCCGCATCATCCGCTTCCCCGTTCCCACCCTTTGAACCACGTGCTTGTCCGTACAAGAAATAGCCCACTAATCGCAACCCCTTCATCTGCCTTTCAGCCTCTCTCCATCTCTCTCCCTTACGCACAACCACACCCGGCCCCGCCGCCATCGGCTCCGCACCTCCGGCCACCATATGTTGAGAACGACCTCTGATTGAGCCATCACTATGTTGATCCCTCAGCTCTTGCACCGGAGAAGCAAGTGAATCCATTGAGCTTGTCGTTCTTGAAGGAGCTCACCATGGAGGTTGAGAGAATAAAGGGAAATTGTCAATAACATGTGGTGGCGCCGGTCTGGAGATGCCACAACGATATACAAATTGGCGGGAGGAAGGGAGAGAGAGAGAGAGAGATGGAAGGGGGTTGATGATGGGGAAATTGTTCGGATGTGTTGAGAGAATAAATGAAGATGATAGGAGTCGCAATCTAAAGAGCAAGACAGGCAGATGGGAACATGAAGTGATGGCGGATCTTCATCCTTCAGTTTTGCATTTACCGCTAGTATGTTCAGACACTAGTGCCTGTTATGCTAGATCGACAAATTGTGAGAGACAGAAATATAGTTTGAAACAAGGAGCAATGTGTCCTCGCTACCATGTCCTGTCAAGGGAACTAATGGAACTAACTAGATCAGTACTAACATTAGATGACGAGTGGTGGCCTTCAAATTAAAGTGGAGAAATAGAAGTTTCCATTGATTCTATTCAAGCTAGATGCATGTCAAGGGTCCCTCTTAAATCTTCAAAATGAGAAAAACAAATTTGTCCTATGCCATTGTCAACTCCAGCAACTTGCATTGATATGGCCATGCCTGGAAAGCCAAAAGAAAAGGAGTGGAGATCTTGTGGCTCTAGCAGCTTGTCCTTGAGAATATTTATGTGCATCTCTTGTCCCAAATCCATCCACTTGCTCTTTTAAACCTTAAACAATTTCCCCCACCCCAGTTCCATCTCACGAACATAAAAAAATATCCCTCAAAAACCAAACTCCACCAACTAACAAGAGCAGATCCAGCACTAGCAGCTAGTCCACTATTCCAGCATTCACTGAGACTCTCTCTCTCTCTCTCTCTTTCAGTGATGGGAATGGCCACAAGCAGATTAGCTAGGCGCATCATCATCCACGTCACCCTTCAAGTCCTCTTTTGCCAACTTGCTGATACCTCCTGTCCATAAAATCTTCTCCACCCCAAGAACCATCTTTCACTGGGTTTCATCTCTTTTACCTACCATGTGGCCCAAATCGGTAGCCAGCAAGATCCATGGAAAGAGGTTCAGAACCAGCAACAACAACTCCGTTGCCGACTTGCCATGCATCGACACGGAGACAGAATTGGTGCCCCGAGTTCCAAGTTTAGAGCAGTTATCGTCTTGTTATTATAGGAAAAGCCTCTTAGATCATCACGAGGAAACGGATAAGTACAAGTAAGAGTCGCTTCACTTCTATTCTATACCATAAATACAAGTATCGAGCGTTAAGCTTTTCTCATCTCTGTATCAATCTTGATCTCTTCCAGGATTTTCGTTAGCACTTGGAATGTTGGTGGTGTTGCACCAGGGGATGACTTGTCGATAGAAGATTGGCTCGACGTACGCAACAATCCATGCGATATTTACGTTCTAGGGTAAGTTTCCAGTCTCCGCTGTGAGCTCATATACCAAATCGATTGCATTTACAACTATGGTCCAAACCCTGCAAGACCGCACTAAAGAAACGACACGAACCATCAGTGTTCGATAACGGTGTAAGTTTGCATTAAGTTTTGACTCCTTATCACCGGTCGAATGAGTCAACCTTGCGAATAATCTTGTTCCGGCCATATTCGGCCGCTCTTCATTAATATAGATCACACTGGGAGTTCAAAACATTTTGAACATAGATGGATGTGATGTCTTCTTTCGATCTATCCAGGTTTCAAGAAGCAGTTCCTCTGAAAGCTTCCGCCATTCTGGGGTCGGAAAACTGGACAATCCAAACGAAATGGAACGCCGCGATCGGGAAATCCTTGAACCGAACGGGACACGAGCGAGACAAGTTCCTTTGCATGGCGAGCAAGCAGATGGTCGGAATATTGGTCACGGTTTGGGTTCGCAGCGAGTTGCTCCCGCACGTAAGCCATCCAAGTGCTGCATGCGTAGGCTGTGGCATTATGGGCTGCCTCGGCAATAAGGTGGTCTCTCCTTAATTTGCCTCCACATGATATTCTTTATGGAAGTTTTCTTTTCTTAAAGAAATATTTTTTTATATTATCTTGTTATACGTTTTTATAAAAATATATACGGTTGGTCAGCAGTCCCCAATTCTGCCTTTCAAGGAAAAGTAAGGCCATAAATAAATATTAACATGTTCCTCATGCTTATAGAAAAAAAAAAAAAAATGTACCTAAGTATTATCCACCCCGTACATGCAATTACTTCGGGAGATAATTTTCAAGGGCCATATTTTCCTTCATCTATGAACCTGATTAATGAGTTAAAAGTTATGAACGATGCCAAAGAAATTATTTTTTTATATTATCTTGCTATACGTTTTTATAAAAATATATACGGTTGGTCAGCAGTCCCCAATTCTGCCTTTCAAGGAAAACTAAGGCCATAAATAAATGTTAACATGTTCCTCATGCTTATAGAAAAAAAAAAAATGTACCTAAGTATTATCCACCCCGTACATGCAATTACTTCGGGAGATAATTTTCAAGGGCCATATTTTCCTTCATCTATGAACCTGATTAATGAGTTAAAAGTTATGAACGATGCCAAAGAAATTATTTGATAATGAGAAAGCCGGTTGAATCTAGCATTATCATGAAATAAATGGTAATCTTTTTCTAATTAATCTCTCCATGCTCTCTCCCTTTCTAAAAACATGATTTTGCAGGGTTCGGTGGCGGTTCGATTCGAATTGCACGAAACGAGCTTCTGCTTTGTGTGCACTCATCTTGCTTCCGGCAATCGACAAGGAGATCGTGAGTTAAGAAACTCCAACGCGGCTGACATATTGTCAAGGACAAGCTTCCCGGAGGGCCCTTCAATGAATTCGCCTAGAAAGATCCTTGATCACGAGTGAGTACCTTGTTACTCATTCGAACTAATCCTAATTAACATCATTAACATAAAATACTACAAAGTTTTGCATCAAACCGAAATTTTTTTTTTTTGGTATTTTCTCTAGGAGCCATGCATACAATCCGTAAACAAGCAGTAAAACTTATAATCTAGTATTATTTGTGCAACCTGTGGTTGTTTAAGCAAGCTGTTGGGTTGCAAAATCTTAAGGAGCAAAAGATCAAATAACCACGTTGACGCTAAATCTTATTTTTGACCCATGACATTAAAGTTTTCACGATGCGTCCTCTGATCAAGTCGTGTTCATCGCAGTTGGGTAATCCTGCTAGGAGACTTGAATTACCGGATTTCCCTTCCGGAAGCAACGACACGGTCCCTCATCGAGCGAAATAAATGGAATAAGCTGCTAGAACACGATCAGGTAGTGAAAAAGGAAACACCAACCGATTTTCACTTCTTCATCAAGATCTTTTTTCTACAGTAATAGCCTGAAATCTGACTCGTAATTTTACATATGGGAATTGAAGTTAAAGGCGGAGCTCAGGAATGGTCGAGTACTCCAAGGTTGGCAGGAGGGGAGAATCGATTTCGTTCCTACCTATAAATATTGCCCTAATTCGGACGTCTACTACGGAAGTGGCCATGAGAATATCAAAGGAGGAAGAGGACGAGCTCCTGCATGGTATATTATCAATTCATATCGACTGATTTTTGAATTTGGAAATGTCCTCACTTCAACACCGTTTTTCTTCGAGTCATTTATAACGCGGTCACGTCGTCGTTGATGATGTATATATTCTGTATAGGTGCGATAGGATAATATGGTGCGGGGAAGGGCTGAAGCAGCACCTGTACACGAGAGGCGAGTTGAAGTTGTCCGACCATCGGCCAGTGAAGGCGATCTTCACCGCGCAGGTCGGTGTCTTGCCGAAGCTCGAGGCCTTCAAGGCTTCTAGCGGATTAAGAAACGTGTCGGTAGATGAGATTTCGCATTCTGTGGCACGTCGAGCTTTCAAACTTTTCAGCGTTGATTGATTTCGTGCGCTGACGCTTTGTACAGTGAATTGCCCAAATCAAGTCCAAGTCGACTTTTCCATTTCAATAAAAATTGATTTTTTTTTTTAAATGCATTTGGCTCCAACTAACAATAGTGTAAGATGTGGTTGCCAATTAATCGGAAAATACCTTCTAAACTCACAAAAAGAAAAGCTAATTTAAAAAAAAAAAACAATAAGAATGATTTACATTAAAATTTCCATATTAATTAATGCAACTGGCTTCTATGGATTATCGAGTATGACCGACTTGTTTTATTGTCTACTTGCAAATTTTACCACATGATTAGAATAACAATTTGATAGATCGGTTTTGATAAATTTTGTTTCCTTTGGTAGAAGATAGATTTTAATAAACTCGGCACTGGTCAATTGCATACATGGGTACAGTCTTAGGTACCAACTGAAATGACTTGCAAGAGTATAAAAATGGGTTGGATCCGTTCAAGACCCAACTTTGAAACCCATAGCCTTTACCCTAGTTACCGGTAGAGGTGTTAAATGGGTGGGTCGGGTCGGGTTTGTGTTGGATTATAAATGGATTGACTCAAATTGATTCTATTAATTCATTTATGATCCATTTAAGCCTAATGTAAATTTTTTCGACCCATACTCGACCCATACCCGACCCGACCCATTTAATAAAATATTTTCACATTTAATCAAATTTAGGAAAACTTATTCTTATGTTTTTTTTTTTTTTAAAGATTATATTACTAAAAAACTTCTAAGCAATACAAATCCAATCAATAAATTTTCAATTTTTTATAATTTTTCAAAAAAAATTATTTTTTCTTTTTCTTTCTTTTCCTTTTTTTCTTCTGCATCCAGAGAGGTTCGCCGACCAACCTATTTAAAACCCATTAAATCGCTAAGCATCCACCAACCAAAAAATAAAAATAAAATGCTAAGCAACCCATTTATGACCCATGCTCATCAATTCTAGTCTTCAAAACCTTTCGCCTCTTTAGTAAGGTTGGCGCAGGATTTGTCACTTTATTATTTACATCCTTGGAGGAACCATGAAAAAGTGTATAGAGTTTGTACACTGCTTGCACAAATTCTCGGTGATTGCATCTTGGCTAAAAAGCTCCTCTGCCTGCACAAATTCAGCATTCCAAAGTGCAGCTGGATCCTTCGGAATGCAAGTTTGCACACTATAGACTTGAACTGAGCATTCACCGTCAAATTCTTCCTTGGCTTCTGCATATGCATCAAGCAAAGTAAATATCCCTTATGGACTAAATAAAAATAATAATTAATCAAGCCATGAAATTTCTAGGAATATACATTTAATGATGATCGAATTTAAGGCTAAAGTAGAATGCTCATAAAGAAAATGAGGGAGACAAGTACCTCCTAATATTGCTACAAGAGGCCTTGATATAAAGAATATGGAACCCTGCAATGATTGAGAAAAGGAAAAGCATCAACTTTGATTATAAGTTGTAGCACCACAAAGTATACCAAGAATACATCATTATGAAGACAAGTGTATTAAATCATATGAGCAAATGAAAAGAATGAGATGAAAAAAAGTACCTAATGCAAATAGTCTTGAAAGTCAATGATGAGAGACTCTTCATCCAAATCTTCCTTAGGCGGAACTCCAAATAACTAATTTCTAGTGCACAGCTCAGCCTCTACGCTTTCAGGGGAAGGGAACTACGATATTTATTTAAAATGCGTCCTCCAATGCTGAAGGCTGATTCTGAGGCAACGGTAGTGATAGGAATGCTCAATATATCACGTGCCATGAGGGATAACTTGGGATACCGATGAGAGACGGGCGAATGCATCCCCTCTTGGTCAGTAGCCGTTGAACTCATATGAATTGTCACCGTAACAAGCCCATTAATTGCACTGAATCATGTTAGTATTGCTTTCAATTTTTCCAAAACGAAAACACGACTCAGTATTGGCACGACCGACACAATAGCCAATACATGGAACCGATTATTGGACGCACTACACGCTCAAAGGCTGAATATATGGTGATCCTTTGGATCATGTGGGCTCTGCATAAGACTTTCATGATATCCGACCTATCGTTATCCAGGTGCATGTTACAATTGCTAGTTACATAGGATGGTTTCTCCGCATGCACTAGAAGCACATGGAGCTTGGGTAGGCCGCTGCAATATACTTCGCCACAGGTGTTTGGGCTGAAAGTGCAAGAGATAAAGAGGCTCTCGCACATTCTTAAATGGACGCTTGAGCTTTGTATTTGGGCTCAAAATCATAGGATCCGGGATATCAAAGATTGGGCCCATAGAAATTGGCGTTTGTAAAGTCTAGAATCACATTAAACAAATTAAAAGTTTGAAGATAATATTGTACATTATGTTAAAATTTAGAGACCACATTAAATAAATTAAGGGCATGCATTATAACATTATGTTTTTGTGCTTTTCTATTTTTCTATTCTCGAGATCAAATTTGGAATAGAAGTCCATTGGTAATGCAATTTCATTTTTCTATTTTTGGAATAGAAATGAGAAGCATTTTTTTTTCTTTTTACTTTTCTAATTCTGGAACAAAAAAGAGAAATAAAATCTTATCGCTTGCTCTCGTCACTAGCTGGTTGCTCGTTGCTTGCTCGAGGGGGAGAAATTTACTGTTGTTATAAAACGAATTTCTATTCTAGGAATATAAATTTTGTGTTTTTATTAAACACACATTTTTGCTCAAAAACTTGTATAAGGAATAAAAAAAAAAATTTAATTTCTGGTCAAAAATTGATTTCTAGAATAGAATTATTATCATACGCGTCCTAAAAATTCATGAATGACATTGCATGTTTGCGCTAAAGTTTAAAGGCCACATTGAACAAATTAAAGATTCAAGGATTACATTGTACATTTACGCAAAATTTTGAAACTATTTTATATCATTTTCCTTTTGCAAAAAGAGAACAAATAGCATAAAGTAACTTAAGATAGTAAAAAAGATCCTTTTTTCTCTCCTATTTTCTTCTACAAACGTTTCTTGATGATCTCCCTTCATGTAAAAGTCTTTCTTGTTGCTACAGCTTAATGTGCAAGCTAGTTTTCATGCACGAAATGCATCTTGTAAGTGAAGAAAGTGATGGTAAAGCACTATCGTTTAGCTCGTGGCTCGAAAAGTTTGGGAATAAAGGATGAAGGCATGACTACTACATTGAATACTTTAGTAGAGACTTGGACGAATAACTTGTTGGTAGATGAAGCCAAATCTTTTTATGGGCTTTTTCATCTGTTCTATTAATTTTTCTTTTAGGTTAAAACTGCATCGTCATATCAACGATAGTTAAATGCTAGCCATCTAGACGCTGAAGAAAGAAATAAGAGAAGAAATAAAAAGAGAGAAGAAAAAAGTGAATTTTTTTATTTGTGAGGGTTCTCAATCTCTTTGTACCTTGATCTTGAGAGAAGATTATTGTTGTTTTACTAACTTTCTTCGAAGTCTAGTGGATTTGTAGAGTGTCTCTGCGTAGAAACGTAGCCTAGATTTAGGTAAACTTCAATAACAAATTTTTTGGCATGTTCTTTTGATTATATTCTTTATTATTATATTTTGCCTAGGTGGATTGTTCTTGTGCATTATTTTTTTGGAATCAACATACAATTCCTAATGACCGGTATCCAAGCCTGGGTTGGCTAATCGAGAACATTGAGAGTTTTTCCATAATGTTCAATTGAAAGCAAATGATATGACAAGAAATAAAATTAGAATCGATAAGTTTCATGGGCAGGATTTTAGATGATAAAACTCCACATCGAAGACTATCTTTATCAAGAAGATTTCTACGCACCACTCAAGGGTTGGAAACCCAAGATCATGGAAGTGGATCTGATAACAGTATTCGGAAAGCCATGGCACATCCAAAAAGTCACTGCCGTGCCTAAAAAAAAATGCTATGCCAACATTTAGTCCATGGCTCACTCCATCCCGCTGCTGCCATCACTTGCTCCGTCATCATCAGGGAGTGGGATAGGTCCCGCCAACCGCCGGCCAACCCAGGCATACACAGCTACGGACCTAAGGAGTATGGGACATGCAGGGGGACCCTATATCTACCGTCATGATCAAAATGCACTTGACGAAGACAATTTCAGGGAAGGCTGTGTCCACAAACTCAGTAACGTGCCCCGTGAAATCAACGGGGGCACCATAGCTAATGGTGGTGGAGGCAAGTAGGATCATTATATTTAGGGCCTGTTTGATAACCATCCCATAGTATCGATTCCGATTTTTGTTCTCGCAATCGCCGGGACGAAATCAAGCGTTTGGTAAAATTTTTGTTCCCGGGAACAAATTTGTTCCCAGAATCAATTTGGGACGAGAATCAAGAATAAAAAAAAAGTTGATTTTTGTTCCAGAACAAAATCGAAAATCAAAACTCTTCTTCTTCTCTTTTCTTCTTTTCATCGACCGCAATCTTGCAACCACCGCCGCCGTCGTCCGCCACCGCCGGTCGTCGCCGCCGCCGCCGCCGCCGCCCACCATCGTCCGACGCCGCCGGTCGCCGACATCCGGTCCGACGAGCTCGCCGAGGTTAGGGCAAGGTCCGGCTAGCTCGACGGAGGCAAGCCTAGCCACCGGTGAGGCTCGCCCAACCCCACCGGTGGCCAAGCGGGCCTCGGCCGCCATTGCCGGCAAGGCCGAGCCGACGAGGGCCGGCAACCGGCCTAAAGAAGAATTAGAATAGGAGAAAAAAAAAAAAAATAAAAAAAAAAAAAAAAGAAAAGAAAAAAAGAAAAAAAAAAAAAAAAGGGAAAAATTATAAAAATTATTTAAAATTATTTAAAAATTAAAATAAATTGATTTAGAACAGAATCAATGAACACGGTACCAAACACAATTCTATTTCAGAATCAAAAATTTTGTACAGTTACCAAACTCGTTCTTTTACTCGAATCGCTTCCCTGAACAGAATAAAAATAATTATTTCTAATCGAATTTGTTCCCCGGAACGGAATCGTTACCAAACGCGCCCTAGTGATCTGAAAATTGTTAGTCAACAACAAATGAATATAAACTCAACAAGTAGAATGTCTATTGGTCTATACTATGTAAATCTATCACTACACATGCGAGGAAAACTCCAAGTATAAAATACATAAAATCAAATTTGAAATCAACTTGTTTGAGAACCATCTTAAAAGCCAAAATAGTATGTTGGTATGAAAAGGAAACATTCTGAGACAGGTAAACCAGCAATGCAAATGAAACATAAAAATACAAATGATCATGTTTGATTCAATAACTCAAGCTGTACCATCCTCTAGGGAACCTAGTTACTTGATGGGCATCTTGCACCCACCATGGTATCGCAGGACATCTGGGAATCTTGTTACCTCCCAAGCATCTGGGGAAACCAGTTATCCCCCAAGGCATCCCAACTCTGAGACATCGTTGTTATGGGGACCAATGGAACAATCATACTCACAATTCCACAGCCTCAGTGTGTAAAGTACAGTAATTCAATTATACAATTTAAATTGCATTACTAATTCAACGGAAATAACTCAAGTTCCAAACCAACCAATATTTGTCCACTCATAAATCATATAAATTGCATGAAAATAGTTAGTTGGCAAATCAAACATGCTGGACTTCTTTCACGAAAATGAGTTTTAAAAGACAACTCACAAAATGGAAATTTCATCCAAAAATCCCAAAAATTGTTGCATAAAGACAATTTTCACGCATTCGGAAATCATTGACATTCTCTAAGTAAATCAGTCTTAAAAATTACGAAAATTTAACACAATATAGATGAGACCCAGAGAAACATTTCTTGTGAGGAACTCAAAACCAAATTCGGCTTGCATGACTCCCAATAATTCGAACAAACTGGGCTAAAAACTGAGTTCAAACGGACATAAAAATGGACGTATCAGGTTCAATGGACTCTAAAAATCGTGGAAATGTTATATGTTATAATTTTAGATGTGACCTACAACTTTCATGGAGAACACTAATCCGAATTCCTTGTCAAAAATTCTATAAAAATTCATAACCATATAAAGGTCCGGAACTGTCTTGAAGAACTGACATGGAACCCGTGTGATTATCAAAGCAGAATATAAGTCATATGATGTTCGAAAAACCTAGAATTGAAGTATATTATAGAAGAAAGTATGAGATACAACTTTCATCAAGAAAGCCCTAAGAAATTCGCATCACATAAGTCTATATAATGTTAGGAAAACAGTGGGTCTAACCTTAACTCGAATCAAACTTCTATAACACCCATGGGTTTCACCCAAAATTTGGTGCCATTCAACCCCAAGCATGCTCAAATCTCATCATTTAGCACCTCAACCACACATTCAAGAATCAAATGAATCATAAACTTAGGGATTCTAGTCATGCATGTCTTCCATTAATCATTGATTAACATGAGCATGCATGGAAATCAAAGGAAGTCATGGAAATTTGAAGAAAATAAGGGTGCGTTTGGTAACGTTTCGTTCAAAATTAACAGAAATAGAAAAACTATTTTTGTTTCGGAGAACAATTTTTGAACAGAATAACGCATTTGATAAACTTGTTCCTAGAATAAAAAAAAAAAAGAACATAAATACGTTTGGTAATTTTGTGTTCTTTTTTTGTTTCTTTTAATTTTTTAATTTTTTAATTTTAATTTTCCTTTTTTTCTTTATTTTTTTCTTCCTTTTGGCCGATCTCCGGCCTCGGCCATGGTCGGCGACCTAGGCGAGCCCGAGCTCGCCCGGGCCAAGGCGAGGCCGAGCCTCACTAGGGGTCGGCGACGCTCGGCCTCATCGGGGGCCGGTAACGCTCCGGCGAGGTCGCCGGCCCTCAACGACCGGTCGCCAGTCATGGCCAAGGCCAACAACCGGCCAAAGAAAAAAAGAAGAAAAAAAGAAAGAAAAGAAAAAAATGAGGAAAGAGAAAATTTGTTTCTTAGAAGTGTTAAACAAGAAAACAAGTTTTTTTTGTTTATTGTTTTTGTTTGTTTTTTTGTTCCCCTGGAACAAAAAATAGATTTTGAACAAAAACGCAAACAAACGCGTTTTACTCGTTCTTTTTTTGTTTCCTAGAGCAAAAAAACAGGAATTATGTTCATAAACAGAAATAAAGAACACAAACAAACAGGGCCTAAGCTTCGTCGAGCAATAACGGATCTACTCAACATAGATTAGTAGACATCCACTTGCCTTTAAGTTTTCAAAAGTGATTCGCCTAACTTTGGAGGAGTTGTGTGAGGCTTGGGGTGCGTTTGTTTGTGTTTCTGTTTCTTTTTTTGTTCCGGGAACGAAATAGAAAAAAACTATTTCTCGTTCCTGGGAACAGTTTTTTGAACAAAAAGGCGCATTTGGTAAACTTGTTCTGAAATAAAAAAAGAACAGAAACATGTTTGGTAAATTTATGTTTTTTTTTTTTTGTTTCTTTTAATTTTTTAATAATTTTTTTTTTTTTTTCATTTTTCTTTCTTTTTCTTTTTTTTTTTTCTTGCTTTGGCCGGTCGCCGGCCTCGGCCATGGCCGGCGATCGGCCGACGAGGGCCGGCGGCCTTGCCTAGCCACGGCGAGGCTCGCCGGCCCCCAGCGAGGCTCGGCCTCGCCTTGGCTGGGCGAGCTCGGGCTCGCCCACCCGGCCGCGAGGCTCGTGAGGCTCGCGAGCTCGGGCTCGCCGGGGCCGGCGAGCCTTGCCGTGGCCGGGCGAGGCCGCCGGCCCTCGTCGGCCGGTCGCCGGCCATGGCCGAGGCCGGCGACCGGCCAAAGCAAGAAGAAGAAGAAAAGAAGAAGAAGAAGAAAAGAAGAAAAAAAGAAAAGAAAAGAGAGAGAAGTGTTCTTTTGTTTTTGTTCCAAACAAGAAACAACTTTTTTTTTTTGTTTTTCTTTCTTTTTTTTGTTCCCTGAACAAAAGAACAGATTTGGAACAAAAACGCATACAAACGCGTTTTTTGTTCTTTTTTGTTCCCTAACAAAAAACAGAAAAACTGTTTATGAACAAAAAAAGAACATAAACAAACACACCCTTGGTTGTTGGCTGGTCTTCCGGCGATCCGAGACGAGCCGAGGAAGTTGAGCAGCGGCAAGGATGAGACTATGCGAAACAATGGAATGGCGCGAGGTGTTAGCCAAGTAAGGGATCCGTCGCCAGCAAAGTTGGATGGGCGTGGAAGCCACGGGTGTCGTACGAAGAAGAAATGGTGTCGAGTCACAAAAACATTGGCACTTTTTGCGTTCTAGTTTCGTATGTGATCAAACATCGAAACCCCCTCAATATACTTGTGACTTAGCTCGAAAATTCAAACTTGATTGCCTAAAGCATTGGCCAACCTCGGTTGCCAAATTTGTCCATGCACGACACACCTTTAATTATGCATCAATAGTGGAAAGTTTGAGGTATATCATGGTGAGCACAAAACTAGACATTGCATAGGCAATGAGAGTTGTGAGTCGATATATGCAGAACCCAAGTAGAGAGTATTAGAATGCAATAAAATGGATATTGAGATATCTAGTAGGTACATCAAATTATTCTTTTGTTATGGTGGTACATCTTTAAAGTTGTAAGGTTATGTGAATGCAGATCACTTAGGTAATCAAGATAGTGGTAAGAGTATTATTGGATATATCTTTACAATTGTAGGTATAGTAATAAGTTGGATATCTTAACTACATAAAGTAGTGGTTTTATCAACTATGAAAGCGGAATATGTGGAGATCACGGAAGCCTCCAGGTAAATTATGTGGTTATAAGATTACATGGAGATGCTACATTGAAAGTAGCTAAAGAGCACACTATAGAGTGATAGTCAAAATGCAATGCACTTAGCAAAGAATGTAGCTTATCACTCAAGGACTAGACACATCAAGAAGTGTTATCATTTCATTGAGTTAGCATTGAAAGATAATGAGTTAAAGTTATAGAAGATTGATAGCTTGAAAAATCCAATTAACATGTATACAAGGTAATAGATAGAAAAAAAATATTTTCTGTACAACTACCATTAATATTACTCCATGATGATTGATGAACAGTATCGCAGATACACAAATTTTTTAGTTACTAGCTTTGAAGAAGATGGATGTGAAGTTGTTTGGAACACTAGGTGTATTTGTCTTCAAGTGGGAAATTGTTGGTAGAAGAGGCCAAATCTTTTATATCAGGAATAGGTCTTTTCTATTAATTTTGCTTTTTGGGTTAAAACCTACTCTTTTATATCGGTAATAGTTATAAACTGAAAATAAAAAAAGAAAATAAAGAGGAAAGAAAAGGAGAAAAAAAAAAAAGTGAATTTTCTTTTTGTGAAAGTTTTCAATCTTTTTGTACTCCAATCATGAGAGAAGATTATCGTCGTATTCTAACTTTCTTTAAAATCTAATGAATTCGTAGAGTGCCTCTACACGAAACGTAACCCAAGTTTGGGTGAATTTTGATAGTAAATTTTCTAGTGTGTTCTTCTAATTATGTTCTTTATTATTATATTTTGACTGAGCGGATTGTTTTCATGTGTTATTTTTGTAGAATCAACGTGTGATTCCTAACATAACTCATGTCATAACGAGGGAAAAAAAAACGCCAATGATTTAAACGTTGATCGACAGATTGGTATTCTTTCTCGAAATGATCACATGTCTTATTAACGGATGCGTTTTCTTTGTCCATGTATGAATGCTGTATTTTTTATAAACGATATTCCCATTTACATGCACGGAACGTCGTGCACGTTAAAAGATCTTCTTTACCAGCTTAGGGAGAGAAAACCAATGTCTAGCGATTGACAAATTCATTCTTCTCCATATAAGGGCAATAACCCAAGCGGGTCTCTGGATTAACAAAATTTATTTATTTTCTCCATGTAATTAGTGAGGATGATAACCAAAGTCGGCCCACACACACAGTAATCATTAATCGCCCCCATTCCCAAAATGACCCCACGTTTCTCATGAATACCTTCGAATCTCGTTCCCACGGTCTATATCGGAAAGATGATCGAACCATCTTTCGTACTTTATACAAACCCAATTTCTTTTCATCGTTGTTGCGTTTCGCTTTACCAAAGGCGTATGAAAGGAGTTGCTTGCCTTTAAGTTTACGTGTAACAGAAGAAACTCATTCCATTCCCACATTCTTTCTTCTTCTTCTTCTTCTTCCTCCACATTTCACTCGAAAGAGAACACACGCCATGGCTGTCGTGTGGAACAAGCCCTTGGTTCTTGGGTTCGTCCTAGGGTTTTGTCTGGTCTTTTCTCTGGGTGAACTCGAGCGGTTCGTAGAGTCGCCGAAAGCGGATGGGTCTCTCGCGTTCTTGGTCGTCGGAGACTGGGGAAGAAGAGGCAACTACAACCAAACTGAAGTTGCTCGCCAGGTCACGCTTCTGTCTTTCTCTCTCTCTTCCTCTTTTTTTCTGACTTTCTCTATGCTAGCCGTGTCATCTAGCCTTTTCTTTGAACAAGATCATAACCAGCGTCCGCGTCCACATAAAACGCCTGATTAATTTTTTTTTGTCCTTTTATACCAAACGCCATTGTTAATCACGAGAAAGACTGACTCCGAGCGGGATCGTCACAAGAAAGTGCTTTCTACCTACCGCCACAAGAAGAAGAGGAACGTCTTAAGTTCGGACCTCCGTGTCGCTAAAATTTGTTTATTGTTATTTTTTTTTCCGCCACAAGAAGAAGAGGAACGTCTTGAGTTCGGACCTCCGTGTCGCTAAAATTTATTTATTATTATTTCTTTTTTCGGTCGGTCGCTAAAACTTGTTTGGAAACTATAGAATAGCGTGCTTTTGTTATTAAATGATTTTCCTTGATTATTATCAAGTGTTTGACGATTAACGTGAATAAGATGATAATGTTAGGAAAACAGACAACACGTTGTCAGTCATTGTCAACTTGATTAAGACCTTAGTGGGGATTCGCTAATATGGCCATATTCCACAGCGTCTGAACAGTTCCCATCCAATGATTGTTGAACATGTGGCACGTTATGTAGTAGAATCATATTCTCGAGAGGGCATCATTCCCTTGGATATTCGATGTGCTCTCCGCTTCACGGGGACAAAGGAAAACCATTTTTCAACGCGGGTTCAGGACAAAAAGAAGATATTTTGACTAAATAGAAACGAAGATATAATTGACTAAGTATAAAAGATAATTGATGTTCATATTGGTAATTTTCGACTAAAATTAATATAATTGACTTAATTAACAATACACCAAAAGATTTAAGATTTAATTGGTAATATTAAAATATTTAGAATATTAGTTAAAATATATTCTATTTTAATTTGAATTGATTTTTTAAATAATTTTTCCCGCACCATATGTTTATCTTTTCGTTTGATTTAGCCACCAAACCTTTTTCCTCAGATAATGTCCAACCTGCTCCGCATGGACATTAAAAAGTCATAATGCTTTTCGGGCCGTACATTCTTTGAACCGTAATGAGCTTATCAATATCGCATATTTTGCCTATATTATATATATAGATGGGAATAGTTGGAGAGAAGCTAGACATCAACTTCGTGGTCTCGACGGGCGACAACTTCTACGAAGATGGCCTCACGGGCGTGGACGATCCGGCTTTCAAAGAGTCCTTCGTCAACATCTATACACATCCCGGACTGAAGAAGCAGTGGTACAACGGTAAATATTCCCCCAAAACCCTACAAAATAAATGGGCGAAATCACAACGTAGCTGTGAAATATTGAAAAATAGTATATGACAAGGGGTCTTCTCTTTTTTGACGATTTCTATTGCGGTCGTTTCTCCAGTCTTGGGGAATCATGACTACAGGGGAAACGTGGAGGCACAGCTGAGCCCGATCCTTAAGAAAGTGGACAGCAGATGGCTTTGCTTGCGATCCTTCGTCGTCAATGCCGGTAAAGCAACATGATAGAACCCACCCTTTTATGCCCCTAAACTTTAGGACAAAGTCAAGTAAAAGAATTTCGTGACCAAATAGATGTGCTTATAGAATCTAATGTGTTTCTTGTTCATCGTGTTTCGGTTTTTTCGACAGAGATTGTGGAGCTGTTCTTCGTGGACACGACTCCTTTTGTGGACGAGTACTTCACGGAGACAAAAGCCTATGACTGGAGTGGTGTGCTGCCCAGAAAGCCTTACCTCTCCAATCTCCTCAAGGTACTAACCCTAGTCTCGTGCGCTCATGAAGTATTCTCGATAAACATGCATTGGACATTATAAGTATGTAAGTTCTCTTTTGAAAACGCCATGGACCGAAACGCAGAACGTTTCCGGCAAAACCCTAGTCCGTGTACTTGTTTGCAACCCTCTCTCGTGGCCTTTGACGTGGTCATAATACAAAAGACCAAGAACTCACTAAGATTGACAATTAAGCAATTCTTGATTGCTGCGAATCAGACTGAGCATCTTAATTTGCATCTTGCTTGTGGAACGAAGAACTAATCTCTCAGACTGCTGTGCCAGGACGTGGATTTGGCTCTAAAAGAATCGAAAGCGAAATGGAAGATCGTCATAGGTCACCACCCCATCAAAAGTGCTGGAGAACACGGCAGCACAGTTGAGCTAATCGCTCAGCTTCTTCCTATCATTCAGGTCCCTTCAACTAGATATATCTTTCAACCGAAAAGAAAATCTGGATATGTTAATTGTATATATCGGTTGATCAGCCAATTTAATCACACCTTTTTCATTTGCATTTTATGTGTCATTCAGGCAAACAGCGTTGATCTCTTCATAAACGGCCATGACCACTGCTTGCAACGCATCAGCACTTCCGATAGGTAGTTGTCTTTTATGAGAGTGCGTGATGAGGGACCGTGACTAATCATCACTGTTGATCTCTCGATATCATAGAAAGAATACTGTCATTATCCTTTTTAATACTGTCTTTCTTTTCAAGTGCAGTCCTATTCAGTTCTTGACTAGTGGAGGTGGATCCAAGGCGTGGAGGGGTTACGTGAGCTGGCCAGATCCAGAAGAGCTCAAGTTCTACTACGATGGTCAAGGATTCATGACTCTGCAAATCACAGAGGCCCATATCGACGTCGTTTTCTACGACATTGAAGGCCATGTTCGTCACCAATGGAGCGTTTGATCGCCCATCTGTCACCATCATATGAGCAACCGACACTTGAAAAGTTATGATTGATTATGTAATGCCAAATTTCTACTAAGAGACTAATGTAAGAGTTTGTCATGTTGTATAAGTAGGTACATACGTATGCCTAGCCTAATGCAAGAATTATATCAATGAGACTATTACGTTTGGAGTTATATATATATATTATTGTCATCTGGTGGCATTTCATTGCTACGAATTTGATCTTAGGGCATATCAAGAATGAATATTAATGTTAATCAAGACTAGGACTGAAACTTCAATATGTCCTTTCAAGAATGAGAGGGACGGGGTATTGGGTCTACAGATATAGTTTTCAAGACACGAATTCAGCCACGATTAGATGCAAGTGGGGGGATTCATATGGCTGATGCCTTGTTTAATTGTCTAAAAGTACAATTAATTATCGTCACTTAGTGCAAAAGTTTTGACACGAATTTATTTTGTTATTATCATTAAATATCCCAGTAATTAATGATTGATGTAACATAATTAACGTGTCACTAACGTACGAGCATAGTCATTAAGAATGATAATTCATTTTTCAGCATTTTTGTCTTATAAAAGCTGTCACTCGACCAAGTAGAAAACCTTTCGACAAACGCTCCACTAAGGAGCTCATCTTTTGTCTTCGTTTTTCCTTATGTATTTCATCTTCAAACACTTTCCTTTTCATGTGATGTAATTCAATTTTCGGTAAATTTATGATAAATATTACTTATAAACTGCATAAAATCCATCTCGATATTCTTTAATGTTTGTCCTCGCAATCAAAAAAATTTTTGTCACAACTCAATGTCACAATCACATTAAAGATGATTATCGCTCCATCCAAGCCTATTTCGATCACTTTGTGCTTGATTGTGAAATTGCAAAGCAATTCCAATCCCTCTTCATCATATGAAATTCTGAAAGATAATTATCCAAAGAGTTTTATACTTATTATATAGCAATCAAGTCAATCATAAAATTTTTAACAATTTGTCAATATAGTTATTCATGCTAAACTTGGCTAAAAATTGTTGAAGTGGACTTGACTATTCTACATAATATGGTTGGCTCTAATATTGATAATTTTTGTAAATTTTTATTAATTTTTTTCTTTTTTTCTTATTCTTTATCTTTTTTTCCTATTACTGCAAGGGCTGGTGAAGGCTTGCAGGCCTTTGCCCAATGGTCGACAAGGGTCGCCGGGGCCTCAGCAGTGGCAAGCGAGACCACTAGCCTTATTAGTGAAATAAAGAAAAGAAAAGAAATTAAATCACATTACATTACATTACATTAAATAAAAAAAAATTGAAAATTTTAAAAACTGCAAAACTTGTCCATGCCAACAACACTCATGGAACGTAGGATGATCAACATCCATTTTATCAATTACTAGCTAAAATTAATCGGAGGGACTAATTGATAAATTATGAAAAAAGTCTAGGACTAGATTGACATAATAAAAAATTTATAACTAAATTGACCGCCTTGTAATAGATTTACCACTTTTTGGGCAATTTTCCAGAAATTTCGATTGCATAGGTGCACACGTATTTTCGTCAATATCTTTTGGCACATCCACAAATCGATTTTGCCCAACACGATGCATGTGTTTTATTCAGTTATTATCCCTCGAAAATGACCAAAATAAGGAAAATGCCATATTTTCGATTACATCGATTTGCATACGTTGTGTTAATTGGCAGAAGTATAATTCAGAAGTCAAAATTAAGGAAAAATTCAAGAAAATTCCATTCCAGCCCCTATACAGGTCGTCAAACTCGAAGTATCCCTGGTCCTCGTTATTATCCCGAATCACTTCTTGAACTTGAGAAATGTGCTTTACGTTGATCGCTTGGTGGACAAAGTGGCTGCTTATGAAAGATTTATTGTGAAATATAAACGCCCAATAATGACCAAACTTCAGCTTCATTATCACTTTCTGCAAACAGTAACCTTTTCCAATTTAATTTTCCTTTCCGATGCCTGGAAACAAAATCCCTAAAATGGGCAAAGTCATCGTACGCAAATCCAGGCAAGCAATTTGACCAAAAACCAGAAAAATCCAGGCAAACAATATTGATATTTATGAAAAGGAAAAACAACACAAGGAATCTCTAAATTTTGCCTAATGTGCACTACTGTCTCTAAGTTCATGATAGTGATAACAATAAGCATACGCGATGATCAATAGTGATCATTTATCATTGCGAATCTCTCGATAACAATAGTGAGTACTTTGAAACCCGTAAGCCCTTACCTGGTTACCAGCAACAGGTGTTTGGGCTGAAGGTTCAAAGGATAAAGGCTCTCGCGCATTCTTAAATGAACACTTTCAGCTTTGTGTTTGGGCTCAAAATCTTAGGATCCAAAGCACAAATGCTGCATTCGATAGGCTGGATTCAAGTCCGGATCGGATAAGGTTTTCTCATCTTTAGTGTTTGGGAATAAGTCCGGATCTAAGTCCAAAACCAAGACCGGCGCTGCCTCAGCACCCATAACCACATCTAACGATAGCATTGCTAGCCAACACGCAAGGGCCACCACCATGACAGCAAATCCTCGTCACCTCCGCGCTCGACCACCACCAAGACGTCTACATTTCACCACGCATCGCCATTGACACGATAGCTCTTGGCTGGTCGTCCGTCACCTCTGATTCCACTTGGCAGGCCGACGCCTTTGTTAAAGTTTTTGCTAGAACTTCAGTCACACACTCACATACAATACATTTCTAAATTATTATTCTACTTTTTATACAAATACACTTATGTGACAAATTTGTTCCCGATAGTTAGTCACGTGTTGTCGAGTGGTCAAGCTCTAAGCACAATTCGATCAGAGTCAACTCTAGGGCCACATTGCAACTGATTTCTAAAATTCATGGGTCAAAAATCGACACCTAGAGGAGTAATTTGCAAAAAACCTAAAAATTTAGCAGGCAATATGTAATTAATAGTGCATAGCAACTCAACCATACAAGAAAAAATGAGATTTTTTTTTAAGAAATAGAACTAACCATCATCAAGTTTCGTTTCTTCTTTTTCAATCTTCCATTCATGCGAGGGATATGGAGTGTTGGGCCAAGGTTTCCTATCGATTCTCAGTGGAACACATGGATGACCTGACACTATACTCTTCATTCCTCTCTCTCTCTCTCTCTCTCTTTCTTTTTTTCTTTTGTTTTTTTGTGTGTGGATTTTGTCAGTTGAACAATTGTAATGCGGTTATAGGTCTTAGCTTTCTTCGAGTACTTTTCCAATTTTTTATGCACATTCAGACACTTTGGCAGCGACATATGTGATAATGTGCTTTGTATTTTGCTTGTCGATTCAGATAAGCAATGGACAGTCGACGTAGTATTTCAGCGGATATGCCTATCTATACGGTCGCAGCGCCTCTCTCACCACATCTGCGGACAACTCTCTCAATGGTCGCCGAAGCAACATGGTCGAAAGCACTTTTCTATCGTTCCAGCACGACAATCAAAATAGAAATCGAAACAAAAAAAAAATGGGGAAAAGAAAGGAGAGAGATTCTTTTCTTACCGCCACTAGAGGCGTGGGAAAAGAGAAATTACCAGTAAGCACTCACAATTTTTGACCTTTGGTCTCGATATCTTGAATTAGCTGAAAGATGAGGCCAAGGTTGGTTCCGGATAATTCGTTCATTGCAGACTTTATACCTAAGGAATCTATTTGACTAAAGCATACAAGTTTCTGAGGTTGCCCAAGTTGAATGTTTGTTTTGAAATGATCCTGAAGTATTATTTAATATGCGCGTCTGAACTTCCGTGTTAAATAAACACAGTCGCATGACTTAACAATACGGAATGAGAATAAGATACCGGATGATAAAGAAAAGTACCCAAATTCTGATCACAGAAGCTGTGATGTATGTAGTATGTAAAGGTTTACTCTAAAGACTAGAGACTTAAGTTGTTGTGGGGACAAATTCGTGACCTACCAAACATTATTTTCTTTAGGGTTCTGACAATTTCTATTGACCTAACTTAAATTTTCTCAAAAATAAAAATTCAATCAGGACAGAAGTTTTCCAAAATCACCAACACAGCGAGGCTACAAAAGAAAAGCTGCCCACAACGGACAGGATAATTCAATGGCGACCCTTCAAATATTTTAATACTTAAACAGTCACCCTTTCAATAATAGAAGTGGCCTAACTTCTCCCGCTTAAAGCTTTCCTCAAAGCCGCTTTCGCTTCACAGAGGACCACGGTGCAACATGCCAAGCCAATGGCATGGATTTCGTATCCTCTTATGATCCCTCGCATTAGCACAAGCCTGGATTTGCAGAAAGTTTACAAAGAGCATAAAGCGAGTTAAGATAGGGAAAGATGTCATTTTTTTTTTCCTCTCACCTCTTTTCTTCAACAAATACGTTTCTTGATGATTTCCATTCAAGTCGAAGCCCGTGACCTCATGGCATCTAGTGAGTTCGAGCCTCATCTCATGGCCGGCGAGGTCCGTGACCAGTTAGAGGAAGAGGAAGAAAATAAATAAATTAAAAAATTATTAAAAAATTATGAAAATTTGACCACATCAGAGTCGGACATACCTCCTAAGCCAACCGACATCCATGTCAAGAATATTCAGCCAAAATACTTCGAAGGAATGAATTGACACTGAGTGAAAATGTTTAGAACTAAATTGACATTAATAAAAAATTATGACTAAATCAGTCTCAATATAATAGGTTTAAGATTTTTCTGAATGTCAAGAAATTCAAATTAATAACTCTATATCGTGTGTCTTATTAACATATATCTTTTCTTTGCATTCATATTTCCAACATACGACGTTCCCTCGATGAAAAGTCGTGTATGTTGTCTACTCTCCTAACGCCCAGCGATAAACAAATTCATTTTTTTCCAAGTAACTGGTGAGGGCAATACCCTATGCGGGTACATAGATTAACAAATAAATTTATTTTTCTTCACGCAACTAGTGAGGGCGATAACCTAAGTGGGTCCCACACACGCACAATAATTCATTAATCGCCCCCATTCCCAAAATGACCCCCACGTTTCTCATGGACCGGCCCTTGTCGATTTGTGGGTTATTAGGCTTAAATGCCCATGGATACCCTCGAATCTCGATCCCACGGGCAAATATCGGAAGACATAATCAAACCATCTCCCCCTACTTTGATAATATCCCCCAACCTCTTTGTCCGCTGCTGCATTTCGCTTTCCCAAAGGCGCATAAAAGGAGTTGCTTGCCTTTAAGCTTTTCCTGTAACTCCATTCCATTCTCAGTTTCTCTCTCTTTCTTCTTCCATATTTTACTCAATAGAGAGCACACGCCATGGCTGTCGTGTGGAACGGGCTCTTGGTTCTTGGGTTGGTCCTAGGGTTTTGTCTGGTCTCTTCTCTGGGTGAGCTCGAACGGTTTGCGGAGTCGCCGAAAGGGGATGGGTCTCTCGCGTTCTTGGTCGTCGGAGACTGGGGAAGACGAGGCAACTACAACCAAACAGAAGTTGCTCACCAGGTCACGCTCCTGTCTCTCTCTTCCTCCTCTTTTCTGACTTTTTTCTGTGGCTTTGTCGTGTCATCTAGCCTTCTTCGAACAAGATCATAACCAGCGTCCTCGTAAAACACCTGATTAGTCTTTTTTTTCCTTTATACCAAATGCCATCGTTAATCCCCAGAAGATTAACCCCCAGTGGATCGTCACAAGAAAGTGCTTTCTGCCTACCGACACAAGAAGATAAGGAACATCTTGAGTTGGGACCTCCGTGTTGCTAAAACTTGTTCGAAAATCATAGATTTATGTGGTTTTCGTATTACATGATTTTTTTTTCTTGGTTAACACGAATAAAAATCATATATTAGGAAAACAGACATCATTTATATCTGCCGTGTAAAGTGTCTGAGTCATCATCAACCTGATCAAAAGCTTTGGTTCTCAACTTTATCTTGTCTGTTCTTTCGCCCACGGATCAAGACCTTAGTAGGGATTCGCTAATTTCCACTGGGCAGAGCGATGCTCTGTCCCTCTGAACAATAATCGTCCAATCAGGGTCGAACACGTGGCACGCCTGTGCAGTAGAATCGTGTTCTCGAGAGGGTATTATTCTCTTGTTGATTCCATGTGCTCTTTCCTTCATGTTGGCGTGTGGCAACCTCCCCCACCAATTACTATAGGACAAATCTATTTATGTGAACCCGGTCCAGATAAGCCTATCTGCAAATAACACTCCCTCTTTGAGTTTACTACAAAGGAATACTTTTCACTCAAGTTCGCCTCTGGTCAAAAATAAAAATAAAAAATACCAAGATATAATTAACTATAATAAAACCAGAGTTCAACTTAATTAACTATATTAGGGATGTCTCTTTTAAATGGGTCCAAGACGGGACACTTACAGCATATTATTTATCTTCTTGTATGATCTGGCCACCGACTCTTTTTGCTTTAAATGATGTCTAACCTGCTCCGCGTGGGCATTAAAAAGTCATCATTCTTTTTTGGCAGTATATTCTTTGAATTACAATGAGCTTATCGATATCTTATCCTTTGTTTATATAATATCTATAGATGGGAATAATTGGAGAGAAGCTCGACATCGACTTCGTTGTCTCCACGGGCGACAACTTCTACGAAGATGGGCTCACGGGCGTGGACGATCCGGCTTTCCAAGAGTCCTTCGTCGACATCTACACACATCCCGGCTTGCAGAAGCAGTGGTACAGCGGTAAATATCCCCCCCGAAAACCCTACAAAACAAGCGGGGGAAAAATCATAGCGTAGATATGAAATATCGAAAAAGAAATATGGAAATGGGGTCTTCTCCTTTTTGACGATTTCTTTCGTGTGTTGTTTTTCCAGTCTTGGGAAATCATGACTACAGGGGCGATGTGGAGGCACAGTTGAGCCCAATCCTGAGGAAAATGGACAGCAGATGGCTTTGCTTGCGATCCTTCATCGTCAATGCCGGTAAAGCAAACACGATAGGGACCAACCCCCTTTTTATATGCCCCTAGACTTTTAGGACGATGTCGGATAAAAAGACGTTCGTGATCAAAATAGATGTGCTTATATTAATTTAATACGTTTTTAACTTTACTATTGTGTTTCGGATTTTTCGACAGAGATTGTGGAGCTGTTCTTCGTGGACACGACTCCTTTTGTCGACAAGTACTTCAAGAAGCCGAAGGGAGATGTCTATGACTGGAGTGGCGTGTTGCCCAGAAAACGTTACCTCTCCAATCTGCTCAGGGTAAGAACCCAAGTCTCGTGTGCTCATGAAGCATTCTTGATAAACGTGCGTTTGAACATTATAAGTGTGTGAGTTCTTTTTTGACACTGTCGTGGACCCTAGTCCGTGTCCTTGTTTGGAGCTCTCCCTCTCCCTCATGAGACTGCAAACTCTCTAAGATTCTTGATTACTACGAATCAGACTTCTTAATTTGCATCTCACTTGTGAAACGAAGAACTGATCACTTAGATTGCGGTGATAGGATGTGGATTTGGCTCTGAGAGAGTCGAGAGCGAAATGGAAGATCGTAGTAGGTCACCACACCATCAAAAGCGCTGGACACCACAAGAACACTGATGAGCTCGGCGCTCAGCTTCTTCCTATCATTCAGGTTCTTTCAACTAGATTTATAAAAAATATATGACGCTTAATCAGCCGAGTTAATTGCCTTTCTCATTTATATTTAATATGATCATTCAGGCAAACAACGTTGATCTCTACATAAACGGCCATGACCACTGCTTGGAACGCATTGAGACTTCCGACAGGTATGTGTTTTTGATGAGTGTACATGATGATGAATCGTGACTAATCATCACCGTCTCTCGATGTCTTGGAAAGAATAATGTCATTCCGATGTACCCTTTTAATATTATCTTTCTTTTGCAAGAGCAGTCCTATTCAGTTCTTGACTAGTGGAGGTGGGTCCAAGTCGTGGAGGGGTGACGTGAGCTGGCCAAATCCGGAGGAGCTCAAGTTCTACTACGATGGCCAAGGATTCATGACCGTGCAAGTCACGGAGGCCCAGATCGACGTCGTTTTCTACGACATCGAAGGCCAGGTTCTTCATCAGTGGAGCACTGCCAAGCCTCTTTTCTCCATCATATGAGCAACCCGCCACTCGAAAGTTATGACTATGTAATGTCGAATTTCACTTAAGTGGCTAATGTAAAAGTTTGTCATGTTGTACGAGTAGTTATGTAGTTATGTAGTTATGATGCCTAGCCTACTACAAGAATTTTCATCAATGAGACTATCATGTTTGGAGTTACAAATATATATATCATTGTCATTTTGGGGCATTTCATTGCTACGAATGTGACCTTAGGGCATATCAAGTATATGAGACTTTTAATGAATATATTAAAATTAATCAATACTAAAACCAAGACCGGGTCACTACAATCTGTGTACTTCAATCTGTCCTTTTTCAAGAGTGAGGATGACGGAGTATTGGATAATTTTCAAGACATAAATTCAACCGCCATTATGTACGAGTGGGGGCCGACGCATCTGACTTTTGCCTTGTTTAATTGTCTAAAAATTACAATTAAATGTCGTCACGTCACTTGATGCAAAAGTTTTTTTATGTGAGTTGATTTTGTTTTTACTATTAATTATCCCAGCTAAAAATGATCAACGTAACTTAATTAATGTGTCGATAGTGTACGAACATTCTCATTCAAGAGTTACAATTCATTTTTTCGACATTTTGCTCTTATTTCTTTGCTATTGCAGAGCATCGGTTATCAGACAAACAACAAAATAACATTTGTATTACTATTTTGAATAAAGCAATGTCATAACGTTATATCTATCATGTTATAGGGTCTTATTATTTCCTTAGAGAGAACGGGACCTACAAACTTCAATGATGAATATCTTTTTAGAAAATATCAGGTAGTCGATTCTTGACCATGATTATTCACTCTTAAAAGCGCGGATTGAATCTACATCAAATATCTTTTTCATAAAATCATCCTTGAGCATAAATAAGCAATTTGAAAACAAATTGCAAAGGGTACAATTCTTCGTTAGTCTCCGAATATTCCCCTTGGAAACCAATGGACGAAGCTTCGTCCAACCATTCTCGGATAGGTTATTCGTAAATGCTATGTGCTGTTTCAAATTCATGGACCATAAAAGCTATTTGTGCTCGAGTGGGGACTGCAAAGCGATTTCAATCACTCTCCATCATATGAAGATTTGAGGGATAATCGTCCAAAAAGTCCTAATCTTGTTATTTCGATTATGACAATTCAGTTATAAGTCTTTTGATGATTTGTCATTAGTCATCTCCGCCAAATTTTATCTAAAATTAGTAAATATTCACTGTGAAATAAACACCTACTAATAACCAAATTTCAGCTGATTATCACTTCCTGCAAATAGTAACCTTTTCAGTTTAATATTCCTTCCCAATAGCAGCAAACAAATCCCTAATATCAACAAAGAGATTGTATGCAAATCTTGTCAAACAACGTTGATCTTTACATAAAGGGAAAATAACACAAATGATCATTAAGCTTTAACCCAGTGTGTAATGTCATCTCCGAACTTTTAATTTATTTGATGTAATCTCTGACCTTTTGGTACATATTTAATTTAGTTCATGGACAATATGAAAATGTTTAATCTTGTCCTGAACTTGCATCAAGGGAAGGATAACATCGGGTATTTTAATGTAGTCTAGAGACTACATTGAACATTTATCAAAAGTTTAAGAACCACATTAAATAAATTAAAAGTTTAGGGACAACATTACATATTATGTATTAAAGATCATTTGTACTATTTTCTCTTAGAGAATCGACCATGACTATTACTTAGAACACATAAACACTCCCAATGGCTATTTCTTTTTGCAGATGTCGCCCTAAAGAAAGAATATGATAAGGTGCTAAAAAGATTAATGCTAACAATGATAGTGATAGCAATAAGCATACATGATGATTAATAGTGACTATTTCTCATCGTTGATCTCTCGATACCTAGAAAGATCCAATCTCATTTATATATTCATGTCTCTAGTCTAACCCTACATAGATCACAAAAAGTGTTTAAGATACATATAAGCCTGATTCAGGACCTAGGAATATTTATTTGGTCGAGAGAAAATAATGTTTTTAATGTATCCTTGTGATATTTTTTTGTCTAGTGCAGTTCCAGTTCAGTTCTTGACTAGTGGAGGTGGATCCAAAGTCAAAGAGAGAGAATAGGACAGTACGACAAAGAAAATTAACAGAGATCGTATTCCACATCGTTTTCTATGACATCGAGGGCAAGGCTCTTCACCAATGGAGCACTGCCTAGCCTCTTTTCTCCATCATATAAGCACTGTCACTTGAAATTTTGTGATTATGTGATGTCAAATTTCAACTAAGGGTGTGTTTATTTGAAGGAAAGAATATCCCTTCGATGAGTTTTCAAGACTTTCACACGTTTGATTTGCTAAAAAATCATCAGTCAACAAAAAATAATTTACAGTCAAATAATAATATTAATTTTTAAAAAGTGATTTCTTTTATCATTTAAAATAATTAATTAATACAAATTTATTTCATTATCGACAACAATTTATATTTAAATATTATGATAAATAATTAAAATATTTTTAAATTTATTTTTATAAATGATTCAAACAATCATTTTTATAAAAATATCTTTTAAATTTTTATTTATCGTGACATAGACGTGTCATGCGATTCAAACCGTGTTCCTACGTAACGTACTTCAATCTGTCCTTTTAGAAGAATGAGAGCGATTGGGTATTGAAGTTGTGGTTTGTACAGTTTTGAAGGCACAAATTCAACCACGATTCTTTTCAAAGTGGGGTCGATCGGTCTGATTGTTGCCCTTTGTTTTGTGGTCTGAAAATGCAATCGATTACTGTCACGTCACTTAGTGCAAAAGTTTCAATGCGAGTTTGCTTGCAGTATAATCCATCTTATCACATGCTTACTGCCTCATAATTTATTTATTTTTGGTCAAATACTACCTCCTAAGTTAGCTGGCATGGATTAATTATGAAAAACTATAGCACATAGCATCGGTGTAAGCATAATTAAAATCTAATGACTAATACACAATCCACATGGATAGCTATGAACTATCTCTTATGACTTACATGGATAGCTATGACTCTTATGACTTACATGTGTACATTATAGAGGGAAAGTCACCCAACCGATCCTAAATTTATTGTACGAATGTCAATTCATTCCTAAACTTTTCATAATTGTGAATTTAGTCATAAATATTTTTGTGAATTTAAATGTGGTCTCTTTAGTCAATTTTTGCCAGAAATTGACAGCATCTAGTTATTGTTACCCATTCTATGCAACATATCATCACTCAAAGATTTCTAGCGAAAATTGGTTAGAAGACTTACATTAGAAATTTGTGCAAAGATTTGGAACTAAATTGGCAAAATTAGAAAATTTAAAACTGAATTAACATTCATACAATAAATTTATAACCGATTGACAATTTCCCACGTTATAGAGGTCTACTAAATCTCATTCTCTAGTTCCTCTATTCCTCTCTCTTATCGGGGTGTAATAGTATTATTTATTAATTGAAAAAATGAACTATTATGATTCTCCTAATTTTTCTAGAGCAACTAGAAAAAGATTCTTTAACAAGAAAGAATTCAGTTCAGATTAGATTCTAGTATATTGTATGGCTTATTGTTATATATCCCGGTAATTAATGATCAATTTTGGAGATTATATAGTGTGACAACGTTAATGCCTTAGTAGTGTACGGGTTTAGTCATTATATGACCAAGAGTGATAATTCAATTTCAGACAATTTACCCTTATTTATTTGCTATTGCAAAACAGTGGTTCTCAAACCAAAGATAAAATTACGTCCGTTATATTATTCCAACAATGCGACGTCATAACGTTATGGATATTGTATCAAAGGAAGTGAACTATAAACTTCGATGACGAATTCTTGATCATGGTTGCTTAGGATTGAATCTAACATCAAATATATTTTCCCCAAATCGAACTATTTGAGTGCAAACCGCGAAGGACGCAATGCCACGTTAGATTTCGGATATTCTCCCCCCGTCCCCCGGGATTTTGATTTTTGTGGGCGATGTAGGAAGCTAAAAACCAAGGGACGAAGCTTCTTTACAGCCTTCCTCGGTCGATTCATTCTCAGATGATGCCAAGCGTTTTCGTCCCGCCTTCCCCGGACGAGCCATCCCCGAATCGCAACTGGTTTTTTGGCTTACGCGATTTATGCGAAGGACGTGGCTTTCTTTGTCACATCGGCATCCTCGAATCGACCCGGCGCTAGCGGTTTCTTTTAGTTTATCATTCCTTGAAATTGGCAAAGATAGAAGGTGACACCGTCCTGGGGGTTTTGAATTCCCCAGCACATGGATTGTTGTCGTGTCGTGTTAATCAGATGGAGAATGATTCAGAAGTCGAAAATAGGAAAAAATTTTAGAAAAATTCCATTCGGCCTCTACATGGACGACTCAGACCTGGGGCAAGTATGGAGGGACGGACTAAGATCCCCTCGGCAGTACGCATGTGAGGTTAATGGCCTCGTATACATCGCTGAGAAATGTGTATCAATCACAATTTTCTTTGGGCTAACAAAACCGTGAGAACTTGATGTCGTTATGTGTCGCACCATGGAAAAATAGATCGTGTACTCCCCGGACCTCGATCTTTTCTCCAGTCAACTCGTATACTTGAGAAATGTGTATCAATCACAATGGGCTTCGTACATTCATCGCACCATGGAAAAAGTGGCTGGTGCGGTGTAGACGCATCTCGCATTAGAGGTTTGGGGTTATTTTTTGCCTTTTTAAATTTTTTTATTTCTTTGGGAAAGAATGCTTATGTGGAATTTAAGAGATTGAAAAATGGATTAAAATTACAGTGAGAGTTTATTGGGTTCGGCCTACGCGTAGATGAGAAAGCCGAAACTGTTTGAATTTGGGCTACACTAGGCCTTTCTTGTCGGCCTAGTCAAAATTTGAGCTCAATACTATTAGACCTGTTTCCAAAAGATAAAGATAAAAAAAAAAGGGTTAAATTTAAAAAATCATGAAGACATCGCAATTGCCTTTAAATAATAAGATCTAAATCTTCGTAGAAATTCAAGGTAATTCATGTTTCAATTTTTAAGAGTCCAAAGCAAAACACCAAAAGCAAAAATGGAAATCACATCGAAATTATACTGCTACATTTATCTATTTAAACGATTACGATTTTCTTGTTACGAAACTACAATAATTTACTCAATATAATTCTTTTTCAAGAAATGGGAAAAAAATTTATTGTCAAATTGAACATTATTACTCTATACATATTCGAAGAGTTGCAAGAAGTACCCGCCACTATCTAAACTAACCCAATGTCGTCCTTGTGATAATCAAGTGAGTTTTTGTGCACCACGTATAAGTGCTGGAAAAGACTTTTTTTTTTTTTTTTTTTTTGGTCGAAAAGGCAAATATATAGATTTACTTACACCATTTGTAATTAAGTCCAAAGAATATCGAAAAGCAAAAAAGGGCCATGAAGGAGAGAGACTTCGGGCCTCGTGGGCCTTGGTTGGCGGCCTCATTCGCACTTCGTCTGCAATGAACAACGCGCAGGTTTGGTAACCCTAAGTGCTGGAAAAGACTTATGAAGATGATCTTATTGTAAAATAAATGACAAAGTGGATGAGTGTGGAACTGCAGAGCAATTTCAATCACTATGAAATTCGGATTGCCTATGTGTACCTTTGTTTCTATTAACATTTCTTCTGGCACGCTTCCGGATTCATTTGCCTCAACACAATGCAAACTTTTTCCAGTAATCATCCTAAGAAATGACACAGATAAAGATGATATCATAATAGCGATTTTGGAGTCCTAAATACGTTGATTCATGTCATGGTGTGTTAATTAGAAAAAGCTCATGCATGGATCGTCAAATCTCAAAGTAACTGATGCTGTAGAAGTGCATCTCACATGAGTGATTTGAAGGTACTCTTGTCACTTCAAATTTCTTACATGTAGAGATGAAAATGGATGGATAGGGTGGAATTTGGATAAGGGTCGTAAATAAGTTGGACCCTAACTCATGTATGTAGCTCACATTGGCCCAATTTTTCACTAAACAAAACAAATTAGATGGGCCATACCTAACCCAACATGCGCCCACACAAGTGAAAAGACAACCCAATTGAATGAGAACAAGATGGCTAAGGACATCGAGATGGGAGAAAAATGACGGACACCCACAAGATGAGCATGACTAGCATGCTCATCACCAGGGTTGCTGGTTACTTCACGCTCAACAGGAGATTAGAGACGTTAGTCGGTTTATTAGTTTCTAATACCTTTCACTTAATTTCGTTTCTTTTGTAATTATGCAAATTTATGAAATCATATGACATATTAGCAACTTGGCGTTAATCTACGAAGGATTTATCACAAAAAATGCTAAAGTTAGAAATCGACATTAGCATTACAATTTTTAATTAAATCATCGTAACTATAATCTATAAACTTAATTGGAAATGCAAATACTCGGGCCTAAATACCCGTCTTTGGCCCATCAGGCTCATTCTACGACACTTCGGCCCACTTAACTTAATTTACTATTCTAACAAATCCGATTCTTGGCCCATTTCAAGCCAAGCCCAAGTCATAATCTATCCTTCGGCTAATCGAGCCCAACTTGATGACTCATGTGGCCCGCCAACTTCTTAAGCCCACACATTCCTCATGGTCCATCGGGCTTATTTTCTGGCCCATTTAAAATAATCCAAACCCTTAACGATCCATTATACTAATAGGGTTGGTGAATTTCTAGGATGTCACAACTTTTTCCAGAAATTAATACAAATAACACACTCTTACCAACTTACTTTGTTAAAATCTCCAAGATTACCCAACGAAACAACAGATTCCTAATGAGAAACCTCACGAAAACTTGGATTCCCTCATTCCTCTCTATGTTGTTGTGGGCGCTTTCACTGTAGAATTACCAACTTTAGTAGTAGTCTAAACCAGTTTATCCTCTGATAGTTAGAGACCTAAAGGAAAATCCAATATTTCTATTGTAATTTCAGCATCAAACATATCCTGCACCACCAGTTCATTTCACCTTGCATCCTTAGTGATGATTAAACCAGCTACCCACTTAGGATCCCCCCTATTTACAAGACCCCCAATTAGTTCTCTAGGCAGCCATTTATCTTCTCAAATATTGATTTTTCCTTCATTTCCGACAACCCATCTAACCGAGGGATATATAGTATTCCTACCCAATATAATGCTTTGTGGACCCTGAGGAAGTCGAGGCTTGCATGCTAGAAATCACGACAAGGGAAATATAAACCTTTCATTAAGTGACTCCACGAACAAAAAGGAGTTTGCATCATCCTCCAAGCTTGTTTCCCTAACATTGTTTTGTTGAAGATAATTAAATCTCTAAATTCAAGTCGTACTTCATTTTTTTGGATTTTAGGACAACCCATTTCCTCCTATGCATTCCATATCGGCTCTCAACTTTTCTCCACCAAAAAGTAGCAACTTTTTGGTCAATGGCTCGACATATAGGAAGAGAAATTTTGAAAATTAACATGGCATATAGTGATAGATATAGCAATGCAACTTTAATTAGAATTTCTTTTCCAGCCTTAAACATTAATTTCTCTTTCCATCCTTCTAGTTTCATATTTATCATAGCTAGAATCCATACAAAGATCTAGTTTTTTTTTTTCTTTCTTTTGCACCCAAATCTGAAGGTATTCTCAAATATTTGCTAGTCTTCTCTATCTCAGGAACTCTCAACTCAACACTCATATTTCTTCTTAGGCTATGTGGGCAATTGCTAATGAAAAATATACCCAATTTGTTCAAGTTGATACATAACAGTATTGATTAAGACAACAACAACAACATTTTGGCATTGATTAATTCTCCCATTAAGAGAGATGATTAGATTATCCATAAAGACTAAGTGGAACAAAGTTGGACAGAACTTGTTTAGCTTTATCCCCTTTATACTCTCATTGGCAATTGCTTTCTTCAATAAGAAGGATAACACATTAGTAATTAGAGTGAAGAGATTAGGAAAAAGTGGGCAACCTTGTTGAATTCCTCGTGATAGTTGAAAATAAGGCAAGAGCTCCCCATTAAATTTGATGCTGAAAAAGACTATTGACACACATTGTGTTACCCAAGTAACCAAAACAACACCGAGCCCCATCTCAACTATACTTGTCTTCAAAAAACTCCATTTCACTCGATCATAAGCCTTTTACATATTTAGTTTGAACATAGCCTTGAAATTTTTTCTCTCTTTTACACCCCTCAACTGATGCAATACTTCCTAGACACTATAGCACACGTCGACTCAAATGAAAGTGACCACCATGTTTATTGGGTTCGCCCTATGGGTAGATGGGCAAGCTGAAACCATTTGAATTTGGGCTTTACTAGGCCCTTTTTGTCGGCCTACTCAAAATCTAAGCTCAAAAGTATTAGACCTATTTCCAAAAATAAAAGGTTAAATTGTTAAAATCATAAAGATATGAGATAATACTTCAAATTTTTAAGAGCTGATATCAAAACACCAAAAGCAAAGATCATAATCATATCGAAAACTTTGCTGCCGCATTTTTCTATTTAAAAGATTACTTTCTTCTTGTCACATAATCATAGCATTTTACTCGATATCTTTCCTCCTTAACAACTTATGGGTGATTTATTGTGAAAATCAAACATTCCTATTAATTGTATAAAATTGAAAAGTAGCACAAAACACCCACTTAAATTTCCAAGCGAAGCTGATCTCATAACTTTCCACAAGTTGTAACCTTTTTTAATTCAATTTTCCTTTTTAGTGACAGCAAGCCAATGCCTAAAACGGGCAAAGAGATCGTACAATCCATAGAGTTGGCAAAAGCAAAGCCTCGCCTTTCTTTAATTACATAACCCACTGTTTTCTATAGCAACCCATCCGAGGCGTCTAATTTAATACTTTGCCTCTCTTCCCTCCTCCTGTTTAATTTAATTTAAAAGGCGGTTTAAGGTTCGGTTGGCAAGCTTTTCCATTGGTTTCGGAAATTTCGAGGAATGCGCATGCGACAAGACCGGAATATCCGTAGACCCCTGGGAAAAATTTCCCCCGACCCCTCCAAGAACAGACGAATAATCCATGGACCCATAGGAACAAAGTACCTTGGTGTGGTTCAGTGCCCACTTGGACCTTTGTCTCTATGCTCAAGAAAATGATTTCTCGGGGGTTGGGGTGGGAACGAATTAAGTTTCAAGAATGTGTTTCGACTCCCACACCCTACAAGAAGCGCAAGCGAAAGTCGAGTAGAGTTAGAATAGGAGTAGAGTGGGACCGACCAAAAAAAAAAAATGGCAACCACGAGACTCTCTCTCTCAACCACCACTCAAAACTCAAAGCAATAACCTTTGAAAACAATTATTCCTCCCAGACGAGGCCTCTGAGGAACAACAAATGCTCTTAACTGAACCTGGGATTCCACTTGGCCTCTGACAAAAATCTCCCTCCCCTCTGACCAGAAGATTCATAGACAAATGAAACCCCCCCATTCACACCCACAAAATAGGACAGCCCATGTCATGCTGAAGCTGATGAGGGGACAAAAGACACTTTTGTTTTGTATGAGTGCAAGCAAGCAGACCGATGCCCCCACCATGCCAACAACATGTTTATTGAAGCTAAAAAAAGCAATGAGATATGCCCAAGTACATGAATCATATCCACCAAATTGAATTCAGCAATAGCCACAGAGACCAACAACATCAATGACAAATTCTTTTGGCCCACAAACATAATGGAATCACGAAACTATACACGAAAAATTCTGTAGACAGCCTTGTAGAATCAAATGGACAATCGGCTGGTGGCGCGAACTCACATGGAAGTAGCCGACGCACGGCGGTGGCGACGCTTCGCAAAATGCCGCTTGCCTTGGCCGAAGGTGACGGGATCGAAGGACCGGAGGTGCTTGGCTTCTTTCACACTTAGGATGCACTCGGGAGGAGGTATCTTGTACCGAGCTCGGTCGTAGCAGTACGAGTAAGTCATGTGCCTCTTCCTGAAGCTCTCCATCTGGACTCTCTGTTCACGTGCGATGGCTGATGGGATCGATCCCGAAGGAAGGGCCGCGTCGCATGCCGATGAGTGTTCGACAGGATCGACTGCACACCCGTGAAGGACCAGATCAGAGAACTCGACAATGTAGGGGGCGTACTTGTAGCTCACTCGGTATTTGCCTCCATTGGTAGCCCAACTCGATCCATCCCAGATTGTGGCATACAAGGTCATCGGTTTAGAGGGGAAGTCTCCGCCCATGGCCTTTGTTCGCTTGACCTCTCTAATAGGCACATTGTCCACATAAAATCTGTAGAAAAGAAACAATCAAAACAAGCAAATCATAGGATTAATCGCGATGACACGAAACCAAAACCAAGGGCAACTGAAAATGCTGAACCGAAAAAATCACACTAGAAACTGCCGGTAAATATACAGTAAATAAGCCTTTCAGATGTCTCGTGTTCCCGCAAGGTGGAACTAGATATATGGATTATCTTGTAACGCGGTGTGTTCCGAATGTCATGGCCTTTGTAGAATCTTTACCTATTCAAACATCTCCGCAAAAGTTCCCAATTATGTTCCTTCCCTATTACAAAACCACGAACCAGCACACCCCATCTGTGACATTGCACCAACCCTTATGACATTACCATGAATGGTAAAGCAAAGCTCTCGCTCACATAGAAAGATGATTAGCGGGATATCAAACAAAGTAGCTGCACGCGTATGGCTCACTGAGATGGAGGTTGTTTCCTACATTCCGCTGCCATATCGCCAGTGACCAAAATGGCTCCTAGACACCATCTTCGATGTACTAATCAGGGAACCGGCGGGTTTGCGAAACGGGGGGTGCACATATTGGGCCAAAAGACAGATCAGCTGAACCTCCTAAAAAAGGCAACCATGCCCTACTCTACAGCAGATGCATCACCATCAAAGTACCTCCGAATGAATTCATGGAACCCCACATGTGTCTCACTAATGAAAAAATATAGTAACAGTAGTTTGGTGACGGCGACCACTCCGACTTCTCAAGATTTTGAAAGATCCAATTTGAGCATGTATGTGCAAATGGAATGAAGAGAGTACTCACACTATCAGAGAATCAGTCCAGAGAATACTGTACTGGTGGAAATCATCGGAGGGATCGAACCAGAGGTTATATCTCTCTTCTCTGCCGACGCCGACGCTTCCATTGCCGTAAACATTGGTCTGCACCCTCCATTCTTTGCCTCTGATGTTTCCCAAGAATTCGAAGTCGATTTCATCGTGAGTTTTCTCGAATATATCCCCATTGGACATCTGGAATAAAGAATTTGTAATTCGGGAAAATCAGTTAAAAGATGTGCTTCACAATAAGGTAACTAGTGAAGCTGTAACACCACCACCACCCTTCACCACCACCATTTTTAACATTGGGAACCTAACGAAATGGAACGAGGAAATCTCTATGCGTATTGATTGCCCCAATCAATTTCTCGAGAACAGAATTCAAATATCATAAAAGTGGAAACTTGGATGGAAAGTTTCGTCCTTGGGATGAACAACATCGACTGAAGGTGACCTACTGTACTGACCTCAGTCTTGGAAACACAAATAGCAAAATAGAGAACGCTACACATCTCCATGTTTTCATTTCTCACGCATGAAAAATCAAAGCGATGCCTAAAGAGTCTAGAATATCAATTAAATACAATTTCCAAGGACAAATCACCGTATTTTATGCTCATTTCATCTGGATGTGCGAAACCAAACAGGAGGGAGCTAAAAACAGCAACTTGAACCTGCTTCCAAACCCCAAAGTGCAAGAATTGACAGCAGTAAGCAGTCGCCAGAGGTGTAGTTCGTGATTACGCGAGGAAACATTCCAATGCATAACGTACAGAGCCGATGTCCAGAGGCATATCAAACGAAATGAGCGAAACACATGAGGTTCAATGGCTTGGTACTGAAGTTCTTGAAGAGCTTACTCACATAAAATGCAACCACAACTCCCGCAGTGTAATCCGCAGGTAGCTTAATCGAAGCACTGAAGAACCCGTGTAGGTAAAGATCCTGAGAAACGAATCCAGACCCTGCATTCGCATTCGAAAAACACAAACAGAGTCGCTTACAAAAAGTGAAATTTTCGCGAACCCACGAACCCAATCAAACCAAACCACCCATCACATTAGAACGGTTCAGGAAAAAGAAGGAGAGGAGAGAAAAAGGGCAAGAACCTGTGCGCTCGTCGAGAGTCAGATGAACGGACTTTCCATCTCTGTGAATGACCAGATTGTCGTCTCCGAAGAGGTGGGCGTACCCTTCATCGAAAGAGACGACCGGCAACTCCGAATTCGAATTCTCCGGTGACCCGACGGCGAGAACGACGAGAAGCGCGCAGGAAGCGAAGAACAAGCAGCTCGTCAGACTCCACGAGGCAGACATTTTTCGTTTGCTCAATCAATGGCGAGTTTTCTTTCGTTTTATTCGGTGAAGTCCGCGATGCGCTGTGCGCGCATGTTGATGACAAAGCGGAGGCGTGCCAGGGAAGGAGAAGGAGGTAGGGAGACGCCTGGAATGGCTGCAGGCTGCAGAACAGAGGATGCAGAGAGAGAGAGAGAGAGAGAGAGTGATGAAGAGGGCGAGCTGACTGCTGTTTTATTTACGGTGGATATTTTTGTTTTTTGGGGAGAATATTGTGAAATATATTTTTTTAATTATTATTGGATTTTTAAAATTGTGAGTGAGGAACAGGGTGTTCGAAAAATTATTCTTTCCGTCCAAGCCCCAAAAGAATGCTCGAGATCCTTGAGGAGGTACGGCCATAAATAGAGCATGGAGAACTTCGTTCGGCATGAATTAATTGCCTTTTGAAAATTAAAGGATTAGTCTTGTGAAAAAACATAAATCGTGAAAATCACTTCCAAAGCTGAAAGAAAAAGAAGAAAATAAGAAATCACAAAAATTGATTACAATTATTTCAACTTTTATTTAAGTGTAATGCGATTGAATCATCTATTCATCATTTCATCCGTTCATCTTTCCATTGTTATGGTATTTATTGTCACAAGATTTAAAGTTGGTGTCTTTACGTGTTTAGGAAAAACTTAGGAGTTCACTTCTAAATTGCCAAAGCACCCATTACAAAAATGGGATTTTTTTTTCGTCTTGTAACTATTTATTCCATTGACAATATATGGCAATATTTAGTTTTTATTTTTCAAACGGAAAAAGTGAGGAAAAAAAAAAAAACCCACAATGCTAAAAGAATTCTATTTTGTTGAAAATGTAAATGCTTTTTGTTTTGCTCAAAATAGCATAATTGCTGCAAAGGAGAGTTTTAGGTGAAAAACAATAAAGCACGACAGGGAAAAAAAAGGAAACAATTGAAAAATCCTCTCAAAGAGCCGCATCATCATTTCACTATTCCCACGCCCCAACAACTCAAACATCACATACAATATGTTTTCGAATTGAGATCATTTCATTTTGCCATTCCTGACTTTTACCAGCTACAAACGGTACCGATGCACATCATAGACACGAAAACTGATTATGACTTTTCGAATTTTTATTTAATAGTAGTACGATAGATCATTCATCCATAGTCATTGTGCCTATTGTCACAAGATTTAAATTTGGTGCCTATAATGTGCTTAGGAAAAATTTGGAAGTTCACTTCTAAATTGCCAAAGTACACATTACAAAAACGGGATACTACACATTACAAAAACGGGATGCCTCTTGTTGTCTTGTAACTATTCATTTGACACTAAATGGCGATATTGAGTGTATATTTCAAATGAAAAAGGGGGGAAAAAATCCACAATGGTAAGAAGCCCACGTCATCAATTCTATTTTGTTGAAAATGTATATACTTGTTGATCTGTGCTCAAAATAGCATATTTGTGGCAAATGAGAGGTCAGGCGAAAAATAATAAAGCACGACAAGAAAAAAAGAGAAAAAAAAAAAGGAAACCATCGAAAAATCTTCTCAAAGAACCGCATCATCGTTTCACTATTCCCACCCCCAACAACTTAAACATCATGTATAATTTGTTTTCCAATTGAGATCACTTTTATTTTGCATTATTCCCTTTTTTTCAACCAGAATGTACGAAACTTTGAAATTCCGGTACTACTTTTACTTATAACTAATTCGGTTTGAAATTTTAAAAACCGGTTAAAGGTTGCACCTGTTATACTTTCATTAATTCGGCGAGACACGACAAGAAATCACAGGTAAACGCACGTTCTTTTTGCGACTCTCTATCTATCTTAAGTCACTGAACGTCACATTCTGACCCGTTCGCCGCGCAATGTTTTCCGGCTCTTTTCCAAAAAAAAAAATCAGATCCGCCTCCATCCGAATCCGAAAGATTTTCCCCCAGTTAGAATGGAACTCGACAGGTCGAGATTCGACGATGGTTCAAATCTTCCTTCCCTGATGCCATCAATTACGGGTGGGGGCGCCTTCCGATCCCGCTTTGAAAAATTAATGTGAACGCGAGACCGATCGCGCTTTTATAAGACGCATTGAAACGAAAGGGCAAGAAGAGGAATCGCAGGGAGGAGGAAGCGAAGTGGAGTCCAACTGTCGTCAATTTTGTCATTTACAAAATGAGAGAGACTCGATGTTAATCAATCACGCAAAGGAGGGGGCGGAGGCGTGGAATCATTAAGCGAGGGGGCAAAAATTATCAAGGTTGGATCGGGTGGGGCCCGCCCAAAAGTAGAAAAGATGTTTCGCTTTTTATCTCCCTTTTTCTAAAAAGAATGATGTTTTTTTTTAATTAATTGGATAACAAAATCGGAAAAAAAGGCGGAGAGAGAGAGAGAGATGATAAATTGGTCGGGTGATGGGTGATGGGCGATCGACAACCGATCCAGGCGCTGACCCAGTTTGCCCCTTTGGCTGTTTCTGACGTCACTTTTTACCGAAACTACCCCGGGGCTTTCTTAGAGCCACAGTCCGCTGGCATAATTTACAATTTAATCCTTAAACTGTACAGAAATATTTAGGATTAGTACCCTAAAAAACCCCAAACTGATACATTCGTGACAAATTTACCTCAAACTATTTTTTTGACCACCAAAAACCCTAAACTGATATACCTTTGACAAATTTACCATAAACTAGTACATTTGTGACAAATTTATCCAATGTTAGTTTTCGTTAAATTTTATCGTCAAATTAATAAGTTAAAGAACACGTGACGACGATTGGTATAACAATTTGGGATTTTACGCTCCGTTTGTCACAGTTTATAATTTTTGTGATTTTTTTGTATTAATCCAATTTAGCGAATGGTATATTTGTCACAAATTTACCAGTTTAGGGTTTTTTTGCGATCGAATAAATTAGTTTTGGATAAATTTGTCATAAATGTATTAGTTTATGGTTTTTTATTATCGATCGGGGTAAATTTGCCAGATGTACCAGTTGGGGTTTTTCACATGGTCAAAAAATAATAGTTTGGGGTAAATTTATCACAAGTGTACCGCTGGTTTTTTGGGTTTTCGGGTATTAACCCAAATATTTAATATTGAACAATATTGAATTTAATGGAATGACAAAAATTAAACATATACACAAATTTTATTAATCATATTGAACAAATTAAAAATCATCAATCACATAACACACTAGGCTAAAATTTATGATTACATTAAATAAATTTAAAATCCTCGAAATACATATCAATCTAAAGTTTATGGGTCATTTATGTCTTTCACTCTAATTTGAAAGTCGGATTGAATAGTGCGGCTCGAATAGGAGTGGTCGACCACTTGCGATTGCAAGTGGCAAAATGGGTCAAAAAAAATTGTATCTAACTTGTTTGTCGATTGAAATGAGTTGAGTACAGATTATTAAAAAATTTCATATGAGGTTTCAATGCTTTTACCGAAGTCAAAGCCCTACCAACATATGGACTTAGGGTCTATCATTAAAGTTATCATGGAACTGTTTTAAATACCCGCTCGTCCTTATGCTCGAGTTGAGTATCTTGCCAAATTAAAGCCCGAGTCGTCGGTACTCAATTCGATAAGCCTGCCATTATGATCAAGTTTTTATTATTCCTTACCTAATGGATATAAAAATTAAAAAAAGGAAGGGATAATTTAAAATTGCATAAAGGGCGCGCATGCATAAAGGGCACCTTTCGTAAATAAAGGAGCTCGAGAAGGGCAAAGTCCAAATTCTACGCGCGTGGGGCCGGACCGCCGTTGCAACATTTCGGCGCAGAAAAAGGGGGTCTCCCCCTTATTTCTTGCCTTAATCTAATGACGCGGAAGGGACACGTGGCGCGACGACGAGCATCGAGTGGCGCGAGAGAAAAAAAGAGAAATGGAAATTGAGTGTCGGGCCCACCGCCAATCGGGGCCGCCCGCTCCCCGATTTCTGGTTTCGGACGAGCCGCGCTGACGTGGCGGTCCCGCTTCGGACCTCATGCGATCGAGGTTCCTATGTTTGCTATCCAACTGGCAATTGGGGGAAAAGAAAAAGGAAAAAGAAATTGCGGACAGTTGCCAAATTTATTACTTCTTTATTGTTATTTTTTCCGCGTGCTGATTAAAAAAAAAAGGAAATTGTATTCTTGTTTTAAGGTTTTATAGCAGCATTTGATCATGGTTGGCTTCTAACCTTATTAGTTTTGCCATTCGTTATTAACTAAAATACCTGAAAAAATCACAATGGATCAATGTCTTGGTTTCGGCTAGTCATCATTGAAAGAGTCGAGTTATACCGATAATCAAAATTTGGGAACACATCAAGCATATTCAATGATTATAATTTAGTGCTTATGTTACTTAACACTTAATAGGCTAATGGTTCGTGTTAGCATATCATGATCATATATTGTATTTCGTGTCATGTCCCGCTTTATATGGATTTTCTATAAGTCATTTATGTGTCATCCCATTTTGTGGAAACGAGTTGCATCTAATATTACAAGCTCCACTAAAAATTCAACACTTTTCAGTGCTCGATTTTCAATTCTATTGAATGCAATCTGGAAGTGACTTTGAAGACACACTTATCATTAGCAAATTTAGGAAAATTGAGCAATATTGACCTAAAAATCCTTATCCAGAGCCAAACATATCTTCTCTTTTTTGAAATGGACACATGTAGATATTTCTCTAAAATTCACCTTACTCTTTCATCACGTCTAACTTTACTGCCTCCTTTAGATATATTTTTAGTTGTTAGCCTTCCCTGGACCTCAAAAAAAAAAAAAAAAAAAAAAAGCGCCGAATCTAATTCTTTTCTTTCGAAATATATAAAACATTTCGCTTTCGGTCAGCTAGCTGTCCAGAAAGGGATTCTGGCCCCACTCCTTCCCTGACACTTTGGCTTGAAGGGAGACCATTATTCTGCAAGCTGGCCTTGAACCCATCCGCCTTGTCAGCCTCTGCTTGCGGACACGTCAAGTGGATATGAATTGCCACGTCATGTTGGTTACATCACAGAGAGATTCGAATGCAAAGAGCTTACGCGGTTGGGTCTTTACATGACATCCACAGAATCTAAAAATTCCGGCTATGCAAAAAATATGGTCGATACACACCAGATAATGTTGTGCATTGACCACCAAGGTATCGTTTGGCTGAGTTGGTTACAATTTAATCCCATGCAATTTAGGGCTTGCATGAATCCCCCAATAGCTCCTAAACTTGGGAAATTCGGATTCATTCACGGCATGAGTAGCTTGAGAACTAGACTTAAACATCGTTTGTGCTTCCTCAACTCACATTTGATGATACAATTGGGTGATAGGCTTGTTTAAAATAAACGGTAATCAAAGTCCAAACCAAACATTAATTTCCACTAAAGAGAGTAAATCAATCCCATGGTAGTGCTCAGGAGGGTCTTTCACTTGACCGTCGATTACCACCACTCCTTTTACTTACCTAGAAAAAGTAAAGGAAAAAAACATATTGTCTGTTGTGTTGAGCCTTCTTTGTTAATTCCTCATCCATTTCCTTTTTCACGGTTTCCATTATGAAAGCCTATCTCCGATTGAGTTTTTCAGATAGCTTCAAACGTATTTCAACTCAACCAAGATATCTTAAGATAAACCGATCAGTTTATAGGGCCGACCTATCAAAATTTAATTGAAACAAATCAAAACGAGACAAATCGAATTTGCCCGGGCCCCAAATGCAATTACCACTCGCAGAATCAATAGACCAAGCCAAACCAAAGTCATCCAAGGAAGTGTTCAAAGTGCCTGGCGACAAACCCCACAGCGGTGTCTCGCCCAAACACTAGAGAACCGCGAAGGTCGAAGTGTCCCATCACCCGAAGCCACGTAAGCCTCGCGCCATCACCACGTCCCGATGACACCTCCAACCGTCGCGACAGAACAAGACAAAACACACATCTTCGTACGTGGTCAAAAGTCGAACCGACGCGCTGGAAATCGCGGGGGCAAGTTTCTTCCTGGAGCCGCAAAAATGTCTGCTTCCTGTAGAATTTTTCAAAGTGGGGGCTCAAGATAGGGCCTAAAGCTACAGAGCCGCGAGCCCTCATTCCCGTGCGTCCACAGTGCTCGATTGGACTTCGGAAGTTTCGGACCGACCGTCTTTCCGAATCTTGACGTCCCCACGAGAGATGTTCACGCAACGAGGTGCCGCGCGTGTCGACGAGCCTTGATCCGCGGGAAGAAAATTCCGCCTCTAAAATGGCCCCCCGTGAACCTACCGAACGAGATTCGCTAGATTTAGCTTGTGACCAAACCCTAGAAAAGCACAGACGAGGAGACTTTTGCGTCTTCGTTTCTTCTGCATGCTTTGGATTTTCGCATCACGCTTCGCGGGCTCTCGGCAAAACCGCGACGCCCGCCCGGTGTCCGCTGCTTTTAAGCCTTGTTTGGTCCTCGTCGTTCTCTAGGTTTCGTGCTCCGGGCTTTGATTATGGACGCGAAAATCATGCATTTGGCGAGTTGGTCTAGTGTATAACTTTAGTCCACGGTCATGTGTCACGATTCATAACGCAGGCAATACGTAAGTGATTCCTTGAGGGTCTGGCTCGTATTCCATGGCTTGTCTACATCATGATCGGAAAAACCGGTGTTTGATTATTTCACGATTATCGTCTTGGCCGTGCGTACATATAGATACACAAGTGCACGATGTGTGAATAGAGGGACCTCGGTCCCGTACGGCACCATTCACATCACTTCATTTCTCCTTTGGATATATGGAGTCCTTATCAGCGAATCTTCCGGCTGTGTTTCTTGTTTACACCGCTCTAAAGGAGGTTTGCATGGACCGGAAATGATGCCAGAAAAAGGGCTCATTCGCATTGCTGGAAGATGGAGAAATTGGGCCTTTTGGGCCCTGAAATTTGCTCCTATTCACGGCGAATTCGAAGAATGGACCCGCGTGTCATGAATTGAGGTGCTATCTTTAGAGAAGATTTCCTTTTTTTTTTTTTTTTTTTTTTTTTTTTTTTTTTGCGTGTGTGGATATTACCAACTTTGTTAGAAAATACCAATCTCAATTACAGTGGTTATAAATTTTTCTCCCGATTAAATTATCAACTTATCTTGCATTTAATCTAACCACGGGCGGCGCGCAGTTCCCCCAACAGCGCCTCTTTACGTCTAAATAACGTAAATCTTATTCTCCGGCGTTAACAAAAAAAAAAAAACTTATCTTGCATTTATAACTCTTATTTGAGTTAGCTAATCTTTTTTTTTTCCTTTCGTTGGTCGTGACTCGTAACAATTACCATTGTTTACTTGGTTATTTTGTTTTCACCTTACCAACTCCTCTTATCAAGAATGCACACATACATACACAGAAAACCTCTAATCTTTTAGTAACTCTTAATTAAATTTTTCTAGAAACACCTTCAACTTTTCGAATATTACATGAGATTTATAACATATTTTGTGTGAATTAGCAATTCTCATTTAAGTTGCTTAATAATTCTTATCTAATTTCTTAATCTATCGATGTCTCTATTGGCTTACTGCATTTATTTGCCTTACTTACCCGCCTTTAATATGATTAAATTTCCAACTAATTTTGTGTTACTAACTTTTATTTGAGTTAGTTACCAACTTAATCTTTTCTAAGATTACTTTCTTATCTTTGACAAAAAGATTTTTTTTTTTTGGTTATTAACCAACTTTTATTTAAGTTTCTTACAAGCACCTTAAATTTACCTATTATCATATGGAATTACCAATCTTTATTCTATGACTCACCAACTTTATTCCCAATTAGGTAAACTAATATAAAAGTTGTCTGATTGAAGAATAATCAAATAAACACCGGTAACTATTTCTAATGAGAGTTTGTAACCAAACTAGTTGATAACTTAAATTAAAGCTAATAATTTCATATATGAGTAGGTAAATTTAAGGCTGATAAAAGATGACAAAAGCTGGTGATTAGAAAAAAAAATTGATTTGGTAATTAACTCAAGCAAAAGTGATTTTTTTGTGGAAAAAAACAACAAACACATTACAATTCCACATTTCTAGTGAATGTGCCACTAAAAAGGGTACCATAGTGTGAAAAGGTTTTTGCTTTTGCTTTTTTTTTTTTTGGGTTAAAGAAATGGGGGGTTGACTGGCGTGTCTCGAACGACACAAACAGTGTTTGGAGAGAAAAGTGGGGAAAAAGTTACCTGGGAAAACGTTTCCCTCGTTTGGCAGACTTTTCTTTTTTTCTGGTTGACTCAATGAAAGTGGAATTAAGAGGATAGGAAGAGAAGTATTTCTTCTTGGGCCCACCATTATTTATATTTAATAATTGCAGGGAAAAAAGGAAAATAAATTTATGGTGCATTTATTTTGCAAAGAATATTTTTTTTTTTTTTGAAAATATTTAAATATGAATTATTATCGATAATAAAATTATTTTTCATCAATTATTTATTTCAAGTGATCATTTTTAGATAAATATTTTAAAATAATTTATTATCCATTAAACAAACTAAGCTTTAAGGGTCTTTTCTCCGACGTCATATCCCTCATCTCATTCTTAAATACAAACAAGACAATGGTCATTCTAAAAAATCAATGAAACCTGTTTCCCTGTCCCAACTTTTCCTCCCATGCTCTTCCATTCATTTCAACGCGCTTCCCCTCCTTGCTCAGGTAACCACACAAAGCGAAATATCTGATTTTCGATGTCTTAACTCATAAAAAATGAGAGGACGAATCCGGTCACCATTCATTTTGATGTGTACTTAAAGGAAAGTACATACTCTCTGCGTGCGCGCGCAAGTAATGTGCTGATTGTACGTTTTATTCATCTTTAATTAACCATATGATCGTTCACTTTAATGGAAGAGTAAATTATATGCACATCTCGTGAGCAATACTTGTGTTGTCGATACAAATAAACATAAGAAAAATAAAGCGAAATTCAAGTAGTTGTTAATAATGTTATGAGTTTCTTAATAATAGTTGTAACGAGTGCCAAAAAAACCGTTTGATCTGATCATCAGAGCTGAGATTTGCCTGGAATAGGAAAGGCAGCGAGGCAGTAAGAAATCTTTAACCGAGTGAAAGCTAAATACATAGGGTAAATACATATATATTGCAGGATATGAGGAGGGAAATTAAGAGTTAAATAGGAGAATATCATAGGGTAAAATCCTAAGAAAGTAGAATGAATGAACGGAGGATAAGACATCACACAAAACAGTCTCCTCAACACTTCATTTACATCTTTTGATATCTCGATTCATTTAATATTGAGAAAATAACACAAAGAGAGTTTATGAATTTTGGTTCAATGTGTAATATCATCTTTAAACTTTGAATTGGTTCAATGTGAACCCCATACTTTTAATTTATTCAGGAATATTAAGCCAAAGTCCGTCTCTAAATTTGTAATTCAATTCATCTATCTTACGTCGCTACTTCTTAATTATCTTTTACTGTGGCCAACTTTTACGTAACGCGTCCTTCGAAGACTTTGTTGACCGACTATTTAAACCGAGTAAAGACTTGTGATTTCAATTGTCATCGTCTGTCTTGTGGTTCAAACCCTCCCAACACGCACTAGATTTGGCCCAACCAACACGGATAACTCATTGGAGTCTTCGAAATTTGGCGTTTGTGTTGCAAAATCCAAGTCAACTCAATAATGATGGCTAATGCCGTAGACGTCGCACCCCATCTTATGTTTCACTTTCCACTTAAGAAAGAAGGTGCGGGTCCGGTTAAGGCGAAAGAGTCATCGATCTTCAAGTCATCGAGGAAAAGAAAATCTTCTCTTTATTTACCTCTTGCCTTTGTTCTTGATTTAGTGACAACTTAAACAGTACCAACACGCGACATGCGACGTGACACAGTACGACACGACACATGGACACATCATACCTCTTCTAAATTTGGCATCTGTGTTGCACAATCCAAGTCAACTCAATAACGGTGGCTAATGTTGTAGGCATTGCACCCTATCTTAAGTTTACTTCACACTTAAGAAAGAAGGTGTGGTTATGATTAAGGCGAAAGAGTCACCAATCTTCAAGTCATTGAGGAAAAGGTAATCTTCTCTTTATTTACCTCTCATCTTTGTTCTTGACTTAGTGGCAACTTAAGTAGCATCGACACGCGACACGCGACATGACATGACATGCCAATACGTTATTTCTAAAAAAAAAATAGGGAATTTTGATATGTTAGGACACATTATATATTAAAAATATACATGATAAATTATCATTTTTATGATTTTATAAATAAATAAATAATAATAAATGAGTCTAGAATGAATTTACACTAAAACATTAATCCACCATTTGTCAATATCATTCATTGTTTCAATTTGGTAAATTCAACTCCATTCCAATAATTCCTAAAACTTGAAGAAAAAAACAAGCAATCCACATTTAGGACTTGCATGTCAGAGTGTTTCAAGTTAAGAGAAAAAAAAATAAACTTAGAGAGTAAATTGTATGTCATGGAAAGTGAGAGTCGAAGAAAATATAATATTATGTTTTTCTTCTTTGAAAGTGAGAGTCAGAACAAAAGAGAATATTATGTTTTTCTTCTTTCTCCATTTATAATTTTTATTTTTTTTACATATTTACATTTTGACTCATTATTTATTATTTTTTTTAAAATTGACCCCTTGGGAATTGGATTCATGTATCACAATTCTAAACTCGGATGTTGAAATGTTGGACTCACGTGTCGAAGAGTATCTAGACACGTGTTGGAGTGTCCGGCACGATACGAAGGCTTCCAAAAAATGTCAGTGCTTCATAGGTGGCAACCACTGAGATCGATAGACAAAAGTGCCCTGCGATGAAGAGAAACCGATCTGCTTAGTCCCAGAGTATAATAACTCACTTAGCCTGGAAACCCCAAGTGTGATTGCCCAAAAATGCTAGAAGTTTGTGATATCATTTCTCTCGGGTTAATGCTTCTTAGTCCTCGGACTTGCTTTCAAAACAAGTGATCAACAAAATAAACAAAACAAGAAAATCAATAGACTCCCAATTTATGCGGTATGGTCAATAGAACCTACTCCATGAGAGAATAACACATTATTCAACTATAAATCAAGCGATATAACGAAAATTATGATCACACTTGACAAATCAACCTAAATTAGATAGATTTAACTTATTAACTTCTCTAATATGTGACGAAAAAAATTCTCTTATCTTTCACTAAATTTATTTACTTTTCTTAAAAGCGCCTAACTAGATATTATATGAGATTACTAACCCCTTTTGTGTGAATCACCAACTTTCCCATATTAAATTATCAAATCTCATTTCTTGAATTGTTCACATACGTTTATTTAATTTTTCTTAATTCATCACTTTTTCCAGTGATTACGATATTTGTTTACCTTACTTACCAACCTTTTTATAAGTGAACTAACTACTTTTTGTATTACTAACTCTTTTTTGAATTAGTTGTTGATGTTTATTTTCTTAATATAACCGATCTTCACATATCTAGCAAAAAAAAAAAATATATATATATATATATATATATATATATATATATATATATATATCTTATTGTCTTACAACTTTTATTTTACTTTTCTATAAGCACCTTAGGTTTACCAATTATTATATAAAATTAATAATTTTTATTTTGATGACTTTCCTACTTCATTCCCGATTAAGCAACCTAATGGTAAATTGAAAAAACCAAATAAACATCCGTAACTATTTTAAATGGGAGTTAGTAACCTAAACTAGTTGATAACTTAATTGGAGAAAAATTGACAAGCCACTTAAATTGAAATTAGTAACTTTATATAAGACTTGGTAAATTTGAGGCTAATTAAGAAAGACAAATAAAAATATGTAAAAGACGAGAAAATTTGGTATTGAAAGAAAATTAAATTCGGTAACTAATTCAAATTAAAGTTGGTAACTAGTTGGTAACTTAATTCATAGAAAAGTTGTTAGATTACTCTAATTAAGTCTGTTATTCCTAAAAAAATGATAAATTTGAACATTGCTTAGATATTTAAATAACATTTTGTCAAGGGTAAGAAAGGTTGGCAAATTAAACGAATTAAAAAATTATTGATGTGTAGCTCAAATAAAAATTGGTAACATAATATTAGGTGAGAAATAATGGGAGAAAAATTGGCAAGTCACGTTAATCTCTAAAAAGAGATAGTAAATGGAAGGAGTAGCAAATTAAGGCAAATGAAATTGGTAAGAGTTGATCATTAAAGGAAAAATAGACATCGATATGTAATCTTCTTCCATAGTCCCCAATGAGCTCAAACGCCATAGATATTTTTCAAGTCTAAGTTTCTTTTAAACTTCACTAGAATCGAGGACCTCATCAAACATCAACTCTACATGCACTTTTAACTACTGCGTAAGGATTTTTTGACACAACATTCTTTATCACAAATAAGGCAAAACTATTGTTGCATCCATATATATCTAGAGATCGAACACTTACCTTGTCAAATTTAGCATGTTATAGCAATTGTTGGCTTTATATGCTCCACCTCGCTATAAGTTCTATCTGTGTCGATTACTTCATTAATATCCATTACCTCATGAGTTTTTAGTTGTAACTCCACCTTAAACCGAACACCGTTCAAACCTATATGAACATTGCTATAATCACTCATAGCCATAAGTATTGGAGACTCGTCTAATGTAACTTTTCTACTAACAATAGGTGAATTATAATTCCGGATATCACAACTTATAGCTCCACTCACTTCGTGCATAGCGTAGGAATATGCACTTTCTTGCCTTCCATCGAACTTATCACCACTCACTTGAACATAACACGGGCAACCAAATATTCTAATAATAGAACAATTAGCAATGTTACTTGACCACACTTTTTCGGGAATCCGACATCCAATCACAGTCAATGGGGATCTATTCATCAAGTAGCTCGCCGTACTAAATACATATGTTAGGAATCTCCTAGCCATACCAGCACTAGAGAATATTTTATAGGCATTCTTTAGTAATGTTTTGCTCATCAATTCTGCAACATGTTGTGCTTCATAAGTATTAGTGTGGTGTCTCACTTTACCTTTCTTCATGTAGAATTCATTTAACAGCTTCTAACAAAACCTCCATGCTGTTATTAGTCCGCACATAATTGATCTTTTTATTGATTTTTTTTTTCCGATCAAAGCTCTTAACTGCTCGATCCTAACAATAGTATCAAACTTGTGCCTATGCATAAACACCCATGTCTTTCTTGAGTAATCATCCATAATTATTAGCATAAATCTAGCCCTCTTCCTTGAAGGGAACCGCAACAACTTGTGAACATTCACGTGAATTAACCTTGTAATTTCCATGGTTTCTTTAACTGTTATATTGAATTGCACTTTCCGCCGTTGAACTAAATCATAGCTCCTACATACATTCGGTTTGTTAACTAGATAACCACTTAACATAATTTTTCTCAATTAAGACCTCCATGCTTCTCTCGCCAATGTACCCCAAGCGCATATGCCACAATTTAAACTCTCAAGCATATGCATCCGACATCTTCACGGCGAAATCTGTCACTGTCTCACCTTGAAGCTCATATAGATCACTATGCTTGACTCCTTTCATTATCACCAAAGCACTTCGAAAAATTTTCAAAATTCCACATTCTGAAATATATTAACATCTAGCTAAATCCAGAGCACTCAAGGAAATTAAGTTCTTTTGCCTCACTTCAGTCAATGTCATCACAATACCATCATGCATTATGATTCTAACATTGCCAATGCCTACAATATTGTACTCATCGTTGTTCTCCAATTACACTTTACTATTATAAACTAGTTTCTATTTGGTGTAGCATGAAACAAACAACCAAAGTTCATAATTCATCCATCAAACAATGAATAATTAGTGATAAACAAGACAACATTAGCACTATTTGAATTATCATCAGCTACAGCTGTAGCATAATCTGCAGACTCAACTATAATTCCCTTCTCTTTCTCCTTTTTCAACCTAAGGTAATTCCTTCAAAATGCCCCATCTTGTTACAACTCCAACAGACAGCTTTCACCAATTGATTACATCTATTTATTTTTATATTAGTCTTGTTAACACGTGTACTAGTTCTTTCTCTATTTCACCTACTAAAGTAGTAGATACAAGTTCACTAGATTCTCGTCTATGGATGTCCTTACTTAGAATTAAATTACGAACCTCATCAAATGTCTAGCTTGTATTCCTAGAGGAATTAAATTCAAGCACGTACATCATCTTCAAAGTCAATGTCAACTGAACTTAATTGACTAACATTCACATTGAATTCATTAATATGATTTGTCATTGACGCACCTTCGTTGATCTTTAAGATAAACAAAATCGCATCAAATAGACCTTATTGATCATAAAGGGCTTCTCGTACATATCCGATAAGGCTTTCTTCAAACTTGTAGTGGTGTTCTCTTTCATGATGTTAAACACGACATTGCGAGCCAATGTTAGCCAAATAACACCCAAAGTTTGTCTATTTAGCAATACCTAGTCAACTTGCTTCATCATCGCTAGTTTCTTCCTAGATAGGGACAAGTGCAATTTCATTTGATATAGATAATCCTCAATATGCATCTTCCAGAAACCAAAATAATTCCCATCGAATCCATCAATTCTCACATTTCCTTCTTTTGTCGCCATCAATTTGCTTGAACTTGGCCAAATCTAGCTATGAAACCAATTGTTGGTGAAAGTAAGCAATCGAACAATAAAATAGACTGAATAAAATAATAAATTGGACACTATATTTACGTGATTCGGTTATAATGACCTACGTTCACAGGGAAAGTAATAATAAATTCTACTATAGATGAAATGATACAACAAAGATTACAACTATATTCAAGTCACTCTTACACTTTCACTGTTTTTCAAGCACCAATTATACTCAATAACTCACACAATGTTTATTCCTACAATTTCTCACTAAATAATCTCTCAATTTCGCTAAGGAATTATATACAAATTCTTACTACAAGAATTTAATTGCCTTCAACACTCTTGGATCCAAAATAGGATATATCTGTTTAGGAAATCTTCTCAAACTAGGAAACCAATTCAATTAGGAAACTATTCAAAATAGGAAATATCTTTTGAAAAAATCTTCTCAAATTGGGAAACCTATTCAAAATAGGAAAATTATTTGAATTAGGAAGCTTTCATTTCCGGGCTCAAAAGAAAAAAAAAAGAAAGCTATGGAAGAGATTAAGAACACATGAAAATGGTCTTGAGATTTTATTTTTTTTTCCTTTTTTTTGTGTCTGTGTTGCGAGATTAGATTAAAAGGGTGATAAGCATATTGTTTAGATGGAAGTTGGAGGACTCATTAGCTTTTCAATCTGATGTGCCACAAGGACATCATGTGCAAAAAATGAAGTTGTTTCTCAATTCACCTTGCATTTGAATCTTTGGAGATCATTAGCCAATCTCGACGTCAACAACACACAATGTTCGACGACAAAGAGGTTGCTGTCATTGAAGTGGCTAGATCGAAAGGAAATGATCGTGAAGAGATTTTGAAACTCTAAGAGAAGATAGCAGAAGAGTTTGAAATGAAGAATCTAGGAGGGTTGAAGTATTTCCTAGGCATTGAAGTTATTAGATCAAAAAGAGGAATTTTTTTGTCTCAAAGGAAATATGCATTGGACTTATTAGCCGAAGTTGGAATGTTGGAGTGTAAGCCTGCCAAAATCCCTATAGTTTAGAATTATAGAGTTGGGGAGTATTCGGATCGGGTGCTAATCAATAAGGATAGATATCAAAAGTTAGTAGGGAGATTGATTTATTTGTCACATACTCGCCCTGATATCGCATATGCTGTAACCATTGTGAGTCAATTTATGCATGCCTAAGTGAAGATCATATGAATGCAGTGGGTCGAATTTTGCGTTACTTGAAGTTGGCTCTAGGAAAAGGTATGTTCTTTGTGAAGAATGGTTATCTTGAGATGGAGGGATTTACATATGCGGATTGGGCATGTAGCATCTCGGATAGGAGGTCTACGTCGGGGTATTTTACATTTATGGGAGGAAATTTAGTTGCATGGAGGAGCAAGAAGTAAAAGGTAGTAGCATTGTCTAGTGTTGAGGCGGAGTTTTGAGGGGTGGCTAAAGGGTTGCATGAGCTACTATAGCTTAAGAGGTTGATGACAGAACTTGATTTCCCATCGAAGTCTGAAATAAGATTTTTCTATGATAATAAAGCAGCAATATATAATTCCCACAATCTAGTTTAGCATGATTGGACTAAGCACATTGACGTAAGCAAAATTTAGAGGCTAAGGTGGTTCGGTTTCTTTTTGTTAGGTCTGAAGATCAATTGGCGGACATACTTACTAAGGCTTTGTTAAGCAGGGCCTTTCATAGCTCACTTGTCAAGTTTGGTATCAAATATATCTTTTCATCCACTTGAGGGGGGGTGTTGGCATTAGTTGTCAATTAGAGATAACATAAAAATCCAAGTAAATCTTTGGTACGAGCTCTCAATTAGAAATAATATAGGAATTCCAGTCAATCTACTCCCTATTTTGCCTCATGATTAGGAGGACTGTTAGGATTGACTCTCTTCTTTGTGTGTGTACTCAAAACCATTATAAAAAATTGACGTACAAAATATTAAGAATATAAAAACTTTCTTGAGAGAGCTATATGCGTTTTTTCAGGGACATCATGTGCAGAAGATGAAGTTGTTTCACAATTCACCTATTGCGTTTGAATCTGAAGAGATCCTTAGCTAATCTTGACGTCAACAACACGCAATGGTCGATGACAAAGAGGTCGCTGGCGAGGTCCTCCTCAAATGGAGAGGGCTGGAGATGGGTCGAAGCCGTCGCGGGTGTAAAATCCAAAGTGGGTTGCCCCTCGAAACACGGTGTGTAAAATCCGAGACCGAAGAGAGATTCCTATAAATCTCCGTCCCTTTGTGCATAGTGAAGCGCACAAGGCTCTCGCTCCCTCTCGACCTCGAATTATAATCGCACACTTGTGTGGGCAACGCTCGCCTATTTGAAGTGTCTTTCTACTAGAGATCGTCACATCCTCTGTCTCCCTCCCTCTGAACGCTCTAGAATCCCTCCATCTCTCTCTCTCTCTCTCTCTCTCTCTCTCTCTCTCGAGATCGAAAGGGTCAGCCATGGCGAAGAGCCAGAGCATCCAGCTGTCCGCGACTCCGGTGGTGGTGCTGGCGCATCTGCTACTCGTGGCGGTGGCGACCCTGATCCTTGTTTGGGTCCTCAATTTCCAGGGCGGCGTGGCCCTGTCGTCCATCAACAAAAAGAAGATTTTCAACGTGAGTACGCGGTTCCCACTCCTTTTGCTGAGGGCTTCAGTCATAGTATAAGTGTAGGCTGAGTTTTGGAGCAATAAACCAACGCTCTTGATAGAATAAAAGATTAGTTATTTTGAAATGAACTTGAACCGAAGAAGAAATTCTTTCCGGACAACAGGGAAAAAATTCGAGAATTCTTTGTTCAGATAGAAGTTGATGTTGTTCAATTCATTCCGTTCAGATGAATCATTCGTATGCTCTGTTCTTTGTGCAGCTGCATCCGCTCCTGATGGTGTTTGGGTTAATTCTCGCCGGTGGAGAAGGTGAGGACCACCACCTATACTCGATATCTCGGGGTTTCTCTTCGCAATCGCAAACGTTTTTTCGTGCGAAAATCTCTATGTTTATTTCTTCGGGATGTTAACCGTGTGGATACGAGGTTGGCCAAGTCGCTTGTCATATTTCCTTACAATCATTCATTAAATTACTCTCACCGATACCTTATGTTGGCCCGCGTCGCGACAAAGCGTGTACGTTAGTCTTTTCGAAATATCTGGGATTCTTAATGGAATAGAGTACGGACTTCGATGGTCGATTGCAGCTATCATGGTGTACAAGACGTTTCCGACGAAGAAGGAAGCTCAGAAAACGATCCACCTGATCCTGCACTTGATCGCTCTCGTGCTCGGCATCGTGGGGGTTTATGCAGTCTTCAAGTTCCACAACGAGCTCGGTATCCCCAACCTGTACAGCTTGCACTCCTGGCTCGGCATCACCACCATCTCCTTGTTTGGTCTGCAGGTAATCCTCGATCGATCTCGGTCTCGTCGTCGACTGGGAGAAACGCTAATCGGAACACTGACCGTCGGGACTCTGTTTTTCTTTCCTTTTTCAGTGGGTGCTCGCCTTCCTGTGCTTCGTGTTCCCGAAAGTAAAAAGCTACGCCAGAGCCTCCTTCATCCCGTGGCACGTCTTCCTAGGATCCGTCGTCTTCCTCCTCGCGGTCTGCACAGCCGAGTCCGGCCTGGTCGAGAAGTACACCTTCCTGAAGCTCCTGCCGGGTCAGCATCTGGGTCAGCACGAGGGGCTCATCATGAACTTCATCGGCCTGCTGATCTTCCTATTCGCCCTGACCGTCGGCCTCACCGTCGTTCTTCCTAGCAGATTCCAGTGACCGGTCTCACCCGGGACGTGCCTCGATGATGTCCATTCGTGTTGTAATACTAATGAACGCTCTAGGGCGATGGTTTTGCTTTCGGATTTTTCAAGATTATTAGGTTAGTGTAAAAGAAGGGAGTGATGTGTACTGTCCATACCACGCTGGCCTATATAATTAGGTGTGTTTTTAATGTAGTCGTGTTCCTTTTGATTTTCGAGCGATGGTACTGTCGGCCGGAGCAGAAAAAATGATCTTTCGAAACGTCTCTCTCTCGCATGCTGTTTCGAAACGGAAATAACTGTTCACGGAAAACATCGGATGGCGCTTTCAGTCGCTTCCAACGAGACGGCCATCGACTCAGCAACCACCCTAACCACATTAGCTTCTTTTTTAAAGTAATCGTGTCGACGACGGACGCCTGGAATGCTTTTTAAGTAATTTTTATAAAAAAAATTGCCGAGGTGCATCGTGAAATCATTCGGTGCGTCGGAAACATTTTCTTATTCAGTTACTTTTCGAAAACATTTTCTCATTCAGTTACTTTTCGGGATAAGTGCACTAAATATCTTAAGACTTAAGTATAATCGAGTTTTAAAATTTTTCCAAAAATTCAATTAAATCTTAAAAACTCGTCAAATTGGTTCAATCAAATCATTCTAATAATTTCGTCCAACTTGGCTAACGGAAAATGCCAAATGGCTTTTTATATCTCAAGTGGCGTTAATATGGCCAAAATCACATCGGACCAAATCTGATTTTTTTAAATACAAATTCTATTTAAGTTATATTAAAAAATAAGTAAACTTTAAATATATAAGGAAGACGTGTCGTAGGATGTGCAAAATGAACCACTCAAGTTGGGAATCGTTCAGACCGGACCGGATCGGATTGGCCGGTCCCCGGTTCGATTCTTGGGAGTATTAATCCGATTCCTGGTTCCTAAAATTGGAATTGGTGTCCGGGCGGTCCGGTTCATGATTCCAAGGGATTGGACCAAACCGACTAAAAATGCTTTTTTTTTTTTTATTATGTCTTCAAAAAAATTAGAAAAATATGAACTTAATACTATTTCGTTCAATGGTACCATGAGTTATGGCACAATAACTCTTCACTCATCGTTTCTTCTATCAATATCTTAAAATTTGTTACTCTCTCTTGTTGTGCATAACCACCCTTTAATGGAATAAAAGGTTGTTGATTCCATTAGACTGGATCGAAACCGACGATCCAGTCTGGTTCTCAATCCTAGGACCAAACGGTCTAATGCTTGGTTCCCAAAATTGGGTGGAATCGGATCGGTTCAGAAACCGATCACCCCTAGACGCATGCAAGGTGAGGGTTGCAAGCCCTTGTCCACCCCCTCCCCCCCCCCGGCCCCACCATCACCAACGCTTACTGACAATGGTGGGGCGGCAGAACCCTTGCGTAAGTTTTCCTTTATTTTTCTTTATTTTTCGTTTTTGTGTTTTTAAATTTTTAAATTTTTTGATATAATTTTAAAAATTGCATGAAAAAAATCATATTTGGATCAAAAAGGCGTCATTTTAGCCTTATGTTTCATGTTTTAGCCAAGTCATCACCATGTATGACAGATGAAATAATAAAAAGGACACGTTAAAATTTTTCCTTAGTGAACTTTTGTTTTTGGTTATATAAGAGAAGAACTTGATTGTACAAATTTGACAAGTTTTGGAATTTAATTGCACTTTTTAAAAATTTTGTTATTTAATTACACTTTTTTGATAAGTTATAGGACTTCAATGTAGTTCTCACCTGTTTTCCTTCATAACCAAGGGGTGCAACCACAATTAATTAGCCATATGAACAGGAATTGGCACGGCAGCGTATCGCGGTGGCCCTTCACTTAAATCCCAGGCGAGTATTCTTTGACCAGTTTCCCCGGAGATGGGGAGATTTTTTCAAGAACATAGTTTTGATCGACCAACTTGTCATACAAACATAAATCAAACTCAAGAAGAATGATATCTCATAATTAGTGAGAGAATGAGTGCTTAAAATCGTCAAATAAACGGTGGAGTCTGCTTGTGAAATTTATTTTCGTACTCACTATTCACGTTGTAAGTAATGATTACATAAAGGAATGTAAGAAAGAATCGTCCAAATAAAAAAAATTGGAATTGTTAAGAATTGTGTAGCCATCTTAAATTGTCCTGAAGTCGATATATATATATATATATTTTAAAGAATTGTGTAGCCATCTTAAATTGTCTCGAACCAACTTTAGGGTTTCACACGTTGAACGCAGCTTTTTGGTAATGGGAACCCATGGTTTGAAAAGTCTGTCGTCCTCTGAAGGTCCTGTCCCCGTCCTTGCCCCAAGAGCCAGGTAGAGTTGGAAACTTCCTCGTAGCTGCTTCCCTCCTCCCTGATGCATTTTGACTGAATTTGGCTCTTTTGGCTGACCGACGGGGACGAATGGCCAAATGTTTTCTTCCGTTCTCACACCTTTAACAAAAGCAGACCGCAGATGCATAAACTTGATAAAGTAATTAAAAGATAATAAAAAGAACGATAACCCAACTCGACCCAACCTGTTCCAAACTGTTCTTTCGATTTGGATTCTATGTGTTGTAATTATTGTGCATTAATGGATCAACAAAAGCAAGTAAAACAAGACGTATCTCTTCAATCGCATTTTCAAAGTCAAACCAAACGCACTCGAAGTTCATGAATCTCTTCAGTTCATGCATCTCTTGAATTCATGTATCTTTTCAGTTCTATCCATTGGAACTCTATAAATGGCATTAAACTATTCTTCATTCCAAAGGAAGATAGAGTATATGGAGTATATGAGAAAATAGAGTATAGAGTAGATGAATAAATATCTCTTCTCTTCAATTATTCTCTAAGTGTACTGATTTCGAGAGGTGTTTGACATAATCCTATTTGTGTAGTGCCAACTCAAGAGGATTCAAGGTATTATATCTTAGGACGCATAGTTCATGAAACTATTTAGCATTTTTTATAGGAACTAATCACTTCCTATTTAATTTTGTCACAATTTTATATTAATTTTGCTACTTTATATTTGGTTTGCATTCGTGCACACTTCACTTGTTGAGAAGATTCATTCCATATAATTGTTCATTGACCTAAATTGTTATCGCTTTCTTGAAGTTATTATTTTTCTTGTCATGACAAATAGTGTTACGTACTTTTTCTCCAATACGTTATTTCCAATACTGTGGCAAGCACGCCTTTCATATTTGCATAGGGTCCGGTATCAAAAGCAAAGACTCGAACCGAATCGGCCTATTAACGCGTATGTGATTATGCATTAAATGTTGTTTGTTTTTTTTTTTTTTTTTTGGTCGGTATTAAATGTTGTTGGTTGGAGGGTGATGTAAGCTCGTGCACGGAGTCAAAGCATTTATTTATGGGTTTCTTTCGAGCCTGGTGATGGGTATGTCCATCCATCCATCCCAGCAGATCTAATTCCTAACGAAGCCGGACGGTGTTGGCGTTACTTCACCAGTGAGAAAGTTTTGGAGTTGCGAAAGATACAAAATTCCTAGGACCCGACAACTAATGTGTCCCCAATGCCCCGATTGGCCCCGAAATTATTGTTAAAACATATTATATGGTTTACAAGATATAGTATAATAATATATTACATGTTGCTATTTAATTGGTTATCCAAAAAAAGCGCACCACATTTTTTTTTTTTTTTGGGTTTGTTCTTGTGTTGGCAATTAGAGATTGGCAGGAGGAGTTTCTTGGGAATGATGGTGGGATTTGATCTATCCGTTAGGAGTCATTTGTTTTTATGAAAATGAATGATTCGAAAATATTTTTTTGAAAATCATCATTTATGTCACTTAAAATAATAATAAATGAAAATTATTTTTATTATTGAGACTAATTATGTCTAAATATCTTCATAAGTAATAACGAAAAATTTCATTCATAATTTTTGTAAGATATACAAAAGATTTTTTTTTGGAAAATTTTATCCAAAACGTTTGTTTCTCATGAAACCAATGTAGCCTTAATGTAGATATATAAGTTTGCATCACCGCTAAAGTGATTGGCCAAGGTTTTTTTTTTTTAGGGTCGAAATGATTGGCCAAGTTGGTTAAGAATTTCTTCAACGTAGTTAGAAGCCTTTCGTGATTATGAATATCAGGGGTTATTTCTTTAGGAATGTTGATAATCATTAACTGCAATCATAAGTCATAAAGGCTATTCGTAATTATTTATGATTAAATCATAAGAATATCATACTGTGTTGAATACCACTATAAGTTAAAAATAAATACAATTATATGTAATGTAACTATTTCATAAGGAAAGTACATTGCAAGCCTCGATTCATTGCATTGCATCTCAACAATATTTTTCTCACGACCAAATTACCGAACCCTAGGTATCTTGGAAACTTCCTTCCCTTCCAAATAATTTTCAAATAATTTTCAATTCTATTCGATTCTTTCGGTCCACCATCCATTCCTTTCTATTATGTCTGAAACACAGCATCAATTTATGTGCATGCATATCATTTGCAAAGATGGTGCCACCGTTTCAAAGATGCCTTATCATCTTTTAACATCGTGAGAGCATCTATGCACCGAAAGCATCTTTGCACCCGTTCAGGAATTACTAGCCCTATTCTCGAATTCTTAAACTTCTACAAAAGACCATCCTGCATTCGATGTATGATATTAAGGTCTTGAGCTTGACTTTTGCAACTCCTTTCACTTAATCATTTAAGTTTTCCTTATTTATATGAGGGGGAGTATTTGCAAGACGCGAAAGCACGGCTCAAGATCTTCACAACTAGAACCAAGAACACATAATGTGATCAAATAAAGAGATTTACGTACCCGATTTGGACCATCATTTTTAATGTGGAATAGCAATGATCCAAACTCAAGAATTTTTCCTCTATAATCCTCTATATTATTGGATCAATGAGATGGCTCTTCACCCTTAGCGTTTAGTAAGCCTTCCTTTATGGGGATGATTGTGTGTGTTGGGGTTATAGGAGAGACCTTAGCACTATTTATAAAGTTTCTAGCCATGGTTCTTATTACGAGTCAGGCTCAACTCAGCTCATACTAGCTGGTCACATATTAGACTAATTAAGAAATATTTTGTCTCACCTTAAATCAATTTCGTAAAATGGTAAATTACAATATCAAATAATATAGCTCACATCAGCAAAACTTTTACATTCTCCCACTTGGGCTATATTAATCCTATTTCACAAAGTCTCCAACACTGAATCACGACAATAACTACATGTATACATATAAAGCCTTTTATGATCATGAGTATTTCTAACTTTATTGATATGGATTTAATATGATAGTGTGGCAAATGGATAACACTTCTCATAGAGAGCAATATCTTACGTGTCATCCTCTTTGTCAATCAATATTCTCTTACATTAAATGTCACAAAAACCTGTGCCACTAGAGATTATCTTTATGGTTCGATGAAACCACATATATCTTATCCTTATGATTAACTTTTCTAAATGTGTAACAAGATATATACTCAAGATTAATAACCGGATGCCCATAGCCTTCACTCAAAGTTTATACAATATCATGAGATTTTTACCAATATGTATTCAACATAATAATAATACATTTTTAAATACTTTCTTAAATAATGTAACAAACATATATGCAAATTTTATTAGAACAGAACTAGAACAGTTCCCACTAAAATATGGCATCTCATGATACTCCTACGCCCATGTTAATGACATGTCGTTCAAAAACATAAGAGTGAAGGCCTTTAGTTAGTGAATCTGTAATCATATTATCTGTGAAAATATGTTCTGCTGTAAAGTCACCATTATGTACTGTTTTTTTTTTTTTTTTTTTAAAAAACTTTACTGCCATATGTTTAGACCCATTGAGACATCTGTTATTGTTAATGAACAACACTGTAGGGTTATTGTCTCAATACAATCGTATAAATCTATCCATAAAGTCAAATACAGTCAATTCCCTAATAAGATTCCAAAGCCTAATAACCTGAGTAACAGTTGAAAAGCATACTACAAACTTCGTTTACATGGCAAAGGATGACATAGATTTCTGTTTACTGCATCTCTTACTATTATGAAAATGTATTATGTTGTCGACTTCATGCCATTCTAACAGCCAGCAAAGTTTGCATCCAAATATCTTACTAGCTGCAGGATTGGAACGTATAATCTTTTGTCCTTTTTAAGTATCTTAAAACCTCATTGGTAGTGACTTAGTGATCATGTTCTGGATTTAACTAATATCTGCTCAGAAGTCCTATCACAAAAGCAATATTTGGTTTAGTACAAATTTAACTATACATGATACTTTCAAGTGCACTAACACATGATACATCATTTAGTGGGATTTTCTCAATGTCTAAATGAGGACAATATGACAGATTCAGTTCATCACCATTAATGATAAGAGCAATTCCTAGCTTGTAATGATGTATACTAAATCTTTTTAAAATACGACCAACACATGTTCTCTAAGATAAACCCAATATACTACGAGAGCGATCCTTACGGATCTCAATGCCAAGGACAAAAGACACCTCATCAAGATCCTTCATGTCAAAAATTTTCTATGATATTTACTTTGTCTCATGTAGTAATTCAAGATCATTGCTTGCAAGTAAGATATTATGTACATAGAGTGTGAGAAAAATAAATTTTATCCCACTAACCTTGTAGTATATATATTGATTTACTTTGTTCTTAACTGAACGAAGTGACAATACTATGAAACTTTAATAACATTGTCTAGAAACTTGCTTGAGGCAATTAATAAGACTTTTCAGTTTATACACAAACTTACCTAAATTATCAGCTGCATAATCTTCGAGTTGCACCATATAGACTTCATTATCAATGTATCAATTTGGAAAGATAGTTTCATTATCCATCTGGCGTGACTCCATATCAAAATGAGCTATTAATGCCATATCCACTCTAAAAGAATCTTTAGAAAAGACTAGAAAAAATATTTCTCCACTGTCCACCCATTCTTTCAGAGTGAAACTCCTGATTATCAATTTGGCTTTAAACTCCTCAATCTTTATTTGGAGTCCTTTTTAGTCTTATAGATCCATTTGTAGCTGGTGAGCTCATGACTTTCAGACAACTCAGCAAGTTTCCAAACACCATTGTGTTTCATAAATTGTATCTCGTCCTTCATGTTGACATATGATTTTAGTCGACGCATCATTACAAGGTAGAAAATCGAGCTTTGGGTTTTTGATTGTGACGGAACCCCATCTTTCGATCAAAAAAATGTCGTTTTTCATTTATTTCTTTTGCATTGTCGTTTTTAAGCAATTTCCAGATTCTTTTCAAGAAAAACCCAAAAAGTCAAACGGTTGACTTTTTGGTCAACACTTTGACCAAAAGTCAACCCTGGGTCAAAAAATTGACTTTTTACCCAAAAAATTCCATTTAGCTTTAATTTCACTTTTTCAAATCAATTTTTTTAAAATTCAAAGATTTGACAAAAAAAATCGACATTTTATTAAAAGTCAACTAAATTGTTAACTTTTGGTCAAACATTTGACACAAAAAATAAAAATAATAAAAAATGCACAAATACATTTCTTTTAATGCCAATTTGATTTTTGCATCAAAAATTTCACAAAATTCGGTTAAAAACCTTGATTTTTGAATTTTTCATTTTTGGGTTCTAAATTGACCAAAAATAAAATTACTTTTATTCTAGTCATATATGTGTAGTTCATTCTTTGACATTTGGTTTAAGAACTATCTGAAATTTGTTTGAGCATTCAATTTCGTGATTTATCGAGTCAAAATACGAATTGCCGTTTTGAGTCTTAATTACGGGACCAAAATCGATCATTCATAACTTGTAAACGGACGATTGTTTCTCACTCATTTCCTTAAGATAAGTCCAAATTCAAGATCGATTTTGAAAAATTCAGACAAGAACTCATCAATTTGAAGAATTTTATCCTCACAGGCATTAGAAAATCAAGTAATTAAGCTTCAATCGACAAAATTTGAATTGACCCATTCATGGCTATCGTTTAATTTCATGAATCTAGGTCCAATTTTAATATTAGGTTTAGATCCATTTTTTACCTAAGCTCAAACACTTCAATTCAAGGTCAATTTGAATATGATAAGTGATCTTACGTATGGTAACTCATTAGATAGAGCAATTGCAACACTAATTGAGTTCAATTTTATTTAATTTACAATTTTGCCCATTGAATTGCAAATTTTACCATTTTAGCCCTTTTAGGCCCGATTCAAAGCACCCATGGTTTTGACTCTTTTTTTTTCCATGATAATCATTCAATTAGGTCAATAAAAGACCCATAGATCACATTCATAAGGTTTGATTAGCTTAATTGCATCTTCATTGGTCAATTTCTTCATAAAAATGATAAAATTCCTTTTTAATTTGGTCCTTAAGGGGTCAAATTGCATAACTTTTTGACCCATAAGGGTCCCAAGTGGACAAAATAGCAAGAACCGGACCAAACCGATTAAGAACCAGTCAAAATCTGGCCGAATCGGTTCGGCCGATCTGACCGACTGTCGGCAGGACTGGCCGGTTCAGGCCCTTACCAGCTAGTTCAAGCCCTTGCCGGCCGGTTCTTGGCCTCTAGCCACCATTTCTAGAACCCTCTCAATCCCAATTTCACTTCTACACCTTCAATTTCCCAAAATTTTACAAATTAGTCCTTGAATTTCGTCAAATTGCAAATTAACTCGTAATTAGATATTTTGACGCAATTCCTGATTTTGGCTTGTTTTTTGCAAATCAAACCCACTAGATCAATTATCCGACACCTCGAGATCATGATGGAGCATTTAAAATGGATTTTTGACCGTTGGATTGAGATTTCGACCGTCGGATTGAACCCACAGCCAAAATCGCTTAATGTGAAGAGTATATAAATGAAATCACTTCTATTTTCAACAAGGAGGGATTCATTTAGCACGAAATTTCCTCTTTCTTTAGGCCCCTCTCTCTTTTTTCTCCCTCTAGACTCCCGCCCAAATAGATCACTCACTCTCTTTCTCTAAGTTTCGGTTCATCTCTGTGACCGGTTTCGTTCTAGGCTCGAACCGGTGGTCAACGAAGCTCCCAAGCATCCAAGTTGTTGATGATCTGCAGTAGTAGAGGTCTTTGACCTTGCTGCAGACAGAGAAGATTAGATCGGTGGCCGGATCTTCACCGACGGCCTGATCTTTGTCGGAGAGTCAAGGTCGGTCCAGTTTGGATCGATTCTTCCTTTTTTCCTTGAGCCAGTGGTTTGATTGATCATGATCTGAGCTATAGTGACCTGATCTACATTCTTGAGTCTGGATTGTGATCCAGCAGCTTGATCCGATTGATCACGATAAAAATCGACGAAAATCGCGACGAATGTAACAATTCGAAACTCGAATCCAATGAAGCGAGATCGAGTTAGTCGATCGGGGTTAGAATTCAAGATTAGAAGCTTTTACATGCTTAAGATTGATGAGTATGAATGCTGTGATGATTTGTTGATGATTTGAATGATGATTGTGATTTTGAGCCTAATCTATAATTTTCGTAAGTCTCTACATAGCTCATTGTTTTGGTCAAAACGAGGTTTGAAACAACCTTGTTTCATCTCAAGTCCTCTTAAGATTAGATAATAGACATCCCAAGCTTCAAAATGGTAGGTTGCACGCCCCAATTGAGCGTCATTTGACTTTCAAAAAACACCTCCGAAGATTAATGATTTAGTTTAGGTTTTTTTTCGGTTCTGATTATGTTCCGCCTTTTGGCTTTGTTATTTTTGTGCCAACTTTCGTGATCATTTTTTGATAAAATTTTCTCATGATTTTTGGATGTGTTCAACTAGGTCAGATCTACTTAGATCTAAGCCTAGGTCTATCTGTTCCGCATTGATCTCTGATTTTTCTATTTTGGTAATAATTTTTGTGTTAAGTTCTGGAATAAATTTCCTTCACGAAAGTTTTTCGTACATATGTTGTGTATGTCCTATATTTTTTTTCAAAATTTGTAGACATATTTAGCTATGTCAAAATCACTTAGATCTGAACATAGGTTAGTCTGTCCTGCATTGGTTTGAGATTTGTTTTGATGAAATTGAGTTCATAAATACATCTATTTGGTCCAAATCCTTCATGAGAGTTGAAATAAATTATATTTATGTTCAATTGATGCATGTTTTGCAATGTTTTTACATTAGCAATGTGAATCAATTGCATGTATTAGAGTAAAAGGTACTGCAGCAATATGTGATGGATATATAGTTTTGTCTGTTTTGCCATTTTTGCCACGACTCATATGATCTTAATTGAGTTTCAACTTCTTAACGAGAAATCTTCATTATCGTATGCGCCGTATGTGAGATTTTTTGTAAGATTTATGCATGTCTTGAGGATGGCTAAAATCATGCTTGTTCTGTAAACTTAATGCTGAAATGAAACATTGTTATATGCGCACATTTCCATGCTTGTTTGAGTCATCTAAGAATCAAATCTTATGATCATGCCTTCTTGATGATTGAATCGTAAGTTGCAAGGTTTGCATACATGTTTAGGTTATGTCATTTGAGTTTCATCTTGCACATTAAATTTGTCTCACAAAAAATGTTTATCACACTTAAAATTCCCAAGCATACCATTAAGAATCATGAATAATCTCATAATGTTATTTAAATTGTATGACATTTTGCATGCCGACTTAGGATTAGATGACTATCCAAACTTTTCGTCGCATCCAATCCCAAGTCCCGTGTGATTTCTTTATGCCGTTTGGGCATTATTTGAGTGATTTTAAGGTTTTCTAATGAATACTTATGTTCTATTTTCTTAGTTATTGATATGCACACTTTTAAAGATCTCGATTTTAGGATACCAAATCGACCTAGTTTGGCCTCGAGCTCTTCTAGGAAGACGTGTGACACATTTAGAAGTTTCTAATGCCACTGATTTTATGCCAATTGCTCATCTTTTGGACCAATTTTCCATTTTTTTTCAAAGCTAGATCACAACCTAAACAAGGGATCAAATTCGAACCCTTATTCTAACCCCTATATGGACAGATCTTTGATATTTTTGTTCCATTTTTTTTATTTGGAATCTGAACTTGGCCTCTTAATAAAACTTGTTTGTTATCATGTTGGCTATGTTGTGTGTAAATGTGATGATTTTTAGACATGTTTTGATAGGAAAAATCCTCGTGACATTAGCTGAATGTCCTGTTATTTTAACAAATTTCAGATGAGTTGTTGTTTGTTGTTTGATTTTTGTAAAATCATGTATAGATTGTTTAAGAAAACTTTATTCACAAAATTTTTCATCATTATGTCATGCATGTTAGAAAAAATTTTCATTGTCAAATTATTATTAGGTATCTCCCAATTTTGCTGTCCTTATACTCTTGTTTTGAAATTTCCTGATATAAACATGATTGTGATTGTTTAGCTATACCTTTTAGGTTAGTTTGTGCATGAAATTAGGACATGCCATCTCCATGAAAATTGTTCTAAATGTTTTGATCTTTGTTGTTAAATAATCAACATTTTCGAATTGCATCTTTAAAAAAAAATGCTTTGGCACATATGCGAGCCTGCAATTGTATTCTTGTTTCTTTTCAAATATTTTTAGAATTCTAATTTGACATCGTGAAAGTTACGGTTTGAATTGTATTCAAAATACCTGCGATGCTTGAGAGTGCATTTATGTGAGCCTCGGACTAGCCTTGGCAATTGAATGTCTTTCATAACTGAGACGTCACTTTGTCTCAAAACTTTTCATGAATGATTTCGAAATATTTTTTTAAAAATATCGTATGCACTCCTCATACATATAATCCCATCATGCATTAGAAATTGCCTATGTTTGTGATTGGCGCATGCCCTTGGTAATAAGTGACATGCCGACAGTTCACTTTCTTGCTTGATTGGTTGAGAAACAAGTTTCAAAAGACCTGTGTGCATGTTTAAATTTTTGCAATGCATGTGATTTTAGATGAATAGTATGGTTGATGCATGATATCGGGGCAAAACCCTAGGATCACATAGATCGCTTGATTATGAAACTTATAAACATTATTGGCCATGCGTGAACACAATTGGTGAACAATTATTATAAGTCACAAAAAATGGATTTGGTAGGTATCTTAGTGGGATGCTCGCATGAAAGATAAATGCTGACCTCAATGCCCCAAATTTTGACTTTCGTATTGCACTTCCTTTAAATTATTGATCTTAACATGATGTCTTGTTTCTTTCCATTGGATGAATCTAGTTATAAGTTTCTTAGATTATGTTTAGATTAGGACCCCAAAGATGGAGAAAGCATGAAGACAGTGGAGGATGATGTCCATTCCGATTATTATCATATACTATTCATGATAAAACCCAACAAGTTGCTGGTTTTCTCTATTTCTCTCATCTTTTTTAATTGTGTTTCTTTTTTATATTTTTTAGGATTGTATTGTAGATTTACTACTTTTCTTAATTGTTTACTTACTGTATCATAATTTCAATTCCATTGATTGCTTTATTTTCTTGTTTTCTAGAAATAGAATAGAATGAAAATGACCAACCACACATGATCGCTTAGTTATGAAAACACAACATACTATTTAGGTAAAAAAAAACGCATTGACATGTTAAGAAAACACAACATACTATTTAGGTATTGAAAGGGCGCTAATAAAAATATTAGCGTAACTCAAATCCCGGAACCTAGATATTTGGTTACGTAGGAATCAAGGGAACACTCCCATTGGGTTTTCTAGCCGACCCTCAAAATGAGGCTAGTGGCGACTCTCGTCTTATTTTTAGATTGTCATAAACAATTAGATTGTATTAATAAACCCGTCACGCGGGGTATGAGTTTTGATGAAACTCACCATGGTTTAGCATACTCGAAATGGGAGTACCCCAAAGGATAAAGTGATGCCATCTTTATGGGCGAGGCCTACTGTCAAGAGAACTACCATTGTAAAGGTGCCCCTAAATCCGATATCCACACCCGACCCCTTCTTCTAAGGTGTGTCACCTGTGTGGATATGGATCGCGATACTCCGTTGTCACGCAGGGTACAAGCTTGGGAGAGCTTGGGATCTCGTGGAGGGAACTCACGAGAAGCTGATCCAAAAGGCGGGGTGATGACGTCTTTTGGAACATGAGCTGTGAGGAAACTCTTGTGATCAAGTACCCCTAAACCTGACATTTCCCCATTTTCTCTCCTCGTGATGATGAGGGATCAAGGGCAGCGAGATCGGGTTGCGACACTTCATTACATCTAACCATAGACTTGATTGAGGATAACAAACAATATTTGCATAAGTCACTAGATCAACCATACAACAGATATTGTAGTTATACTATCATAGATAGACTACATAATTTGGTGATATAACTGATCGTCTTTCCTTAACAGATCTATTGAGTAGAGGCTTGAGAAATTTCATCATAAATTGTCTTAAGAATAGTACCTTGAACCTCAACAATCTTAGTTTGTGGTGTAAGAGACTCAACAATTGTCTGTATAACCAAAGATAAAGACACAGTGATCTCCACCGTACTATCATCCTTAATAATTTGAGAGCGGCCGTCCTCTACGGCTACGTTGAACTCTTGAAACCTTATCATACGTGATTATATAATTATTGTAACTTTTATTAAGGTCATAAAATCGATACCCCTTTGAACGATCTGGGTAAGATACAAAATAATACCGAGTGGTTTTGGATTCCAACTTACTTAACGTTGGATTATATAACCCTACTTCTGTAGAATACCCTAAACCTTAAAATGGTTTAAGCTATGCTTACGTCAAGTCCATCACTCAAAGAGAGTTAATGGAATAATTTCAGTAGAAACATGGCTTTATATGTGAAAAGGCTTCTTTTTAAAGTATAAGCCCATATAAAACTGAATAAATTAGTCATACTAATCATACTAATTATCATGTCCATTATTACGCCTTTGGGCCACACCATTTTGTTCAAGATTTTCAGGCATAGTAAATTAAGTTACTATCCAAAAATCTTCCAAGTAATTGATAAATGGCTTTTTAAGCCATCCAATATTGTCATATTTGCCAAAATATTCACCACCACGGTCAAGTTTGACAACATTTAAGACTTGTCCAAACTATTTTTCGATTTTAGTTCGAAAAAATCTTAAATTCATCCAAAGATTCAGACTTTTCTTAATCAATTATAGAAGAAGTAGTCGTCGATGATTGTGTTGAAATAAACAATTTTACACAGCGTTAACATATAAGGTCTACTAAGATCACTATGAATGACCTTCAATAGGTCAAAACTTAAACTGCAGTTTTATTCATTATCTTAATCACCTTACTTCTACAATAGTCTACGCAAGTGTTTAAGTAACTCTCAAGAGTAGATAAAATATCAACATTATCAACATTATCAACATTTCTACTTTTTCTTTAGACATGTAAACAAGATATAATGCATGAGATTATCCTTCGGCAAAAGTCTTTTGGAAACGGCATTTTCAACTATATACGCGACGTATATTGTTGGATAAATTCTCTTCAGATATTTTGAAGTCGACAAAACATTTCCATCAGTCTAGTCTGAAGACTTGCAGACTCTACTGGCAAAGTCTGAAGATCAAAGTCTGACGATAACAAGACTCAAGTTTCAAAGTCTACTCTCATGGATAGTTTCCAGACTGACAAGTTAAAACTTCTATTCTGATTCTATCTAATATGGTTTTGACTCCAACGGCTAAGGAATATCTTTCAACTGGAATCAGCACTACAAAATCTTATATTCGTATCCGAATAAATATAGATTCTTTAAGATTCGCAACTTATATTTGGAAAGTTCTACTTATGGAAACTAAGATCCTGATTGTATGGGCGAGCAGGATTGATGGGCTATCTACACTTACCTTAAAGAGCTCGAGATCTCTCTAAATTGATTCTGTCCAACGGGTTGATTGGAAGAACTTCTTTGGAAGGTGCCAACGGTAATGAAGGCATGAAGAAGTATATAAGAGAGACACTCAAGTTGTAGAAGGGTGCCGGATAGAAGAATTCCAAAGTCTGAATCTCCTTCTTAATTTGTGATCTTATTCTTCGAGCATTACATGTAATCAAAAGAGAGACTGAAGTGTGGTGAGACTTTGAGGAAGTGTAGTAGAGTCTCTACACTGTGGAATCAAGGGTGTGAGATTGTAAACACTCTTTTTGATTCTTAGTGAAATCCAGCCAGAAGAGCTGTCCGTGCGGGAGAGTGGACGTAGGCTTGGTCTAAGCCGAACCACTATAAATCTGGAGTCTTGATTCTATATCCCTAATCCTTTTACTTTTCATTACTTTTATTTGCAGCGATTGTTGTTTTTAATTCCTTAATCTCATTTAGGTTAAAATTGTTAAAATCGTTTTAGTCACCTATTCACTCCCCTCTAGGTGCTAATTCTAGTCCTAACATATATATCATTGGGAGTTAAACACAATCTGTACAATCCATTGGATATGATATAATACTCAACCTTATTTGAATTGAAGAACACAAATATAACATTATTTAAAAAAAAAAAAAGTAGCTACATATGTTCAAACATGATATGAAAACTAAGTTCCATAAAAAAGAAGGTTTATAAAATGTTTATTAATATCGGATTAAAAATAGAATCTAGAATTAAAATGATATCTCTAATGAACTCAACGTCGACTTTATTATTGTTTCTAACAGTGAGTTATTATTCATCATAATTTGGTTTTCTTAGATTTATGAATCCTCGTATGGAAAACACAACTAATTTGTCACACCACCAAGAATTGGACGGAGCTTTTAATAAGTATTAGATTAATAAATAATGCTAAAAAACCATTACCTACAAGCTCATACTTGGATAACCAAAAAAATTATATTTACTTGTAGCCTATTTTTATGTGACATTTTTCTTAAAAGGAAGCAACAGTCGTCATCTCTTAAAAGATGCTTTCTTAAGACCTAGATTGTCAAAATGACCGAAGATTTTATGAGTTCTTTTATGAGTATGATTTTTAGATTTCAAATCTACTGTCCTTAGAACGTAATCTCTAACGTCATTAGAACCATCATACCTTATATTGAAGAGTCCTTGCAAATATGTCCTAATCTCGACATTAGACAAGATATAATTTCAAGCCATCAAAGCTTCTATCTTCTTTTTAAGTAATGCAATCAACTGGTAAATCATTTTTCAAGTATTCCTAAATGGAATGTTTCATGGATAACAGGCAAACCCAATTATTCTTTTCCCAAATAGAAAATCCGCTCTAGTAAGAACCTCAATGTTCATTAAGTTATTAATTATAGATAAGGTAATTAAAATAACAAGCAATGTATGTGATTGGTATCATGTGAGTACTAAATAACTTGAAGACGTAGAAATACACATCCAAAAAGTTACATACATCATTACATAATTACCTTTGGGTAGAATACATGACATACAGTTGTATATTCTCCACATGACAATGGTTATGAGAATATATTCTAACCTTCGTGAATTCATCACTTTTGAATGTATGAACCACTAGGATTAGTCACTCATAAGCCATATGTTATTCATGTATCTCTGCATGAACTAATATACCTTATTCTTTGGGAGTATGACCACACATTAGAATAGAAGACATCCCATCATTATACAAGACCGATATTTCTCAAACCCAATTAAATATGCTAGTTTAGCAGTCGCACTAGCGATATAAACTTTATGTCTTACATTTATTTTATACATATGATTTTAGATCTAATAATAGGGGTAATTTGTCATTAAAATCATATGTTATGACAATTACATTACTCCATAAATTATTACATGTTGAATCTTATACGTGTTATCAATGAATCAATGCTCTACATATTCTTTATGTGATGATATACATGTCAGCTTGCACTTGTATTTCTAAAATCATAGAAAAATACAGAAAAATAAGTGAAAATACCCTAAAAATACGCATGTTTAAGGTTCCATGCGTATTTTCACATCCATAAAATCATCAAACATAATATATATATACACCACGGTATAGACCATCTTCATACGAGCACATGGACTTCAAGAACACCCCAATTAGAGGTTGGAAGCGCCCATATGTGCGTGGCGTGTGAAGCGCACGTGCAGGTTGGCTCGGACCAATCTGAGCTGGCGATTTGACCAATCAACATCCGATCTAATCGTTTAGACTGGTCAACATCCGGTCCGACCGATTGAATGGAGAGCCGGGTTAGGCGAGTTAATGAGTCGATCAATAATCAACTGAGTTAATTCATCGAGTCGGGTCGGGTCGGGTCAGGGGTCAATGAGTCAGGTCGAACCCATGCCTCCAGTCACCGATGTCATGATGACATTAGCGTCGTGTGTGCAAAGCACAGGTAACGCTCACACGTGAGGGCACATGCTCGATGCATGTCGCCACCCACCAACGTGTGGTCACGCAGCGAAGCGCTGACCATGGTTTTGCTCGTCTTGATGAGCTCGTTCCATTTATGTGATCAAAATTTATTTTTACTACACAAAAATTCACGAAAAATGGCAAAATCTGTATGTCCAGGTTTTAGGCTATGGCTCTTTGATGTCACATGTTAGACGCAAAAGCACAACCTAAGCTCTCCATGACTAAAACCAAAAACACATATGTAATCAAGTAAAGAGATTTATGCACCTAATTTGGACTATCGTTCTTGATACGTAATGGTGACGATCCAAACTCAAAACTTATCCTCTATTACCTTATGTATCACTGGCTTAATAAGAGAACCTTTCACCCCTAACACTTAGTAAAAGCTCTTTTGTGAGGATGATTGTGTGTGTTAGAATTAAAGAAGAGACTTGAGCACTATTTATAGAGTTTCCAATCAGATCCTTTCATTACAAGCCAGGCTCAACTAAGTTCACATTAGCCAACTCCATATTAGACTAATTAAAAAATATTTTATTTCATCTTAGACCAATTCCATAAAATGGTAAATTACAATATCAATTAATGTAACTCACATAAGAAAAACTTTTATAGTATTAGGAAATATTGGAGGCTTAAGCAACCGTCATTGTCACACTCCGACAGTCACATTGATTAGAGAGACTTTCTCTATCTTCCGTAGCTAGCTATGATAAATGGATCTTGGTATGTAGTTTCTAAATCGACACAATAAATCGTATGGAAAAAATCGAAGTCATGAAGTGTATTACGTCTTTAAAACCCCCAATTTCTAACACTATATAATGAAAACCACCTTTTAGCAGCAAACTCAATTCCTCTTGCAATTACTTCAATAAAAAGGATTGTGGCTTCCTGGGTTGTTGTGTATCTGCAATTGCCACTCCTTCTCTTTCCCACTTTGATCCTCTCTTGCTTCTTCAAAGGTCTGCTGCTGATTCAATGGAGATAGATTGATGGAGGCCTCCAGAAGGGCCTCCCAATCCCAGCCGATGGCCTTCTCACCATCTTCAAGCTTGATCAATGGCTCTCTTTCATCTTCCTCGGTTTTCACCACCAAGGCATTGTCCTCGAATTTCTCCCACCGCATGCTGATGAGGTTGACGTTCCCCCTCGGCATGAACTCGCCGTCATCTTCGGTCAATGACGACCTCGACCGTGCTATGGATGAAGAGGGTGATGCGGTCGACGAGGACGATGAGGGCGACTGATCCGTCAATTGCCACATCCCGTTGAGGAAACTTTCGAGCGCTTGGATCTGAATATGCGGGATTCGGTCGATGAACGGATATTCGTACGGTCCGCACAGGTCCCGCGCCTTGCACCAATCATAGAATTCGCTAAGCTGTTGGGCTTGGAGAGCCGCTTTCTTGTAGATGCCAAAAGCGGAGATGCAGTTCCTGTGCGGCATGTGAAAGAGGTTCTCCAGCAGCACCACAATGTCTCTCCTAAATGTGGTGTAGCAGATGAAGCTGTCGCGAATTATGTGTTTCATCGCCGATTTTATGATGAAGCTCCTCGCTGCGGATCCAATCGGCCTGCAGTCCATGACACGGTCGATGAGGCTCTGTAGCTGCGGCAGAATCTCGAGAAACTTCCCAACTTCCCTCATCCTATCGGACAGATTTTCAGGCAATTCGCCGTCTTCACTGAGTATAGTTTCAATGGAGAAGATATTGAGAGCTTCGTCAAGAAGCCCGGCATAGGCCCTGATGAAACTGGTGTAGTCCTCGGAGGCCGAGGAGGAGGCGTCCCAAAGTGGCACGGGTTCAGCGAGAGCAATCGGGCTGAGCGGGTCCACAGCAGTTCGGACCGTAAGGGGCTATCTTCGGGGAGTGACCGGAGGAGGCGGTGGACGAGGAGCAAGCACTTGAGGGCGACGCGCCAGCAGTGCGTGCCGCGGAACCGGCGGGTGAAGCTGAGGGAGAACGAGCGGAACGAGCAAGGGGAGATGGAGAAGATCTTGAGGAGCTCATGCACGTACCGTTCGGGGAGCGGGAGGTCGTCAGGGGCGGTCGCCTTGATGAGCAGGAGGTCGACATCGCAGAACCCGCTGGCCGTGGCGATCTTGGCGTAGCTGACGCAGCCATGCTCCTTTAGGGATGTGAAGAAACGTTGGAATCGCCTGTGCATCTTGTGCGAGACGTGTGTGCGTGATAGAGAGGGAGGGATTGTTAACTTAGGTGGATGAAACAAGGCTTAGGGGAGACCTAAGAAACAACGAAATGAGTTGGCGATGGACAACAACCTTGGTGGATTACGATGGATGATTGTTTGTTCGCAAGCTTCTAATTTCTTTGTTCAGATCAATGAAAAGAAAGGACAACGAGAAAAGGGCCAAAACCCTAGATGCCATGTAAGAGGAGAGTTTCGCATCATTTTAGCACGATATTCCGGCCCAATTCACTCAATATGTTGTCCGTTTAACCCATCTTATACGAGCCTCGAGGTGTTTGTCCTTCATTCCGAGTGTGATCTCGCCCAAAGGAGTCCCAATGCTAAAGCGCGACGTCATGCTGAGCATTTAGTTTGGGTTTCGCATGGTTAACTTGGCAATACTCTCTCTTTGTTCGGTGTGTGATTCTATTCGTCCCTGCGTCATTATCATTCTAGAAGTCTTTGTTAGCAATTGCACCTTGTTTGAACCCTCTCGCTCTGTACTTTTATTCTTAGACTTCTTGTCGCGTATGGAAAATATAAGGTTTTTACACACAATTGGTAGAGAGAGATGAAGAATTCTCACTTCGTTTGGCAATTTAAGATTAGATTCATTCATTTCGCACACGGTTTCAAAGTATGACCAACCAGGGCCAAAAGCTATTAATTAGTAAGAAAAACGGATACGACCGTCCCTTGTTCGATTTTATTGGTTGAAAACAAAGAGTCAACATGGGCTACACACCTAATAATTAGCTCCTCTTTAAGGATAAACACCGTAAAAGGAACAACACAATGAGATTGCTTGATATATACGATGAAAGACTCGCACGAATTTGACATGTTTTAAACAAAAGTCGGAACAAAACCGACACATTTTAACCGCTTCTGGTGAAGTCCTCGTTACACGGCCACTAGTTTCGTTTGGTGTACCAATGCAATCCTGCTAGAGTGGATCACGCTCTAACATCACGTTATGACAGATGGGCCAAACTTGCTTGGTTTTACTCATTCCATATAAAGCTTCATAGTTTTGTACAATAATATATTGCTGAACACTTTTCTAGGAAATCACCAATCATGGTACTTACTCGAGAAAGCTTAATATTGGAATTTCAATACTAAAACCATTCATTATACTAAAAGGTTCCTGTTATGAGTTAGTTTCAATTATAACAAATGGATACTTTTCCTGATGCAACGTGTAACGACTCATTTCTCCCTTTTTATCATTCTAGAAATTTGCCGAGAGTCAAACTTTTGTCGAGACCTTTAGTGCCAGTAATTGCTCTCTACCCTCATTGGGCATATATTTGCTCTCTACTCGTTTAAGAAGTCACCGGAAATTAATTTTAAAAAAAAAAAAAAACAAAAATTAGGCAGATTGGACACCTAAGTACACATGTGTGAGGGTATTGGGTCATATGCAAAAATCAAAGAATTGCATTCTTAAGGTTTAATTATGTGTGAACAGAGGTTAATATCTCCACAACGATCGTTTGGTACCACATAACGTGGGCAATTTTTTTAAATAAATTCAAGTTTACAATCCAACAAATTATCGAGCAAAGTACTCTAAAAAATTAAACAAATGAAAAGGAGAAGGAGCCTCTGGTAAAATGCTTAAAACATTTGGATGAAGCTATCAGAGATGCATTTTCCAAGACAGATAACATAAGATTATAACACGGCAAGTTAATAGAAGAAGTACATGAATAAATTAAATTCAGTAAGAAAAAGTGTGTTTTACCTTTCAAAAGAGAACAAATGTTCCGTGACAAGTCATTTTATTTTAAACTAGTGGGCATACATAGAGTATTGAGAGAAATTTTCTGCATCTCCCACGGTCCCTTCAGTTCCCTCCAAGTTTGAAGCGATTTGAGAAGATTAGGAAAGGCTAGGAAATTTGGGACTGTAATGCCTCCAAATCCCTTGATCTCAACGCCTCCTACCAAACAAAATAATTTCTTTTAAAAGCTTTTCTCATCCTCTCTTATCTCTCCTGATAACTCCATCTAAATTTAGTGCATCGAATAGTTTTTTTATTGATGATTAATACAACGGGGTATATATAGTGATAAATGGAATGTCATGTGAATAATGTCCAAACGCGTGCACAAACTAGTTAGAAGTTGATGTCATTATTCGAAGAAAACCATGGCAGGGCGATACCGAGTATAATATTAAATCTAGACACATGCCCACTAAGGAGGGTGAGATGCCATGGTTATCTTTCAATGGGGTGAAGTTTGAATGGGGTGAGATTATAGCACCGCTTGTAAGACAATTTCTATAGACTCTTCGCCCCTTTGAATGGGTCCTTATGAATCACATAAGGACCCAAACATGACGTCGATGTCCGATTGGTTATCCACCGTATCTTCGTGGACCATAAAACCATCGAGTGGTGTTATCAATAATTACAAAAGAGGGGATAAATCCACTTTAATTTGTATATATTTAAAGAACTCTCCATCATAATCTTTTTGCAAAAAGTCCCTAAATTTTCTATTTATTTTCTTGTGGGCCACGAGACTATGAACTTGATAGGCCAGTCGCATTTTTTGTGGTCTTGTTTTCCAACCTCTTTCATACGCCAGAAGAAATTCCACACCCTCGAGTACGTTTTGGTCCCATGCCTAAAAAGTCCCTTTTGCGCCTTGAACAGGACATATCCACTTAAGTAGTCGTATATGTTTAATAGCGAGAAAAATATCTAGAAATTCTTTCATTTATTGTAAGGGGACTAATTCAATCCTTTTTTCTTTCATTGACGTAAATATTTTTTAAATGATTTTTAAATTTTTTTTCTTTTCTTTTATTTGTTTCAACTATGGGCCAACGAGAGCGTACAAGCTCTCACTTGTGTCCAGCAAGGTCGCCAACCATTGTTCAGGCCAAGTGACCCCTATGGCCATTCAATGAAAAGATAAAAGAAAAGAAAATATAAGAATAAAAAATTTATTAAGAAATGTCAAAAATTTTAAAGTTTAGGTCGGCTGTGCCATATAGGGCGAGGGATGTCAACATCAGGATTTTAAGTCAAAGTTGATTGGAATAAATTAATTGAAAAATCATCAAAAGTTTTAAATTTGAATTAGTCAAATTGAAAAATTAAGAATTAACTTAGCCGCCGTACAATAGGTTTATGAATTTTTGGACAACTATCACGTTTAATAGAGAAAGAGTTATATCAAATTAAATAGTTTCGCTAAGATGGCATTCTCCCAAATATCATACACTTTGCCACTTTAATATGAAGGAACGAAAGTGGCTCTCTCCCTTTGTAGGGCCAACCATTCATGTTCGTTCACTTTGTTTTTTATAACAATATTATTCCGAGCGAGTCCAAATATAATAGTCTTAATTTAGAGCAAGTCTTGTCATTGCGCTGGTCAGCGTCGAATTCGTTAATGATAAGTTCCTTATTTATGAATTGTGTCCTCGCATCTTGTCGAGAATCTATAAATTTTTTAAACTTCTTTTATTCTTTTCGTGCGTCTCTCTCTCTCTCTCTCTCTCTCTAAAAAAAAAAAAAATAAAATAAAACCTTAATCCCAATTCGAGGGCGTCAAGGTCAAACCAACAGCAATGCATTCCAAAATAAAAAATAAAAATAAAAAAACTCATTAAACTACACCAAGTTATGGAATCGCATTCCATCAATCCTACAAAATTGCTGGATATTAAGGACACTTCACAATTATAAGCATTCATGATGCTCCATCAAATGATATCTGTGTCTGAGTTGATGCAACTAGCACAAATCACCTTGAGGGGATGAATGGATGATTCCATAGAATCTTGACAAGATAATGCGGAATATAACGAGTCAAGAATAAAGTCTGGATAAATATCGATTTTGGAACATGATTCAAAATTTGTTATACAATAGAACAGACTTTCGAGACACTAGCAACTGTGCAATGGACTATAACAAAAGACATTAAGAGATTAGGGTATAAAGAAAATTGCACACAAGATTTATAGTGGTTTGATTTAGGTCAAACATACGTCATTCTCCTATGCCGACAGCCTACTGATTATATTTCACTATATGATCAATAAGATCAATAAGAGACTACAATTTTAAGTACAAACACCTAATGGTAAATTACACTGTTTTAGTAATTTACTCTTTCCGTATTTCTCTTACTATCACAAAAGTTTAAACTCTCGAAAAATAAATATATGATTGAAGTACACTCAGATTTTGGAATTTCAAATTCTCCGCCTTGTCTCTTGCTTGCTTGTCGGCATCTTGGTCTCCTTATATACACCTCTACTTCCAAACTAGCCATTGAATAGAATTTAGAGGATCATCTTCCATTTTGATCAATGGATAAAATTGTATAAAGATGATTTTGTTGCCATTGAGTGGTAGATGGTGAATCCCATTTGATTCTGGTCACTCAAACAACCAAATTCTTGATTTCCATAAGAAGAGTTCCTTCATTTAGAAAGAACTTATTTTCAGGATTGATTTGTCAATCAATTTGAATTGAATCAATATTCCATATTAGTGTGAAATCTAAACTAGATTACTAGCCATTATAAAATTTATAATGGTCTCATTCTGGACTATTTCCTTTTGGATGAGCACTAGGTTTAGGACTTTGTTTCGTTCACATGTTGAGCTGGTTACATCCTGCACATGTCAGGATGAGAATAAGAAAACCTTTTCCCCTTTGTTTAAGATTAGATTAACAACTTGAGAATAAGTTTAAGTGGGTTTGACTTCGGTCTAAATACTATATGAGGTATTTCCATTTCCCGAACATATACTTGAATCAACATTCTTCAAGACAATTAACATTCTCAATATAATTTACTGGACAGTTTTGTCAAATTCAAAATCTATTAAGAGTTTTCTCCAACACGACCAGATTATATTGCTCAACTAAATCCTATTTGGGGCTTCGGCAACCATGAATTGAGTCCCCATTCTTGGTCAAGCACCTTACCAGCCTCGAATCTAGGTTGCGGAGGCAGTGCAGGATTGAACCTAGGGAGATGGAGATGAGCTCAGATCCAACCTTAAGCAGGGGAAGAGGGAGGCCACGGCTGAGGTCGAGGCGGGCAACCGCAACGTTATGATGACTGTCGCAATTGCGCGCGAGGGCCGAGCTCCACAAAAATGGGTTTTGTAACGACCCGGTTCAATGAGAGTAAAGATTGATCGCCAAGGTCAAAGAAGGCCTAGACAAAGAGCAACTCTCAACAGGCTTCTAGGATGGCGGATGAAGCAGGAATGAACCGAATTGCACGTGAGAGCAATTCTAGAATATATATATGAAAAGTGTAATTAATTCATTAAGGTAGCTTTCGATGGTAAACTTTTCTTTGGAATTATAAACTTAAATAAGCCCAAATTAGAGCACTATTAGAATGGCGACCTTTGGAGAATATAAAATCGGCTTGGTATGAGATGGATCAAAGTGGACAACACCACAAGTAAAAACATTCAAATTAGAGCCCTTGCATGGTCCGCTTTTCGCATCACGAACAGGACGAAACCCACTTTCCGTTTTACCAAAACCCGTGCCTTGTTAATAGATAGTGATGTATTCCTACGTTATTTTATGTCTTTGTCAAGATATTTTAATGCGACGGCATTGTTCGAAGCCGGTCCAAATAGGTGTTGCCTTGAAATCGGACAAGCCGTGTTCTCGTCCCGTGTGTCCGGGTCGAATCCATGGCGACCGGCGCGTGTTATGAACTGCATTCGTGCATCTAATCCATTGAATGTTTTTCGGAATATGTGTATCATGAGTCTTTAACTTATCATGAAAATATAATCGAGTCCTAAAAGATATGATTAAATTCTAAAACTGATCAAATTAGTATAATCAAGTTATTCTATGAACTCCGTTCATTTAGACGAATGGAAAATACTGACGTGATTTTTTTTTTTTTTTTTTTTTAACTTCGTACATGGTTATGATAGATAAAATTCTAATTTATTTAATCCAAACATTAATTAAAAAATAGAAAGTATTGAGAATACACAAAAACAAGGAGGAAAAAAAAAAAAAGCCAAAGGCAAGGGCGGTGGGCTCTTGCTGCTACCGTTCCCATTGTGAGAAAGGGCCAATGAAGGTTGCTCGATTCTCGATTGAAGCCGGTGACCCTCACGGTCCACAAGCGAGGGTCGTGGTCCTCCACTCAAATCTAAGTGAGGGTAGCCGACCCTCATCTAATTGTGGTGGCCCATGGCAAGGGCGCGAGATTTAGGCAAGTGTGAGTGGGCTCTTGCCTATGCTTTGTGAGAGTCGCTAGCCTTGGCTGAGGCCATAGCAACCCCCCCAACCGGCCCTTTCTAGCAATGGGGGCGAGAGTGGTGAGGGCGGCATGCCGTCGCCTTTGCCCTTTGTTTGTTCTTTTAATAACACTTTTATTTTATTTGATTAAGATTTTGATTAAAAAATTAGAATTTAATTTAAAACGATGTCGTCTTAGCCATGCTCCATGTTTTAACTACATCATCACCACGTAGGAGGAGGAAAATATTAAAAGAAAAAAATCACGTCAGTATTTTTATTAGTTTAAATGGATAGAATTAATAAAATAATTTGATTATATCAGTTTGACGAATTTTCAAATTTAATTACACTATTTATGAGTTTGAAAATTCAATTTTACTTTCGCCGTGAGTTTTACGAGTTTCAATCACATGTCTCGTCGTTTCCAAATCCATTTTTCCAACGCTGACTTTGTCAAACCCCTGCGCGGTAACGAACGAACCCCCACGGGGGAGAGGGACCCACGAGAGTGTCCAATCCACAGTCAAAGAAATCGACAGAGACTCTCTGCAGACCGCCCTCCATCCGGACCGTCGGCGCTGAAAAGTCGTCTCCCTTATCTCTCTCTCTCTCCTCTCCCCCATGAAAGCCGCCATTGTTATACCTTCGCCTCCCTCTCCCCCTCTCCCTCCTCGCAGTCCATGCCCGCCGTCTCTCTCTCGCTCTCTCTCTCGACCATGCCTCTCTCTCTCCTCCTCCTCCCCCTCCTCCTCGCCATCCCTCCGCCGCCTTCGGCCCTTGCTCAGGCCGTCAACATCTCCTCCTTCTCTTCCTCCGACCCCCCGTGGCGGCCCGGCCAGGACCAGATCCTCCTGTCCCCCAACGCCACCTTCGCCGCCGGCTTCCAGCCCCTCCTCACCAACGCGTCGTCGGCCCAGTACACCTTCTCCGTCTGGTACTACGGGATCTCCCCCGCGACCGTCGTCTGGTCAGCCAAGCCGACCTCCCCCGTCGACGCCTCCGCCTCCCTCGTCGTCACCCCCGGCGGGCAGCTCATCCTCAACTCCTCCGGCGCCGTCCTCTGGGCGACGAACGCGACGGCCGCCGGGAACTCCTCCGCGGAGCTCTCGCTGGGCGACGACGGCAACCTGGTGTTGGGCGCCTGGAAGAGCTTCAGCTTCCCCGGGGACACTTTCCTGCCGAATCAACCCATGAACGGGACCAAGCTGTTCTCCAGGAACGGTCGATTCTCGTTCGATTCGGAGAAATTGGTGTTCAACGGCACCGAGATTTACTGGCCGGGTATTAATAAATTCATGAATCTGGATGGTTCGGGGAAGATCAGCCTAGAGAACGGCCAGTCCATCCTCTCCGCCGACTTCGACGAATCCGTCCTGTGGCGGCGGCTCACGCTCGCCGACGACGGCAATCTGCGGCTGTTAAGCTACTCCCAGGGCGAGTGGACGATGGTGTGGCAGGCGATGCCGGAGCTCTGCCAGATCCACGGCCTCTGCGGCCTCAACTCGATCTGCATGGGCGACGGCGCCGACGGCACCTACTGCGTTTGCCCGCCAGGGTTCCGCTCGTCCGCCGACGGGAACTACGAGTGCGAGCGGAAGGTCCCGGTGGCGAGCCGGCAGAGCGCCAAGTTCCTCCGCCTCGATTTCGTCAACTTCACCGGCGGGCTGAACCAGACGAACCTGCAGGTGGCGAACTACTCCGATTGCCAGGCCAAGTGCCTGGCGGACCTGACTTGCGAGGGCTTCATGTTCAATTACGACGGGACTGGCTTCTGCGTCCTGCAGCTGGGGCGGCTCCTGTACGGTTACTGGTCGCCGGGGGCGAAGGCGAACGCGATGTTCCTGATGGTGGACCGGTCGGAGACCGACACGTCCAACTTCACGGGGCTTACCTCGGTGCTCGAGACGACGTGCCCGGTCAACGTGACGCTTCCGTTCCCGCCGGACGAGTCGAGCACGACGACGAGGAACATCGCGATCATCTGCACGCTGTTCGCGGCGGAGCTGATCTCCGGGATGGCCTTCTTCTGGGCCTTCCTGAAGAAGTACATCAAGTATAGGAACATGGCGCAGACCCTGGGGCTCGAGCTGCTCCCCGCCGGCGGGCCGAAGAGATTCACGCTGGCCGAGATCAAGGCGGCGACCAAAGGGTTCTTGGACCCGATAGGGCGGGGCGGGTTCGGCGATGTGTACAAGGGCGAGCTGAGCGACAAGAGGGTCGTCGCCGTCAAGTGCCTCAAGAACGTGGCCGGCGGCGACGCCGAGTTCTGGGCGGAGGTCACGATCATCGCCCGGATGCACCACCTCAACCTGGTGAGGCTGTGGGGGTTCTGCGCCGAGAAGGGGCAGAGGATCCTGGTGTACGAGTACGTCCCTAACGGATCGCTCGACAAGTTCCTGTTCCGGTCGAGCCGCGCCACGGACCAAAGCGAGACGAGCGAGGCCGCCGCGACCGATCAGAAGCCGATGCTCGACTGGGGCGTGCGGTACCGGATTGCCCTCGGGGTGGCCCGGGCCATCGCGTACCTGCACGAGGAGTGCCTCGAATGGGTGCTCCACTGCGACATCAAGCCGGAGAACATCCTCCTAGGGGACGACTTCTGTCCCAAGATATCGGACTTCGGGCTGGCCAAGCTCCGGAAGAAGGAGGACATGGTGAGCATGTCCCGGATCCGGGGGACCCGCGGATACATGGCCCCCGAGTGGGTCAAGACGGACCAGATCACCCCGAAGGCCGACGTGTACAGCTTTGGGATGGTGCTGCTCGAGATCGTGAGCGGGGTCCGCAACTTCGAGATGCAAGGGTCCCGGATCGAGAGCGAGGACTGGTACTTCCCCGGGTGGGCGTTCGACAAGGCGTTCAAGGAGATGAAGGTGGAGGACATACTGGACCGCCAGATCAAGCACGCCTACGACGACAAGGTCCACTTCAAGCTCGTGGACCGGATGGTGAAGACGGCGATGTGGTGCCTCCAGGACCGGCCGGAGCTGAGGCCGTCGATGGGGAAGGTGGCCAAGATGTTGGAAGGGACGGTGGAGATCATGGAGCCCCGGAAGCCCACCATTTTCTACTTGGGAGATGAGTAGGGTTTGGCGGAAAACAAGCCTGTACAATAAATCAGCACATGGCCTAGTCGGTTCATGTTGAGATGATCTAGAGACTAGAGTCATATAAAAGTATATAAATTTTCGAAATAAATGTATTGAATTCTAAAAGTTGTTATGAAAGTATAATTGAGTTATAAAACTTTTAAAATATGTAATCAAGTTCTAAAACTTGTTATAATTGTGTAATCGAATTCCAAAACTTCAAAAAAGTGTAATTGAATTTTAAAGCTTATGAAGCTGGTGCAATTAAGTCTTAAAATTTATTAGTATTTTTATTTTATCAACTTGGATGGAGTTAGTGAAAAGATTTGATTATACTTTTATGATAAGTTTTAGAAATCGATTATATTTTCGTAATCAGTTTTACGAGTTAATAAGAAAGAAATATCTTTCCATGACAACTCATCGTCACAAAACTAAATGAACGAGTCCCTCAATTTAGAATCGGAGACGCATGAGGCTATAGTTATACAATGATAAAAAAAAAAAAAAATTGTGTATTTTCATGATTATTTTTTAACTTGGATTTAATAAATACGATTTTGTCCGTATGCATCTAAAATTTTGTCCGCTAGCCACGTGCCCCCCGGGCGCCAAAAAGAAAAATACTTTGGAGATGTGCAGGACTGAGCAGGACTGAGAAGGATAACAGCTCCAGACTTAATAACTGAAGTAGCACAGAAGATTCGACCCAAAAAAAAAAAAAAAAAAAAAAACCCCAAAAAAAAAAAAAAAAAATCATAGTCTTTGACAACTGCAATTTCTTTTTCTTTTTTTAATTGAGATCGACATTTGACATTGAAAGGGAAATGAAAATGCTTATTCACATATAAAAAAAATTATACAAATAATCTCTAAACTTTAAACCAACATTTACAGATGATTTATGGATCATATTGAATAAATTAAAAATTTAGAGATAGTATTATACGTTAGATCAAAGTTCATGGACCATTTATATCATTATTCCTTACGTATATAATATTAGCAAAATGAGCATGCTTTGCATGTAAGCAAAAAATTGATATTTAAAAGATTTTGCTTGATGTAATAGTTTGCAAATTAGAAAAGATTTGAAATTTTAAAATTGAAGAACGTGAAAGATAGAATCAAATTATTGATTTACGCATTTGTCTATTGGTAGAATATTTAAACAAAAACTAAAAATAAAAAAAAAAAAAATGCTTTGGATGACTAATTTTCCAAGTATCTCTTGAATGAAGTGACCTCAAGCATGTTCTTTACTAATTGCGAAACAGAATGTACAAAAAAAAAAAAAAATTCAGGATTGATTTTGATATGTATTTCTATATTACCATTTATTGTTGATTTTCTTTTAATTTAATTTTTAATATATGTAAATATTTGAATGAATAATATAAGTGTCTAGTTTTCCAAAGGCTAAGAGGAAGGAAAATAAAAAAGTTTATTGCTATGTCCATTGCCAATATAAGAAGCACCTGCGCATTCATCACTATGTGTCAATTATTTAACGGTGAATATGTAAATTAATTTTTTTATGTCGGTAGTAGTTGATATAATAAAAATATCACGAAAAAGACTTTTAAAAATATGTGCTTCTTAGGTTGGCAAATGGTTGGGATGGGCCAATTAATAATGTTGGATCCACACGGATCGAGAGGGACATTCCACTCTAAAAAGGAGCAAAAGCACTTCAACGAGGTTCCTCTTTTCAAGACGACTAGGCTTAATTTTGTTAAACAACTTTTGACCAACAATTAGGCTTAATAAGGTTATGTTAATTTTATTTATTTTGCAAAAATTGAATGACTTGAAAAATATATTTATAAAAATGATGATCCATATCATTATAAAAAATTTGTTAATGAAACATATTTTAATTTTCGACGATAATTTATGCTTGCTAAGGACATGAACTATTTATTACATGTGACGTCTATTAATAAAATATAATATAATTATTCTTTTCACATGTACAGATTAAATGTTCTGATGTCTTGTAAATCAAACGAGTTCAATTTTATTTTATTTGATAGTAGCTTGTATCTTAACTTGTGATAACGATCGTCCTACTATTATATCACTAGAAATCTAAAGTGAAACAACACAATAAAATCGATGCAATAAATTATAATTTAGAAATTACACACGCGTGCCATGTTCGACATCCAATGACGAAATATCACTTCACACAATATATATCGCTTTTTATAAAAGTAATAATGATGTAATTAGAAGTTACTCCATCATAAAATTATAATTTGGAATGTAATTCCGATTTACATTCTTAATAAAAAGATGTAAAAGAAAAAAAGGAAAAAGAAAAGAAAAGAAAAGAAAAACTAGGCAAAGCGCATTGTGCAAGGCAGCAATTCCCAACCGGGGTCTTCCGGGCGCCGAGAATTCTCTCGGAAACAGCAAACGCTCCGAAGCGATTCCAGAGAATTTGCGATCTTCTCCGCCGGAGAATCCGACTGCGCGCGCGCGCGCTCGGCGATCGGAATTTCGTCCCGTTGGCCGGCTGCCGCCGGAAAGTCTCCGCCGCGGAGCAGCCGCCGCCCATGGATTTGCGATCGAGGGGCCGGAAGCTGTCCTTCGAGATCCTGAGCCGGAGCGACGACCTCCTCCTCCGGGAGGAGTCGGAGGGCGAGTCGCCCTCCCCCGTCCTCCGATCGGACTCCGATCCCGTCCCTCTCGATTCGCCTCGCGACAAGTCCGCCCGCCGGAAGCGGAAGCACCGGAGGAAGAAGCAGGCGTCCTGCTCGGTCATCCCCGAGGTCGGCGGTTCCTGCCGGCCGAACGGTTCCGGTTCCCTCCCGGAGGTCGTCGAGCGCGGCGCGGGCGGCGTGTTTTGCGAGGACGGGAGCTCGGTCTCCCGGGACGGCGGCGTCGATTTGCGCGGGCGCGGGAACGGCGTGGAGTTCGATTGCAAGAGCTACAGCGCGGGGAGCCTGGGCTCTGTTACTCAGGTGGTGAATGCGGAGAGTCAGGGTAGCGTGTTTGCGGACGAGTGTAGGCGGGGAGAGTTGAGGCAGAGAGCCGTGAATGGCGGAGAGGATAGAACGGCGGGAGGGGAACAGAGTTCGAGAGAGGAGAGCGGCGTTGAGGCGAGCTCGGTCTTGAAGGGGCGTAGCGAGCCGAACGGGAGTGTGCCGCGGAAGTTGGAGAATGCGGAGTCCTTGGATTGGAAGAAGGTCGTGGCGGAGGATTCGTTTGGTGAGTCGTTAATTCTCTTCTGTATTGAGTTTGTCCTGTCATTGTCGCTGGGAAACAATCTTGTCAAATGGCAGCCTGAAGAAACTTGCTTTGACGCTGCTTTGAATTCGTTCAGCACGAGTCTTGTTCATTATGGGTTAGAATTTTAGGAGTCGGCCCTGTTAGAACTTGTTAAATCCTATCGATGAATGCTAAAATTTGTTATTACGTAGTCTTCGGTCAGTGGAGTGGTAATTGGAAAAAAGACCGTTTGTCTTGAGTCAAGGGATAACATATTTCGCCTTTGCTCTCACCTATTTGTGCGAGTTATTCATGCTAACTGATAAGCATGCGGTACTTACAATAAAGAACAATTCTTCATTCACAACACCTAAGTGTTGGGTGAGGGCCGTAAGGCATTTGGTTTATAGCCTTTGTGAGATATAGTTTGTACATGGGAGCGATGGGCCTTTGCAGTGTGGAGACCACGAACAGGGTGGATTCTTCTGTTCCTCAGTCCAGTGGGACAATAGAAGCTAACATGGTTTTAGTGCTTTTTGAGCTGGTTAATATGTTTATAGTGTCTCTAGGTTCAGTGAATTGAAATGGTTTCACTGGTCTGTGCTCCTAATTTTTTCCAGCAATAGTAGCAGGAGCTTTTAGTTTGTCCTGTAGAATTGGTCTATTCTCCTTATTTTCCTGCTTTAGTTTGAATATCAGGTTGTTCTCTGCTATTTTTCTCACACATGTTTATGGTGCTGTTTTCAGTACAGAAGTCACCAATGAGGTACTTTTTGGATGAAATGAGCAATGGAAATTCATTGAGGAATACAACTACTCTCGGAAATGACAAAGAACGTGAGAGAGTATATGATACTATCTTCCGATTGCCTTGGAGATGTGAACTGGTGATGTTCTCTTCCAGTTCCTTAATCTAAATAACATCATGCTCTGTATGTAGTAAATTGGTTTTTGAGATTCCTTGAACTTGCCGGAAGAAGTAGGTTTGAGTTCAAGTTAAGATTTGATGTGTGATATGTGGATGAATTAGGCCCATATGTAATTCGACGAATCGGAGAGTGATCACCCAATTAAGAGTGCTTAGATAAGGTGCGGCTTCTGATAGACTTTAGGAGAATGGAGGGGGCAGGAATGGACTGGATCACACATTGTATAAGGGAGCATCACTGGGCGATATGTGTTACTACTGACAAGGATATCGGTTCTTTAAGTGGGGGAGTTTGTAACATCTCAAAATCTCATGTCAAATGGGAGAACCCTTGATCAGTGATTCATAAGTAGACACCTGCTCCCTGATGGTCACCACCTTATGTGGTTATTTAGAGTACTCAGTTTGGGAGTTTGGCCCAAGTATAATGGGTGGGGTTGTTACAATATCTGTATGTAAATGAGAAATTGTATGTTCACAGCATGACATTATGTAAAAGTATGGTATATTACTCATTGAGAAGAATGCTGCATTCTTGTGCTAAATTGCTTAGAATTTCATTCAGCTAATTATTAGGAAATTGATCGGATAAAATTAGCAATATACTTGATGTTAGTTGGATTATGGTTATATATATCTTTTTCATGCAATGCCCAGTTACATGAAAAATACTGTGCATTTCGTCCTGCAACTTCTGACGTTGTTCACCTTTGCTCCGTTTAGCATATGTCTGGGAAGTATTAGAATAATTGGTTGATGCTTATTTCTCTGATTGATGCCTTTAATGCGTTTTTACATACCTTTACCTATGGTTCATTTGCAGCTTATAGATGTTGGTGTTCTTGTGTGCTTTGATTCATTTCTCTCATTGTTGACAATCATGCCAACAAGGGTCGCCATATTACTATGGAGGCTTCTGAGTACAAGGTAATATGTTTATATCTTTCACAATTTAAAGCAGTTCAAGCAGTCACATTGCAACTATTTATCTGTCTTACACTACTATTTCTCAATTGGTTTTTTGGTGGATATTTTTGTTTATACTATTGGGGGTTTGAGAGTTTAAACCAGGTTCTTTGATGTAGACACCATGAGCACTCACTTGTTATTTAAGCTTTAGCTTCCCAAGCGTGAATCATTGAGCATGGCAACTAGCACCTTATACGTGATAGAGAGATTATTTGGTACCCTAAGTTTCCAACTATTGAAAGAATATTCAGTATGGTTATCTTGTTATATATGGATGGAAATGGTTGCAAAATGTCCCTTGGCTATTGTTCCAACTTCCTTCCAAACTTTAAGGATGATTGACGAAGCAGTTTGATGCGAGCATTCGTATTTTTAAAGTTTGTGCCATAATAGAAAACGAAGTTACTTTCCACTTCCTTTCCTTGTAATTTTTGGTGAAAATTATGTAAAGATGGAGGGGAGACTATTGGTAATGAAGCAGGAAGTTCTTTTAACAAAGAAATTTGAAACTTGGCTCTCTTTCTCTTCCTCCTATATTTTTAACCTGCATCATAAAATATGATTTATACTAGATCACCTAATTGTTCCTGTTGCAGACAGTTAAAGATGCCTTCTGCGGAGGAGCTGTCTGATTTAGGGTGTTTTATTGTGCTCACTACTGGGGTTACTCTCTTAGAGAGAACAGGTGTGGCTAAGTACTTCTTACATTTATCTGTGGACTGTTGTTATTTTAACATGTGGATGCAAATTGTACTAACTTTCCTTTTCTTATCTTAAATTTTGGTGCCTCAGATATAAGCTTAATATATCATATGATTCGTGGTCAAGGAACAATCAAGCTCTATGTTGTGTACAACGTGCTAGAGGTCAGAGCATAATGAGCTACATTACCCTACAGCCATTTTCACCTCTTAGTTATTAATGTCTTTCAGACGAATTTGTGAGTTGATTTCCTTCACTAAAGACTTTCACCTTAAGTAAACTTGAGTAAAGGAGAAATCAGTTATTTTGAGTAAAGTTAGAATCTTAGATTAAAATTTCAGTTATTGCTCTTGATGTAAATGCAGAACACCGTTACGGTTTCCTTTGTATTTGTTGAAATTTAATTTTCCCTAATGCACTAGTTGGGGAACTGTCAAAGAAGAAGCAAATCGGATCTGAATTCAATTCTCCAGAACCAGTCTTGTTTGGTAGAGTTGCTCAAATGTTGATGTATTTGCAGGACTTCTTGGTCATTATTCCAGGGAGATGCATTTCTTTATCCAATTTCTTTGTAGCTGCTAATTTTAAACAATTTGTTTCTGGAAACATGAAAATGATATTTTGGTCAATTTCAATTTTCTTTGCTCTATTATGTGAGGAGATAAATGGTAACAAGAACAAATTATTAGGAAATCTTTCATCATGTTGTATGAAAACAATTCTCATAAAAATGTCCAAATGCATTTCTCTTCTTAATAGCACTTGAAGATTTTTCCTGTTTTCATTTGGCAATAAATGTCTTAAAGTAGAGTTTGAAGAACACGTCTGAAAGGCCACATAAATCATCGGTGATTACATGCATCTAAAAAGCCAGAAAAATTTCAAAGTTATTTGTAATGTATGTAAAGTCAGTGGATGCTGTCTGTGTATTACATTTTGAGACTAATACCTCTGCACCTTACCTAGTTTTATTGTCAGCAATGTCTGGAAGTGTTGTTATTCTTTTTTACTTGGTGGGAAGTTGAATGTAAGACTGAATGTCTCTTATTAAACTGAGATTCTTAAGTATGTCTTCCGTAGGACTTCCAATGTGGAAGTAAGCCAGGGGCTTGGAACCTTGTTGTTCTCTGTACGAGTTCAGGCATATCAGCTCACTAGTCAAGTCAGTCTTATCCTTAGAAATATATTTAAGTTGGATATCTGCCTGTGGAAGGAACATCTACTACTTCTTATGCTGCCATTGTCATTTTTATGGACTGGTGTCACTATATACCATGGTAATAGTGATGCCTAGGAGAAACTTTGATGAATTTGTTCTTCTTCTCGGACATTTGTGCAGATATTCGATAAACTATGCCAGAATTTTGGGGGGGATGTCCTGAAAACTCTGTTTAATTCTGCTGAAGAACTGGCAGGTTGTTCACCAGAAAAGATGATAGTCAACAAAATGAGATTCGTTTCAGATTTGGTACTAGCCGTGGGTGCCTCAAATATCCTTTTTTATTGTAATTTATATTTAGTTCATTATTGCTCTTCTGTTTGCTTCTTTGTATTCCTCCTCCATTTTCAGTTTTGAAGTTCCTTTACAAATGATACTTGTTCATTCATTTATCTTATTAGCTCAGGCAATTACTTTGTCAACGTGTATTGTTGCTCACAATAACGCGCTGCTGGCATTGCTTGTATCAAACAACTTTGCTGAGATAAAGAGTAATGTTTTCAAGCGTTTCAGCAGAGACAATATTCATAGTCTTGTCTACTTTGGTAAGTCAACCACTTTTCACTGTTCTTTCAGAATTACTTCCAAGTGTTTATGGGATTGGGAATTTCATTTTTGATGTGCAACTGCTGTTATCTTTAGACTGTGTGACATTATTACCATCAGTGATTCCATGTCCACCACTAGGCATTCAGTATTCTGACTTCCTCATGCTGTATCTTTAATTACCCAATTCGCTCCTTTCACTAGTTTTTTTTCCATGCTTCCATCTTGTGGATATGCAGATTCTTTTACCCGACAAAGACCTAGTAATCAATTTTTAGTCAAAGACAAAAACTTAATCTGGAAATCTATTTGTTAACTACCAATGTTTGCAACTAGCTATATGAAATTTGTAGTTTAATACCACTTGGTTTTTGGTTTATTGGTTTGGTTTGCTGTAGAATACGTTTGTGATTCACTTTGATGGTTTCATTTTCCAGCTGAACCATAATAAAACCTTCTCTTGGCTCCTGTAAAATACCGTTTCTTGTGTAGTTATATCAATATTGTGCTGTTGTCTTACAAAATCATATATTTCTTCAAATATAAAGTACTTTCTGAAAATTATAGATCTATATCTTCGAATAAAGAAAAATATTACCTACATAACCTTAAAATAGCGTTTATCAAGAATCTCAATAAAAAAGGCCTATTTAGTAGTTATATTTTGGAGATGGTGTGAAGTGACTGTTAATTTTAGTCTTAAATTCCATTGCACTGGCATTTTTTATTTTTTTTATAACCAGACCATGGAATAGTGGGAAATAATGAAAGAGTATTTTGTTCTACTTTTGCAAAGCTCAGTAAATTCCTATTAACATCTATGAAACCGTCACTTGAATTCATCTAACAACTGCAGAATTGCTTGACTAGAATTGATCACACATCTGCTGGATTTGCTTGGTTACCTCTACACTTGAAATAGGCTGAAAAATATGAATCAGCATAACCCAGCTTATGTATCTTTAGAGTACCAGTGCAATAGGTGGGTCTCTCTGAGTGGTGGATCTGTCACATGGTCATGACTTGCATTTTTGTTAATGCTACCCAAACACATCAAGTTTGTCAGGGAAATATCTGCATGATTTTGTTGTTTTATGATTCATTCCTTAGGGGATTTTACTTTTTCTGGGATCACTGTTAAGTTGTTAGATGAGTTACCGGTATGCCTTTGCTTCCAAACAGATTCGGTTGAGAGATTCCACATTACAGCATTTGTATTATTTGTTCTTGCTCAGAATATTCTGGAGGCTGAAGGTCCATGGTTTGAAAGTTTTTTTATTGTAAGTTCTTTCGAGAACCTTTCAGCATAATTTGTTTTAAAGTTGATAATTTTCTTGCGGCGCCATTTTCAATCTCTTATTCTGTTGTACTTGGACTCTGCAGAATGCTCTCATGGTTTACTTCTGTGAGATATCTATTGATATCATTAAACATTCATTCATTGCCAAATTCAACGATATCAAACCCATTGCATACTCTGAGTTTCTTGAAGACCTTTGCAAGCAGGTACCTCATTTTGTCCAACAACTGCTTATTCAATTGTCTTTTCTTTTCCCCATTCTGAGACACTGCAAGTGTCTTTCTAACATTCATATCATTTTATTGCTTCCACTCATACTTACTTTTCTCCTCCTGTTTTTTTGGTTAGACTTTGAATGTGCAAACTGATCTGAAGAACAGTCTCACCTTTGTTCCTTTGGCACCAGCTTGTGTGGTAAGCGCCTGCTACTGAAAAGTCAAATCCTTTTCATGCACAGATCATCGTGCTTAATAGCATAGAAAGCCCCTCAACAACCACCTATTGGTCGTTGTCTGGAGTAAAAGAAATACTTGCCTAGAAGGTAGAAGGCATAGGCCATGAGAAATCTTTGTCTAGATAAAGCCTAGAATATCATTAACTACCTGTAGTAAAAAAATTGGTGATAACTGCAATTTTGTGCAATGTTTTGGGTTCAGGTAATACGGGTTCTGACTCCAGTATATGCTGCTCTTATTCCCTGCCATCCGCTCCCGTGGAGAGTTCTGTGGATCCTCCTCTTGTTAGCGGTGACATACATCATGCTCGCGAGTCTCAAAGTGATGGTCCGCTTGGGCCTGCAGAAGCATGCCGCTTGGTACGTCAAGAGATGCCAGAAGAGAAGACACCACCTACACTCAGATTGATTCGGAACCCGCTATGGAGAATTTTCAGCTAATTATCTGCCTAGAGAAATCCCCATGTGCGGAACTGCTCCTAATTCAAGAGCCACCTCTTTCGAGTTCCACTTATGAGCATCTGGAGCACAGGCGGACGAGACATAAGGTTAGATATGAGTTTTCCAACAAATATGGATACGATACCCGGAGAGCATCCCTCTTTGCCGTGACCATGTAGACAAAGTTCACAAAATTTTGGTGTAATTTCATAGTTCATGCTGTCGTTAAGAGGCCGTTGCTGCCAAATACCAGATGGAATATGAACCAACGATAATCACACCCCGTCTTCAATTTAACGGCGGAATCGTTCGAACCAACCACTCACCAAGGATATCGATCATATGATGGTTTGGCCAATTTTATTGCCGATCATAAATTTTCTTTTAGATGTTAATATAACCATCCCGAGCAGACCCTTTAACTCGTTATGATGTATCGATGGATTAAAATTTTATAAAGTATATTGAACAATACTCCTGGATAAATTCAGATAATCAACTATCATCTCTACTCTGCAGTAGAAACCTCCAGGGAACTTCCAGGGAAGTGGACGAGGCAATGCACATGCAGCAGAGTGTAATGAAGTTTCTGGGGAAGACTTCACCGCAAAGTCTTCCCTTCGTTTCGCGAACGACAGAAAAAAGTCGATCAATCTACCCCAAAAAATTAGGGAAAACCCTAGAGGACGAAATCATCGAATACCATAAGAAGACCGATCTCGCATGTTTCACACCTTTCGAATTCGTCAAGCATGATAATCCCTCGATCGCGCGATGCTTCCAAATCATCTAATGGTAACTTCTCGAAAACAAATGCGATAGGGAATCTCGCCGTGCTAAACTTTTGAATCCTCCCGTCCTCCTTTTGGCCACAAAACAACAACACTCCAAAACCCCATTTGTCCATACCTTTTCACATGTCGACTGACCAGCACTAATGTCACAAATCAAATCCATCTCGTTTACTTTTATAACCCGCAATGTTGACTAATCAGTCTCTCTCAATTTGTCCTCCCTCCCTCTCTCTCTCTCTCTCTCTCCTCCTTTTTATTACAAGATGAATGCCTCACCTTTATTGCCTTTTCGTAAGCTCGGCACCAAACACGTGAAATGAGGACAAATGGAACGATGGACCGACCGAAAATTCCAAAGCTTCGAACATTTAACACTAGTTACAAATTTATAAGGGGAAATAATTAACCGCAAAACGGCAATAAACATCCCCACAAAATCACATCAAATGAACGGCAGCGGCGCCACCAAAATCAACACCGTGCGCCCCCACCCCCACAAAAGCAAAGAGAAGGCACGACCGGAAATCCCGCTCGCGTTGGCGGGAACCCCCCCCCATCCCGTCCCATCCCGTCGGCCCCGCCACGCGTCGCTCTCTCCCACGATCGCAGGCCGCCGGGCGGGGGATCGGACGGCCGGGATGGGGTTGGCGTCTATCGGTGGGGCCCGCTTCGATCGGACGGCCAGAAGCGAATGCGCCTGCGCCTTCCCGCCTGTACCGCAGTGCGGTAGGAAGGGGATGCGCTTGGCTCTCGTTTTTAAAGTAAGAGCCGAAACGCGATCCTCACAGAAAGATCTTCGTTTCCAAAATCTCTCTCTCTCTCTCTCTCTCTCTCTCTCCATCATCATCATCGTCATTTTCATCTTCTTCATGATCGTCGCCTCCTCGCCAACCGCCGCCTCCGACCGCCGCCGCCGCCGCCGCCCCGGTCCCTCGCCGGATTCGCTCCAGAGCCGAGCAGATGGTACGATCGCGGGGACCTCCCCTCGCCGAACTCGCTTTCCCCCGGCGCTCCGTCCGGATTCGTTTTTCCGCTTCGTCGCTCGATTCGTAGTTCGAGCTCTCGGTTTTCGGTTTTCGGTTTTCGTTCGCGTGTCGCGGTGGTCCGGATCGGTCGACGTCGTTCGAGCTTCCTCTCTCTGAGGAACCGCTTCGTCAGTCGCGACTCGGCTTGTGGAGAAGTCGCGCGCGAGCGTCCGTCGGCGGGAAGTTCGTCGTCCGAGGAGAAGAAAGAGTCGTGAACTTGTCGAGTTCCGCGGCTTCGAGTTTAGTAATCCGTTCTGTAGTCGAGATTCGATCGAGATTCTATCAGTCGCCGGCGAAAGATTTCGTGAATTTCGCGCTCCGAGTTTTGCTTTGGAGGAGTCGCTTTCAGTTCGACTTGTTTTAGATTTCTGCTCCGTGGAATCGCATCGGTCTGTCGAATTTCTCGCGAACTTGAAGTTAATTCTAGCGGCGTCGCGAGTCGCGAATCTGCTTCGGAATCGGATTCGGCTGCGGTTTCGAGTTTCTGTAGTTTGGAGTCTCGTTCGCTCCTTCTCTGGCTGATCGTCGCGTTGTAATGTGCGTTTTTGCAGATAGGTTGCGGGTTCTATGCTAAGAAGAGGCCGCCGTCCGATGGTGGTTGGCTGAGCACGCTGCTGCGGTGCAACTTCTTCGGCTCGTGCGTCGCGCATCACTACCTGCGGAAGAATGAGAAGAACATATTCTGCATCGACTGCAACGTCGGGTTCTGCAAGCATTGCATGACGGCGCACGGCCTCCACCGCCGCCTGCAGATCTGCAAGTACGTGTACCAGGACGTGGTCCGCCTCCAGGAAGTTCAGAAGCATCTCGACTGCTCTAAAATTCAGGTATTGCGTCGGTACAGCTCGAGAGGACGTTAGTCCCGGTGTAGGCGACAATTCGCCGCAATTCACGTGATTGCTTATCCGTGCAATGCGTCTGCAATGTTTTGTCTTGTTGGTTTTAGTAAATTTGATTGATGTTCACATTAACGAACAACCGAATTTGGATTTTATTTAGGTGAACCTATGGTGCTATGCCTATCAAATGCAATTCAATCATTAGTTCGCTAGACATGGAAAACTATGATAATCTTGCATTTATCTGTTGGCCTTCTTTGAGGAATCATTACTGAGGGATCTGTTGGGAAAAGCGCTGGGCAATTATAGCCCACGGTCCTTGTAGACTCGGGTTATAGATTCGGCGAATACAATGTTGAATTTATTTCTAGTTATTTCATTTTCGGTATGAGCCGGAATGTCGATTTAATAATGGCAAACTGCTATAGAAGATCAGTGAGCTGTCATTTCTCCTTTTCTTCTTATATTTTCTGGTTGGGCAATGTTTGATCTTTAAATTCTGATAAAACTAAACTCAGTTTAAGCAGTTGCTTCAATCTATGAATTTGTTTGTTCTTGCGATATGTAAAGGAAAAAGTCTGAGCCTATAATATCTCTTTTGCCGAAAGTTAGGCTAATGGCGCTAAAGGTCTGTTTCCCACAATTATTGATGATTTTGACATTGGCAGACATATAAGATCAATGGCGAAAAAGCAGTGCACCTAAATCCTCGGCCCCAATCCAAGGACACCAAGCCGTCGACAAAATCGAAGAATGGAGGGACCTGTGAAGCTTGCGGAAGATACATCCAAGACCTACCTAATCGCTTCTGCTCAATTGCTTGCAAGGTAAAAACAGTTAGTGTTTTTCCCCACTTCGAAGCATCTTCAATTTATTATCAACTGTAATTCTTAAAACAATCAAATTTTTTTCCAGGTCTCAGTGGTGTCGCTGAAGCCAAACAATGAGCGAAATCCCGACATCATCACCATTCCCATTGAAGAACTAACCGATCTCTCACTGAAGGACAACTACTGCTCATCAAGTAATGGCAACGAAAAAGATTCTTCCACCTCCATGGCCGAATCCTCTGAGGATGCTCATTTCGGGGTTAGCTCTGCTTTGAAAACGAGAAGTCGTTCGAACAAGCGAAAGGGGTTCCCTCGCAGGGCTCCCCTGCAATAAAATCCCCCTCGAGAGTGTAGCTACTTCCTTTGAGAATTCCTTCTTTCCAATACATCATCATAGACAGGTCACTAAAAAAAGGAGCAATACAGGAATAAAAACCAATACAAGTACAGTATGCTTGGACGTCATGCGATGAACAAAGAATGTCACTTTTATAGCGTCCCCTTGATTTCGCTGAGTTGGGTTAGCTGCAAAAGTGAGTGTGGCCCCGGGGTAGAACATTTCAGAAGAGTCAAATTTTCCTTTGGGGGTTGGGGGGTCGTACAGAGGAAATGACATGGCGACGTTGGTTGCAGCCGTGACTCTTATTTTTGGGTATTGTTTAAAATAATCCAGTTTTCTCATTTCGAAGGGGGGTATTCTTATCATGGCTGTACCAGAATCACAATAAAAACGAGCTTACCATCAGCCGAATTTCTACTGTTGCTGATTTTGATCGCTCATCGGGGGTCGTCCCTTTTGCTTGATGGAATGTTTCTGGTTGTGTTGGCATTTGGACTTTTGCTTTGTTTTCCCTTTCTTTCTTCTTTTCTTTAGTAGAGCCTTGCCTCGATCACTTTCGGTGGAACAGGCCCTTCGGGTTGTCCTGGTCTTCGTTTTAGTCGTGTGATGTTGGGCCCTCCTTTTCCTTAGATCATGGCCAGGAATATAACTAAATTTTTATGTCCCCAGAGCCAATGTGGCAGACAAAAAAGATGGGGCCTCCGAAAGGTTTGCGTAGGGAACAGAATGAGCAGATTTTGGGGATGGAGCCACGAATTGTGAGTGCAAGAAGCACATGCACGGCTTGACTTTCCCCCTTTTTCTTTGTTTAATTTTCGGTGATTTGACAATGTCACCATGAATCGATGCTCATAGTCAGCTTCTGTCGATCAAATTATGTCTATCCGTCCGACCCCAGTCAAAAGCCGAATTCACATTGGGATCAGGAGACCGTAATAGCTCGTGACATGGGTGCCGAATAAAGGATGAGACGAGTTCTCATCTAGTGGAATTTGAGACCAATCATCCGTTTCGTCACTGGGTTTAGTCTCTAGTGATATATCTTGACTTTTTTTTCTGCTGTGTTCCGCTATCTATATATCTATCCATCCATCCATCTATCCATCGATTAGGAATATATCATGGTGATGGGAGTGTAAACGTTGGTCACAGCAGTCCACGTTAGGCTCGAATGAGAAAGCGTGCCCGGGCAGTCCATTCTCTCCACTGTTCCTCCTTTGACTATAGGAGGAGTCGGATGGCAGCCCAACCCACGATGCCCGAAGTCCGTCCTTTCCCACTTCTCCGGCCAGTGTGCGGAAGACAATACCAAACGTTCGGCTTCGGCCACTATCGTTGAAGTTGAAAGAGACTACGATGTAAAAAGACCCATAAAGCATGATGAAATCGGAATTTCTGTTGCGATTCATCCGATCAACGATGAACGCGGCTAAAGAGCTTAGGAGTCTTACTTAGAATTCGATAGCCCTTTCATGTTCGTGGTGGTTGGCTTGGTCCTTACTCCCCAATACATTTTCTTGAGGTCGAGCTTGATAAAGCTGAAAAGCTTATCCTGACCGGTTACATCGTGCTTTATCGACCATCCAAGTTTTCCCATTTGACCTAGGAATGCTTTTACATATCCAAGCATCATTTGAAAGTCTCAACCCAATGTTGTCTGATTATGGGTCAAAAGGAGATCATGTAGGGCATGAGACTTCTTTTCGCGAAGGACTAACAAGAAACTGATGAAGTTTCATGCGATTTGAGCTTCTAGCCAGTACGAGGCCATTGGCTAAGTAGGCCTATTATCTTCTGTGTTCAGCATAAGCCTAAACGAAAATGATCTTCCTCCTCCATTGCTTTTTATCCTTATCTTCCTCTTTTCTACATGGCCACAGCGCGTACACTCAAAGCAGAAGATAATCTTGATGATAAATCCAAGTTTGCGGCTTAATGTACTCGCGACCGCGACGGAGAAAATCTATCTCATTTCACCCGATAATGATAACATAAGATAGGAGGAGAATAGGACAATCCCAGCTGATTAAGAAAGGGACTGATCTTGGATTCCATAAGTTCCGTCCACCGACGTGAAAAGGCTCATCACATGTAATCTTGGAAAAAAGGTCAGAATCCTTGTCCTTGGGGAATGGTCAGTCGTCCTGTAGGGGAGTTTCGTCCTCCACTCACACGACCTAGAAAAAGAAGCAATCATCCGTTCTTGTCTTCTCATATGCACTCATGAAGGAATCGCTTGGACCGCATCGTGGAACATGTAATCGATCGGAATGTAAGACCAACTTGTTTTTGTGGTCATGATCTTGGGGCTCCGCAATCATGGCGTTGGAGATTTTTGGAGAATACTATGATCCGGAGAATAGCCAAAGCTCAGGAAGGACAACGGCAGTGTCTCAAGATGGCCATTAAACCCATGGAAGATTACTTTTTGCTAAGCGAAAGAGTGGGGGCGGTTGATCGGCGGTAACCGTCTTCTCTCGACATTATTATAAGGATCTCACACTTGTTATAACATACTCGATTCAAATCATAACTATTTTAAGCCACCCGCGATCCGAAAATACGAGATTAGCAAACCTGTCGCTGTAGTCCTATCTAAAAGTTTTAATAAAAGCATGTCTAAGTCAATTCATTTGATCTAAATCAACAGCCTCACAAAGCCTTTCATCTCTATTATATATACAAAACAAAATCAAGGGCATCTGGATTTCAAACTTTTGCGGAAAAGTTGCATGTGCTGGACGACCAAAATGACCATTAACCTCGGACAGTCATGAATATGGACAAAATCGTATGCTTTTTGGCGTGGAGGTCTTCGAAATGCACAGTGATTTATCTTATGCAATGCGATCCCTCTACCATTATTATCCTGGATTGATGGACCAAAGTGGAGAATTTCTTCCAAAATTCGCTTCATCGCATCACCATGAATCATGAAAGTCAATGGTTGGATGGATCCTCAACTAAGGAGGAAAATGAGTCAATTATCTGATAATTTTATTTCCTAGATCTGCTTTGCAGGAACTAATTCATCAAATTGCAAGGAATGTGCTGTAACCTCTCCCCGCGAGATTTTATGTGGGCGCCAGTATGCTTTTAATAAACAAACGACGGGCAATCGGGCGTAACAAGATTGCTTTGCGAAGTGCTATGACAAACTTCCTTTTGATATTGAAGATTAGGAGTAAATATAACTTTAGGATAGGACCGGGAACTTGAGAATCAGACCGATGGGAACCGTTCCGGGTTTTAGGATATGCCTAAGTTCCAAAAATTGAGAAATTTGTTTTTATGGGTATTTCTAGATGGAATTGGAAACCTACAACAAGTTTGTGTTTTTTTGTTTTATATCTTCATACAATCCTACGATATTCATTGTGTTCCATGATAAGTGTATAATTTGAAACTACTAACCTATACTTCTATTTCCGACTACATACATAACTATTTATTTTTATAATATTTCATAATCTTTATATGTCTAAATATGAGTTATGATCAGTAAATTATATCAAATGATGATCATTAGCAATGATGATTTATTGCAATTATCCAATTAAGAGTATAAGTGAAAGCCGGATAGACCCTGAAACCGACCATAAATCTTATGACACAATAGCTTTAAAATTCCAAAAATTAGAGAATTTGTTCAAACGAGCAAGTTTCGGATGAAACCACTCACCCCAATTGAAGATGCCATTTGTTTAAATGTCTACTCACAATTTCACACAATAGTGTATTCGCAACCTTGCTATTCGTAGCATTATTATTCTCAGTCGGAGAAGATTTAGTCTAGCAGAATGAATAAGTTACAGGGATCTGGCCCCATCTTCTTCTTTCCTTTTCTCTAGAGCCATTTATCAGTTTGACTGTCTACCCGATTGGCATGGGAGTGATCTCGGTCCAGCCCCAGGATATTTCCATGAAGAATATTTTGGGCCAAAGGAAAAGCAACACCCACCATTCAAATTTTCTGAAACCCTTCAGTATATAGACAATAAAAAATGAGGTCTTTCACTAATTCCAAAGTTCAATAAAAAAATCGGATCTAATGCCTGTTCAGTTCATCTGCAGAACCACAACTACATGGTGATCCTGATCAAGCAAAAACATTTCTTGACTCCACGTTAGAGAGCCATAAACAAAATTGACTGAACGATATTTACCAGTTCTCTGACCCCAGAAAGGAAGGGAACAAAAGGGAACATATATACCAGTCAGTTCTTGCTGTGCTTCACTGCATTGCACCTACCACATATGAACATCGAAGGAACATCCTCGTCATCTTCAATACCGGCGCACAAGGTATGCTGCCACACCTGACAAACATCACAAGCCACCATCCTCTCGCCATCGTCATCTCCTGCTCCGCACACACAATCCACCATCCAATTATCTGTCCCACCTTCGTACCTCAGTTCACTCTCCAAGTCTAGCCCTTGGCCTCTGACCAACACATCCATTTGTGACTCCAGAACGCGATGCAGCACTTGCTGATCATCTCTCACCTGCATTTCGCAAGCTTTCACTTCCCTCACGATGAACTGGTCCATTATGACGTACGTGTCCCTCAGCGCTCTCTGCACCACCAGCTTGAGCTCGCCGGTTGTCACGCACTGAGGGACAACAATCAACTCGCCTGGTGGCAGTGGCCGTGTCAAATGTGACACCAACTCAGCATAAGTCGGCATGACTCTGCATGTGATTCTCATAAACTTCTCATCCTTCGCGTTTGCATATTTCCACTCCTTGACGAAATGCTTGCTGTCCAGGATCACCTGGGTAGCCAAACTCACAGGGTGGGAATCTGGGTAGCCAAACAAAATGTTCTCATACAAACACAACAAGTCCTCATAAATATCAAACTCCTGCTCTACAACTGGAGAACACGAACGCAAACTATTTCTATCTTCAAGCTTTTCCTCCTTGCCAACTTCTTGAACAGTAAATACCAGAGTTTTGGTTTGTGGGTTCATCTTGCGACGAACAATCTGACTGCCCACAATTGTATTGTCTATGTTTTTTATGACAAAATCAATTAGTCCAGTATCTCCAATATATAGACGGACAGCATCTCGCAATTCTTGCCTGGACATGCTCTTGTGTCCTTTAACATCTGCTTGGTGTTCTTTCAAAGTGTTGACTATAATTTTAGCTGCATGCTCCAACCTTTTTGTTGGCCATCTAGAATATAATTCTGCGACAGGTATCGCAGAAATTGAAGACGTATCTTCTGCAGAATTATCATCAACTAGGCTCTTCTCTTCATAGGATCTTGAGATATTGGCAGACAGTGGTGGCGCAATATCATCAATCGTATTGAGAAGAGGTTTTCGATTGTCTGTTACCATTTGTGATTCAGAACATACAGCAGGGTATCCTTCCACAGTAGTCTTTTTCTGGATTGGATGTTTGTGCTTGAAAGCAAGCATAAACTGTAGCAGGTCGCTGATGGTGACCAATCGAGACTCACTAGCATCTTTATATTTACGTATGATTTGCCGAATTGCTCTGCCATGGCTTGTGTCGGTAAAGTCTTGGACAATGGTATTGAGATCCAATGAACCAAGAACTTCAAGTGCTCTGTTGTATTTGTCTTTCGTGACTCCGAAACTTCCAAGATTAAATTTGTAACCCCATTTCGCAAACCAAGAGCATCCATATGCAAGTCCATACAGCAACCGAAGATCCATCGAACCCTTCCTTGACATATCATGGACTGTTATTTTCCTAACAGTAGAAGCCAAAGCCCATTAGGAAAAGCAACATTACATTGTGCTATCTATAACATGCGACATTTGATTTGTCGCTCGCAAGGCTAGTGTTCAAATTCACCTGGCTCGAAGAATCGCACAGATTCGATCCCACAGGTCCATCAACTCTTCGGCACGAATAGAACAAGAGCCCTCTTCGTTACCATTAATACAGAGAAGGTGCCCGAAACCATTGCAGTGAATCATGCCATGTAAGAGATGAGTGTCGAGCTCGAGTATGTCTCCGCTCATGGGTTTAGTCCATTCGCCTTCTCTGGGAATGATGAAGTGGTATCTCCTCTTGGACACAAAATGGTGACTCCAACCTTCAAAGCCCGACAAGACGCCGATCACAAACCAATAAATTACAAATTCAGGAATCAAGAAACAAAACTCGAAATCCTTCCCCGACCACGTTCGACGAAATCCTCCCCCAAACCAGGACCAAGAACGAATTCCGAAACGATCTCGACGTCGCAGAAAAACTCAAGAACCCTACGCAAAGAACAAGAATCTAGAAAAACCCAGAAGAACCCAACAACCCCGCAAGAACAAAACGAATCCGAAACGCGGAAACCGCCGATCAGTGCGCGAACGGCCACGAAATAACAAGATTCCCGGAAACCGATCAAGAAAACCGACTCACCGACGTATCTGCAACCGTCGCAGAAGGGCCGCGGGAGCCCCGGACGTCCTCCTCGACGGTGTAGAGGGGGAAGACGGCGTCCCCCCCGCCGCCGCCGCCGCCGCCCACGAAGTCGGTGCGCCACGTGGGGCAGCCCCCGACGGCCGCGTGGTCCTGGGGCTGGGCGCATTCCCGGACGAAGCGGCGGACGCTGTCGCGGAAGGGGCCGGAGAAGTCGACGGAGTGGGAGGAGAAGGAGGCGGCGGGCGACGGCGGGGGCGGCGGCCTCCTCTTGCGCTTCTTGCCGGGGTCGGGCTCGGTTCTTGCCATCAAGAAGGAGTCGCCAGTGCGAGAGAACGAGAGTGTCTTTCTTTTTAAGGGGACGAGACGAAAAGAAAAAAAAAATCAAGATCAAGATCAAGAAAGTGTGCGATCTTTTTCGAATTTTGTATATTTTTGGAGATGTTTGCGAATTTTTTTTTTGGAATTCTTTTTGCACTATTTTTTTGGGCATTAAAAATTCATTTTTTGCTCTTATTGTTATTTCTTTTGGGATTTTCTTTTTTGTTGTTGAATTTTTTGGATTTTGTGGATGGGGATTGAAACCCTAAATTGGCGGGAGTTGTGGACTTGTGGGGGACCGGGGAGTGGCAATTCGGTAAAATCGGCCGAGTCGGTGGGCATATTTCGTGAAGATTTTTCATGAGGCGGTTTCGGCGCATGCGTGGCACGGAGGGTCGTTTTTCGTTCGCTGGTCGTGGTCTAGGTCGGGCCTGGCGCTGTCGCGGCGACACGAGTTTTGGTCGGAGAAAGATGAGGCCGTCGGAATTTGGGTGGATGGTCGGAACGTGCGATTACTCGGAAGACGCAATGATGCATCCCGATAAATATGAGCCGCATCGAAAATTTTCCCCTTTCCCCTAGTATAATGTAGACTGTTCGGATGGATTTGAATGGTTAATACGAGCATGGACAAATTCATCCTGTCAACATGTAAATCAACAGTGTTTTGCTTATAGAACGGTCTTGCGACTCTCGAGATTGGGCATATTAGATCCGAGACAAGATCTTTTGGAACATACTCTGAGGAATAGATCCGATCGATATAATGATCTAACCCTATTGGATTGAACCCCAAAATATTTAGATGGGAGTCGGGAGGCAGATTGGCATGTTTGGTGTCCAATGATGGAGATAAGTCCCGTTCTCCTATGAGAGGGTAGCGGTGGCGGCGGCGGCGGTGGCGGCGGCATCTCCTTTTGGGGATGGAGATCACGACCTTCGATCTTGAGGTAGTAAACCTTTAGATTGGAATGTCTCTCACCCCGGTCGGGAGCGACCTCTCTTGATCAAGTGTCGCGTCTCACCAGGCGGGTTTGCAGGGCGATGCACGAGAAAGAGACCAGGGGCCGGGCACGCATGGGCGGCGGCGGCGGCCGGGGCTCTGTCTTAATCGGGTTGCTTGCTGATGCATGGACACGATTCCAATCTTGGAAAAGAACACGGACATCGTTGCTGAAGCCTACGCTAGGCATGATGATCCCGCGCCTCTCCTCCATCGCTCCGCAGATCTCTGCAAAACGATTTATAGATGGGGCTCGTGTATGGCTCGACAGGTCTAAAGCCATTGTCACGAGCGGATCTGTCGAGCCGTCGACCTCGTCGCATAAATGCAATGCGAAAAGAGCCCCCGAAAAACAGGGCAAGAGCGGTGCTGAAGCCAACGTGAACCACAGAGTCTCCGAAAGAGCGCGAAACTGTCGTTTTGAACACCATATTCTCTCTCTCTCTCTCTCTCTCTCTCTCTCTCTCTCTCTCATGTCTGAAGAAGGTTTCAATCGGTTCTAAAAGACTGTCCGAACGCCGATTCGCGATGTTGGTGAGTGCTCGATTTCTTGTGCTCTGTCTTCGTTGCTTCTGCAATGATGCATTTGCTCTTTCCAAGCGTTCCCATTTACAAGCCCATGTTCAGCCCTCTTGTTTCCTAAACGGCTTCAACGTCTTCCTCATAATACACTTCCTCAATTAATCTCGATTGCGCTCGCGATCTAATCCATCATGTAATTCGTTGCATAATTTCGACGTCACTTGTCATCTCCGAGATTGAATACGCTAATGTTCTGCTTTTCCCCTGAATATGCAGGTGTCGGAGGATAATGCGGAAAGGAAAAATGGGTCAGTCCCAGAATCCATCATGACGCCGAACTGGACAATCAATGTATCCGAGGTGCGGTCGGTTTCACCGCTTGTTTGCACGAGATTTCGCCGTCTGCATGACATGAGTACTTGCCGGAATATACTAATATCGACACTCCTTGTTACTGCATCATCGAAGTTTCTAAGCATGTCATCTCATTATCGAATGATTATGCATTCGAAGTTCTTCATCTGCTGCTCATCATGCTCCTCCACATTCTGCAGATAAAAACGATCAAGGTCAGCAACGTATCTCCAGATGTTTTGGACCGAGACGTTAGAGAGTTCTTTTCTTTCTCTGGCGATATCCAATACGTCGAAATGCGAAGGCAAGAACTTAATAACTTCACCTCGTCGGAAAAGAAAGAATCCCATACGGTAGACTGATGATTTCACTTGCAGAGAATCGGAATCGTCGCAACTCGCGTATGTCACTTTCAAAGAAGCGCAGGGTGCAGACACAGCAATGCTTCTCTCGGTAAGAACTCCAAACCAAAGCAGAATTTCAATGGCTGCACAGTAAAGTCCACGGAAGAACAACTTAAGTTCGAACCTGCGCGTTCCACTTCTCTGTCGACGCTTAATGCTCGATGAAATACTCGGATGGATATTCTCCTGTGCTCAGTGCTAGATCGAATTCGTGGAAGGCGAAAGAAAGATCGTGTCGAGTGATTAGATGCTATGATGCGACGTTGATTGCATTGCCTGTCTGTCGATTGAGGGTGAACACTGATCAGATTGATTTTCAGGGCGCTACCATAGCTGATCTTTGTGTCAGCATAACGCCTGCTGATGATTACCAGCTCCCCCCAGAAGCTCTTCCCTCCACACCAGTAAGATCATGCTCTGTTTCAAACTCTTACTCATAATTTAAACATTTTTCTCATATATGTTTTGAAGCGACATAGACTAATGTGGTCAAGAAAAGATTTTTCAAATCACCCGTCTCTTAAAAGGGCATATGATTTGTCCATATAAAATTCTTTCCTTTTCATGTGATTTGAATTGTGATATGAAGGAGAAGAAGCCAACCATCGGTGGTGATGCCATCAGAAAGGCCGAGGACGTGGTGAGCTCGATGCTCGCAGCGGGCTTCGTCCTCGGGAAGGATGTGATGGCGAGGGCCAAGGCCCTCGACGAGCAGCACCACTGGACGTCAGGCGCGTCCGCCACCGTCGCCTCGATCGGCGGCAAGATCGGCCTGGGCGAGAGGCTCGGTGCGGGGACCACAATGGTCGCGGGCAAGGTGAAGGAGATGGACGAGCGGCTCCACGTGTCCGAGATGACGAGATCGGCACTCGCGATCGCCGAGCAGATCAAGGCAGGCGGCTCGGCCGCAAACTCCGGCATCATGAGCAACCGGTACGTGTCAACCGGGGCGTCGTGGGTGTCGAGTGCTCTCGAGACAGTCGTTAAGGTGGCCGAGGACGTGAGCCACATGACGAAGGAGAAGGTCGAGAAGGCCGAGGAGGGTAAAACGGTAATTTTGGGCGAGGGAGAGGCTGGGAAGGGGGTGATGCTGCTGCTGCTACGCATGTTCATGTGGTTGGGTCTCCAGGAGGAGCTCCAATCGTGCCACTTGATTCTAAGGACACCAAACTTGGGATTATATGATGGGAAGGGCTGTTTCGTCTTTTCCCCTTGTACTCATGGGAATTTTTTTTTTTTTTTTTTTTTATCGATCCTACTTTACTTATTTTAACTCTTATTCTGATTTTTGTCCCGTCTTTTTACGGGCGTGGGAGTCCGAAACCCACTCTTGAAATTAATTCGTCTCCACCCCAACCCTCCCTGAAAAGGTGGGATTCGAATCCCCCACCTCCCCCTTCCATGTTGGAAGGGTGGCCACTGGGGTAAACCCCAGTGGTTCTCATGAGGATTTCATCACTTGTCTTTTTGGGTACTTGGGTTTTCTTGTACATTAGGGTTGTGTACTATTGAGCCGCTAAAAAGGTATTCAGCACGCACGTCGACGATAGCGATCTTGATGATCCGTTGTGGGTTGTCGTCATCTTCTAATTGCCTAATTTGAGCCATCTTGATTATCTTTTGAAGTTTTTCTATCTTGAAAGTTATTTCGCCTAATTCAATTTCTCCGTCTACTGTCGTAAAGTGATAATTGCTGCTGTTTGGCTAAATTTAGAGTCGCGTACCCTTTGAACCCTATTACTAGTCTTCTCAGCGTGTTCATTTACTCTTAGTTTGTATTGTGTTCTTTCGATGAGGCATTTTCTGTCTGGTGGATTTGGAGTGGCTTTTAGTGAATTGAATGACTCTATTGGTACCTTCGAATGTTGTGAATGAACCTGTGCAATGCTGTAGGGGATTGTTGGGAACTGTAAGATTCTCAAAGGCAGGGTAGTCCTTTACATGAACTTGGAGAATTGCTGCAGTTTGAGTGGCCGACGGGGCTGCACAGAAGTATAAGTAAGGGAAGAAATTACATCCCGAGGGCGCATTTGGCAGCCTGAATAAGACGTGGGATAGCCATTTCTGTTCCGTGAGGGATGACCATTGCCATGGAGGTAGGCGTCGGAAATGGTGATTGCCCCGGGCGGTGATCACGTTGGGTACATGAATAGAATAGCTAGACTTACCAAATAAAGTATTAAATATAATAATTTAACACATTTCTTATTTTATCTTATCATTTTCCGATCTTAATTCTTATCTTAACAACCAAATGAAACATAATAGTTTTAGTATAAACATCTTCAGAGTTCCACATTCTCATGGTAATGCCACTCATTTTTTCAATCTTCTTGGAGTCTCATGGGCAACAATATCATTGTTCTTCTATGTGACATCTCTAAAACTTGTAAAATGTGATCAATTACTCTAATATTTGGGGAATTTTGCAAATGGTCACTACACTTAAAGGAATGTTTGCAATCCAACCATTTGACTTTCATTGTCATTTAAGGAGTCAAACTTTGATTTTATGCAAATGATGTATTTTGACTAAAATCCACCCAAATTTCCATCAAAATACTGACAAACACCTCATCAATTTGCAGGTGAGTTTTGTCTAACCCTAATCGTGAGGGTGATGGCCCAGCAAAGGCTAAAAGACCCTCACCGTTTCTAGTGGTAATTTGAAGTGATGGGGTCTCATGGCCCTCAATAGGGCATTGCCCTCCTTCGATCAGAGTTAGAGAACCCTTGCCTGCCACTAGAGAGTCATGCCACCATAGGCGATGGTCGATAGAAGCAATGATGCCCACACCGTGTAGTGTTGAGCGACCCTCTTCACATTCTCTCTTTCACTTTGCATTAGTGCATTCTTGTCAATCCCCAATATGGCCCAACATAAACGCTCCATATCCAAAATTTTGGGCCACTTCATAAGTAATTTGATGGTCAATCAACAATCGGAGGACCGTATTGAACAAATTACAAAAGACAAAGGATCAAATGTGAAAAAAGGATGAAGGACCAGATGGCACAAACTTTAATGATCAGAGGACCAAAACTGTAATTAACCGAATCTAGAAGCAAAGACTGGATCAAGAGGAAGGAACGAAGCGCTAGGGTTACGCAACGTTCGCCTCTATAAAAACAGGGACTTCCTCAGAGGCTCAGACCGAACAAGGAAGCCGTCGGCTTCAGCTGCTCGGCCGCAGCGAGGTCGGCCGTACCGTCGAATCGCTCCGTTCCTCCCCGAGTCCGCCTTGCATTCGTTACCTCTGCTGTTTCATTGCTCGAGACCATATTCGGGTCCCGTTGCTTGCTTCGAAACGGTGTCGACTCTCGATGCTGCGGATGCTGTATCCGTCTATACAAGTATACCCTTGATTTCTTCGCTGCTGTTCACGACTTGGGTTCGGATCTTTGTTCGTTCTCCCCCTTTTTCTTGCGGGTTTCGATTGTGGGTCTCTTTCTTTTCCCGCTTTTCTTTCCGTTTTCGATGAGAAAATTCCATTTTTGATTTTGGGGATTAGAGCGTGATTGCGGGCATTATATAGATTTAAGGATGGTCACCGTATGGTTTTGCCTCCGTGATGAAGTTGCGATACTTTCGTTCTTCCGACATGTTCCGTGAGGAAAATTTTTGGAGATCTGAACTGACGAGGCACAAATGAGCGATTTCTTTTACATCTAATCTATGTTTGTTTTGCTTTCTGCAAGTACAGGACGCAAGAAAGCTATGATCTTTGTTTACCTTAGATCTGTTTTGTGGGTTTTAAGGGGCGTGATCTGCTTATTTAAACTTTAAGACAGTAGGTGTAGCGCCTCTGAGGATGAACATCTGAATACTTTCGTTCTTCCGAAATGCATCATGTGGAAGAATTATGGAGACCTGAACTGAAGAGGCGTGAACCATCTGTCTATGTTCTTGATAATGGCTTTACTTGATTGCTTCACTTTGGTTTTCTTTCCAGTTTTTTTCTTTTGGCATTGCAAATTTCTCTTATTTTGGTGAGAGGTAAATAGCTCCCGAAATGGAAGTTATATGCCTTGTGTCTTTGTTCTTGGTTTTATGCCTTATTTCTGGATGTGGTCTGGGGCTACATTGTTCAGGCTGTCATTTCAAATTGTCGCTCCTCGACTTTCAAGATTCGAGTGGCCCAATTTGCTCAGCTGAGCGCTTTATTCCATAGCAATTTAGGACGTAACAATGCCTCTTGTGATGAATGTAAAATACTTTCGTTCTTCCGAGATGTTTCATGCGGAAATATATTGGAGACCTGAACTGAAGAGGCATATTGAATCTTATTCTTCTTTTCCTCCTCCTCTGTGGTGTTACTCTCATTCACAACACTTCTTTTCAATTCTTTTTTGCGAGTCTGAATTGAGGGCTCCATTTTACCTAAATTTGTACGTGCTTGATTGCTTGACTTATTTGCTCTTCGGTCTGTAGTCATGAGGATTTGAGAATATTGCTTCATATTTTGCTGAAGTGAAGTTTGAGCAGCTAACCCCAACCGGACCCCTTAGCCTCCACCTTCTGCAAAAGAAAAGAAAAACTAGTAACACTAGAGAAAGGCAACATAAGGCTTCCCTGGTTTATGCCTCTGATGATGATTCTGACTGAACTTTCGTTCTTCCGAGATGTTTCATGCGGAAAATATCTGGAGACCTGAACTGAAGAGGCGTGATTTCACTTAGTGATTAATGATTGATGGACTTCATAGTGATTAATGATTGATGGCCTTTACTTTATAGTACAATTGCTATATTTCTTCAATAGCTTATTTGCATCAAGCCATGAATAGTTGCGTTCATCTCTTGTTGGTCTTTGTGGTTGTATTTCAAAGTCTAATTTAGATTGCAGACAGTGAAGAAAATTTGAAGCTCCTACTTAATGTCCTACTTTGGGTCTTGCTTAATTGCTTCATTTAGTACTTTCAAGAAGTACTTCTAGATGTTGCCTTTAACCATTTTTTCCCCATTAGGCAAGGCAACACCTGTGGTCTTTAAAGGTTAATTTATTTTTTGGGATTATTTCCTTGCCATTGAAAACTATTGTTGCTCATATTAATCCATTCACTTGATTCTCCTTTGTTGAATTGCAGTCAGGATTTGTGCAGCAGCCAAATTCCACGAGTATTCTCTGGTCAACTGTGAATTGTTTGTTTTGGTTTTGTAATTAGCTTCTAGTTCAGCTTGGTCACTTGCAACTTTCTCCCAAATTCAATCTAGACGACGTTGTATAATTAACCCACTTATTCCCACTCTTTTCTTTTCTCCCCCCATCACCAATAAGTCATCTGATTGGGCTTCAGAATTACACAAATCGCAGTTTGAATTTGAAGCGATTCTTGAATGTCTGAGATATCTACATGGATGTTCCAACAATACAGAATCACAGTAGTCAATGTTTCTTGCCACTCTTTTCCGGTTTTTATGCTACTTCGATGAGAGGTTGTGTAGATGCCCTCAGGTTCTTTTTCTCTTCTGAACATGGCATTTGCTAGAGTTTAGATTCATTTGATCTTTGTCTATTCCGAAGGACTGCTCGTGCTCTTGGAAAACGCTACTGAAGTGCAGAGATCCTCATTTAGCTATTGGGGACGGCAGTTCTAGCTGTATTTGGTTCAAGACATCCATTTAGTCCACTAGTGTGTGTGCGTTTGATGTAGCATTTTGAAAGGATTTTAGGTAAATGAAAAATCGTTTGATAAATTACGTTTTGAAAAGCAATTTTGAGAGAAATGTTATGGTCATTGGCAAGCCAGATTTGGCGTCGGTGGTCGTCGACCTTGGGCAACCTCTAATGAGGGTTGTGCGACTTTAGGTAAATAAGATCCAGATGTCTGAATTTTTGAATGCACTCATTGGGCTTTTACTCTTTTTAATGTTATCTTTCAAGTTGGCTTTTAAGTGAAAATTCCTTCAAAATAGTTGCCAAACAATCTAAGATTTTCTCTGGGATTTTAGAAGGTTTTTTTGCAAGTGGACTATTTTTTTTTTCAAGATTTGGCTCTTCCTAAGCAGCACTGTTGTTGCCTGTTGCCTACTACTAAAAACTGACACGACAGGGTCTCGCCTAGTGTCAATTGTTATGCTTGGTAGATGTATGATATGCACCTTGTTGGAGATTTCTACCCGTTGGTCTCGACAAGAGGACTAAATTAGTGCGGTGATTGTGCCAATGGACACCTCAATTTTGATCTAAGATTTTTCAGTGTTGACCGAAGTTGACTAGAGATCAAACTCGATAAATAACTTAAACAAGAATTGGTAACCAATACTAAGTGGTAATTTAATGAGAGAATAATGGGCTATATTTATTTCGTATGGTGATAGAGTTAGTTAATGTAAGGTAGGAATGATCGGTTGTAGCCTTGTAGGGTTATCCTTTTGCTTATTTCATTTGATTAGATATACATATGCATGTAGCAAACATGAATACAATTCTTTCTATTTGAGAATAATATGTCAAAATATATTCAATTTTAACAAATATTATATGTTTTAAAAAAGAGTAAAAGAATTTACTTAGTGTTATATATAGCTAAATTGGTTCAAAATTGATTTGGTTCTAGGTTTCTTGATAGAATAGGAAATTGAATCAGTCGAGGCTAGTTTTCAATTTTTAGATTAGAGAACTAGATCGATCCTTTTGTGAATTGGCCTTAAATTGGTTGAGTAAAGTCAGTTAGGCTTGGTTCAACTTGCGAACCGGTCTGCTTGCTTACCCATAATGTAAGGGGTGGCTAACCATTGAAGCTAAAAAATTGTGACTCAACGAAAGAGTTGGTAAATAGAAAAAAAGACTGTTCAACATTTGTAAGTAATTCAAGTGAGTGTTACTAATTCAAAATTAGTTGATAATATTTAATGATCAAATTTTGTAAGTCACTCTAATTTAGTTTGAAATTTTATATAAAGGGAAAGTGTCAAAAAAGTCATAAACATTTTATTAATGCTAATTTAGTCTTAAGCCTTTTGTTTGGTGCCAATTCAATCTTTCCGACTAACTTTGGTTGGATTTTAATGACGTGGCACAACCCGCATGGACAACTTTTAATAATATTTTAATATTTTTTCGATTTTTTTTTTTAAAATTTTGTTGGAAAATATACTTGAGATTTTGAAGATATGCTCGAGAATCCATTTTGATTATAATCATGCACAATATCAATTAGGGATTAGATTGAGATTAAGATTGATCTACAAGATATATCATTGCCATTAATTATACCTATTTTGTACTATAATTATAGAGGCTTGTTCATTAGGGAAATACAATGAAATAATATGATTTTTCCCTAAACCATCTATCTCTTCTTCCTTTCCTCGCTCTTTCTTGCTTTCTTTCATGGTATCAGAGCAACCAAGCTCCTGATTTAGCTTCCGCTACGATTGCCTGCCAAAGGAATTCTGACTTGCAAAACAGAATTACCATATGGCAAAGGAATCATATGTTTTAAAGAGGAAGAAGAAACAAGTGAATTTTTCCTTACCACCATGACCAACCCACAGAAGCACCCATATGCTTTTGACAACCAGCCTATTGGAGAAGTCAAGCCACAATTCTCACATATTCAAGATCCATTTGTAGCGATTCCCGTGACTTAACAACAATTGCTGCAGGCCCAACCCGTGCAATGGTGGCCCATCTAGACTTAGTCTAGTCTGGGGCAATCTATTTCGGGCTATCCTTACCAGTGGGTACCCTATCCATGGTACTTTGGGCCAAGCCCAAATTCGTTATTGCCTAGATATTCGGGCCACCAAAGCTACGTCCAGCTCGATGGGAGCCCACCAACCACAAGTGAGGCAAGCCCAGCCATCGGATTGGAGCAGACGAGCGGGTGGGGTGAACCGAGTATGGGAACAAATCCCTACTCGAGTTTTTTTAATGTGGGTTATGGAATCGAGTCAAGCGATTTGGGTTTAGGGACAAATCCCTACCCGAATTTTTCACTCGGCTTTTTTCCCTTTCCATCACAGTTGTCATCGGCTGACCAAAGCCTGGCGACCCGTTGTACATGTCGACTGCCGACGGCCCCAAATTGCGACTCATCAGTCTGCAATTGACCGGGCTAAAGAACTACTCCAGGTGGTCACAGGATCTCTGACAAGCTCTTGACGAAGGACAAAGATGATTTTCTTGATGGAACCGTCTCAATTCCCTCCAACGAGCGACTGGCCTTACACTGGAGAAAATGCAATCAACTCGTTCGGACGTGGATTAACAACTGCATATCTCTAGAAGTCACGACCGACCTCCCATTGATGGAGGACCCGAAGGACATGTGGGAAAACATCAAACAAATGTACGACAAATTAGATCGAGCTCGGATTTTTTCCCTCATGCAGGAACTCAGTGAACTCAAGCAAGGAAATATGATAGTCACGGCTTATTATAACAAGCTATCATCACTTTGGAACGACCTCAAAGCTGCTGAAGAAAAGCTTGAGGGACCAGAAGAAACACTTGCGTGGTACAAATCTATGAAAGAAAGGGAGAAGGCAACTCGTTTTTTTGTTTATTTTGAATGAATAATACTTGACTTTTCGTTCATAGATTCTAGCGATGGAACCGGTGCCACATGTCGGGCGAATCTTCCAACTAGGCCATCTAGGAAGAGAGCCAGTGGCTTGCATCACCGGAGTTCGCAAGAGGAGGCAGCAGCATTGTGCTCGCAAATCACGATGAGTGACGAGATTCGGGGTAAAAAACCTTTGGCTAGGAGAAAGACCAACGAGAGGTGCTGGGTTTTCTTGGAGGGATTGATATACATTCCCTTAAAAGGGAAGGAATGGGTAGCCCAGATCGTTTACGCCGATCGGACGGCTCGAAAGTATTCAATCCTTTAATTGAATCGGACGGTGGGGATGATTCCGTGGCAAAGGGATCCGGCGGCCATATTTTTTTAACATCAAAAAATTATGGTCAAAATTCGAGAGGGAAAGGTAAATTATATTGCAAATATTGCAAACGTCCGCACTATATAATAGATAATTGTTGGAAATTGGATGGCAAACTTGGAGAAAAAGGAATAAGGAAGGAATTTTCCGTAGCATACCAAGTCATTGGCCCTAATGTTGATTGACCCATTACGTATGAACATTATCAACAATTGATGCAGGCATTGCGGAAGCTGGACACTTCGAACAAAGGAGGAAGTTTTTCAGGTATATGTCGTTGTCTGATCAATTCTATTTCAACAAAGGCATGGATAATTGACTCATGAGCAAGTGATCATATTATTTGTGAGAAGGGATTATTTTCAAATATGCATAAGAACTTGGATCTCCCTGTTTTTGTGCAATTGCCCAAAGGGAATATTACTCATGTCACATTGACGGGCACAATCAAACTTAGTTCCCAAATCACTCTCCAAAATGTCCTCTATGTTCCAGAATTTCAGTTTAATCTTATTTATGTGTCCAAAGTTTGCAAGGAAAATTCTTGTCGTGTATTCTTCGATTATAACACTTGCTTCTTTTAGGCCCTTTTGATTGGCAAATTGATGGGCTTGGATAGTCTTTTCGAATGACTATTTTTTTTTTTTAAACCAATTTCCCAAGTAATTTTGACTTGTCATCCATTTCCCTAAATAAAATACCATTGTGTAATATGACTGCCAATGATAAATAATTTCTTATGCATTCAAGATTGGGTTATAGTGCTTTATTTCCTTACTCTAAGTGTCATATATGCTCTCTCGCAAAATAGTCACGTATCCCTTTTTCCCTCTAGCAAAACTCGTGCAAGTGATATTTTTTCCTTAATTCATGTGGATGTTTGGGGACCTTATCACACATCACACCATGACGGGTCATGTTGCTTTTTGACAATTGTGGATGATTATTCTCGTGTCACATGGATTTTTCTGATGTAGTCAAAAGGACAAGTTTTCTTCCATTTGAAAACTTTTATCACCTTGTCAAGAAATCAATTTGGAAGATCTATTCAGCGAATCCGCACTGATAATGGGAAAGAGTTCTTCAACCATGATTGCACTTCCTTTTTTTCATCTTATGGGATCTTTCATGAAAGTTCCTGTGTACTGTATACACCCCACAACAAAATGGGGTGATGGAACGTAAACATCGCCATCTTCTGGAAGTTGCACGTGCGTTGAAATTCCAGGCATCTAGTCCTGAGAATTATTGGGGCGACTGCATTGTTATTGTAGCTTATCTCATCAATCGTATGCCTACTCGGATACTAGATGGAAAAACTCCATTTGAACTACTTTTCGGGAAGAAACTAGCATGGGATCATTTAAGGGTTTTCGGATGTTTGTGCTATGCAACTATATTGGGCCCCGTGCTCAACGCTGTATACTCATGGGCTATCCCAATCTACAAAAGGGATATTGTATCCTTGAACCATCGATGGGGGAATTCTTTGTTAGTGGAGACGTTATTTTTCATGAAGATGTCTTCCCATTTCGTGAAAAGGAATCCTCGCAATGAAAGATCGGATATCACAAACAATCTTCATTGTTTCTTGCTTGAGGAAGATTTGTCTCCTGAATATGTTTTGACAACACCTTCGGAGAAGGTCATTCCACCAACAATGGCTCCAATTTCTCTTGAAAATCCGATATCGAAGACCGTTATGGAACAAGTGCCTGAGAATTTGTCAGACACGGAAGACAACCCTAAGGATATTATCACTAAGGACACCTTTTCTCCTCCACCATGAGCGGATCCGCACGAGGATTTGGTCGTCCTACACGCCCACCAACATGGACAAAGTATTATGTTTGTGCCTCTCAATTCACTAGGTATTCATTACCCGATCTCCTCTTATGTTTCATTTCATAAGCTTTCACCGGAGCATAGATGCTACATTAGTTGAATATCAGAAGACATGGAACCGTCTAGTTATGATGAGGCAGCTAGTGATCCATGATGGCAAGAGGCTCTGACAGCATAATTACATACACTAATTGCCAACCATACTTGGGATTTGGTCACCCTACCTTCAAATATAAAGCCGATTGGATGCAAGTGGGTTTATAAAATTAAATATCGAGTTGATGGCTCCATTGAACGCTATAAAGCTTGTTTGGTGGCTAAAGGATTTACTCAATGAGAAGGCTTCGATTATCACAAAAATTTTTCTCCAGTGGCTAAAGATGTCACAGTTCGATCTTTTTTATCCATTGCAGCTATCCATGATTGATTGTTACATCAAATGGACATGCATAATGCCTTCCTTCATGGAGATTTGGATGAGGAAATTTACATGGATATTCCTTAGGGTTTACGGAGACAGGGGAAGAATAGAGTATGCCGTTTCCACAAATCCCTTTATGGCCTGAAACAAGCTTCTAGATAATGGTACACCAAATTTGCCGATGCTCTCACAACTGTAGGCTTCAAATAGTCTAGATATGATTACACTCTATTCACATGGACTAAAGGTATGTTGTCTATTTATTTGATGATATATGTTGACGATATTCTCATCATGGGAAATGATAAAGATGCTATCAAAAGCTTCCAGAAATATTTACATATTACCTTCCATATAAAAGATGTGGGTACACCTAAATACTTCATTTGGATTGAGATTGCCCAATCCAATCAAGGAATTTCTCTCAGTCAGTAGAAGTTTATACTGGAAATTATATCAGAGGCAGGTTTATCAGGGTGCAAACCAATAGTTATTCCAATTGAGCAAAACATTAAACTAACCATAGTGGATTACGAAATGGGAATATCTGAAGATAATGATCCCATTCTCAAAGATCATTCAAGTTACCGGAAACTCGTTGGAAAACTCATATATTTGACTATGATCAGGCTTGATATATCATATGCAGTGCGGACACTCCGTCAATGTATGCACAGTTCAAAGTAATCCCACATGAACACTTGCTTTGAAGGTCGTGAAGTATTTGAAGAAGTACCAAGGACTCGGGATACTCTTATCCAAGAAGTGCAATATGGAAATGACACCATATTGTGATGTGGATTACACAACTTGCCCTATGAGTCGAAAATCCATCACTTGCTTCTGTATTAAATATGGAGAATCTCTTCTTTCATGGAAGACCAAAAAGCAAGCGACCGTATCTTCATCTTTAGCCGAAGCAGAATATCGAGCTATGACAAAGACTACATGTGAGATTGTATGGATGCGATGTTTACTTTGGGACCTCGAAATACAACTGAAGTTTCCAACAAAGTTGTTTTGTGACAATGATGTGGCACTCAAGCTTGCAGCAAATCCTATAGTGCATGAAAGAACAAAGCATATAGAAGTAGATTGTCATTTCACTTGAGAAAAAAATTAGGAAGGGATAATTGAGACAAGAGGAATTGGAATCACAGAGCAACCTGCGGATATCTTCACCAAATCTCTATGCTAAAGACAACATGCATATCTAGATTGAGTATGGCCATTTTGTGTATGGCAAAATCAATTGGCATTAGGCTTGACTTTTTATTGCCAAATAATTATAGGTGAGGGTGAGCCTCGCCATCACGGCTTCCTTTCAAATGGCCTTGACCATGGCTAGCGAGAGTGAGCCTTGTCGACCATTGCCTTTGGCCGAGGGCTCGCGCCAATGGTCAGGCCAGGTCCGGCAAGGCTTGACTTTTGCCAAATTCGGTGAGGGTGAGGAACCATGGCTAGTGAGAAAGAAGGAAAAAAGATAAAAAAAAAAAAAAAAAAAAGAAAAAGAAAATAACATAAATTTTGAAAAAAATATTAAAATATTATTTAAAGTTGTCCACATTAGCATTCGTCGTGGCACATTAGTCGACCGATGTTTAGTTAGCAAAATCTGTGCAAAATTAGTCGAAAAGAGTTGAATTGGCACCAAGTCAAAAAGTTTATGACTAAATTGGTATCAAGTGAAAATGTTTAGGACTAAATTGATACCGATAAAAGGTTTAGGACTAAATTGACACAAATATAAAAGGTTTAGTACTTTTTTGACCCTTTTCCCTCATATAAATGATAGCAAATTTGAAGCATTAAGTAAGTTATGCAAATAAAAAGGGCTAAGTTATTACAAAATTACTGATTTGTAAACTATCAAAAAGTTGGTAATTTCGTAAAAATGATGATAACATTATAAATAACTTACCGGGGAAAAAGTCTTCGGTGTTTCTTTTTACCAATGATAATCAATAGCACTGTTAAAGAAACCTGTATTTTTGGACATGAGGCAATAAAGTAATGGTCAGTGAAGATAAAGTGAGATCTGAGAGAGAGGGAGGGGGGTGGGAATGTACCCCTCCAGTGCCTATGAGGATAAGATCGCTACGGTCTCAAAGACCCTCATGACTATCACCATAAACAAAGGGGATTCAGTAACTTTCAAAAGCAGAGTTGTTGGGAATTCTCTCGATTCAATCTAAGCAAAGTCAGATGTGGATTAGCCAAGAGCTAGAGAGAGAGAGAGAGAGAGAGAGAGAGAGAGAGAGAGAGAGAGAGAGATGTGGATTAGCCAAGATCCTCATGATTATCACCATAAACAAAGGGCATTCAGTAACTTTTAAAAGCAGATGTAATTGGAAATTCTCTCAATTCAATCTAAGCAAAGTCAGATGTGGATTAGCCAAGAGCTAGAGAGAGAGAGAGAGAGAGAGAGAGAGATGTGGATTAGCCAAGACCCTCATGATTATCACCATAAACAAAGGGGATTCCATAACTTTCAAAAGCAGATTTCATTGGGAATTCTCTCAATTCAATCTAAGCAAAGTCAGATGTGTAGGACCAAAAAAAAAAAAAAAAAAAGTCAGATGTGGATTAGCCAAGAGAGAGAGAGAGAGATGGTATGATGGATTCAAGATGCATGAACTTTTGCAAAAGTACACTCTTAAGCGCTAAAATTGTCTCCTCCTTACTTCTGTATTTTATTTTGGGTCCTTTTATCTATACCCGATCCGGGTCCATATGTCTCACGTTTTTATTTTGAGTACACTTTTCAAGTGACTGCCACTCGTTCCTATGCGACTCATTTAAATGGAGAAGTAAACTCAACATTCTTGACTCATAAGGACAACCGTTGCCAAGCAACATCGCCATTCGTCGTGTTCCACTGTCCTTCTGAGCATAGCTGAATCCAGGCTAAGATGAATAGTCGACGTATAGATGAAAGGGGCAAATCGTCACGTGTTGCGAAAGTGGAGGAGGCAAAGCAAAATGAGAGAAACTTTCCCAATTAAGAAATTGATGAAGATTGGGATGTCTAGGGGTCAAAAGCCTTGCATCTTTTTCCACCCACTGGCAGCATCACTTCCCTGAAAAGAAAAGTAGAAAAGCAAGATGTATAGAGGTCATTGTGACATTGTCCAAAAGATTAAGGGAAAAATTATTGAAAAAGTCTTAGACTTACTGTAATTACGCCAATCCGATTTTAAATCTTTTCTTGACCAATTCAATCTATTCAACCAATTTTGACTAGTTAGCGCTTGTCATCTAACTAACGATGTGGCAATTTTCTAATAATTCTATTTATTTTTTTAATTTTTTATGTTCCTTTTTCCTTTCCTTTTCTTTTCCCTCCTTTGGCTTCTTTTCCCTGTAGTGGCTAGCGAGGCTCCGGCAATGCTCACTGACCATTGGGTGAGGACTACGAAGCTCTCATTGGCCATCAACGAGGGTTGCCGCCCTCTCTAGGCATGGGGGCCTCAAGTGAGGTGGCTTTGCCTAGATCTAGGCGAGGCCAGCCTTGCCATGGCCTTGCTGGTTGCGGGTGAAGGTGGCCTTGCCCATGCTAGTGAGGCCTTGGTTGCCTTCACCAGCCCCACCTAGATCTAGGCGAAGTTGCCTCACCAAAGCCTAGTTGCCTCACCAAAGCCTCGTCGGCCATTATGGGGAAAAGAAGCCAAAGGAGGAAGAAGAGAAAAAAGAAAAAGGAAAAAAAAAAGGAAAAAGGAGAAGAAAAAGAAAAAGAAAAAAATCGTAAAACATATTTAAAATTGCCACGTCATATTGTCAGTCCACTTTAGCGTTAGTCAATCAAAATTGGCCGGATAGACTGAATTGATATAATTGTAAAAAGTTAAGAATTGAATTGGCACAATCATAATAAAAATTTTATTGTGGGATTGTCTTTAATTTATTGTGAAAACAATATCATAAAAAATTAAATAATAAATAATTATAAATTGTTATGGAGTCTACTCCTTTAAGAATTTGTGGCTAAAATAGTTCTGAAATTGTTATGCTAATAAAAGCTATTATAATAGGCTTAGGATATATATTTTTTTCCCGCTATTCTTTCAAAGACCAAGCGATCATACTCCTTTCTTTCTCCCTCATCTTCTCCGGCGGTCAATTCGGTATGGCGTGTGGCACGCTGCCCTGGGAATCACACAAGGCCCAGTCCCCCCAAAAAAAGCAGGGAAAGCCAGCGAATCGCTTTCCCTTTTTCCCATTTCGTTCCCATCTCTCTAATGTCATCCGCCCTTTTTCCAGTTTTTTCTCGGTGCGTGTGGACAACACATGGCATAGGGGCAAAAAACAGGAAAAAAGCAATCGGAAAAGCAGGGGCAAATCATACCCACCAAGGGGGAAAGAAACAGACAGGAAGAACGTGATGACCACCATTGCCGTTGAGGGAAAAAGGTCGCTCCTGCCTTTTTTGTTCTTCGCAGTGGGCTCGTGCCTCATATGCCAGGAATTCAGATTCCAATTCGCGAGCTGGATTCATGGGGAAAAGGTATGGTGGTGTGGGGAGAGGAAGGAGAGTGAATTATTTTTGGTTTTTCCATGGACTTTCTTGAAGCATTTTTTTTTTTTTTTTGTGATCCATCGCTGTTGAACTCATCACATATCTTAAGTTTGGATGGGACTTTGTTCCTACCACATGGAGATTGACGTGAGAATTTGGGGAAGGAAGATGGTCGGGCACGATTGATTATTTAAGAAAGTCCAGCTGTGTGTATCACGTGTCAATAATGACAATTGAAGTTCTCTTTTTGATGGATTATAAAAAAGTTTGGCTTTGTAACACGGCTATTTATCTAATGAGGTCTTCAAGTAAATAGAAATTTTAGTTCGTGCGTGTCGAATTGATCTCCCATAGTATCTATTTCTAAGTACCACCCACACTTGCATTTTAAATTTATTGGGAAGACATTTTCTCAAAAAAGAAAACAATTTTGACCCATAGGTAGCTAGGTTGTGGTGCCAATGTACCTGGTAATATTTAGGTATGGAGTTCATTTTCATAGAATTTTTGTTCCATGCAAGTCAAATGTATCAGATAATATTAAAAGGAATAATGACATGAATAACTTTTAAATTTTAATTGAACGTATAATGCGGTCATCGAATTTTATCCCAATGCGCCATATGGTCTCTGAATTTTTTAAATTGTATAACGTGGTTCATCTATTTTTGCTACATGTTAAATTTAGTCCATAAACTATATGGGAATGTTTAATATTGATCTTCTATTAATTCAAGTTCAGAGACAACATCAAACATTAAATTAAACATGTACCAAAGGTTCAAGAATTACATTGAAAAGTTTAAAAGTAGAGGAATGACACTGCATATTGAGTTAAAATTTAGAAAACATATTAAATATATTTAAATTTCAAGATCACATTATATGTTGGGTTAGCACTTGTATTATTTTTTCAAATGAAAAATTGGTCAAACTAATCGGCATCGGAGAAGAAAAATGCCATGTACTTGTCTGCTATGTTCTTGAGTTTTCAGACCCATCAAAGCAACTTTACTAGAAAAGCAAAACGAAAAAATTGGGATTCTGGACCTCTCTCTTGTCACTTTATCAGACTTTCGCATTGATGAAAGTGAAACTTTATGCCACCCTAACTCAAAAAGTATATATATATATATATATATTAAATAAAAAAATAATTATTCTAGGGTAATTATGTGGGTCAGAAACTTGGTGCTCGATGCATGTCACTTTACTCTTTTTTCAATAATTGCTTCCCCCCAATTAATAACTCAGGTGAGCTAATAACTTTTTCTTTGCTTCTTTTTTTTTTGCCCTTTTATGTCGCCCGATTCATGAAATGTGAATTCACGTGGCGTTAATCAACTCCTAAATTGAGTTACATCATCCAAGAAAGATGACACTTTATTATTAGGGTTGTACCATAAAAATATCAAACCGATACATTCGTATCACATTTATTCTGAATTAATTTTCATATCACAAAAAAATTTCAAGGAAATTAGATATACTTGTAATAAATTTACATGCCGTTAGCTTCTATCTAATATTCTTGTTATATTGCTGGCGAGTAAACACATATGACAAACAACTCAGATGTGGGTGTATGACGTGAATCCGACTTTGAAATTCAATGTAAAATGATCTCCTAAACAACCTTTTTTGGGGATACCGCATCTTAAGGAAGTGAACTAAAATTGGGACATCCGCCATAAGAGCTCCTTCACATTTTGAAAAGTTTGCTAAAATCCCTAATTTCTACTAAAATTTTGGTTGATTTATTATGAGTTTAACTAGCTCAGAACTTTTTTGTGACACTAAAATTAGTTTGGAATAAACGTGGTATAATATACCTTTTTCAAATTTTTGGTGATATTAGGCTTCGTCTATTTTGTAAAAAATGAATGATTTGATTTTTTTTTCCTAAAAACGATAACTTATATCACGTAAAAAAACATAACAAATGAAAAATATTATTGGAACATAATTTGTTGTCAATAATGAAAACATTTCTCGATGACTAATTATTTCTATTAATAAAAACGATTGTTTTCAGAAAAATATTTTTTAAGTTATTTATTTTTTGCAAAACAAATCAAGTCTTAACCTAATTTTAATCATTATTATTCGAGAACAAGGCACATGGTTTTATGGATAAGTTGTCTGAAGGGGGAGGCATAATGAATTATGATGACCAAGATGGAGATATTTTGGGCAAATGGAAGAAACCCACATGTCTAAAAAGCATAGCAGGAATGATTTCCCATCCATACGCGTGTGAACCTAAGCTTTTGGAGAATAATTATTGATGGCATCTGAGTAAAATATACGGTAATTATTTTGTCATGCTTTGTCTTTTTTTTTTTTTTTTTGGGATCACAAAAAGAAAGTAGTCATCACGTGCCGAAAATTCTATTTTTATCTTCATGAGTTTAGAGCCATTTCTTCAGTTTCACGTTCATTAATTAACAAGTTTAGTCCCCAGGACTTTTGATGAATTATTCGAATCTTTGTAGATTAGAAAACAAACAAGCAAGTGAATGTAGATCTTCATTTGATTGATTGAAATGGAACTTTAACTAGCTTTTGCTTCTGAAATGCGACCTAATACTCAAGTTAGAATGAAGATCTTTGAGGGTTAGATTTGATGTCTCTCCATCTTTCTCAAATTCTTCGTTTAGTGTCCCATTTTACTAAGAGAGAATTTCAAGTTCTACATGGAATTTGTTGTCGAAGTGTCCATTACAACTCTCTACCGATGAAGGCTTTTGTTGTAATAAAAAACTAAAGGGGAAAAGCTGCCGCTTAGTTTTCACCATCATTATGGACTCTCTCACAAGTGAAACTAGACTTATGTACAAGAAGGGCCCTCTTAGCACAATCGATGTGATGCTCCAAAGCATAATCATGAAGTCCCAAGGTGAGAGCTTCACCAGCTACAAGCAGCTAACTCCATTTATTCAACGATGTCACACCTCAAAGCACATAACCCTAGTCATGGATTCACAAGGGGAGAGCTTCGCCTGCTACGGGCAGTTAACTCCATTTATTTAGAAGCGTTTCTATAACGTGTTAAAGGTAATATCTTATTTCAATAAAAAGAAATGGTGTGTCTTATTTAGTATTTCCTTTTTTGGAGTGATCTCACATTTCTTTTTCTTCTTCTCTTATTTTTTACCAAAGAAGGAGATAATGTCTTTTCTCCATCCATACCAACAAAGCTTTTCTTGCAACCTTTGGAAGAGACGGGGCCTTGTGTTAGGCACACGCCTTTAGTGACCGGTGACAATGACTTTGTGGAATCGAATGAATATCCAAAATTTTGAGTTCCATCATTATTTTCAACTGGTGGACGAACCAGATCGGAATTTGGACGGAGGATAGGACAAAACGACTCCAAAGTGAACGCATCCCCCCCGGTCCACGACCGTAAAACATGCGGACCCCTATCAATCGATTGCCCTGGCCTTGCTTTTTCCAGGAATCTGGAAGGTGAAAGAAGGAAGTGAAACCCTAGAACTTTTAGGATTCAAATATCGAGCCTAATCAATTAAATGTCATGTGATAATAAATGAGTTTGTTTTATAGTAGTGAAAAAGAGAGTGAAACCCTAGAACTTTGGCAATTCATACATGAGCTTAATCTATGAAGTGGTATGTGATGATAAATGGGTTTGTTTTATATTAGTGAATGAGCTATGATATTATGGTGAGACTTAATCTGTTAGAACCGATGGGTTTCCAAGTCTATAGACATCCGAGTGGTAATCTTTCGGTAATCTTAAATCTCAAAATTTCATAAATGATGCGATTTTTTATGACAATTTTTATATGTATCAGTCAAACTAGTAGAGCCCCTCCTTATCCTGGTCAAGCCGGTAGGAAAAATATGAAAAAAGGGCTACTATGGTTTGTTGAATATGAACCATTTATTTTAAGGTTCGCTCAAATTTTTTGTCGTGACGTGTTGTACTTTAAAAAATAAAAAATGAATGTAGTGCGCCTAATGGAAGTGATGTTACTAAAAAGGAACGCCCGAACCAACTTTTCTTTCTTAATTTGCATCCGGACACACGCACTAATTAACAATCTCCACACGCCCTTATGCCTCTATTTAAAGCCCCTACACTTGCTCTTCATCACTTCATCGCTCTCAAGGCTTTATTCAGTTGCTCCTTCTGTCGATAGTTTCTTTGTGCCGAACGAGCTGGTGCGAAACGTTATGGCCCCCAACGGGCATCCGGACCTGGAGAAGCAGAGGCTGCTCCTGCACGACCACGAGGAGAAGCACTTCACGTCGAGCGAGGTCGTCCGCGACATCATCATCGGTGTCTCCGACGGCCTCACCGTCCCCTTTGCCCTCGCCGCCGGCCTCTCTGGGGCTGACGTCCCATCCTCCATCATCCTGATTGCTGGCATCGCCGAGGTCGCGGCTGGTTCGATTTCCATGGGACTTGGAGGGTACTTTTCGAGTAGTCTGGGACCTGATTAATGAAATGCATGCCCCACTAACTCTAGTATTCCCTTTAGTGAGTTGAATAGCGTGTATAATCAGAATGTAATGGTTATGCAGGTATCTGGCGGCGAAAAGCGAGGCTGATCACTACTATAGAGAACTAAAGAGAGAACAAGAAGAGATCATCAGCGTGCCAGACATAGGTCTCTTCACGTTCATATTGCAGTTACATGATAATCATATAATCACACTTTTCTGGGTAAATAACTTAGAATGAGCAAAACCATGAACCACCATTTCAACATGAAACAGGGAGGTGGGGAATCCCCATATTCTCTCGGGGGTTGGGGTGGGACGATTTAGTTTCAGGTGTGGGTTTCGACTCTCATGGGACAAAAGTCTGAAAGTGAAAGTTAGAGTAGAAATATAGTAGGACCGATAAAAAAAGAAAAAGACTTAGAACAAGCAATAAATGCAACACAGAGCATTATACTAAAATGAAGGTGAAATTGAATGGAATTTGTTTGTCTATCGATACGATTCCTCTTGCATTTTTACGCAATATTGCTAGCATCACGAGGTGAAGACGATTTTGGGAGAAGAGGGGACTGATATTTCTAGGAATTATGTTGCAGAGGCCGCCGAGATTGCCGAAATATTGGCACAATATGGGGTCGAGCCCCACGAGTACGAGCCCGTCGTGAATGCCCTGAGGAGGAACCCCCAAGCATGGCTTGATTTCATGATGAAGTAAGCCATTAATCTATCTCTGTCTCTCTCAAGTTGCATTGAATCCTGAAACTAATAATGGCAATGACCAAAAAAATTTCCCCCAGGTTTGAACTAGGACTAGATAAGCCAAACCCCATGAGAGCCCTGCAGAGCGCAGCGACCATCGCCTTGTCCTACATAGTTGGCGGAATGGTGCCCCTAATACCGTACATGGCGATCCCGATCGCTGACAAGGCCGTGCTTGCCTCCGTCGGGATCACGCTCCTTGCATTGCTCATCTTCGGCTTCGTCAAGGGCTACTTCACCGGCGACCGGCCGCTCCGGAGCGCCCTCCAGACCGCTCTCATTGGTGCCGTTGCCTCTGCAGCCGCTTACTCCATAGCCAAGCTCTTCAGAGCTTGATCCTCATGTCCAAAACCGTTGCCCCCCTGTTCTTCTCTCTCTCTCTCTCTCTCTCTCTCTATCTTTACCTTTGCTTTTGCCAAATGGAGGATAGCTTGGCTCTTGTTTGCTTCCCCATATGACTTGGGTTTTCTCTTTCACTCTATGTTTCAACCTTGTTTTGGACGAGTTGATGATATCCGAGTATGTTTAATCGCAATGTCAAAATGGTCCTTGGCTTCTGCTTCTATGTCTATATGATAAGTGAGAAGAACTAGTGTGTCATCACAGCTTATTAAACTAAGGGACGATAGTGGTGTCTGGAAAAGGTACTATTCTCTGGAATGATGTATATCTAACTTTACACCTATCGAGCTTACCCAGAAGCATGGAAAGATGCTTTTGACTCACCAAAAAAGAGATGAGATGCATCATGATGCCCCCTCCCAAATCCCATTCGTGTTCTCCACGTATATACCTCATCCTATAGCCGGGACAAGAAAAGGGTTTTCTTTTAAACGCCCAGTAACTCATTTTTCATGCATAATTATCACAATAAAATCATAGGCCAGACGCAAGAGTTGCTAATGATACTGATGTCCTTGCAAATTAGCACACTAAAAAGTTCCTACTTTGAAAAGGGTGTCCATGGTATTTACTGTAGGGGTGAGCATCGGGGTCAACCCCGGACCGGCCTAACCTTGCCGGTCCTGGTCCGATTTCCAGGGAGACTGGGTCGGTCCTTGGTTCTGAAATTCCTAGACTAGCACTATGCGGATCGGTTCTCGGTCCTAAGAGTTCCGGGTCGGTCCAACCCGGACCCACCCTAACTATATATATAATTTGTTTATATAGATAAAACCTTAAAATAAACGGCATCAACAATATTAAACGGCTCTTTAGTGAGGAGTTCAAGTAATTTTACATTGTTCTTTAATAATTTAGGTTTTTAATATCTTTTATGGCGTCAATAGTAATAATTTATGAAAAATGAAAATATTTTTGTGAGAAGTCCGTCCTCACGGTGTCCAAAAATGCACTTTATGGCATCCTTCTCTAATATTCGTTCTTTTCTGTCTTATTTGTCCTCTTAGTCTTCAATTTTCCAAAATCGAAAGAAACAATTTCTCCACTCGCCACTTGACACTCGCCTCGCTTGCTTTGGGTCACTCGTGTCACTTGCCGCTCGATACTCGCTTGGCTTGTTGCTTCCTGCTAGACATTCGATGCTCATTCTATTTGACGCTCACCCCATTTGACCTTTATTGATTGCCTTTCTTAATTGACCTTGTTCATCATCGAACCCATTAGGTCGGTACAATCCCCGGTTGCTCTTTCAAGGAGTACAAAAAATGAAATGAAAAATTATTGGTTGGTCCTAGGTTGACCTTAAAACTGGACTGAACTCATTGGATCAGTCCGGTCCTCAATCGTTTTTTAAAGAGTACAAAAAATGAAATAAAAAATTATCGGTTGGTCTCGTGTTGACCTTGGAACCGGACTGAACCCATTTGGTCGGTTTGGTCCTCGGTCCCAAGCTCAATAGGGTCGGTCCTCGGTTCCAAAAATTGAGGATCGGCATTGTGCGGGTTGGTCCTAAGGTTAGGGGGTGGACCGGCCCAACCCGGACCATGCTCACCCCTAGTATTTAGTGTCAAGCGTTAATGGAGAAAGGTGACTACTTTGGACCTCTTGATCAAAGATTCTTGTCGTATTAACCCTTTCCTTTTCCATGCCAAGGACAAAAGATGGATTTTCCATCATCAAGCTCAGTCAATTCGAAGCATAGAGACAATTATATTCTTGCAAATAGCTTATGTAGCATAATTTAAGATTTGGATGTTGCGTGCGTTTTCATGATGCAATTAATGATACTGTGCGTTCGACACAAGATAGGTCGAAACTCGTTTGTAATGATTAGCTTCGAAAATGGATGTATTGCGTGTGTTGAATTGAATGTAATCTCAAAAAGATTTAACATTTATTGCAATGAGAATTAATCTACGCATTTCATGTGATATGTGTGATCAAATGACAAGGATGTGTAAAAAAGAGAATGGTAAATCGTGCCATGGATCTTGGGTCATCCAGGAATTCGATCTATTTTCCTTTGGGGCCCCTCTAAATCTTGGAATTGCTCAAACGTCCTCGTTTGGGCAAGAGAACAGTGTAAACTTTTTTTGCATTCGGGTCCCTACAGAATTCGATATTTACGAGATTCGCCGCCACTGCTCTCCACAGTCCACATAGCACCTGCACGAACAGCATCGGCCACTGGCCCTTCGGTTTCTCCACTCATTCATGTACAAAACGACAAGAAGAGCGATCGCCCGAGCCGATCGACGCTGTCCCTTTCGCACGCTCGGTCGTGTCGTCGTCCCGTTTCGCCTCCGCCGGCCGCGACCCAAAAGCAGGAATCGCTCGTGATCCGTCATGGCCGACGGCGGCAACGACAGCGGGAATCCGGGGGCAGAGGAGCAGCAGAGGCTCCTGGACCAGCACAAGGAGGCCCACTTCACCGCCGGCGAGATCGTCCGCGACATCATCATCGGCGTCTCCGATGGCCTCACCGTCCCCTTCGCCCTCGCCGCCGGCCTATCCGGCGCCAACGCCTCCTCGTCCATCGTGCTCACCGCCGGCATTGCCGAGGTCGCCGCCGGCGCCATCTCCATGGGTCTCGGCGGGTACTTCCTCCGTTTTTTATGGTCTTTTCTCGCTCTCCAGTCCGTGCGCTTGCCTTTCCTCTGAGATCGTTAAAGGTCGCTCCTTTTCGCATGACCCTTCAACTGCTCATACTAAAAAAGAAAAAAAAAGTTGACTTTTTTTATTCGAAGTGAATCTGAATCCTGTGACCAGCGTCCACATGACGCGGGATATTCTTGCTCGTCTGGAGAAGCGTGAGATCCCCATTTTCCATTTCTTGACAGTGGACAAGAAGCTGACTTCATATATCGCAGGAGATCACAGTTCTTGAGCTGACCAGTTTGGTCTTATGCGCCTAAGCTGGATCATGGCAAGAATGCAAATTTCATACTGAATTTTGTTTTGCCACGAGCGTTGTTGGTCTTAAACGGAGCCAAGATGCGAGTAATGTTAAACAAACTAATAAATATTGATGAGAGTATATGGCTATTTGGCGGAAGCCCGGCGGAAGTGGTTATGATGCAAGAAAATATTGAAGCATGTAAAACTAACATTCTTTATAGGTGTAAAGAGTGTGTGGAGGTTATCCTTCTGATTAATACTTTTATGAGGGGAGGTGCAGGTATCTCGCGGCTAAGAGTGAGGCGGACAACTATGCGAGGGAGTTGAAGAGAGAACAAGAAGAGATCATCAGAGTTCCAGATACAGGTTTCCCCACTTTTACATGGGACGAGTAAAAATCCTAGTTCTGCAGTACAATAATGTTTTACCCTATTCAAGAGTCGTGCTGGGTCTATATGGTCTCGTCGTCTTGTTCGAGACACTAGATCTTCATCTGATTTGGAGAGTGCTCCTTGAATGCAGAGGCTGCGGAGGTAGCTGAGATTCTTGCACGGTATGGTATAGAGCCCCATGAATATGGTCCGGTTGTCAATGCTCTGAGGAAGAAGCCCCAGGCGTGGCTTGATTTCATGATGAAGTAAGTTGAATTCTTACATACCTCATACGGCATGGTTAATCGGCCCCTTCGGTGGCTGAAAAGTCAAGAAGAACATCTGAATGTGATGAGGGAATTCTGTGAATGTGTAACATCAACAAAGCTATAAATCCCAGGTGAACTACTTAACGTGATGAATTTTGTGTCTGAAACGTGAGAATTGTATGAAGATAGTCATTCTGTTTTGACCTCAAGAAAGTTATGATTACTGTTGTTGGATTTGACCCAATTATGTGGGTGACCCTGTTGTCAGTAGAAAATGGAAAACCTTGAGGAGAGTTTGCTGACATATTAGTAAGTAAAATAGAAAACCTTGAGGAAAGTTTGCTGACATATTAGTAAGTAAAATAGTGCGCTGTGGCTACGATCTCCTTACTTAAAAAAGACCACATAAGAGAACAGAGAGAAGATAACAGAGTCATTCTTTTACTTTCAATGAAATCTTCGACACTCTTACAGATGTAAAGAGGAATGTCAAATTTTTAATGGTTCGTGTAGCTTTCCAACCATATGCACTGCATACTGCTAACTGCCACATGAAAATGCATCAATGAGAAACACTTCATTGCTTTTTTCTTATATTAAACCCTTCAATCCTCCCTTTGATGGTTCCTTCGTAGACCTTACCCTATGTATAGGTTCTGCTGCGTGTCATGATTCTTTGTATGCTTCGACATATTATTTGGGACTCCATGAACCCAGCTCTTAAGTTGTTCCTACTTTGGAGGGTCATGATGATAAAGTCTTTAGAAATTTGAAAGTGCTTCCTTCTGAAATTACCTATGAGGCGCAGGTCGTTTTGCCATAGTTAGAGTGCTGAAGGGATGATTGGCTGGATCTGAGTAATAGTGGGATCAACTGTCAAAGAATCTTCTATCTTTTACTCTTTTTCCCCAGATGTGAAGATTGTTCATAAACTAAACTACTTGAGTCAAATTGCCTATGCTATGTATTGAAGCATGTTCAATTATACCATATGGTGTCTATGGATAACAATTGCAAAGAGAAATAAAACTGGAGAATATGCCTGTTGTTGTTTTTTGAGAGTGCAATATTCAAAGAAAGCAGAGGGATCTAATGAATTGTAATACTCTCAAGAGTAATGAGGTACTGTTTAATATGAGTGATTGATCAATCTATTAGTTTCATCTGTTATTTGGCATGTTCCTGCCATGAGATCACACATATTAAGGATTAAGTGAACGTGCTTCAAAGGAGTGGATGCGTAATGTGTGTAAAAAGCTCATTGTTGGTCTTTCGCTGAGTGACAATGTTGCAGATGTTGTCCATGAACTGAATGTGTTGTGAATACAACAGTTTGTTGGCAATTGAATGATTGATGGTAATCTTGATTAATGCCTGAAGCAAAATGTAGCAACTGAAAATGCAACCAAATACTGCGATTTCAGGTTTGAACTTGGACTCGAGAAGCCAGATCCTAAGAGAGCGCTTCAAAGCGCATTCACGATTGCCATTGCCTACGTCTTGGGTGGGCTTGTTCCTCTCATTCCCTACATGTTCATTCCAGTAGCAGGAAAAGCTGTGGTAGCGTCTGTTATCTTGACACTGATGGCCTTGCTGATCTTCGGGTATGCCAAGGGCTACTTCACTGACAATAAACCTTTCAAAAGTGCGTTGCAAACTGCTTTGATCGGCGCCATTGCTTCGGCAGCTGCTTTTGGCATGGCGAAAGCTGTTCAATCATAGGCCTGTGTTGCTGCAATAAAAATAGCGGTTTGCGGAGAGGTCTGTCTACTTAGTACTGTGTAAATTAGGATGATGACTATTGAATGTTTCCCTTTGAAGTTACTTGAGCACGGATTCTTGCGGTTATAGGACCCGTAGTTCAATCCATTAAACTGCTAGTACTACAGAATCATCAAACCTTCACAGACTTTGGAGAAGATGGAACTGCATCTCTGTTTGTGTTGTGTAGATCCTAACATTACTTCCAAACGATATATAGAGGATAATTCGGCTTGTGTTTCTTACTTTCTAAGATATTGAAGTTTTAAGCGATCTTATTGCCTTTTCACATCTATCTCCTATTAATTTTAGAAAATAGAAAAAAACAAAACGATGATAGTTTATCATTACCCGCTGTTGCTTGTCTTACGATTATATTAAGGCTTCATTTGCTTTGCGTAAAATAAATGATTTGAAAAATATTTTCCTAAAATTGATCGATTATATCTCTTATAAAAATAAATGAATAATAAATATTTTCATCGTTCATGAAATGTTTAGTTATAAATTGTTGTTTGTAATGAAAATATTTTTAATCGATTATTTACTTTAAAAGATATAAGTGATCATTTTTAGGAGATTATTTTTTAAATCATTTATTTTTCATGAAATAAAGCTGATTTCGGGATTTTAAAGTGATAACTATTTTCAGACTTCTCCGCTTCTTTGAGTTAAGGTTTATTCCACCCAAGAGACTTTTTGAAATTTATGATGTTTTCTGGGATAAGGTCCATTTTTGCCATAAATGTCATAATTATGTCGTATAACATTCTTAAATGTTGCTTAATGACATGGTTTATGAGATATAGAGCAAGGTTTTGGTCATTACAGCATTTTCAGGAATGTTGATGTAGAAGAAAGGTTTTCTATAATGCAGAATGACCAAATCCTCAAAAGCTTGCCAGAGCCACCCGAACCGAAATCCGGACAACGGAGAAGAGTTCGATCCCGAAGCCATGCGAAGTCTTCGTCAGTGCTTGTTCACTGGTCTTTGCTCTTGAGTGTGGATTGCGCGAGTGGATGCTTTGCTTTTGGGGGTGCATGCCGATCTCTGTCCACTGCCAGATCGCTCCGCTCTCGCCGTTTTCAATCAACTCGCTCCCGGTTTCAAGAGTCATGACTTCTCTGAAACCTTTGATGCCTTGTCATAATCACTTGATTTCCAATTGGACGTGGTACACTGTTACTGCCGTGAAGAATTGGGCTGAGTGTTGCCGAAATTGAGGACTTATGCCTATTTAACTCGATTGTGTGTCATCTAAGGTGTTTTTGATAGCAGCGCATGCGAGAAGGTGAGATATGTCCATTAACCTTGTGTTAAATGATAATATCTTGTCATCATCACTTGGTTCCCAACTAGACATGGTATACAATTACCGACGGCGCTGTTACCGTCGCATATAATTGGGCCGAGCATCTCTGGTAACATCCTTCTCGTCCCATGGCTCCACTTCATCATTCTTGATCGATCACTGTATCTAGATGTTCGATGAAATTTCCCCGACGTAGCCACATGCATTGTGTTAGATCTCGCATCTCCATGTTGTTGACATTTAAATTTTGACGACCCGATTATTCATTCATTGCATAGAAAATTAGGGATTAATTTATAACACATAAATAAAAATATTAAATTAAATTTGCATATAGATATTATGAGCATTTGCATTAATAGTTACACATGCATTGGATTGGTGGCGAGTGGATTCAAATGAAAGGTTTTGAGTTTAATTGTGGATTAGGCCCATGAACTTAAAGAATTTAGCCAAGCCTGTTCATTATTGGGGTTGAAATTTTTACACGTTGGTACCGCACTTGGAAAGATTTCATTATCTGGTTGCATTTGGGAAGATTTTAGGATTATATACATGGAGGTTCACCGTTGAGGATTCGATCGAGCTAGTGGATATAAACGTGCAGACCAAGAAAATCAAAAAAAGAAGATCGGCAGGTGTCGAGGAGGAAAGCGGAATTGATCAACGCGGGGATATATTTGAGAACATCTTTAGGCGTCCATGGGCATGGACGAAATCAAGCCAAATACATTCATATATCGAGAAGTAAGGAAAGAAAGATATGCGCATTGGTTCTTTCCACGAGCGGGCACCTTGCTTGGCTTATAAAAGGAGGACCATCGAACCAAGAGGAAAGAGAGGCCACACATTTTTTTTTGTCGGTCCTAAACTAATCCTACTCTAGCATTCACTTTTAGACTTTTGTCCTGCCGTCGAAACCCACCCCTGAAATGAAATCGTCCTCACCCCAATCCCTCCTGAGAAGTGGGGATTTGAACCCTCAACCTCCCCCTTCCAAGATGGAAGGGTGGCCACTGGAGCGAACCCCCAGTGGTTAGGCCACACATTGAATACCACAATATTGAGAGAATCAACCGAGCAAGAGGGGAAGCACGGAGAAGAAGAAACCAAAAGAAAAGAGGGCATGAAGCATTGAGACGCCATTAGTGAGTGGAAGAATAGAAAAAAATGAGGAGTTAAAAGAGGAATTGTGAGTGGTGATTTGTGGAGATTAAATCACGTGAATCACAGGCAATTCTCACATCTCGGACGCCACTTTTCCGAGACCAACATCAACGAAGCCAGTCCGCGCCCACTCCGCAGGTTTCTGGTGTTTCATCCAGCGGTTCCAGCGGCCGCCGCATTGGTTCCAGCAACACCACCTCGAGCCTCGACAGCTTGCTGCACTTCCACTGAGACAACGCAGTCGCTGTTTCCTTAACGCGGTGCTCGCCTCGCTGCAGCGACAACATTGTTGCTTTGTCCCGGTGACACCGACGCTGCTGCACTGAGACCACGCGTCGATTTGCTGTCCAGCCGTTGCCCTGTTGACGACATCCTCATTCGTGAAACACCGCGAATCGAGCGTCGTGGTAAGCCATGCCAGTGTCATGACGAATCCAAATTCGGGAACCATATCTGCGAAATAGGTAATGATATTATCCGACTTTAATTTGATTATTTCCTTACTTAATTCATTGATATTGTGATCAAATTCAAATTTTTGAATGATATATCTTATTTAAAGTTTCCCCAGAAGTCTTTAAATTAGGGATTATTCCCTAATTTCACAATGTATGGTCGACAGTCCGATTTCATATCTGAAATACAACTCGCGGCTATACGAAAAATCATCAGTCTTATCTCACGCGCGAGATGTGATTCACAATTTCATGAAAAATTGGCCAATCCAATCCCATTCCTAAGATACAATTTGTCAATTTATTTCCAAAATTAAACGGACATGGATGATATCTTGCGCGATTTGTTACCATGCCGTTCTTGATACCTTTGTTTGAATTAATTTTGCTCCCAAAAAAAGAAAACCCAAAAAAAAAAAAATAGTAAGATTTGATTCCTGCTAGAATATTGCTTGTTTTAGGCTAGATCACATGTTTAGATTAGTTTATTTATTTATTCAGAATTTTTAAAATAAAAAAATATTAAAAACATTGCTTTAGGATGTTAGATTTCCTTTTCCTTAATAAAAATTGCATGTTTCATTATTAGGTGATTTTAATTTCGAATTTTAATTAAAAAGAAAAGAAAACATAAAACATCATCCCTTGCTAGGGGTGAGCGGTTCCGGTTAGGTTCGGTTCCGTCCGGAACCCGGAACCTACCCTTAGGTACGGGTTCCTCATTTTTTGGAACCCTGGAACCTACCACGTCGAGAACAAGAACCTCGGAACCTCCCCCCGTCACGGGTTCCGGGGTCGGTTCCAGATTCCAACAGGTTCTTTTTTCTTTTTTTTTTTGGCACCTAATCAATGAATTAGACCATAGGGTGAAATAGGCAACTAGTAATATTCTTAGCCAATTCAAAAACTACAGGACTTCCTTTCTTGCGTACTTCATGCACCACTTCAACTTACTTGGATGATTTGGTGGAAATGTAATCCTTAAGGTTGCGGACAGCATCAACATCATTTACAAATGACATTGCAATGAAGTCTACGCCTTCATCAATTCCAAAGTTTATGTCAGCCCAGTCCTGCAAATCAACCATATAATACGGTGAAGTAAGAAACTTGAAAGGAATTCGTGGATTTTTTGTATTTGAAATCATCAATTGTAGGCTTGTAGTGCAATTTCTCCATCTACGCACACCAATCAGATTAATTAATGACAATGAGAGGACCAAGGAGCATCAAATTAGAATTTATGACATATGTACTCTGTTGTTTAATTAGTGGGAATCAAGAAGAGAGAACACCAGCTTGGTAATCCTCTCATCTCCAGTCATATACTTCCCAGCAGATGAGTCCCTTTTTCGTATCCATCCTTGTAAAACAAAGCTTACTACTCAGTTCTATATTCACCACTGTTTCCATCAAATGTGAAGGTATCAATGATTTAGATGGTAACGGCATCAATACATTCCTATGAAGTGCTGAGGGCATGTGGTAAGTCTTCAGCCCCATCCCATGCAATAGAAATACTAATATAGTATGTGTAACCCATGGATAACTCTTCAACTGATAATATTATGAATCACCTACTTTAGAAGAAAGGAAATAAGGGGCCGCAGCAAGATTTTATAAATGAAGCTGCAAGGTTTAGGTCTATTAATGGTTTGCCGGAACCAACTTTTGTCCCTTATTTCTTGCAAATTTTAGCACAAATGGAAATGCATGTGGATCTAGAATTTCTCCTGATCTCATGTTTTCTTATGGTCGACTATAAAATTCAATGACCCAGCAATGAATGAACACCATGCAGAATGTCCACATTGAAGCAAGAACAAGACACTTAAAGCGTCAAAGAACTACCAAAAGCAGTAATGTCTGAGGAATATAAACAAGAAACCAGGATTATGAAATCCACCTTTCTTGACAGAGTAAGCAATTTGTAATTCCTCTTAACAAGCTTCCCCTCTCACCAAAAGCTGAACTTTGCGCAAGGTAGAAACAAACCAGAATCTATGCACTTGCACTTCAAATCATTCCCAATCTTTTCAATGACTTCAAAACTTGCCATGCCTCCATCAATAACGAGCTCATCACCAACCTCAATACCTGCAGTTCAGGTTTAACATAAAGAGGGATGGTTAGACATCAAATTATGTCAATTACATTAAAAGACTCTGTTGTCTATGCAGTAACTCGTGCCTTCAGAAAAACCGAAGTGGTTTGCTTGGACAGTGAAAGGGCGGGAACCCTCGAACCCTTTCGTAGTAAATAACTAGATTGATCCTTCCTAATTTTCTCATAGCAAAACAAAGCCACATGAGAATAGCAGTAAGCAAATTAATGTATCTTCCATTAAGATGAAGCTTAAACATAAATGCAAACCACACCAGACAAAATTTCACAAAAAAGAAGTCCGGAACTATCGACACTTCCTAAACTATGAAGCATTAAGTGATCCCTTTGTCACACACTGACCTCTACTTTGATAGAGGAAGGAGCGCCATGATCAACGACATGAATCTGACTATCCTCGGTATCAATCAATGGGGATATGTTGACATGGAAAGGAGCGGTGAGCGGCGTCGGGGGGCGCCTGGGCAAGCGGCGTCAAGGCGAGCGGCGAGCGAAGTCCACCGGGGGGACAAGCGGCGTCCAGCGGCTGAGCGGCGAGTGGCATCCAGTGGCTGAGCGGTGGGGCGAGTGGGGGTGACGGCGTCGAGGGAGGCATGGGTGGGGCGAACAGGGGGCGAGTGGCATCCGGCGGAGGGACGAGTGGCGTCCGATGGCGACATCGAGGGCGAGTGGCGTCCGGTGGCGACGTTGAGGGCGAGCGGCATCCGGCGGCGATGTCGAGGGCGAGCGGCATCCGGTGGCGACGTTGAGGGCGAGCGGCATCCGGCGGCGACGGGGCAGAGGCAGAGGCAGAGCGACAGGAGAGGAGAACTGAGGGTAAAGATTTGGGGGTTTTTACTTTCTAGGAACCCTAACCGGTTCCGGTTCTCGGTTCCGGAACCGAGAACCGCCGATTCCCAGAAAAAGGAACCGGGAACCGGAACCGGCCTTGTTAGAACCGGGAACCGTGCTCACCCCTATCCCTTGCACATCATTTAGTCAATGCATGCTTAGGATCATTTAAACGTGTGATATATTATGATAATTGCATTAATATTTGTCCATCATTAGATTAGGTCACGTAAGTCGCATAACATATAGTTTGCATATTAAGTTACACGTTGCATGTCATGTTAGTATAGATAGTATAGATATGTTGTTGTACATTATTCTATTGCATTGCACGTGGATTAGGTTTTATTAAATAAGAGAAAATCCCAAAAGATTAAGTAACTGTGTGTTAATTAGAAATCACATTTAGGACTATTGATGTTAATTTTGAGCTAACATTATAGATGCTTTTGTTACTATGAGATAAGTCTTGCAATTTTGTTTTTAATTTTTTTATTGGGTTTTAAATTGGTAGATTGCGCACTGCTTGGTCATCTTACATATTAGGGAGTAATAAAATAAATTTAAGCTGCTTGATAAACATTTTTTTTTTATGAAAAGAATGGTATCGAAAGGTTATTAAAGAAATCTAGTGAACTGAGTCCCCATACCCAAATTTTCTGATTCGTAGGAGTAAAATAATTCTCCCATTATTTTCTTTAGATGTCTAATCGATCTACTATAAATTGATTAGTGGTGACTCTTAGATAAAAGTCATTTGCATGCTAAAAAATTAAATCTAAGTTATGAATTAGTATGGGCTTGGAAGAGCCAAGTTAAGTTTAGATTTAGTAATTCATTAGCCAAACCCTAGGTGATCTAACCCGTTTCGGGGAGGTCGCAACACATATCTAACTAGGGATGAGCATGGTCTAGATTGGGCTGATCCATCACCCAACCTAAGGATCAACCTTCATAATGTTGGTCCTCACTTTTTAAGACCTAGGATCAATCCCCGGTGAACTTGGGACAGAGGATTGAATCGACCCTAATGAACGTGGGACCGAGAATTGAACCAATCCTCTGGGTCCAATTTGGTTTTAGGTTCAAGCTGGGATCAATTGATTTTTTTTTTTTTTGACAGAAACTGATTCCTAAAAATGAACAGATACTCGAATGATCGAATATTAAAAACAAATGCGGAAACAGGCTTGAGAATACATGTAACATCGATCGAAAGGCACATCACTAAGATAAATGTACTTTATTTACCACATATTAAGTACTTGTTGCATCTTGAGAGGGATCAATTGAAGCATTTGAGTTCCATTCTTGAGATAAAATACACTGTCGTAAAAAATAGGAAGAACATACATATTGTTTCATATACTCAAAGTTCCTCTTTTTTTCTTTTTATAGAGAAGTTTATTTTACTTAAAAATAACTGTCCTCTTTTTTATGGGCCATTTTCTTATGGGCCGAGTTTGGCCCAATATGGGTACATGGGCCTAGCTTGGCTCAACGAGTTTTATGAAAACTCATCATCTTCCACTCGCACATGGTAGGCTGAACATAACTATCTCTTCTCCTCTCTACAACGTTTATATCAGTAAATAATCTGTATGACCAACATACTTTGAGAGTTCATTGTCATACATCTATTAGGAATATATAATAGTTTAGAATGGGCATTACGTTTCCGAGTAGATATAGTATGTAATGTTTTAGATCAATCAATCACATTTATATCTCTCTCGATCTTTTTTTAATCATGATATGTTGTATTCACAATTATGATTATCGCAAAACAATCATAGTTGGTTGACTAGTGAATACAAAACTAGAATGTGATATCATAAACTCGATTTTTCTCTTTTCTTGAAACTCTCAATTTCAATTCAATTTGCTTTTGTAGAAACGTTTCATTAGATCGAATTAATTCATGATCATTAGCAATATTCTAAGATAGCAAATATTAAATAGAAATCTTGAGAATAAGTAAGAGTTGTGATGACATTTAATTAATGAACTATTTTCCTCAAAAGTTTCACATGATATAGAAGTTGAAATAAAAATTTTTGCCTCTTATTGGTGCATATGTAATATGAAATATGTATTATGGTATTAACTCATTTTTCATGGAGCATATGTCTTCAATTTCAATACTATACAGATAATAATTCAGACAAACCTAATGTCTAACTTTGAGTTCACGTATCTACTTTTTCAAAGAATCCGTTGGAACTCACATCTAGCATTAAAGATAGATAAAGTAAGATATATATAGGTTATTTTACTTTCGGACATTGTAAATATTATGTTCTCATCTTAACACTCAATTAAGGCAACATTTATATTTTAAACTTGAGCTCTCAATTATCACCCAAATCATAAGCTTAAAAAAATTATCTCATATTTATTTATCACACAATAAATATAGGCGATTGCCCATGTGAGTACACTAATCTTTTATTTGTTTAACATACTTTTTCAATTTTATAATGTACTAAGCATTAAGATGTATAAACATCAAATAGAAAACTCATAGGCATTAATAATGAAAAGATAACTTTATTAAATGTGAATACTTAAGGAAATTATAATATTAATTGCATTAGTCTCTATACACTCCTAAAGATTTTACATGATCACAGAAGACATATCTATGTATTGGCTTTGTTGTAGGATTTGTTATCATTTTATATGTAGATATGTATTGTAAGTTCACATCTTTTGGTACAATCATATTCTTGACAAAGTTGTACTTAGTATCTATATGTTTGGTTTTGCCACGATATTTCAAATTCTTGGTATACGCTATCACTACTTGGCTATTACAATCAACCAATAATAAGTTTGTAGCATTCTTAACAACACATAAATGATTCAAAAATCTTTTAAGCCAAACACTCTATTGTATAACAGCTGATAATGCTACGAATTCAGCTTCTATCGTGGACAAACCTATACACATTTTTTTCTAAGAGCTCCAAGATATGGCGCCTTTATTTTGTAAGAAACAAATCTAGAGGTATATTTCTTTTCATTTAAATCTCCTCCCCAATCAACATCTGAGTAGTTTTCATGTTGAGATCCTTTCCTTAATAATTTAGTAAATAATCAATAGTTCTTTTTTAGATACCTCAGTATTCTTTTGACGGTTGTCCAATGTGCTTAACTTGGGTTGGCTTAGTATCTATTTACCATTCCAATTACAAAATATATGTCAAGTCTCGTACACATCATAATGTACATTAATCTTCCAATTGCACTAGCATGGGGAACACATTGCATTTATTCATTCTCTTGTGGAGTCTTTGAACATAGTTTATGGCTCAATCTTTCACATTTTATAATATGAGTATTTATGAGTTTATAGTTTTGTATACAAAATCGTTCAAGAACCTTGTTTATATAGATCTATTGTGAAAAAGACAATTGTCTCTTTCAACGATTTCTTAAAATCTTAACTCAAAGAATATATACAGCATAACCCATGTCTTTCATCTTAAAGTTGAAAGAAAGTCGATATAATCATAAATTGATATTAACTCCAAGATAATAATCTCGATGACTGTTTAAGGTCATCTATTGATCTTAAAAGTCTACATATTTTTTATTCTCAGCTTTTTAAAATGAAATAATGGGTTGTTCCATATAAAATTTTTCTTTTAATTTTCCATTGAGAAAAATAGTCTTTACATTTATTTGATGTAGTTTAATATCCATACTGACCACTATTGCCAGAATAAGGTGAATTGAGATAAATCTCACTATAGGAGAAAAGTTTTCTAATAATTAGTTCATTATTGTTGATTGTACTTCTTCGTCATGAGGCGAGCTTTATATCTTTCTATTGAGCCATCAGTTTTACGCTTTATTTTGATAATCCATTTGTTTCCAATGGCTTTGCTTCCTTTTAGATGATCAATTGGTTCTCAAACATGGTTTGACTTCATTGACTCAATTTCCTCTTCTATTGCACGTATTTATTTTTCTTTATTAGGGTAATTTAGAGTCTCATTTACAATCATTGGCTTATTTTTATCTTATGGAGCGACCATTAAAGTTTCTCCTTTAATGTCAAAATATCGATGATGAATACTTCTGCAACTTGCTCACCATGTGGGAGATTATACTCTTTGTACATTATTCTTCATTATGCTCCAACTCGGATTAGATAATGATGATATAATTTCATTAGGTGGTTGTATTTGAGAGTAAGTTGAATTTAATTTCTTATTTCTCACATTACTCCCATTTAGAAGAACTTTATTAAGTTCATTATCTTGATCCAAGGTTTCAAATAGGGAGTAGTCTTAATTTATTTTGCCATTCTTAGGAAATTCATTTTCTTCCCACGATTCGAATTAAATTATACTTCCACTTTTTTACTCACCTATAAATACATATCTTTTTGAGTATTCTGAGTATCTTATGAAAATACTATTTTTGCCTTTGAGACCAAATTTCCCATACTTGTGAGAGGATTCGTGATTATAGGTAGTACAACCCCACGGTTCAAAAAAACTTAAGTCAGGTTTTTTACCTATCCATAACTCATATTGAGTAGAAATATTTGATTCGAAAGGCACACAATTAAATATGTAAGCATCAATTAATAAAGCATTATCCCAAAAAGTGATAGGTAAGTCAACATGTATCATCATGGATCTAACTATTTCTACTAAGGATCTATTTCTCTTTTCCGCAACACCATTTTGTTGAGAAGTATAAGGAATAAACAACTATCTTTCTATTGAGAAAATATTCACTAGTTTGCAAGCGCCACGTCATTCACTGACATGGCATGCATTTTTCCAATTTCAACCAATCATAATTTGACACGTATATAATGACGAGGATTTAATTAAAAAAAATAAAAATTCAGTCCACCTCATTTTTTTCCTCCATCTACCCTTTCTCCTCCATGTTCGGGCACCTCGAGCCTAACCTCCTCGTCTCCCTCCGTCTTCACCACCAGTGGCGTTGGCAACGCTAAGTTTAAGGGGAGAATTGCTGAGCGAAGTTGTAGATTTGCAAGTGGACCACTAGCGCTTGCAGCCATGGACGAGCCACACTGGAGTTGCAGATCTAGAAGTCCTATTGCAAGCAACGACGGCTTATGGATTGCCATTGTAATTGGAAGGAAGCTTCCCCTTTGTTGCCGCCCGCTCTTGGCTCATGGTCGGCCCCTTCCATGGCCAAGCCAACGACAGCTAGGTTGCAGATCTGGGAGTCCCATCGCGAGCAATGATGACTCATGGACTGCCATGGCAATGTGAAGGAAACTTCCCCTCCATCATGCTTGTGGTGGGCTCTATCTTCCTCCATCGTTGCCCACCCTATGCTCATGGTCGGGTTCATCCATTGCCAAGCCACCCCTCCATCGTCATGTCAGCTCGTGGTCGTTGCTTGTCTAGATTTGGTCCAGACCTGGATTGGAGTTGAGCCTCCAGATTTGATCTCATTCATGGCGACAAGCCTAGTTCGTCCATAGCTCACAAGGAGGTGGCGTGTTTGAAATCTCAACAGCCATGGATTGCAAGCTAAACAACAAAAGAAAATTCAAAGGAATAGATGTCAAGGAAGACGACGAGAGCTTGTACGCAGTCCATGGCCGGCAACTCCACCGCTAGGTTCAGCCTAATCAAGGTGTTGGCAACTCCACCGGTGGCGATGACGAGAGAGGAGCAAAGGTTGGGCCAAATCTGAATAGAGGGAGAAAGGGGGAGGAAGAGAAAGAAAAACTTGTTTTAGTATTTTTTTTTTTTTTTTTTTTTTTAATTCTAGGTCAATATTTATGTGTCAATCTTTGATTGGATATGAATAAAAACATGCATGGCACGTTAGCAACTGACGTGGCAGTTGCAAACCACATAATATTTCCTTATTTCTATTTATTTTTTATTATATAAATTTCTGAACTCATTAGATAAATATTTTCAACCTCGATCGGATTTGAATGCTTTTATTTTATTATCTAGTTGATTTTCTACTAAGCTCATAAATTTCTTAAAAAAATTTAATGTTTCGGATTTATGAGAAATCAAATAGATATATTCGAATCGAGTATAATTATCTATAAACGTGATGAAATATATAGCTTTATGCCTTCCTCTCACATTTATTGGACACATATATAAAAATGGATTAAATATAAATGAAATTAAGCTTTTGTACCATTTTAAATAGTTTCCTCGTCATTTTCCTTATTATGCAATGCTCACATATGGACAAATTGACTTTTTCAATATTGCTTAATAAACATTCTTTAGCTAGTCTATTCATTCATTGTTGGTCAATATGACCAAGTCTAGCATACCATACATTCACATTATTATCGTATGAATTAGAAGACGTGAAGAGGGAATAACAAATATCGGCATTATTATAGTCAACATCTAAAACAATTAAGGCATCTAGAAAATATTTACAACCATAGTGACTCGTACCTACATACAAGTTCACACCATTATTATGGAAATTCAAATTAAAACCAAGTTGAACCAATATTAAATCAGATACTAAATTTTGATAAATTTTCAGAGCATATAGTACATCATCTAGGAACAAAGTGCGTCCACCACGCATAATTAATTGGCAAGTGCCAATTCATTTAATTTCAACTTTCAAGTTGTTCCCTACATAGATCTATTTTGTTTTAGTCGATACTCGTCGGAATTCTATGAAAGCTTCTTTATCCTTCGCTACATGATATGTTGCTCTTGAATCTATACTTTGTTAGATTTAGTTAAAACTAAAGAACTTGATATATAAGCAAAGCTCTCAAGAATACAAAGGGTTTTTACATTCTTCAGCTCATTAGAGTCGCGAACATAGTGACCATTCTTGTCATAGTTGTAACAATTCATCCTTGAAGTCCTCTTCACACGATGACGCTTTCCTCTCTTATATTGGTCAACTCTTGATTTTTTCCCTGAAGAGTTTGTTCCCTTACATTTCCACCTTTTGAATAAATCAAGACGCTTGCACTTGGAGCTTGAAACCTCTTGTGAGCTAGAACCAACATAATAAATATTAGTTTTCGACTTAATCATCAAGAGGCGGTCCTCTTCTAATTCAAGGTGGCACATTACATCTTCAACGGTTTTGATGTTTTTATTGTAGGTCAAGTGTACCTTCGTATGCTCCTAATTTTAAGGCAATGAACAGATCACTGTTTGCATTCGCTGCTAGTTAGTCAGAACGTGGCCAACATCCTTAAGCTCATTGATGATGTTTGACATCTTTCCTAAATATTGTTTTATGGTCTGACCATGGGGTTTCTTGTACGAATGAAACCTTATAGTAAGTTGTTTCAGTTTCGTTACCAATATATGATTAAATCTCGTTGGCAATGCTTCCTAGGCATTCTCAAAATGCTTGAACTCTCGCATGACGTCATTATCTGGACTATTTAGTAACGTGATATAAACAAACGAGTTCTTTTTTTTCCATGTAGCAAATGCATCCCTATCTCTTTTGTGTTGTGCAGTGTTTCCATCTTCAAGCTCTTCCATAACCACGTTAAGAGTTTCTAGTGCTTCTTACTTTTCCAGTACATATTAGATTTTCATATGCTATATTTTATAATTATCACCGTTCAGCTTCTCTCCTTTGTTCAATTTAGCAACTATACTTTTAGTTGCTGAAACCATTGGATTTGAACATATTAGATACACATGCACGAATTATTGATACCTATCATTTATGCATCTATTTTGTATAAGATATCCATAAAACATCCTAAATAAACACAAATTCAATGACGTCAAGTTAACCTATAAATAGGGAAAAACTTTTAAAAGAACTTAGTAAACTTAAGCTCATTCTCTAGCAACCAAGGGAAGACAAACGAAAATCCCCTAAGTTTTTCCCTCACACATTCATTCCTTGTCGGGTCATACTCATTTCTAGGGTTGAAGTCTTCGTGGCCTCAATGCTATAGTATTCTTTCAAAAAAGTCACTACAAGTTTTTATAATTTGAAACCACGTTGATCTCCTATAGGCGGTTCAACACTACTTGCCATTTAAATAGAAAAGTGTTAATCAAGGATCGCACCATCTCAAAAGCTAACATGAGATAACCTTTCTTGATGATTCTTTATATCATCTTATTGACCTTAAGCACATGTTCCATTAAATCATAGTTTTCCCATCGATAATCAGCCAACTCAACTATCATCCTTACAAGTATTGCATTTTGTCCTTCTGACAATATGCAAATAGGTGTATGCATGCGATGGGGAGGTGTTGTTCTTGCAACAAATGCAGAACAAAAATGGATCACATATAATTTATAATGACTATAATTGAAAAACACATTTTATGTTTTTTTTTTCCTCTGGTCAATAGTCAACGGTCAAGGTCAACGATTAATGAACGACTGGATCAGGTCAACAAGTCAACGGGTCGTTGGGTCGGTCTAACCAGGTTAGGTTAGATCGATTGACCCAATGGTTGGCTCACGTCATTGTGACGTCAGCCGTGCATGTGGCACACGCACATGGTCAATTGCTCGCAAGTGGGTCGCATGCATGCGGGCCAGAAACCGCAGTGTGTGTGTTGCGTGCGTTAGTGAATCTGTGGTTGCTACACATGTGCGTCGCACATGTCGGCGCCTCGCCGCTTCCGGCCGCGAGTAGGGGTGAGTCTGGTGTCCCTCGATGGCATGCCACCCATCAATTTTCTCGTCTTGATGAGAACTTTAACCCTGCACTTTCAAAAACAAATTTTGATGTACGAAAATCCCAAAAGGGGGCGAACAGTATATTGGGTGTTGGGATTTCCGCCTCCAAACATTCGTCGTCGATACTTGAATTCCGACCATAAAACCAACTCTAAACAACAATAACAATCAGGAAATAATAACACTATGCTATGATACCAATGATGGAAACGGATTCCTAAAAATGAACAAATACTCGAATGATCGAATAACAAAAACAAATGTGGAAATGGGACTGATGATACATGTAACACCAATCGAAAGGTACATCACTAAGACGAACGTACCTTATTTGCCACGAATTAAGTACTTATTGCAATCTCGAGAGGGATGGATTGAAGCCTTTGAGTTATGTTCTTGAGAGAGAATACACTGTCATAAAAAATAGAATGAACATTTGTATTGTTTCATATACTCAACGTTCCTTTTTTTTTTCTTCTTCTTCTTTTTATATAGCAGTTTATTTTACTTAAAAATAACTACCCTCTCTCTTATGGGCTCTTCTCTCATGGGTTGAGTTTGACCCAACCTAGGTGGACAGGCCTGGCTTGCCCTAACAAGTTTTATAAAAACTCATCATTTTGTTTCATTTCTTTTTTGTATTCCTTGAAAGGGAAAATGCTCTATTTAAAATCACATGTCCAGTGCTAATGCGATATTGAGCAATAAAAAGGAGAACATTGGTAAAAATCAAACAAAAATCTAAGATAAGGCAAAAACACAAATCTTCACTTGCCAAAAATAAAAAACTTTAGAAGAAGACCACGTAAAATGAAAATACATAATAAAAAGTTCAAAATACATAACATAGAACATGAATTATAATGTTTCATATCTTGTTTATTCCTAAAAGATTGTTTCGAATGAGTAGAGAGAATCAATTGCTGAGTTCAAATGAGTGGAGAGAAGACGATGAGATTGCCCTCGAAGAGAGGTGAATTGAAGAAATAATCTAAGATTAAGGGAGAGAGTGAAAGTGAGACTCTGAGAAAGGAAAACGTTGAAAGAAGAAGAGGGGCATTTATAGTTATATACCTAAGTTTGGAAAAAAAGAAGAAAAAGGGATATGTAGAACTTTTAAAACTTATCACGAAAGTGCATATGAGTTCTAAAACTTATAAAAAAAAAAAAGCAATCAAGTGCTAAAATTTGTCAAATTAGTGCAATTGAATCATTCCGTTAACTTTGTCTAACTTGGTTGATAGAAAAATGCTAATGTGGTTTTTAAAAATATTTTCTTTTTTCTATGTGGCGATGACATCGTTTTGGTCCAAATATGATTTGTAATAATTTTATTTTATTTAAATAAACAATAAACTATTTATTTTTTATTTTTTAAAGAGAGAGGAAGAAGTAGTCGATGAGGCTGCCGCCCCACCATCGTTGGGAAGGGCCTGCAGGCCCTCGTCGCCTCTTATCCTTCTTCTTGTTCTTCTTTTTCAATATAAATTTTAATTTATTTTTTATTTAATTTAAATAAATTTTGTATTAAAAATCATATTTAGACCAAAACAATGTTGTCTTATGAGAGAGGAAATATTTAAAAAAAAAAAGAAGAAGAAAAAGCTACATTAGCATTTTCCGTTAGTCATGTTAACTAGAGTTAACGGAAATACTCAATTACACAAATCTAATAAGTTTTACGTATTGAAAGTTTTAGTTTTTAATCATACTTTTATGACAAGTTTTAGGATTTTATATATATAAAACTATAGGATTGGTTTGGGTTAGACTAACTCTAAAATTTTAGGACCAAAAACTAATATGCATATTATAGATTCAGGTGGCCCCAGGACCAAGGACTAGTTTAGTCTCCTTAGTAACTAGACGTGAACCCGAATCAGCAAGTTGGGCTGATTTAGGATTGGTTAAGGCTCAACCTTGGATAGATGCTCATGCTTATATTTAACTATTAGTCTACAAACTTGTCCATTGCAAGTACTGGCTTAGAACTTAAATCAGTGAGGGGTGTTAGATGAGGATAGAGATGAACCCACAACTGACAGGGTGAGAGAAGGGGAGAGAAGAGAGACGTGGAGACTACCATGCTGGCCACGTGGGAGCCGATCCAAGGGTGCATTTAACGCAACTATGTTGAAATTGCACACTTATTAATAGAGATAATGATATAAATAATTCATGAATTTCGAAAATTCAAAAATGATATTACATATTAAATTCAAATTCAAATGAAAAACTCAAAGATCACGTTATTTATTAATCTAAAATTCAGAGGCGATTTTCCATTTTCACCGTTGATACGTCTGGTCGTTTCTGACAAAAGGGCAAAATATGCGGTCGAGGATCCCCTAATTGAAACTGCATGTAGCTTGGCCTGGCCAAGAAACCCAAAACGGCGGGTCGTGCGCTGCTCCCAAAACCCTAAATGGAAGCCTCAGTTCGTTGGGACTCAGAGACAAAACCCTAATCAGGTAAGTTCTTGATTTCCGCAATCCCTTGGCCCCTTTTCATGTCCTCATTGCAATTGCAATTTTCTTCTTTCTCTGCAGCATAAGCCCTTTCCCGGCTCAATTTCGAAGCATCATTTGACTTGCTTCCGGTCAACCTTTTGCACGGCGCCAGAACGCACAGGGCCTAGCCATGGAGGTGGATGCCGACGCCGGCGGCGGCTCTCTCGTCCTGCTGAAGCAAGGTGCAGAAGCTGTAAGTGAAAAAGTTTTGATCTTGTTGCATCGATTTGCTGAATTTCCTAGTTTATCTTCTTGTATGATTGCTGAGAACTTTGCTTGTTTATTATGAGCTGATAAGCCGCGCTCTGATTCTTAATTCCGCTGTAAATACCCATCATGGTAATGTATTTGGTGGAAAAATCTGATTTTTCAGAGAGTTTTCGAGTCCAATTTCGTGGGGAGGAGGTGTATCGTCAAAGAGCGCTTCTCAAAGAAGTACCGGCATCCGTCCTTGGACTCAAAACTCACTTCGAAGCGCTTGAATGCGGTTAGTTCGATAGACATTGTGTTTTTGTATGCGCGTTGAGCTCGTGCGTGAAGCGGGTGTTGCTGTGAATGCTGTATCGGTCCGCCTTACTCGTCCAATTAACTATGGAGCAGGAGGCGAGGTGCATGACGAAAGCGAGGCGCTTGGGGGTCGTCACTCCTGTTCTGTACGGTGTGGACCCTGTGCTGCATACTCTGACTTTTGAATACGTGGATGGCCCTTCGGTCAAGGATGTGTTTCTCGAGTTTGGGTCGCATGGTGTTGTGGAAGAGCGTTTGGATGATATCGCTGCACAGATCGGTGATGCAATTGGGAAGCTTCATGATGGAGGTCTGGTTCATGGAGACCTTACCACATCGAACATGTTGATCCGGAGCAGCACTAATCAGCTGGTAAAATCTTTAGCTTCATACCTTAATGGGTAGGAGAGTTGTGAGAAAACTAAAATCCAGTTGAACACAGAGAATAAACAATGTGCGACGATCTTGATATATTGTGCTCAGTCACCTTTCCAGGCTAGTTTTGTTGAGCTATGCTATTCTGAGTGTTCCTCAAGGAAGCAGCCCTTGCATCTTATTCATTTTTACCTTTGCGGTTTTTGTTCTATAGATACTGGTGTCCAGCTTTGAGTGGCATCCGAGGTTCTTTTTAATTTATTTCCATACGTTGGTGCTGGCATAGAGTTCTTGTTGACATTTCATCGAGAAATTGTTCTCATTAGTCTGCACATTATCTGTCATATTGTTTCAGGTCCTTATTGATTTTGGTCTGAGCTTTACATCAACACTTCCAGAAGATAAAGCTGTTGATCTGTATGTACTTGAGAGAGCGCTGCTTTCCATGCACTCGTCTTGTGGAAATGTGGTATGTCGGGTGGTCTTCTTATTTCTTTTTTTTCTTTCTATAGTGGTGTTTATTCTGTCCGTGGCTGGGCATTGGAAAGCTGCAGTCTTTATGAATTTGCTTCATTGTTTGAAATGAAAACTAACACAACTGATCCGAATTGGTTCTGAAAATGGGAATGCATTGCATCAATAACATGACTATTGCAAAGTTTTTGAAAAATTATTCTATGTTGAAATGACTTTAATGAGATTGGTTCTCTCCTTTCTTGAAACTTGAAAGTGATTTCAATTTGAGGGGTTGTCTTGGGAATGTATTGTGAGGCACGAATTCATTTGGAACTAGAATCTGAACAATGCATAATGTTGATTGTCATTTAGATGGATCGCATACTTGCTGCATATCGGAAGTCCTCGAAACAGTGGTCGTCTACATTTAACAAACTAGCTCAAGGTGAATCCTGATCCTCCTTTCGCTTTCCACTTTAGGAGGAAAAGCAACTGATTTAGTTTATTTACATTTTTTCTTCTTCTCACTTTCTAATAACTTATGCAGTGCGGCAAAGAGGTCGAAAGCGTACGATGGTTGGATAATCGAGCTGCTCCGCAATTCCTGTGGTGAAGACATTGATAATTAAGTGACTGATAGGTGAATGAGATACATTACCCTTTGATTATGGTAATTGTATTTTCTATTGAAAACTGCCAATGTCAAGCAGTGACATATTTATAGATGGTGTACGATGATCGGTTGTCCATGTTTTCTTTGGCGTACCACGGTTCCCTGAATTTTCATATAGCAGATAAAGATAGATTGGATGACTTCTGATAGCTTCATTCCTTTGAACCTTTATAATTAACTGACATGATTTCGGGGATTTGAAGTAATCATGATAAGCAGAATGCTTTATCTCGCACATCTAAAGCCACTCATATTGGTGCAAATGTTGCGTTCTGGGATTCTTAGGCCCCTGCAACTGAATCCTGCTCCAAGTTTGTTGTCTGGGCCTCTCATGATTGTCTTTATAGGAGGCACTGCAGGATCTGCAATTTGATTTTTTTTTAGCTTCATTTTGGGCAGTTACTTGAATGATCTTATCGCAGAAGTTGAGGTTTTCACTTAGGTTAGCAATGCGAAATTTGAGGGCGACATTGTTGCCTGGAATAGTTCAAGGTACCATCTTTTCTTTCTGATATATTTTCTGGTCAAGCTTTGTTATTGTCTTTTTTGTTCAATTTCTCTGCTTCAACCGGCTTCTTATTGAGCAAATTTGTCAGCAGGGGTTCAGGTTACTGTTTTCTTCTGTGTTTTTGTGCACATTGATGATATATCTTAACTGACGGGACACTGGAACAAATTGAAGCAAGTTGAAATTGAAGCTTTTCTCTTTATGTTTCTTTAGACTAATTACTTGATAGGCAGATCAAAATTTGAGTTTCCAAGTTTTAAGTTGAGTGGAAATATGGTTGTTGATGTATATGAACACAGTGTCTTGTAGAAACTTTAGAGGAGAATTCTAAGCTGGGACTTTTCTTAGTTTCTTCTGCAACTTGCTGTCTTGTGGAAACTCTAAAGTTGAATTCTAAGCTGGGACTATTCTTAGTTTCATCTGCAACTTGCTTTCCCCTTTTATACACAAGATGTGGCAGATGTGAATGGTCGCTCGTTGCGTGTTCTACTCAAGGCACATGGTCCTTAAAACATGAGCCCGACACGGCATTATTTTTTGGTTGGAGCCGAGGCATGACTTGACGGATATTACATAGCAGTCGCAGACTGGCTTTAAACACTTGCATGGTTATGCCAAATTCCACAAGACTGGATTGTTGATGAATGTCCGGATTACTTTCCACATACCCCCCTGACGTGGATTTTCAAATGTCAAATTCCCAATGCGCGTCTCGTGGACTTGATTTTGTTTTCACTACAATTGACCGAACTGTGAATGGTTTTGGTTTGTGGCCCGAAAACAGAGTATTTAGCAAATACGTTCGCGGCAATCGAACCTTTGCTTCCCCTAAGTTGGTTTTAATCGTAGCAAGCCAAGACTTGTCTGTTGCATAATTGAGGACGAGATACACTCAATAAACTTGTCGTCCCACTCTCGGGGACAAGTCGCGATCGACCCTTAACATAATGTTCTTCGTAGTTTCTCTCTCAGAAGACAAACTAGAGGCTGATGTTCAATACCTCCGCCTGATCTTTCTGCCTGTTCTGTTGGTGGAAGATGCTTTGGTGGTCAAGTCCAATGTGCTACTTCGACTTGACCAACCAACCGAACCCCTTTTAGCAGTCAAGTAGTCATGTCCATCCGATCGGAAAACAACAGAAGAAGGGGCCGAAAGGAAGACTACGAAAAAGAGGTGTGGTCAACACACGTAAAAACCGAATGGAAATCCCAAAGTTTTTACAAGGAAAAATCATCAAATTGGTCTTACACTTTAGCCCTTCAACCACGCAACTATATGAACACATTTTTGAACACATAAGAATCCCAAGAGGCTGAGAATATATTTTTATGACAGCAATAGCTTTGTTCACCCTTCAATGAACGAAAGAGAAAGGGCTTGAGGACTTGGGACTCGATGGGTGTGACCTGACCTAAGGTCCCTACACGCTCTCTCCCATCTGTCGCGAGCTTGTTCTGCAATTGGACAGACGTTAGCGATTTCTCCCATGGCACGCTTGTGAACACGCTTGGCAATTTCTTAGGATCCATCGTTTTGACTTTTTTCCAGTCGAAGAAAGGTTGTGGATGACATCAAAGTCACCGCCTTGCAGCTGAGTGCAAAGACTCGTCTTTTACCAAGAAAGATGCACCCGCAAAGTTCCATGGTCACCGTCTTGAAACCAAGTGCAACGACTTGTCCTTTACCAAGAAAGACGCACCCACGAAGTTCCATGCGACAGTGACGTTATTGGTGGGGGGAGGGAGGCAGCCAAAGGACCCTGCTTCCATCTCAACTGAAGTCCATCCAAAGGGTGGAAGATTCCTGGAGTTCTTGAGGGGCTTATCGTCTGGGTTGGATGATTGCTTTTGCTCCATGCTTTTTAATTTCTTTATCAGGTTTCACACTGGAACTGTGTCTTGTGGAAAGTGCAGCAAGTGTAAAAAGGGTCCTGCCCAAGTCATGGCAAAGTCCTCCCCCAGTTTGGTCCTCTTCGCTTGACTTTGTTTTGGAAGTATATGCTTCATTATCTAGCTGTGCCAGGGATTATCTCATGATTTGCACTTCATGTGAAACTGTGGCTTGGCATATTATGGTATCTAAAATTGTGCCCTAACCTTTAATATTATTCCAAGTTGAAGGGAGAGTTTGGGACCGGATATGGCTTGGCATATTATGGTATCTAAAAAAATTGTGCCCTAATCTTTAAAAATATTCCAAGTTGAAGGGAGAGTTCGGGACCAGATAAAGCGGCTTTAGCTTTGTGTCCAATTGATCAAGACAGCAATGTACCACAGGCCGTGTTTTTCTCCATTCCTCGTGATTTCGTCCTACCAGTCTTCTGATTTTTGGGTTACAAATTATGAACAGTAGTGATATTTACATGTGAGTGATGTCCCACCGGCAAATAGCGTATGAGCCGGGTTGACTTGTTTTGGAAGTATGCTTCATTATCTAGTTGTGCCAGGGATTATCTCATGGTTTGCACTTCATGTGAAACTATGGCTTGGCATATTATGGTATCTCAGATCATTGCCCTGGCTTTAAATTATTTGAGTTATTCAGGACCAGATAAATCGACTTTAGCTTTATGTCAAATTGATCAAGATGACAATGTACCAGGGGCCATGTTTTTCTCCATTCCTCGTGATTTCATCCTATCAGTCTTTCGAGTGCTTAGTAACAAATTATGAACGATAGTGAAATTTACGTGTGAATGATGTCCCACTAACAAATAACGTATGAGCTGGCTTGACTTTGTTTTGGAAATATGATTCATTATCTAGCTCCACCGGGGGTTACCTCATCGTTTGCACTTCATGTGAAACTGTGGCTTGGCATATTATGGTATCTCAGATTGTGCCCTAGCTTTAAAATTATAAGAGTTATCCAGGACCAAATTAAGTGGCTTTAGCTTTGAGTCGAATTGATCAAGACGGCAACATGCCATAACCTGTGTTTTTCTCCATTTCTTGTGATTTCCTATCACCAGTCTTCTGATTGGTGAATTACAAATTATGAACGGTAGTAACATTTACTCTCTGTTAAGTTCATATGTAAGTGATGTTCATAATTGATATCCCATCAGCAAATAGCATATGAGCCGGCTTGACTCTAAACAAACTAGAGCCAAATCCAAATAGGCAGGCTTATTCACACATTCAAGCTATTTTTATCAACAAAATTGTCATAATTTTGGGGGATGTCTCGACTTATCAATCAATTCATATGTCCTTCACCTATGGGGGAATTGGTAGCTACGCGAACCTCCACTCATAACAAGTAACGCCCTTCTCAGCTTCAAGAGGGAGAATCCCGCGCCGCAGCACTTTGTTCTGCTCAGTGCTCTCGGCTGCCGGGCTGCGCGACACCATCCGTCGCCATCCGATGCATCCTACGCGAACCAAGTTTCCAAAAACAGTAATCGAGAGGAGGCAACGACGAGCTACAAGAAGGACGGGTTAGTCCAGTACAATACCACATCTTCCCGATGTGGATGAAAGCGTGTTATGCGACCAAAGAATCAAGCACTTGATTTCACACTGCATCGTCAGTAGAAAATCCTCTCACTTCGCAAAACGCATCGATGCAGGCCCACTCAATAATTGGCAAATACATTCAAAGGGAAGCGAATCCGACGAAGCCTCGTCAACAGCGTCCCGACCAGACAAACGTGATTGGAACCTAACATTCCGGAGACAATACGTTAATGTAATTCCTTGATAACAGATTGATGTGATCTGAGGTTGTAGTATTTCGCCGGCCTGTCTCTTCGAAGGTGTGACTTGTCACCTACCATGACTTCATAATGAAATAAGTTTGAGTTTATGTGCGCCGAGAAAGTAAGATGTCGCCGTAATCCACCGTGATTTGGCCAATGCCTATGTTCATCGACTGAGCAGGGCAAGAAAGTTGCTAGGCTCGGATGAACCCAAAAATCTATTTGATTTGATTATAGATCGGATGTCCTATATATGTAGATATCGATTCCCAATCATCGACAGCAATTCCTTAATGGTGGGAAATCGGGTTTGGACGAAGGACAAGCGTGCCGGCATCCAAACGATTCCTTTGCCTTGCAAGCAACCTTAAACACGCGGATTTGAGATTTAGGGAAAACAAAGGAAACACTTCTGGCAGTTTGATGATTTGGTATTATCTTTTATGATACATTCGGCAGCATTGGCTTTCATTAGTTTCTTTGCATTCACACGCGGTACGACTTTTTCAAATATTCTGATTTGACACACTTATGAACATGATTGAAGTATGTAACGAATTAAACCGGGGTTAGGTAGAACTGCCGTCCTCTTGACTGAAGTAATTTAATATATTACATTCGACTTGGACTCGAGAACTCAGAATGGTTAATTTCCGACTCGAACTCCCTTTCTACTAGGTCCTACTTGAATAGTTTGTGAAAACGCTAGATGTATGGAAGATTCCCCATCGAAGCATGTATGCTAAATGATGTGTTGAAGTTTGATTAGGTGTCTAAATAAGTGGGATCATATATTTAATGATGGGAAAATGACATTTAGCTCAATCTTCAATGTTGTCCATAAACTTTTAATTTATTCAATTTAGTCATTGATTTATTGGTAAATGATCAATTTAGTCTCTAAATTATACGACAATGTTCAATATTATCTTTCCATTTATATAAGTTAATATAATATGCTGAAGATGGCTTCTAATTTGTAAAGAAAAGTTACACATCGATTGTCCACATAAGATATTCATCTCAAATCAAGAAAAGAAATTTCCCTATGGGTATCATCACAAAAGTGCTCAAAATGATTAATACGTAATCGATCGAAGACTACTTGAAAACAGCTCTTCTACTTAGAAACGAAATGTTTCAAATGTTCCTGAAAATTCTTGATGAATATTGTATGTGTTCCTAAGAAAAGAAAAGGAATTTGTCCATTTTTCGGGGTCTCAAGGCGCACGGAAACACATAAGAACTCTTGAATGGAAATGGAAAAGAGATGTAACTCGAGTTGAGGATTATCGAAATAAGCAAGAATACTATTTCTACGTAAAATTCCATTTATCGGTAGTTCAATCAAATATCTGAATGGGGCATTAGTTCTTTCTTTCATTCTTGAATGATCATTAAAAATTTTATGATTAAATTGATACAAGTGAAATGTTTAAGATTAAATTAATAAAATGTTTAAAATTAAATTAACACAATTGAAAAGTTTATGATTAAATTGGCTGTCGTACGATAGGTTTAAGACTTATTGGACAATTCTCCTGTAATCTTTCATGAGATCATAAGTTTGAAGGTCGTTAATGAATCTCCGGCTCACTTGTGTTTCGGATATTCACTATCTTTCGGGAGAGACAATCTGCTTCTAATATATCATTGGAATTGCTGTGAGGGGGCTCTTCAATCTCAAACCGTTAGATTTGAGTAGGAAATCTTTATAGTAACGCCTAGAGCGGACTCAAAATCGTAAGAACTGGGCGACTACTCCTCCCTGAAACAAATCCCCTTATCATCGAGCCTAGCACGCAGAGTTTCGAAAGGGTTCGACGTCGGTCAAGCGGACTCCTATCAGTAGGTCAAAGTCACACGTCATCCTCTCTCGGATTCACTTTACTTAGGAAGCAAAAAAAATACCAAAATTATCTCGGTCTTCATTCTCAATTGGTCAGCACATATGAAATGGGCAAAGCAGCACTCCAACTCGTACGTCCGTGTGAACATTTTGAGCATCGAACACACCACTTTGGATCTCATTTTCCTCGTATCTCGGTCTCTCTTTTCACACTCATCATCGTCGTCGAGACAAGGAGAAGAATCGAACATGTCTTAACAGATGGAAATTTCCTGACGATCTCTCTGTCATTCTAATCTATTCCCTCTCTCTCTCTCTCTCTCTCTTCAAATTCTGCTTATTTATTAAAGCGCAAGTCAAAACGTGCCGAACCCTGAAAATTTCTCCTCAAAGGTCCCTTCTCTCTTCTCTTCCTTCCTTCCTCCTCATATACACATCAGGATCTCTCTCGCCCCACCAATCATCACCATCGACCAACTGCTTGTAATCCATATACAGAGAGCAGAAGAGAGAGAGAGAGAGAGAGAGAGAGAGAGAGAGAGAGAGTTATGAGTAATGGAATAGTGGAGAGTGCTGTGGCCAGCCTCGGCAGAGGGTTCGACTTGACCTCTGATTTCAGGATCGAGTTCTGCAAGGGCGGAAAGAGGTTAGTCCAGCTCAGTGAAACGGAGAAGAGGACGCTGGTGATCCCCGGCTTCGGACCTGTACACAACGTCCCCGCCGACATACGATGCGACAAGGGCGATCGGAGCCGGTACCAATCCGACATCCTCGAATTCAGCAAGGTAAAAAGTCCGAAAAAAAAGAAAGAAAAAAACCATCCACTCGCCTTCTGATTTCTCTCGAACCATAAACTTTTATCCGATACACCCGCTGGGCGATTCGGGGGGCGGCTTCGGATAGATCTAGTGCCAGATTTTGGTGACTATTTGCGTTTCTGTGTGTCTTCAGATGTCGGAATGGTTCAACCAGAAATCGGCGGTGCTGGGGAAGATCCCCTCTGGCCTGTTCAACTCGATGTTCGAGTTCCAAAGCAACCGCTGGGCACACGACGCGGCGAAGATCAAGTACTTGGGCCTCGACGGCTACTTCATCGTGCTGTTCAACCTCCACATTGACCGGTACCCGCTCGTCCTCGCCGACGAGGTCCTCGAGGCGGTTCCGTCCGCTTGGGACCCCTCGGCTCTCGCCAGGTACGTGATTTCGACACTCGTCTGCTATGGTTTCTTGAACGTTAAGTTGGCCTCGTTTTAGGATCAGAACTGCTTTATGAGTAGAGTAGGATTTGGCATTCGCATTTCCTCGCTATGCTTCTTCTTCTTCTTCTTCTCCTTCTTCTTCTTCATCCTCCTCCTCCCTCTCCTCTAGTTGACTTTGGCCATTTCCCTTCCTCACCAAACTAAAATATTAACAAACCTTTGAATTATCAAACTGGCAAACTCAATTTATTTTTAGAATAATTTTAAAAAATATTTTCTTTTAATAAAAATGAATGAATGAAAAATATTTTCATCATTTGTAAAAATGTTTAGGTATACATTTTGACGATAATAAAAACAGTTTTTATTGACTAATTACTTCAAAAAATATGAACAATCATTTTTAGGAAAAATATTTTTTAAATAATTTATTTTTTATGAAACAAATAAAGAAAAGTCTATATAATACTCAGAGAGGGAAAAAGGGAGAGGAGGTCATAAATCTTGACACTTAATTTCTGAGAAAACATAAGCCACATCCCTTAATATGGAGAAATTGCCTTGGCGGCTGGGCTAGGTGATGTGTACACTTAACGCCCCATTTCCCTAGGTGATGTGTACAATTAATGCCCACATTTCCCTAATGAAATTTCTTAGGAACGGCCAAAAGACCATAAATCTTGACCCATAACTTCACGAAACATTAGTCACATCCCTCGAAATTGAGAAACTACCTAGGCGGTGGAGCTTGGTTGTGTGTACAATTAATGGTCATATCCAACCCTCGAATGAATTTCCCCCCTAGAAAAATAAGGGCACAAATTCAAATTTTCTAGATTTCACATCACTGTCGTGAAAGGGAGAAATAATTTTCCGGGTCGAGTTCCCTGTCTCCCAAGCATTCAATTTCAAAATGAAGTGCCGAGTTTTCGACGGCACACGTCGTAGGATTACTATACAACCGTAACATCACGGATGCTAAATTGCAACATCATTTGTACTGAATCGAGCCGCCCCCGCACGTTGTTCTTTCTTCCCAGACCATACACGTTCCCCGGCCAGGAAAAAATGACAAATTTCTGGATTTCGCCGTGGCCCAATCTAACTTGCGAAATAGGGCATGGGGAGAAATTATAGCCAGATCATCATGTAAAGACAAAGTCAAAGGTGGTCCGTAGGACTGACCGTCGGCCATGAATACGAAAAAAGCATAAACGAAACCGACACCTGTCGCGGCCCCCACCCGCAAGGAAATTGGCTGGCCCGGCGCACCAATCAAGGCCCCCCCCGGGAAAGAAATTTTTCCAAGTTTGACCGCGTAGGGACCTGGGACTCGGTCCGCGGCGCCAAAAAGTCAACGGAATCGACGGCCTAGGAGGGGGGGGTCTTGAGGGACGCCGCCAGCGCGACGGTGGTCCGATCGGACGGCTGGGCCACGATCCCGCCCGTGGAGAAAGTTCGCGCCGGGAATCGCGATTGCGGGGCTGGCGTTCGGTGCGAAAGCTCAATGGATGTTTGACACTCTTATCTATCGAGACTTTACACTTAAGTTTATTTCATTATATATACATATAACAGAGAAGTTTATAAGGTATGATGAAACTTTGGAAATGGTCAAAAGTAGCCGCAGGGTTTCACTCTTTTTACCATACCTAAAATCACCATTTTATATTAGGGATGCGCATGATTTCAAAATAGAATCTAAAATCAAAGAGTTTGACTAATGGAAACCTGGTTGGTTCCAGGTTATATAAGGTATATTCTTAGAACTTAGAATCTACAAATAAGTTTTTGTATTTTTCTTGATCTATGTTTTCGTGCGATCTTGCGGTATTCCATAGAGTTATATAATCTAAAATCACTAGTTTGAGTTTCCATTTTATGATTGAGACTTTTATTTTATTAATGTTTCATAGTTTTCTTGTATTTGAATGTAAATTATAGTTAATGGATTGTGGCAGTAAATGATGATTATTAAATGTGATAATTTATTGCAATCGTTCAATTAATAATACATGTAGAACTTGGATAGAATCTGACTCTGGAATCTGTGACAAGGTAAATTTCAGGTTCCAAAAATAAGGAATCCGTTCCAGTGGGTGCGCTCGAAACTTCCGAAATTTGAAATCGCTTATCTCTATTTTATGCTCACATATTTTAAGTTAACACTAAATCAATCGATTTTTCCATTACGAATATTCGTTTGGAATAATGACTTCATTGATCAGGATTCCGAATGCTTCGTTAGTATTGCAAATTTTGGAAGATTTCCGTGATTAATAAATAAATTTTCAATTTCGCGAGAAAATAATATATATTTTTCTCTCTCTCTCTCTGTCTCTTCAGATTTGTAGAGAAATATGGGACCCACGTGATCGTGGGGCTGGGGGTGGGCGGCCAAGACGTGGTGTTGGTGAGGCAAGACAGATCGTCCAACTTGGAGCCGTCGGATCTGAAGAAGCACTTGGACGACCTGGGCGACCAGCTCTTCACCGGGGCTTGCACTCTGGATCCTTTTCACTCCAGGACCAAGGACGCTAAACACCACAAGGTACATACACTCTCTCAATAACCCTCTTTTTTTTTTTTTTTTTTTTTTTTTTTTTTTTTTTCAGTTTCATTGGTGAAATCTTTTTTTAATGGGCATCGTTTGATTATCATTACTATTATGATTCTAATTTCGCCCTTTACTTCGTCACGACCTTCAGCCACCGCAAGCCTTCAATCTGTTCGATTCGCAGCCGGTCGCCTTCAATGGCCTGCCGACCAGCATTTCCAAAGATGTAGGTTTGGTCCCTCGTGATTTTTCTTTTTGCCATCGTGATTTAGATTATAATGATGAACTGTTTCCTCGGTTTCGCATTGAATTTGGATGTACACGTTATCAACGAGGAGAGAATTCCGCACGGAACGACAATGAATAGAGAGACAGTTGGTAAGAAAGAGCATGAGAATTAATTAATCAAGTGTTGAATTTAGGGTACGTCTATGTACAATGGATTTGTCACTTCAATAGACGGCTTGGTCAAGGATACTATTATGCGTCATTGTCTTGGGTATGAATGTCTACGTTCAGGATAGGAGGGTGTCACTGAAGTAAAATTCTTTCTAAGACACATAGAATAAAGAAGCCAGTTTTGACTAACTATTCAAAAGAAAAAAAAATATATCATTGCATGATTTGAATCTTGAGAAAATGAAGAATTGGAACTGGATTCCCTTTCACACATTCAAGATTGTAGTACTCACCATCGCATTTCTTCCTTTTGCTTTTCTAGCATTTCAAAATATTTATCATCGTCATGTTATAATATGGATATTCTCGTAAAAATATATGACTATATGCAATTAGTTCGTAGCATTAAGTTGCCATCTCCAATAAATAATCATTACCACTGATTAATTACCATACCTTCTCCTCGTCCCTATGTTACCATTCCTCCTTCTCGACATGACCATCGTCCATTTCTTTATCCCTCCACCGCCACCGCAACCGCTCTTCCGTAGCCGCAACCGCCGCTGTCACGGGGCTCGACCATTGCAAAGGCCACCGCCATCGGTCATCATTGGCGTCAGAGCCAATTACCGTTGTCATCGCGATCCTCTTCATGAAGGCCATACAGTAGACCCATTTCATACTGTCACATAGATGTGCACTGCTGCATGTTTCAATACTGCGATCGGTTCTGCTTATCGTCGCGACAACTTGCAAAGTACGATTCTCACGACCAAAATTTGGTCCGGCAAATGTATTGCAGGGAATCACGGTGATTAGCTCGAAGAGAGGAGGGGACCCGATGGCCGAGAGCCACTGCGAATGGCTCTTGACCGTGCCTTCGACGCCGGACGCCATCCACTTCAGCTTCATCCCCATCACTTCTCTCCTCAAAGGCGTCCCCGGCAGCGGCTTCTTGTCCCACGCCATCAACCTCTACCTCCGCTGTACGTTTCACACTCAATTTCGTTCGGTCGAGCTCATATTTACTCACCTGTTCTCCTTCGAAATCCCATCAGTTTTCCGTGAATCATCCTTCTTTTTTCGGGGTTCTTTGCAGATAAGCCTCCGCTACGTGATCTGCAGTCCTTCCTGGAGTTCCAAACCCACAAGCTTTGGGCTCCCATTCACAACGACCAACCTCTCGGTCCGACCACGAATAGAGCCACTTCATCGCCTTCCCTCAGCTTTGGCTTGATGGGACCAAAGCTACATGTCAACACTTCCCAGGTACACATCGCGTATCTGCTGAACTACTTACGATCGTGCAGTAGTTGTCTTTGCAAGTTGGATGCACGCATAGAACTAGCTTGGACCCAAACATGTTGCAATGACGTCTCCTTTGATATAAGGTCTAGGATGTTTCAAAAGTAGAGAGATTACAATGTATATTGATCATGGAGATTTGATACAAACTCGAACTGAACCGCATGATTAGGTCCCTGAGAATTATTGTTTTCGTTCGGTTTCAGGTTGTAGTAGGGAAGAGGCCGGTCACGGGGATGAGGTTCTTCCTTGAGGGGATGAAATGCAACAGGCTAGCGCTGCACCTCCAACACCTCTCCAACACCCCATCCATGCTAGAGAGTTTGGTAGATGACACGCCGATATGGCGAGGATCGGAGGAACTTGCCGCCGGCGATGCCTACTTTGAAGGCATCCAAGGGAAGAAGTTCTCTCACATATGCGTTGCCCCTATTGAATATTTGCCGCCCCCTGCGAAGGACGTTGCCTACATCGTGACAGGTGCCCAACTTCACGTGAAGAAGCACGACTCAAAAAACGTTCTCCATCTCCGGCTTCGTTTCTCCAAGGTCTCGGACTCATTCCTAGCATCTCCTACCTGGGACCGTGGGTCCGAGCACTCCCAAAAGTCAGGGTTGCTTTCAGCAATTAGCACGTCTCTCGGGGGAAATAACGCTGCCAAAGAGAAAAGTCCGGCAATACATATGGACTCCAGCGTGTACCCGACAGGGCCGCCCGTGCCAGTGCAAACACAGAAGCTTCTGAAATTCGTGGATACATCGCAACGTTGTAAGGGGCCTCAAGATAGCCCGGGGCATTGGCTAGTGACCGGAGCTAAGTTGGATTTGGAGAAGGGGAAGATTTGCGTGCATGTCAAGTTCTCCTTGCTGTACCTAATAACTAGAATTTGAAGAACAACAAAAGGATCAAGATTGAAGTTTTTGAGTCTATTACGGAAATATACTAAAGGAAAAGAGAAAAGCAGCTCTCTCTCCATGGAGTTGTTGAAGCTTCTTTGATGCCGCAATGGCCACATTCAAAGTGGAATGAAGGATGGTCAATGCAGTCATCAATCATGCCATGTCTGTCATGAAGGGAATGCTTCAGAACATGGCGAGATGATACGAGATCGATGATGTAAATGTGAAGTGCGTGATTCATATTTCTTTCATTTGTTTTTGCCCTTAGTTGATGATGAAGATGTTAATGTGTATATATGAACAGAAATAGTTGGTCTTTTCTTTTCCATTTCTGGTGAGAAAGCAAGCATAGTTTTCATTACTAAATGTAAGTAAGCAAAGGTCAAATATTTACAATTCTTTTGGGTTTCTGAAATGGCCTGCTCATTAGTAAGATCTTTTTGAAACCAGGTGTCGGTTTCCAAGCACATCGTCTTCCAATCACTGTACTTAGCCTATTCGCCACCATGCTCGACCGCTGAGACTTCAGCTTCAGCTTCATCTGTTGAATGTGCTGTCAAAACCATGAGAAAGTATTATAAGCAACGGCTCACTTTGTCGACGTACTAAACACCCTTTGCTTCGTCGACGGTCCTCGTTTTCGTGGTCTTCAAGTTGCCCATAATGATGTCTTTCGTGGACCGGTGAAAACTCACTGCGATTGATTGTCATTTTTGTGCAAGAGCATCTTCTTCATGGTTATATTTACTCTACTCCTGTTCCCTCTATCGATCGGATCACTGATATCTTCACCAAGACCCATCCTGAAGGACGTGTCTCGCTCTCGAACGCAAACTCGTGCAGTATTACGCAAGTTTGGCTCGCGTAGCCATCGATTGCATACTCAATAGAGGTGGTTAGGTGTTGCCTTCAGATCAGTGCTTACTGTCAGGATTTGAAGCCAGAAGTCATCACCCTGTCGGTTCATTATCAAGGGAAAACAGAAAAAGTCAATTGCATATCTTTCACATAATTGCCGGCTTCAGTGCATAATCCTAATCTCGTGATTCTAAATGAAAATGAACTATCTTCTGAAATCGACGTGTTAGGATTTTATGCTCTTGGTTGTTGCTTGCCAATTAAATTTCATTTGACTTATCTCCATAGAAGGAGAAAGAGAGAGAGAGAAAGAGAGAGTCGGTAGGCCGCACTCCACACAGAGAGACCCAAAACTTGCGTGCAAATGACTAGCTGCACCCACGATTACGGAGTGGAGAGAAGGACAGCGATTTGATTTATTTTTTATGCTTAGGAAGCCCCGTACTTTCGGAGCGAGCATCGCATAGAATAAAGTTTATTGCTACCGCGTCAATCACGTTTCAAGAATCTGCATGACCCACGACTAGTTCTGATCTGCGAGTTTCCACATTGTTCTCGCACTTGGATTGATTCTGTTGATCTCATCGCCCCCCCTTGAACTAAGGGTCTGTAAGAGATTCTTTCTCGTCCTCTAAGCAAAAAACCATGTTGAATCTCCTCTTCTAACAAGCGTAACGCACCAGCAATCCGATGCAGACCATGCGGGTTCACACAATCATCGAAAACTCGTCTTCTTTGAACCTAGAGAAGTTTCAGAGGTCGCTCTCTTCTCTTTCACAAAAGGAAAACTATATTGCGCTTCGTCTTGATTCAGAAGCAACAATCTTTTCGGTTGAAGATTTGGACATTTTGGCCCTGTTACCTCCCTCTCCCAGCACAAAGAGCTCGGTCACGTTCCATCACAACACTACTGCAACTGTGCAACGTCTGACTTCGGGTGGCGACGGTGATTGCTGGCGGTGCAGTGATGGCTCTGTCTTTGTTTGGTTTGCAGGGGAGAGAGCGAGATGACCGGAAAATCAAGACTGGAAAACGACCCTCGGACATTATAGCATGCAATTCAGCAACTTGACCGCATCGACTCACATGTCTGCCATAATCGTCTAATATTTTGAAACTCGAGATGAAAAAGAAAATGCTCGATTGAACGATGAATAAAAGTTCTAGTACTTCCCATGTAAAACGAACTCTTGCTTTGAAATTTGGTTCGAACTTCGCCAAGTTCTTCCATTAAGATGTGTATCATTTCGAAGCGCTAAATGTCACGAGCGCTTTGCCTTCTTTTTGCTTGAAGATACTTCGAGTCCTTCCCGTGAATTGTAATGAACAGCTTGTAATGCGTTTCCTTTCTTTAAAGATCAATTCTGCTAGAGTAAGGAAATGCATTTGCAAAAAAAAAAAAAAAAAAAAAATGTTGAAATGGTTTGTTGTCATAAAAGATGAGTCAGTTGATTAAGAGAATACTTGACACTTAGTTAAGAGAATATACGACTCTTGGTTATGAAAAGAGGTGATTCTTTATCCCAAAAAGAGGTTATCGATAGTTTTTAATAGAAGTTATTCTTGAAATTAAGAGTGGTGATGGTTGGGATAAGATATCTATCCCTAAGAGATGTGTTGATTGGTTATCTATGAATAGAGACAAATTCACATATTATTTATAATAACCACAACTGTTTATAAATACTTCTTATTCAGAACTCTCTTTTGTTCTCTTTTCATACACGTAACCTTAACACATTCAAGGTAAAATTCCAAGAGAGAATTGAGCAATTGCTGAACTCATTTCTCTGTAGTTTTAGTATATATCCTGGAGGTATATTTGTTCTAAACACAATAACAACAATAATGGGGGCAAATAATACCTTAAGAACAGTGGTCATCGTCACACATCAAAACATCAATGATCTGCTACTACTTTTCTATCTTCTTCACTAGACAAATTACCCCAACAAAAAATGTGGGACTTGCACCGAGTCCATTGTAATTGATTCTAATCACCATATCACTTATACATCAGTCTATAATATTTGCTCGTCAATTAGACATTTATTTTTCCTTTGCTATAGTTGCAGTAAGCACAGAATATCCCATTAAAGGAGTTTTGATGAAACACTCAAGAAGAGTAGTATATAAGAACTTGAGTACTTCAACCTAAAACACAGAAAGAGAGAGAGAGAGAGAGAGAGAGAGAGAGAGAGAGAGAAAGAGAGAGAGAGAGAGAGAGAGAGAGAGAGAGAGAGAGAGAGAGAGAGATTTCGAAAAGCTGAAAATGAGCAACGGCACGGAGTTGGCGGAGGCAGCGGAATACACAATGAATGGCGGAGATGGCATATATAGCTACCACAAGAACTCTAGCTTTCAGGTACTTCATTCATTTGACATTAAACTGGATGCTGCTGCATTTCCATTTGCCATTCATCAGGCGTCTCTGGGCAGTTGCCATGTCTCCTTAACTGCTCTTAGCATATTAACTAGGAAGTATCGATGTCAGTTTGCAATAAAATTCTAACACATGGTTCGTAGAGAGCGGCAACAGATGTCGCCAAGGCCACCATCGAGAAGGCGATCATGGAGAAGCTTGACATCAGGCGATTCTCTCCCGCTCCAACCACATTCCAAATTGCAGATTTGGGCTGTTCGGTTGGACCAAACACCTTTGTCGCGGTTCAGAACATCCTAGAAGCCGTTCGACGCAAGTACGTCACGCAAGGCCTCTCCTCTCAAATGCCCGATTTCCTAGTTCTGTTCAACGACCATGCATCGAACGACTTCAACACCCTCTTCGCTTCCCTGCCGCCTGATCGGCAGTACTATGCAGCTGGCGTGCCGGGGTCCTTCCACGGGCGGTTGTTCCCCGAGGCGTCGCTCCATTTGGCGCATTCGGCTCATGCACTTCCCTGGCTTTGCAAGTTGCCTGAGGAATTGCTTGATGCGAACTCCCCGGCATACAACAAGGGGAGAGTCTACTACATCAGTGCTCCGAGTCAAGTGCTTGATGCCTATGCGGCTCAGTTTGCAAAGGACACGGCGATGTTTCTAAGCGCCCGAGGGAAGGAAGTTGTGAGCGGGGGCATCATGGTTCTGCTCTTGCCTGGAAGAGCCAACGGGATTGCTCATTCATGTGTACTTTCGGACGTGATGTTTGATCTTTTGGGGGCATGCTTGATGGACATGGCAAAGGAGGTAAGAACAGGAGAACTATACGTTGTAGTTTCTGTACTTACCTGTGCTTTAAATATATCTGCATATCAGCATAATGAAATTACGTATGCATAAAATGCTGGTTAAACCAACTCTTTTTAACAGGGTAAAACAAGCGAGGCTCTGGTGGATTCATTCAATGTTCCGGTGTACACTCCCTCTCCCGAGGAGATGACAGCGATAACCGATCGAAATGGGTGTTTCAGCATAGAGACAATGGACTTAACCCCTTTCAATGCCAAGGTCGACGGCCCTGCCGCAGCCCATGCCTGCACGCTGCACGTGCGTGCTGGAGTGGAAGGCCTTATCGGCAAACATTTCGGAAGTGAGATTGTCAACGAACTGTTTGATCGGTTCCTCGAGAAGGCCAAGGAATCATCCGACCGTATAAGTTCGGCCTTTCTTCACGGATGCCAACTAGTCGTCGTGCTAAAGCGTAAATAGCGCGGCCGCGGAGAGCCAGTTCAAGGGTACATGAAGGGCGATCGTGTTGATTAAAAGTCTTCAATTCTGTCTTAAACTTTCTGTCACTAGTCTTCATTTAGGTTTAATTTCTTTAAGAGACACATGCTGTAATTAGAGAACTACTCCAAGTGTTAAGTGTGTTCTCAATTGTGATTTAGTGAGGTAGTAAGTTAGAACCCTAGAATTATCTAGGCATCTATTTATAACCTATGTACCCGAGCATTTGGCATGTGTGTTCAATAAGAGAAACTACTCTACAAGTTCTCTCTTTAAATCTCTTCTTCATCTTCATCCAAATTATGGGGAGGGGTGATTCTTTATTTTAGCAACTCAAAATCTGATCCTAACAATAGTTGTATTGCATTGTCATCCATTCCTAATCTTAAGCCTAAATGCATGCTATTCATACCAAACATTATTAATAATTTAAAGAATGGCTTATTTTTAATTATGTGAATAAACAGAAGATTAACAAAGATAGTCACTTGATTTTTAAAAGAAAGACAATAAAGTTAGATGTTTATATTAGCTAATAGTATATAATAATTGTGAATAACTTATGTTTGAATTAACTTGAATATTGTGAGATATGAGGTTTTCTCAGATAACTTCTAATTCGATCAACTCGCGTAAGTATTTGGTTAGTCATCACTCGCCCATCAGAACTAATTCTATCAATATTTTTTGTTATTCCCTATTATTTCCTCGTCACTTGATGCGTGGAAACATGTTATAAGAATTAGCAAAACGAGTACAATGCATCATTGGTTCAGTGCGTGATATAGTCGTCGTAGATATGAACACTTTTTAAAATTTTTTTAATTTTTCTGAATTTTTTATTACTTTTTTGATTTTTTTTCCCAACTATGGACCGATGACCTTGCCAGCCCACAATTGGGGAAAAACAAGAAGAAAAGCAAAAAAAATAAAAATAAAAGAAGTATTAAAAATTTTAGAAAATTTAAAAAGTGTCCAAGTTGGTATAAATTGTGCTGTGTAAGATGGTTGGCATTCAATTCAGTGATGAAGAAATGCCTAGACTTTTCTTTGCCACTAATTTTTTGATGTGATCTCTTTAACAAGGAAAAATCAAAGAGAGAAGCAATGGGCATCCTTGGTAGGCTGTCCATGAGTCAACAAAGGCAGGGTGACCTCCAACGGCATTGAAGAAGGGAAGAAGAAGGGGTTGGTGATATTCTGACGCAATTAAATTCAGTTGGACGAGGGATGGGCACCCGAGCGGGTCAAGAAATTTGGAACTTATCTTTTCGAGCAAAAAAAAAAAAAAAAAAAAAATCATTAAATGTCTAGTTCTTGCATTTTAGATTACTCAGAAATTTAGAATAATTTCTAAAATTTTATTAGTTTCTTGGAATTTATTTTCCCCAAACACGATAAAATGATGAAATCAAAACTATATATGTGTGTGTATAAAGGGTGAAAAGGCGTAGGTGCAAGCTAAGAAGAAAATAGAAAAAGGGCATGGGCAGAGGCATAAATCGACATGTAAAAGTAAGCGCAATTAGGGATGAGCGGTTTCGGGCTCCGTACAAGTTTTACTTGAAATTTGAAACTTACTCTGTACAAGTTTTATTTGAAATCTGAAACTTACACATTAGAACATATTTCTCTTTTTTTATTTTTGGAATTTAGAACCTACCCTATATGTTTTGGGAATTGGAACCTACCCTATCATAGGTTTATTAATTGAACAATTATATTGAATAATCACTATTTATTGTTATAATTCACTGATCACATTTTATATGTTGACACATAAATAATATGAAATATTAACAAAGTAAAAATCTCATTCATAAAGTGGAAATTTAAACTAGTTGTTTTAGATTATAAACTCATCATCAAATGTCATACAAAAAAAAAAAAAACACAAAAACCTACTCCAAGTCTCAAGTCCTAGATTCTAGGTTCCATAAATTTAAAAGTAGAACCTACCTATCAAAATAGGTTCAAAACTCGAAACCTACTTTGCATACCTTGAAATTTAGAACCGGACATATTTCCACCGATTTGGTTCTTAGGTGCCAAATTCCACCTTAGAACTATGCTCAGTCCATAGCACAACATCAGGGAAATGACTAAGGGCAAAGCAAAAACGTGCATGAATCGGAAAAAAAAATCACGTGTGCGCATGTGAAAAAGAAACGAAAAGAAGCATGTTTCAGACAAAAGAAAATCGAAGGACAGACAGAGGCAATGTTTGTTCAAGCTACAAATCGGTGGGAATTCTCGTTGGAGTATGGAAAATATGGCCATTTTATTGTCAAATTTGGCGGCTGAAGATAAGACATTGGCACCGCCAGCACAAGATCACAAAGGACTACTTGTCTCCAGCAGAACCTTCGAACACCGACGGGGTGGACTGGACAAACATGACGTTAGGCTATGATTGCTGTGCCAACAGTCGGACAATATACTAGAAAAGCTGTAGATGGAAAGCACACAACGAAGAGGACATAACCAGAGCACTAGTACCTAAAACTGAACTAGCAGAGAGAGAGAGAGAGGGAGGGAGAGATGAGCAGCAGTGGCTCGGAGGCGGTGATGGCGGTGGAATCATACCTGATGAACTGTGGAGACGGCACATTTAGCTACAAAAATTACTCTTCCTTTCAGGTTCTTCATTGGGCATTAAGTAGATGCATTTCCAAGCAACCATTTCCTGATTTCATGGAATAAGAGCTAAATGACAGAATGAAATGAATTGCTCTATCTTTCGCTAAGCTTTGCCTGAATTCAGCTTTTGAAACTACTCTCTGGTAATTGATATCTTGTGATTTTTTATGGCTTCAATGAGACAAGTTTCCAAGGTCCCTAAAGAATTGGTTGATCCAAACTCCCCAGCATTTAACAAGGGGAGAGTTCACTACACAAGTGCTTCAAGTGAAGTGAGAGATGCTTATACATCTCAGTTTGCAAAGGACATGGTGACATTTCTGCATGCAAGACGTGAGGAAATTGCGAGCGGAGGCATCATGGTCCTGGTCATGCCTGGGATTGCTAATGAGATTCCTCATTCACGTGCACCATCGGGCTTCATGTTGGACCTTTTGGGGTTCAGCTTGATGGGTATGGCAAAAGAGGTAAAAATTGGAAATACTATCGGCACAATTTCCTTTCTTATCAAAAATAGTTATATGTGTGCATCTGTATATCAGCTTAGTGCAGTTACAGGTTTCGCAGATTTGAATTGAGCAAAAACATATATAATCCACAGTTCATGTCTCATTTGTGCATGTCTTAAGTTGTTTATCATATGCGTGTGGATCCTTTAACGGAGTTCTTGAGGTTTTCATTCTGTCATTAGTTCACTTATATTCAAAGCAATCTCATTGAGTTGCACAGATGACCAGATGAAAGTAACTCTCTACAGGGTATAATAAGTGAGGCTCAGGTGGATTCATTCAATTTGCCTGTATACGCTCCCTCTCCTGACGAGATGACGGCACTAGTAGAGAGCAATGGGTGTTTTAGCATAGAGAGGATGTATTTAGCAGCTCCTAGATCAAAGATCAATGACTCGGTTGGAGGGCATGCGTGCATGCCGCACTTGAGAGCCTGAATGGAAGGCATCATCAGCAAATATTTTGGAAACGAGATTATTGACGACCTGTTTGATTGTTTTCTCGGGAAAACCAAGGAATTTTCCGACCGTTTAAACTTTGCATTTCTTCAAGGAACCCTACCGGTAGTGATACTGAAGTGCAAGTGATGCGCGCCTGTTAGTGAGTTCCTCACGGAAAAAGTACCAAAAAAGTCATAAACCTAAAGCATTGGTACAAATTTAATTATAAACTTTTCAATTGGACCAATTTAGTTCTAAACCTTTTAATATTTGTACCAATTCAGTCCATCCGGCCAATTTTGGCCGGTCGGTGCTAACGTGGACGTTGGCTGGTGACCGGACGCCGACGTGGCAATTTTTATGATTTTTTAATGAATTTTTCGAATTTATTTTTTATTTTTCTATTTCTATTTCTTTTTCCTTTTCTTTTTCGGCAGTGGCTGGCGAGCCTCCGGCGAGGCTCACCGACCACTAGGCGAGGGCCACGAAGCCCTCGCCTGCCACCGATAAGGGTCGGGCGAGGGTAGCGACCGGAGGTGCTCCCACCTGGCGTGGCAATGCTGGAGACGAACGGTGGGGGAAGACGGCGTTCGACGGCACGAGGCTCGGCAATGGCGGCAGTGGCAACACAGGATGGAACGGCAATAGCGACCAGCATCGGGCCAAGGGACTTTAGGGCAGCCGGGCTTGTGGTTGGTCGACGAGGCGGCATGCGGCACCACAGCTGGTCGTCGAGGCGGCAAGCTTAGCCCGGCAAGAGTCGCAGCCGGTCGACGAGGCTGCGATTGGTGGTGCTGTGGCAGCAACAAGCGGCAGCAGTTCGGCTCGGGGACGGCGTTGGGCGGTAGCAACACGGCGGAGGTCCGGTAAAGGTGCGGATTTTTCCGCGATTTGCCCAGATCTCGCCCTCCTTTTATAGATTCGACCCTCCAACACCCAAATCTGACCTTCGAGACCTCCTCTCCTTCTCCGAATCTGACCCTCTTCAGCCTCAACTTCTCCTGCTTCGGCCGACCTCCGTTTGGATCACATCACCCGCCGCCTTCACTCGCAGCAAGGCTAGGGCGAGGCTGGCCTCGCCCAGATCTAGGCTAAGCCGCCTTTGCCCATAGCCCTGGGCGAGGCCGAGTGAGGGCTGCGACCCTCGCTGGTGGCTGGCGAGGGCTTTGCGGCCCTCGCCTCCACCTTGGCCATGGCCGCCATGGCCTCACCAGCCGCGGGCGAGGCTACCCTCAACCGATAAGGCCAGGGCGAGGTTGGCCTCTCCTAGATCTGGGAGAAGCTGCCTCGCCGATGGCCCTAGGAGAGGCCGGGCAAGGGCCGCAACCCTCGCCCGACCCTCACCGGCCACCGTCGAAAAAAGAAAAAAAAAAAAATTAAAAAATTAAAAAAATTAAAAAAATCGAAAAAATCATTAAAAAATCATAAAAATTGCCACGTCACCGGCCGACGTCCATGTCAGCACTAGCCGTCCAAAATTGGCTGGATTGACTGAATTGATACAAATATTAAAAGGTTTAGGACTAAATTGGTCAAATTGAAAAGTTTATGACTGAATTGGTACCAATGCAATAGGTTTAGGACTTTTTTAATACTTTTCTCGTTCCCCACTTTTTTCTAAAGTTCCAGATATGTACTTTTCTGTTCGAATTCATTTGTCCCATAAAAGGTACTCAAAATCTGAATACAGTGAGGAGATTAGCACTTTCCTGGTCTGATCTTTAAAGTATTTGTGTTGCTATTTTGGATTAAGTATCGATGTATGGAACTTTTTGGTACTCTGAGGCTTCGTTAAGCAAGAAGTCATCACCTTCACAATGCCATGCATCAAGATGGTGCTTTATCAAGAAATAAAGTCAAGCATTACGTTGCTTGTCCTCATACATGGAGTAGCTTCGGTACATGATCCTAATTTTGTGATTCTACAAGTAAATTAATTATTTGACATTTGATGTGTTGGGCTTGTCACACCCCGAATCTTACAATGATTGGGATAATGACATAGCCATTCTTCCACTCGAAAGGCGTAGCCTTAAACTCCTAAAAGTCTCTATTGATATCACTCTCGTTCTATTGATTGCTAACCAAGGAACTTGAAAAGATTGGGAAGGAATGGGATGAACAATTACAACTCAGTTAGTAGTGTTAATCTCTTCTAAGCTGATTGAGCAGCCAATATGCATATATAAGACAATACTAGAAACTCATAATCCAAAGTTACCTTATAATCTATATATATGTCGACACAAATAAATATTGTTTCATTTCAACATATCTTTATATAAATTGGAAATACTCATTTAATTCCACCACACAACACAATAGTCAAGTCCATCAATGAATCTTAAATCACATGTCAATGGTCCATCCATCAACCAATCTATTATTCAATATCCTACCATAGTCACGAACAACGCTTGGTGACAAGATGACCAAAATTCCTCTTGGGAAAATCTCCACCTACAAAGCAGGTGGCTAAGTCCATAAGGATATCCTGACATTAGTATACATACCCATAAACCTCTCAATTGGTTCACAGAGACATTGAGCATCAATATTAACTTACAACAACATCCACAATTCACAAAGCTAAATTTAGAATCAATATTACAAATCGATTTACAAAACAAAGCGCACAATCCTTCGTACCTCAACTCATCCGTTAGAATATCATTTGCAATTCATTTCATAAACTATTCTTAAACCATTTCAAATAACAAATAAAATAGCAAATGCCTGTTCTAGAGTTATGCATCCAATATGCCATAAACATACTTTTCCTTCTTCAAGAAATGTTAAACATGCGATCCCTCTTTAACTCATAATATATCCTTCTACCACTTCAAGATATGAGTTTTTATAAAATCAAGAAGATATAAGTACTACTCACCTGAGAATGCCAAGAACGTAGTTATACGCGCAAACGATCTCATGATCATAATAACTAAACGAGAATTGACGTTGAAACCAAGAAAAATACTACCTCAACTACAAAACTGTTATACTAAGTTTAAACACTAACAGAGCGATTTTTAAGCAACAACAAGTCGATCACTTAAAGCGATTATTCAAGCCTAAACACAACATGAAACTCATACGCGAAATCCTAAAGTTTGGTTTGGACAAAACCATTGCTTCAAACCCCACAATTCTATAACACCATAATCCACCATTTCCAGGAAATCCCAAAACTCAATAACTCAAAAATTGGACTTTGTGGCTCAGATTTCACAAAATTTCGAATTTAAGCGTTAATTCTAAAATGGATTGCGCTAGGAGAACGGCACCGTTACTTTCTACAAGTAACGGCGCAATTTAGACCATTCATTTTGTTTTGTGCATAATAGGCAACCAGATCATTAATTTGCTGTACAAGACAATCTCTTTTGCATATTTGTATAATTTAAGGAAACAAATATACTAATCTCCAAGAAAAAGAAAGTCATGGAGTTATTGACTCTATCTGGTCAGAGAGGCGGTCCCGACGAGTACGAGGATCTTGAGGTAGGGAGGTGGGGAAGCCGCCAGAGAAGGAATTGTCGTGAGGGACTTGAGGTTGACGAGGTCGGAGAGGTCGAGGACATTGCTGGCGATCGAGCTGTCCTTGAGGCTGAGGTCGCAAAGCCGGTCAAGCCGGTCTAGGGTCCTCTGTCCAACGTGCTGATCATGTTCAAGGACTTAAGGACGAGCCTGGGGACGCTGTCTTCACTTTGATGTGCATAGAGAGAGGAACCGCCAATTTGGGTCATTTTCAGAAAATCTTCTTCTCTTTGTAGCAGCGCTTGCTCTGCTTCTGATCTCTGGCACACACCACTCACTCATAGTCGCAGATGGGGAAATTGTAAAAAATAAAATAAAAATAAATAAACCCTAGAAGTTGTAGTTGCAGAGATGATGTTTAATGGGTCAGAGAGAGAAGAGAGCTCGAACTGGACTAGATAACTATCAACATTACCTAGCAAAAAATGAAAAGAAAAGAGAACGAATAAAAAGCCATAAAAAAAGAAAAAGAAAAAAAAGAAACCAACAATCCCGGGAAACTTATCAAGCATCATAATACGTAGTAAATTCGATTTGACGAAATCTTCGTGGCATGTACACACAACTCCTCTTTCCCTTTCTTCTTTTTCTTTCTTTTCTTTCCTAATTTCTTTCTTTCTTTCTTTTCCTCCCAAGCGCTGCTCTCGGCCTTATAAAGCTGAAGTCCACTAATCCTTGTCCTTTTTCTTATTTTTGGGGGCATTTTGACTTAGTCAAAATGCTACAATAACAATTGTGAATAACTTATGTTTGAATAAAATTCAATAATGATGAATGTGGGATATTCTTAGATAACTTCTTAGTTGTTCGATTCATGTAATTATTTAGTTAGCCATCACTCATCAATCAAAATTAATTCTATCATTAGTTTTTATTCCCTATCATTTCCTTATGTCTTGATGTCTAGCAAACGTGTTATAGAAATTATAATATGAGTGCAATGCACCTTGATTCAACACTAATTTTTTAGCAATGAAGAGCATACTTGCTTTTTAATATATTATGGTAAGTTTTTATATGTATTGTATTATGCTACAATTGAAAGCAAGAGGAGCACATTATATATCTAGATTTCTTCTTCTCGAATTTCACATTATATAGTAGAAACACACCTAGTAATCTTCATCAATGCGAACCCACCCCCTATATGGATATTATAAGCCGTTGTTCCTATACTTTTCTTTACTACTACGGTAATTTTTTTCCAACTAAATGCGAGAAGAGCAATCGATGTTTTCGCACTCAAATATAATCTTTGCAATCTATATAAATATATTATTATAGAGAACTCTCTACAAGTATCCTTATTAAGTACCATTTAGACTTCAGATTTCGATCATTTTCCATGTAAGGGGAGCTTTTCTTATTCTCCCCTCCCCTAGGTGCTCGCCTCATTCAATACCATTGGTTTAAATGAGCCTTGATGTTGCAAATTATAGATGTAAATCTTCCTGTTTCGTCAATTTTAATCCCATAACAAAATATCTTTCACCAAATGTTAGTCTCAGCTTTTATTTGATAGGGAGAAAGGTTGTGTTGATTCTGGATAGAGGATATCAAATGCAATGCAAAGATTGAATTTCCAATTTCAAATAGTACTGTACAACCCTGATGATTAATCTACTAACTCCAGGCCCCGCGTGACATCCGGATTCTCACTCGATGGAATAGTGAGCCTCAAATGCTTAAGGCGCGAATGATAACCATTCTGGCGACCGGCGGCGGCGGCCGGCATTCGGTGGCGTTCGGCGATCGGCGACCAGCGGTGGCGACCGGCGGTGGCATCCGGCGACCGGCGTCCGGCGGCAGCGTCATCCGGCGACATCCGGCAACCGGTGGCCAGCGTCCGGCGACCAGCGGCGTCCGACGGCAGCGGCGACCGGCGGCGGCGATGGGTGGTGTCCGACGAACGATGGTCAGCAGCGATGAACGATGAGAAGAATTTTTATTTCTGATTTCTATTCCAGAAATAGAGAAGTATAAAATTTTTACTTCCAATTTCTATTCCAAACCTATTTCTGGAACCAAAATATATTTCAAAAATAGAAAAATGAAATAATTTTATCAAACGGATTTTTATTCCAGAAACAAGTCTGGAATAGAAAAATTGTTTCTAAAACAGAAACAACTGGTTATCAAGCACCCCTTAATGGTCCAAACCACATCACTAAGCTCGTCATCAGACCGCATCATCCGCGTCGCCACCTTGTCATCTAGCCACCGTACCCGCCCGCACTGCCCTCAACGTCACCTGACCGTGTCATCAAGTCGCCCGAGCCAAGCTACCCTCCGCACACGAAACCGCCACCTCAGCCCCAAGCGCGCGAACCGCACCACTCCGCCACGCCGTGCCCGTCATGCCACTGCCTCAGCCGGACAACATCACGTCCTCATCCAGCTGTTGCAAGCTCGGGCATGCGGAGTCAACGATCAACGGCACGAAGACCAGATGACTTGAGGTCCTGTTGCCGAGTCAATTAGTCACCGCATCAACAGCAAGCGGTGGATGGAAACGAGGAAGTATAAAAGCGGCAACGTGCAGTCTTCTTCATCTCTTTCACCTCAACCCCATCCATCAGCTCTCTCTCTCTCTCTCTCTCTCTCTCTCTCTTCGTAGCTTCTTTTCTTTTAGCGTGTACAATACCGCAGCTCACTGGCGACGCCTTGGCTCAGCCAACGCTTGTGCCGTCGTTCCGTCGCCCACATCGTCTTTCTCGACCGCCGCAACTCAACTAAGGACCAGCAAACTCAGGACTCTTTGGCCACCATCCAAGCCGTGAAAAACAGCTCGCTTAGGACTCAAGGCAAGTGAATTACTGCCCATTTATGCTACATAGGTCGATTTTGGTATTTCGAGGTCGATTTCCTCGAATTGTAGTCGCCTCGGTTGTTTTTGTGCTTAATCGTGTTCATTGACAGTTTTGGAATATATGTGTTGCGAGCAGTGTTAATATTGTAGTACATCGAGTATATTAAGATGTTGTTGGAATGCTGGATATTGAAGTGTGCATCAGTTTGCACTTAATTGACACGAATCGTGGATGTATCCGAGGTTACGACAATTTTTTGGGTCTATTTACTATAGGCTGAATTTTGCTAATTTTGTGTAGATTTTTGTGGTAAATTTGATGGGACTTTCTCACGAAAGTTGTCCGTTTTGACTTGTTCTACGACATACTTGAATTTTAGATTTTTCAAACTTTGTATACGCAAAACATATTTCAAAAACTATTTAGGTCCGAAATTGATTTTGTAAGCTGCTTTCGAACTTTTGTTCAGTTTCCATTTTCTACTGGATTTTTTACAAACAATTTGGACTAGTGTCCATAAAAGTTTAAGAACACATCCTATAACGTGGAATTTTTCCATGATTTTTGGAACTCATTTAGACATCCAAAATGCAACTTCCTGACCCAGTTGCAATCTGGAATCGTGTTATGTTTTGATCCGAACTTTAGAAAATTATTGGGACTCGTACAAGCTAAACCAAACCTTGAGTCCTTCACAAAAAAAATGTTCCTCAGAGTCTCGTCCACGTCGTGTTAAAGTGTAGCAATTTTCAAAATTGATTTACGTGGTAAATGCCACTGATATGAGGATGGGCGAACTGCCCTTTTTATTGAAATTGAGACTTTGGAATTTCCCTTTTTGCACTTGTTTTTGGCGGATACTAAATAACCAATCGTCCTACATCATTTTTCTGGCTTTCAAATGGACAACGGGTGGATGATTGTGAATTGAATGGATCTCTATGCTTTAACTCATTGGAAGACATGTTTCATTTGAATTATAGAATGGCTGCACCATGGGCTAAGTGTGTGATTTGGGAATACCGTCGGTCCTTGAGACCACAATGCCCTTGGTGATAGTAAGGATGCTTGGAGGGGTAACTGAGTTCCTCCAAATGCCTTGGGGATGTAACACAATTCCCCCAGATGTCCTCACGATGCGGAATGGATACGAGATGCCCGGGGGGTAACGGGGTTTCTTGGAAGATGGTGGAAGTCAATTCCTAGTACAGATGATCAATTGCATTTCCACATTTCATTGAAGCTTCACTGGATTACTATTTTTAGAGAAAATGTTTTCTATTTGCTATCCTGATTTTGAGAAAGGTCTCGGGTAAGTCAATATCATAATGATCTTCTATCTTTTATATTTAAATTTCCCCGTATTTGCTGTTATAGACTTACATGATGTAGACAGGTTAGTAATTAGCATGCTAAGCTTTATGCTCACTCGTGGTTGATCATTATTTCTCATATTAGTAGCATTTTGGGAAGAACAGGCCAAAATTTTGGACGTATTGTGGGTGGGAGACAGATGACATGGTACATACATAGTATTCAGGTTGGGATGATATAATTACTAGAGCTTTTGGGTGTAGTACGGAGTAGTGGTACCTTTTGCTTGTCCCCTAGTGCATCTCGACCCAGTCACCTAAAATATATGTATAAATAAGAAATGAAAGTGCCTAGTTTGCATTTCGGCATGTGTCCCTTTGAAATTTTATGTCCTAGATGTTCTTTAACCATACACGTTTCTGCATGCTTAAATAGTGAAAAGACTTTAATAATTGTGTTAGCCGTGGCATGCCGGGGGCCTCGCAACCCAACTCAAACTATGCCGGAATTTAATTGATGGCACAACTTTAAGATAATATGACACACTGCAGGAATTTAATTAACGACAATGTGACTGGATATAAGACATAACGTCAGAACCTAACCAATAACGTTGCACTAGAGATCCAACGTCGAAATTTAATCAACGATGCTGCACCAATATATAGACACTCGCCAAAATTAATCGATGACAGAAATTTAAAAGCTATTGCTAGGGAAAACTAAGATAATGCAGAAATAAAGAGATAACATTTGATGTGTTGTTTTTTTTTTTCTGGGGGGTATCCAATTTTTTTTTTTTTCGGTCCTACTCTACACTTATTTCTAACTTTCACTCTCAGACTTTTGCCCTGTCTCCTTGCAGGACGTAAGAGTCGAAGAAACTCACACTTGAAACTAATTCGTCCCCACCCCAACAGGGGATTTCCTGTTGGATGATTGGGATGTTTATATAGAAATTTGATAAATGCTGAGTAGTTGTCCTTCTTATAGTAACTGCTTACAACTTTAGACTCGTCCCTTTTTCTTTGTAACCAACTCGTCCATTTCCTTTGTGACCAACACATGATAGTGTGGCCGACTTTGAGTGTTAACAATTTCTATCAAATATTTCCTCTGATAATCTTCACTACGTTATTGTAATAGTAAAGTAATGTAGTTGATTACATATAAAATCTCCTTATGTCATATAACAAGAACGATTAGGAATTTTTAACTTTTATCGCATCCCTATGGCACTAATATATCAGACGAACTAAGAATTTCAATTTCTTTTTTTTTTTCTTTTTTAATGTTAGGAAGGTTCGTATAAAATGAGATGAATTGAGTTCATACTTTCCTTGGTCTTAAACCGGTCATGGGCAGGCCCATCCGCATGCATTCGGTTCTTTGGGGCCGTATCTTAGGCTGAGATCTTTGTCCTCAGGCCTAGCCTTTTCTTCTAGGGTTAGACTTTTCTTGGCCATTAAGTTTTCGATTTTTTCTTTAACAAGGAAAAATCAAAGAGAGACACAAAGGTCAACCTTGGATGGCTGGACATGAGACAGAAAAATTGGCAAGGTCAACAAGGCGGGGTGACATCCAACGAAAGACAAGCTAGGAGAATTTCTGAACGCCAATGGGGTGGACTGAAGAAACATCGCATTTGGCTATGATTGCTGTGCCAACGGTCGGACAAGATAATAGAAAAAGTCGTAGATGGAACACATACAAAGAAGAGGACATAACCAGAGCACTAGTGGAATTCTTTTTCATAAATAGAGCTGGAGCTCCCTTAGGTGAAACATTAGGTTTGATGAAACCCTTATCCAAAAGCTCTTGCAGCAGCGTTTTCAATTCTTTCAATTCAACAAGTGTCATTTGACATGATGCCTTAAAGATCACTGCTATGCCAGGCATCAATTCAATACAAAACTCAACTTCTCTATCAGGAGGCAAATATGGTAAATCCTTAGAAAGCACACTTAGAAACTCTATAACAACAAGAACATTCTCTAACTTCACTATGACCTTACTTGTGTCTTTTATACAAGTTAGATAACCATAACAATCTTTTCTCAAAAGTTTCCTCCCTTGCAAAGTCGAGATTAACCTTGGAAAGATATCTTTATAACTTCCCAAAAAAGAGAATTCCGATTGATTCAGAAGTCTAAAAATCATTTTCTTCGAAAAATAATCAACGGTAGCATGATATGTAGATACCAAATCCATTCCCATAATAATATCGAAATCTCGAATATTTAACTCTACTAGATCCACGGGCATTTCAACATTATTAATCTGAAACACACATATGTTGAATACATGACTAGCAACCAAGAAATCACCAATAGGAATATCAACACACAATTCATATCTAAGAGGCTCAGGCAACACATCAAGCTTCTTTATAAATTCAGTTGAAATTAATGAATGTATAGCACCGGGATCAAACAACGCATAAGCACATTGCGAGGTAAAAGAAATATTAGCTGCAACACTACATTAGATGCCATCATGTCCTCCTTCGTCATTGCAAAAACTTTCCCACTTATCCTCTATCTTTCTTGGTTCTCTTGAGGCCTACCAACTGAAGGGGCATTCTTTCATGTGGAGCATCTGCATGCTACGTGTCCTTGTTCTCCACAAAAAAAAACATATTTTACTATATGTAGGGACGTCCTTCTTTGTGGGACAATTGTGCACCATATGTTCCATTTTTCCAAAAAGAAAGCATGCTCCTAATTTATGATACCAACGACCACCGTGAAGTTTCCCAAAAGTAGCATAAGGGCTTTGATTACTTCGATTTCAGGACCTTCTCGGCTGATTAAAATCTCTTCACTTTTCATTACCGCTAGTACGACTGTCCTGGTAATTAATGGACTGAAACCTCTTGTATTGAGGCACTCCTTGTATGCCATGCTCCAAAGTGTCTTGCTCGATTGTAATCGCTCGATTCAAAACATCTTTGTAGATTGTTAATTCAAAAGGTATGAGCATAGTACAAATATCCAATCGGAGTAGCATTGAAAGTGTTAACCCTTACGTCTTTCACTAGTCGCAAAACCATCCTCAAATATACTTAATTGATTAAAACGGGTCACGTACTAGTTGAGATACTTTGAGATATATTGACAAAGTCGCTTCTTATCTTTACTTGGAAGGACTCTAAAAAGAACTATGCATTAAAACCTTCACTAAAATCCTTCCATGAAATGACTGCATCATTACCTTTGAAGGCCGGTCTAGTTCCTTCCCACCAACAAATAGCTTTGCCTTCAAAACATCAAGTGGCAAAGTTGACCTTTTGTTCATCACGAACATTCTTGGCTCCGAAAATGCCCTCCATGTTTCTAATCCAACAGTTGGCCTTGAAAGGATCCAATTTTGCTTAACTTAGATGGGTCCGCCATTCTCAATTGGATGAAGGTGCATAAGCCAGTTACTCCATCTTCACTTAATTCTTTCACTTGACTATATTAGTGAATCATTGCCTACATGAACTTAGTCGGAGGAACCAACTCTTGGGACTTTTCCTTGGCTTCATGCAAGTTGAGACTCCCATCAAATCGGTCCTCTAATCTCCTCCTTGAAGCTATACCTCGAGAAGCTTGAGGCATATCTCTAGTGTCGGGGGTAGCGACTCCCTTACCTTTGCAACTCCTATGAAGTAAGCAAGCGTCTCTGAGTTGGAACGCATGGTCACCTGAAACCAAGAATGAAACTATATCTTAGTATCTAAAAGCCTAAGCACTAAATTCTATCATATGATCTCACATTGTTTGAAATATGTACTCGTAAAAGTTAAAACTTAAACTCTAATACCAAAAGATGTCATGCCCCAAAATTACAAAAAAATGGGGATGACATGGCTGTCCTTCCCCATGAAAGATGCAGGTTCAAATATAACTAACAACCCAATATCAAAATATATATCTCCAACCACATATACGTATTAGATAAACCAACTGGTTAGTTACGATATCAGAGTTTCCTTAATCCACCACAAAGAATATGTACAACCAAAACTCTCCCAACAAACTTAAAAGAATAATATAAACCACTTCCTTAAGCTATACCCAAAAGTATGACTCCCAAAAGTTTCCCATAATAGTACTCTCATCCTACTTGCTGTTAACTGAGGGACCTGAAAAACATGAAGAATGAGTAGAATAAACAACCACAGCTCAATGAGTAATATATAACTTCTAAGCAGATCAAGCCTCCACATTACATATTTAGAACTTAAAGACATGACTCGTTTATGCCAATCAAAATATAACAACTCACAAGAATAAGTAGAGTTCTATATTACTTCAACCCAACTATATTAATAGCAGCATTTCCCTTTCATCTATAAAATCAAAGCATGTATCATTGGTTCAATTCAATAATCGAACTCGTCATATCTCATATCAATGGTTCATTCCATGCTCAATATCTAACTCAAGGCTCCAAAAATGACTCTCATGAATTTACATTATCGTGTAGTATTTAGTTCTTACCCAATGTATATAAAAAATACATGGCCCTACTTGGCTCCCACAAATACATTATCATGCAATACTTAGCTCATTATTACGTATGTTAATAGTGCAAGACCCTAGAGGTGGCTCCCACATGACTTAAGTTGCCATGTAATACTTAACTCTTGACTACAAGGCTCTAAAGGTGGTTCACACGAAATTTCGTTATCATGTAACACTTAATCATTTACCAGTTCACATTACAATTAGTTTTTTGAACCCAAAACATATCATCTTACAAGAGTTCTCTCATAAATCAAATGTACAAAATAGCACGAATGACCCTTCAAGAATAGTTTATCGAACCATCCCCAATAACTCAAAAGTATCAAACATTTTATTCAGCTTTATACAACAAATATCTCATCACTTCCATATATATGTATATATCGAATTATCCTTACCTCAATACATGGATTTTACAAAATCAAAAAAGATATTAATACTATGATCTCGTCGTCTACCACCAAAAAATAAAAGGTACTCATATTGTCAAACTTGCGGTTTAAGCGCGGCTTGGTTAGGTTTCATTGGCATGCTTAGATGAAATCCCCTTTGTCTCTTAGTTAAACGTACCCTCATATGATTAATACCCCACATATTTTCGAAGAGAGAGAGAGAGAGGGAGAATTGTGGAGTTTGGGACACCTGGAGTGCCATAACTTGGCACGGGAGGACACTTGAGTGCCATAACTTCGGAAAGGTACACATAAGTGCCAATTTCGGAGTAAAGTGGAACACTTAAGTGCCACTCCGCCAAAATCCGGCCAAATGGGTGACGTGGCAATTTTCCGGCGATTCGGACACAAAATGACGTCGTTTTTGCATGCGACGTGGAGAAAAATGCAAAAACGATGCTTAGTTTTGTGTCTTATGTATAAATAATTAATATAAAAATTAATTAAATTAAATTAAAAATTAATTTAATTTAAAATATTCTAAAAATTAAAAAACTTAAAATTTTAAAAACTTAACATTAAAAAAACTTAAATTTTTTAAAAAATTAAATTTTAAAAAACTTAAAATTAAAAAACTTAAAATTTTAAAAAATTCATATTTTAAAAAAATAATATTAAAAAAATTAAAATTTTAAAAACTTAAAATTTTAAAAATTAAAATTAAAATAACTTAAAATTTTAAAAAAAACTTAAAATTTTAAAAATTTAAAATTTAAAAAAATTAATATTAAAAAATTAAAACTTAAAAAACTTAAAATTTTAAAAAATTAATATTAAAAAAACTTAAAATTAAAAAAAAATTAAAATTTAAAAAATTAAAAATTAAAAAACTTAAAAAATTAAAGTTTTTTTAAGTTTTTAGTTTAATTTTTTAAATTTTAAGTTATTTTAATTTTAATTTTTTAAATTTTAAGTTTTTTAAATTTTAAGTTTTTTAATTTTAAGTTTTTTAAATTTTAAGTTTTTTAATTTTAAGTTTTTTAAATTTTAATTTTTTTAATTTTAAGTTTTTTAAATTTTAAGTTTTTTAATTTTAAGTTTTTTAAATTTTAAGTTTTTTAATTTTAAGTTTTTTAAGTTTTAATTTTTTTAAGTTTTTAATTTATTTTTTTTAATTTTTTTTTAATTTAAAGTTATTTTAATTTTAAGTTTTTTAAATTTTAATTTTTTTAAGTTTTTAATTTAATTTATTATTATTATTTTAATTTTAAGTTATTTTAATTTTAAGTTTTTTTTAAATTTTAAGTTTTTTAAATTTTAATTTTTTTAAATCTTAAGTTTTTTAATTTTAAGTTTTGTAAATTTTAAATTTTAAGTTTTTTATTTTTTTTAATATTTTAAATAAAATTAATCTTTAATTTAATTTAATTAATTTTTATATTAATTATTTACACATCGATACAAAACGACGTCGTTTTTGCATTTTCTCGCCATGTCAGCATGCAAAACGGCGTCGTTTTGTGTCCAAGTCGCCGAAAATTGCCACATCACCCATTTGGTGGATTTTCGCGGAGTGGCACCTAAGTGTTTCATTTAACTTCGAAACCAAGACTTAAACGTACACGTTTTGAAGTTATGGCACTTAAGTGTCCCCCCGTGCCAAGTTATGACACTTGGGCTGTTCTTCTGCCGAGAATTGTGTCTTGCTTGGATGCTTGTGTCCTTTCATAGAATCCACAAAATGTGTGGCTGGGGATTCACAGTCCATTTTCCAAGCCAAGGGTACGGTTAACCAAGTATATTTCTTTTTTGGTGGCTCGCACCGCTTTGAAAAGTCAAATATTACGAAAGCAACCTTGAATAGCCGGACATGAGATAAAGAAATGTCCGAGTCAAAGAAGGCGGGGTGACTTCCAACCGAAGACAAATTAGGAGAACCTCTGAAGTCCAATGGGGCGGACTGAAGAAACGTCACGTTTGGCTATGATAGCCGTGCCAACAGTCGGAGAATATATAATGGTAAAGGCTTTAGATGAAACGCACACAAAGAAGAGGACTTAACCAGAGCACTAGCTCATAAAACCTAACTAGCCGAGAGAGAGAGAGAGAGATGAGCAGCAGCGGCACGGAGGAGGTGGCGGTTATGGAATCGTACCCGATGAACGGTGGGGATGGCACATTCAGCTACAACAAGAACTCTTACTTGCAGGTTCTTCATTTGATGTTAACTAGATGCATTTCCAAGCAACCATTTCTTAAATTTCATGGAATAAGAGCTAAATGATGGAATTAATTGGTCTATCTTTCGCTAAGCTTTGCCTGAATTCAGCTTTTGAAACTACTCTCTGGTTGTTCATCTCTTGTGACCCCCTATGGTTTCAACGAGACAAGTATCAAATCACCGGATATCAAACTTGCAACTCTGACATGCATCGCAGAGAGTGGCAACCAACGTCGCCCGGGGGACAATCGACGAGGTGATCGCAGAGAAGCTCGACATAAAGCAATTTTCTCCTGCTCTGACCACATTCCAGATCGCGGATTTAGGCTGTTCGGTCGGGCCAAACACCTTCCTTGCGGTCCAAAACATCATAGAGGCAGTCCGACGCAAGTACGAATCACAAGGCCTCTCCTCCCATCTGCCTGATTTCCAAGTCCTGTTCAGCGACCACGCGTCCAATGATTTCAACACCCTCTTCGCTTCCCTGCCATCTGATCGGCCGTACTACGCGGCTGGTGTGCCAGGATCCTTCCATGGGCGACTGTTCCCCAAGGCGTCCCTCCATTTCGTGCATTCGTCTTATGCGCTTCAATGGCTTTCCAAGGTGCCTAAAGAATTGGTTGATCCAAATTCCCCAGCATTTAACAGGGGGAGAGTTCACTATACAAGCGCTCCACGCGAAGTGAGCGATGCTTATACATCTCAGTTTGCAAAGGACATGGTGACATTTCTGCACGCTAGAGGTGAGGAAATTGCGAGTGGAGGCATCATGGTTCTAGTCATGCCCGGGATTGCTAATGGCATTCCTTATTCACGTGTACCATCGGGCGTGATGTTCGACCTTTTGGGGTTCAGCTTGATGGATATGGCAAAGGAGGTAAAAACTGGAAACATTGTCAGCAAAATTTTCTTTCTTACCAAAGATAGTTATATATGTGTGCAAGTGTATGTCAGCTTAGTTCACTTACAGGTCTCACAAATTTGAATTTAGCGAAAATATAGATAATCCATAGTTCATGTCTCATTTGTGCATGTCTTAATGTGTTTATCATATGCATGTGGACCCTTTAACGGATTCTTAAGGCTTTCATTCCATCGTTAGTTCACTTATATTCAAAGCAATCCCATTGAGTTGCACAGATGACTTGATGAAAGTAACTCTCTACAGGGCATAATAAGTGAGGCTCAGGTGGATTCATTCAATTTGCCAGTGTACGCTCCCTCTCCTGACGAGATGACGGCACTGGTAGAGAGCAATGGGTGTTTTAGCATAGAGAGGATGGATTTAGCAGCTCCTGGATCGAAGATCGATCACTCGTTCGGAGGGCATGCTTGCATGCTGCACTTAAGAGCTGGAATGGAAGGCATCATCAGCAAACATTTTGGAAGCGAGATAATTGACGACCTGTTTGATCGTTTTCTCGGGAAAACCAATGAATTTTCCGACCGTTTAGACTCTGCATATCGTCAAGGAAGCCAACTGGTAGCAATACTGAAGCGCAAATAATGCGCACCTGGGAATGGGGTCCGCACTTTTTTCAAATAAAGTTCCAGATATCTACTTTCCTCTTCGAATTCATATGTCCCATATAAGAAACTCGAAATCTGAATACGGTGAGGATATTTAGCATTTGTCCTGGTATGATCTTTACAGTACTTGTATTGCAACTTTTAATGAATGATCGATGTATTGAACTTTTTGGTACTCTGAGGCTTCGTTAAGCAACAAGTCATCACCACCACAATGACGTGCACCAAGAAGGTGCTTCATCAAGAAATAAAGTCAAGCAGCATTACGATGCTTGTCCTCATACATGGAGTAGCTTAAATATTTGAAATTTGATGTGTTGGGCTTTCTTTTCTACTGAGCTGGACTGCATAACTTCTTTCGATTTATCCCACGAGAAAAGAAGAAAGAAACTAGTTAGATTGTATTGTGAGACCTAGAATCGAGCGTGTAAATAATTGCTTCGCTGGAAGCTGATTTCCAAACTGCAGATTTTGGTGCAGTGAGATAATGAGTCGCAAATTTTTCTGCTCCTACTTTTTAAGATAATATTGTACTTTTGGCATCAATATGATCTTTAAATTTCTCATAAGAAAATCTTGTTAATCTCCTTTGTGCTGAGGAATGTTCCATCCCCATGATAACAGCTGCTGCAAACTTTTCCCCATCAGCCATGGCAAGAGCATGATCTATTCTCAAATTCCATGACAAACCGAATCTGATGCAGCATCATCTGGCTTAGAGCCATTATCTGAGATTACAGAAATGTTATTATGTTCAAACCCACCGGCATTAGGAATCCGAGGAACCTGTGGCATAGAAGAATAACTATCGTACACATAAATTTATGGGGTATGCAAAGTTTATCGCGATACGGAAATTCCAATTCAGAAAGACTATAAACAGTGAACAGCCGTTTGACATTACCATTATGTACAAAAAGATGTAATGCACACACAAATAGCAGTCAGAATGTTATTTAAGCTTTGCTACACAAACAGCAGGAATTTAGGAGTACCGTTGCCTACACATTTGCAGAAGACCCAAATACAACTTCGGTTTCTTCAACTGAGAAAATATCCAAGTTGGATTTCTCAATTCAGACGCAATCGGGGGAAGTGGTCTTCAAGAGTGGACCTACGAGCAGTTATACTACCTCGTTTTTCCTTCTTAATTTGGATTAGTTTATCATATATACACCAAGGAAAGCTAAGATAATGATCTCGTTTTAAACCCTCGTTGTAGCAACCCCAATATTCCGGATGATACGTGACATGATACCACGCAGATGCTTTTGCATATTCATCAACGGGCTCAGAATACGAACCACTTCCCTTATCATTAAACCAGGTCCGAGCTTCCTTTTTCAGGGATTTTACCGCCATAGTGATGGATTCAGCGTCCCTCCTCTTGGTGAAAGATTTGGACATTTTCATTATGCAGCCACTAAGTATTTCAGCCTCTGTGTCAATCCCATAATACTCCATCAGATTCCCCAGCTTGTAATCATAATTACCCTTGTGATAGAAAGCGTCATCGACATATTCCTCAAATCCGTCCACTTCCATCTCTGGGTCATAAGATTGCCTCGCCATTTCCAGCGTGAACTTCCGAATAGAGCTTGATGCATATGCTTCCTCTTTGACTTCCCGGAAAAGCTTTCCGATCACGTTATTGGATTGGTAGCTGGATTTGTCAAGCTTCTCCATGAAGTCTGGGTATTCCTTGACATACAGATTAGGAGGTATCACAGCAGGTACACCAGTTTTTGGGAAGTCAACCGCAATAGAGAAAAGTTTGGCAAGCTCTAAACATTCAGCGCTCATGGCCTTTTCAGGCTGACTATCTGCAAAGACGGTGTGGGCATTGGCAATAATTCCAAGGCTGTCATTAAGTATGTAATTTACAAAGTACTCCTCCACTTCCTGTTTAAGCAACAAAACCACAAAAGGGTTTTAATTACCCACATATCCATAGAGCATTACAAGAGAAATCAAGCAGCGAATTTCCAAATGCAACTCATTGATTTCGGCAAATTGATCATCAATAACCCTTCAAAAATAAAGTGTGCTCAGATCTACATCTTCTCTTAAGAGTTCAAGGTATATATGTGCTGGCCACTTCCAATTTCAATGTTCCCAATGATTCAAAATAATCCGTTCATTTCATTATCAAGAAAAGGAAATGTTAACGCAAAAGAACAATTGCATAAACCAATCTTAGTAGATGTATATGCATGGGCAAGTATAGGCTTGCAGGTAGATGCTTATTGTCACGGTATTTCCAGCAGAATCAATCTTAATAAAAACAATAATACCAATTCAGAGAATGGAAGCCTCATAACGACTTCCACCTAAAAGAACAAGGATTCTCAACAGCAGTGAAGAGTGGGTACCAAATCCAAGGTCAAGAACATAGGCAAAGTTTTACTTATAGAGTCACGCTGGAACAAAACTTATTATAAAGACCAAAAGATTCTTTCCATAAACCCATGCATCATTATCGTAATGATAACTTCCAAACCCCAATTAAAGAAACGCCACAGTTAAAACAAGTATACAGCTAACCCCAAAGCATGAGCCCAATCCTATTCCCCCCAATAGCAAGGATGAGTTATCATGTATGAATCTTTATTCTCCAGAAGAGTTTCTTCACAAGGAGGAAATTGAATGGACCCACCCATGGTATATCTAATTTCAGATCATTAATATTTCCTATGATGGCCAGCCTTTCTAGATAAGGAAAAATACCACAGTAGTAAGGTAGTTTCACTTGGTGATGAAAATGATGCTTTCCATGATCACACACTTTAATCCATCACTTCCTATTGCATTGATATTTCCTAGATAATAATCAAATTAACATAACAGATTCACATATTATTTAGATTCACAACAGCCAGAATATAAACAAAACCCATGCATCCTTTCAGTAAGCCTACTTTTTCATTCCCTCATCTTTACTTAAAAAATTAGCTATGTCCCTCCACAACAGTCACTTGAACTGCATCCAAGCACAATGCCTGACCAAATACACCTCTAAGTTTGGCAAAATATATGAAATGTTGAAATAGGGTTTCAGAACCAGTGAAATGGCTCTGCTAGCCTTTATAGATATATTTGATGAGCGGCTCTTAATCATAGGTAAACCCACATCCGAGTCGAGACAACACTACAGCCTCAAGTGCTTCATTATTTACCATAATCGCTTTTTGTTTCCCTACAAAGATTCATATCACTTTGTGTGCAGTTGTGCCTGAAGTTGAGTGAGCAAAATTTGGCAGTTAGCTTTTAGGGCAGAAGATGAATAGAGGCATTGACAAACTAAGGAAGCCTCCAAACAAGCAAAAATTAATGAATTACATGTGGAGAATTCTGAGTGCAAGTTCTTTCCAGGGACTTCTCATAGAATAGTCCTGGTCAAACAGCCAATTCCATGTTATGTAAGGCATAAACAGATCTTTGACTATAAGAATCCTTTGACTATAAGAATCCTATTGACCTAATAGTTGAATTAATGAGCCCACTCATACTCAAATGTTTGCTTCGTGACTAATTTTTAAGCTATCATCTGCTTGCAGAGGGTGCAAATTTTAGCTTCTCAGGGGTTCTTCCAGCCCAGGGAAGGAAGGAAGAGAAGCACACAAATTTTTAAGTTAAAGGAACCAATAAGAAACCAAAAGAATACAGCAGGTTTGACATGACATTTTGCTCACATGCCAAATTCCTCAGCAAAGATAAAATTATCCAAGTATCATGTCAGGCAAGCCAAGTCAAGTGAAAAGATAGAGAATGCCAAATGGTGGATGCTAGATGGATTTCCTACTATAACTGTAAGCTGTTCAAAACATTTCACAGCATCATAAAAAGTCATTACAATATATATAATTCCGTGGAAATTCTGAGAAAAAGCATTACCTCAATTGTGACATCATGATCTAACCTCTCACTTGGGGCAGGTGTGTAATCCATAGGTTGTCTCTGGTGATGCGGAATTAATTCTGAGTCCCAAGAGACAAAGTAGATATCTCCATCCAAATCACTCCCTGAACACTCATTTGGATGAGGCCTATTTCATTCAAGAATCGCAATATGCATTAACAAGAGAAATTGTCTGAGATGAGAATCATTAGAAGGACAGATCAATATCATATTTTGCTCTCTACTTTTATCTATTAAAAGTGTGTTTGGGACAATTAAAAGTAGAAGAAAGTCAACCCGAATTACTCAAATTATGGGGAAGGAAGTTTTTGCCTCTACTTTTAGCTAGTAGAATTAAAGGGTAAACCTATCAGTGTTTATCCAGAACTAGAACTATCAGAAGCATTGAACAACAGCATAGTAGAGGATGCTTCTTAGCAAAGTCGCATCACATGTACACAGAATCTACATACAAGCCTCGGATCGGTGAACTCAAACCTCATACAAGAAAGAGACAAACCAGAAGCAGGATCAACAAAATTTCAAATCTAGCCACCAAATCCCACTGGATAAATATTCTAGCATTTATTCTCAAAGCTTAAAGGTGATAGAAAAGCAGGCCCAAAACTATTTCTAAAGAAAAAATGTCAAAATTATCCTTGGCTATGTAAAATGCGGAAAAAATTAAATTGGGTTGCACATCAGTTCATTTATTTTAGACCTAGTACAAACATAATATTAGCAATTTTAGACCTTATTACTATAACTGAACCAAATCAAAACAATAGCCAAAGATCCACAACCAAAAGCAAAAACAAGTCCAAAATGGATCCATGACAAGTGCCAGTGCAACTGAGGTAATTGCAAGCCAATAACAAGGCATGTTAGAGTCATACCGTTTTCCCTTCTGTGGAAAAACAACACAATCCACCATATGATGTAAAGCTGGCACATCTATAGCAGTTAGAACACGCACATCACCTGGATGTAAGCAAGGATTCTTGGCAACAACTACTTTTCCCTGTACAACAAAGCTTTGATTTGAGTCAGTACCAATGAACACGATTGACTCATCCCACATCTGTTCTTTTCTTCTACCGGAATACTGCACAAACACCTGGCCATATTCCAAAGTTCGGGTTTCGTCAAGGCATCCCATCATTGATCTTCCTTCAGGAAGAAATATCCTCGTTTTTGTCCGCAATTCAGACAATTTTGTTGCTCTGAATGTTCGCAGCATCATCGATAGAAAAGGCTCAGCATCAGGCTTATAACCACACTTTAGCATTTCTTTGAGAATGTTACCATTCTCACCCGGGGACATTAAATCTAGAGCCTCTTGTGCTCGTAGGGGATCAACTAAAATGGCATTTAGCTGATCTACAGCATTTTTTTGTTTTTTCTCGAACACATGATCTCGAACGCCAAGTGTTGATAGAAGAGTGATCAACTGGCGATTCAGAAAGCAAGGCTGATATTTGCTCCATCCCAAGACATTTAGCTTTGTCTCATTTGATTCATACTTGAACATGCTCTTTCTGAGTGATAGTTTAACATGTGACGTTGGATCAACCGCTACAACACCTTTATATCCAGCATAGCGAATTTGAAACGCAGAAGGAGTATAGCCCTTGAAGCCACATTTTTTTGCAACTTTCCGAGCGAACTCTCCAGATATTTTCCCAATTCCATCAGAAAATAAATAATTCATATCCTCAACAAGTGACTTGACTTCAATATCCGGAATGAGTTCAACTTCATTTGTACCTACATTGAGAGTTTCGGTAGATGAACTCAAGGATTGGCCAAGTCTCGCGGCATATTTTGCCACATTTCTTATTGCACTGAATTCACCCATCTTTGCCCTAATAGTTGCAGCAGTTGTACCATTTGTTGGAGCAAACATCCAAGCAGAATTTTCACGTAACTGACTGGATGAGAAGGCGAGAAATTCAAAATGCTTATCACCTATTTTTATGCCATTCTTGAGAATAGAAAGGATCCTTTCATATATATCCGTTCTCCCATGTCCCGAAGCAGTACGAGGAGATAAATCAGTTGAATACATTTTTTCCAGGTCCTCATCCACAAAAGATATACGGATAAAATTGTCAATGTACATAGAATAACTCCGCAATACATGATTTGAGACATTAATTTCTGGACCAAAAAAATACACCCTACATGGTGTTATTTGCACCCTATGTACATAAACCAAGCCATCATCTAACGATATTGAAGACAGTTTTGTAGAATGCCGGGAGGTGAGATATTTCTTGTGTTGCTCAATCAACCACATTGAAGGCTCATAACAACATTCTTTCAAATGGAACAGCTTGTCCAAGGCATCTAGGATTATGTCCATGTCCATCCTCCGTGGATCAACCATTCGATAAAAGAACAAATCAAGAGAAGGTCCAGCTAGACAGCCATTCTGAACTAACAAATTTATCTTAAAGATGATCTCATAAGGCAAGTCAACTCCTCTGGGAGGGCCTACGATTGGAACTAGATCCGCACTGCAGGAGAAAGGAGAACCATTTTCCATAGAAAACATTCCATCGGTTTCCTTATAATTGACAAAGTTCTCGTGAAAATTTGGAAGAGGATATTCACAAGGAATTTCTAAACATACAGCAGAAGACTGTCCAATGCAAGCTGAGGGAGTAAAATCAATCGCTCTCACCCACTGGTCATCAGAGCCATCTTTGAAAAAGTTGTAGAAATGACTGACCAAAACATCCACTGAATACTGAACAACTTTTTTACGAATATAGGGAGCCCCGAACAGCTAACATCCACAAGAACAAAATTTATAGAAATATATTAGGTCCTCTATCATAAGCAGCATATTATGCAGAAAAGCATGCATGGTTGAATGGGAAGTGCAAGCATAAGAAAATAGATAAAGGACTGGGTTTCTTTCATGTCAGTGAAAGTGAAGGTTTGGGGGGCTGAAGCCGAAGCCCCAGAAACTGGCTCCTTATAAAGGAAAATCCATGATGTCCATCAATATATTTGCCTCCATGGAAGATTTGCCACTATGCCGAAAGTGTAAAATTCTAAACCTTTTAGGCTCTAAAACATTCAAAAGTTCCAAATTAGCCAGAAGCGAGAATATGATCAGCAGATATGAACTCTTATCTCTATCACCGAAGGGAACTTGGGTACCCTGCTTAGCCTCCTACTTAACCAACCTTGCCATGACCCAGAAGTTCATTAAATTCAATTAACAATACACGAATCAGACAAGAGTCTTCATCTAACATTAACATGTAGCCTAAGAAGATTGGAATTATTTAACCTAACAAATCGCATGATTCCTAAAATCAAGAAACAACAACCTCATGAAAAATTATAATCATAAACCTCCAAGCCTTATCCTTTGAGAATGTTTACAAAATTCTATCATGTCTTGTTGTGATACTGTGCCTTAGTGAGTTTTCAAATACTGAGTTTCAGTTAGGACATTATCAACCACGGAAAATAGCATTGAATGTCGTAAATCCTGAAGTCATAACCTTTCAATTGTTGCAATCAAGCCTTCCTAGCCATAACTCAATTTGAGTTCTCTTGTCTAGCAGTTCTCTTGTCTGGCAGCCTGTCTCAAGCTACCGCGTCTGCATTTCTGGAAGAATGTAATTGGATAATTTTTCAAAAAGTCCAAAATTTGATTGCACATATTTACAAGTGCAGAACTTGCTTCATTGTATACTCAAGTTTTACGACTTCTAATACACTTTTCCTATCAATCAAATAGCATGCAACCTAAGTACAAGGTAGCCCCTAATGTGATCTCCAATAGGTGTATCACCAGTGGTCCCTGCATTGACCCGATTATTTTCTCTCATTCTCCCGATTCATATGCATCCTTTATTTAAAAAGTTCCACATTACTCCCTCTGTTATGTGTTTTCTCTTGTTCGCATAAATAATCGAATGACTAAGTTGAACGTCAAAGCACGCATGCTGTCTTATGATTCATGGAATTTTTTTATGTGGCGCCAAAAAGGAACCGCATCAGACAACATAAAAATCGAAAACAAAAAAAACAAAAAAGAGAGAGACAGGAGCATGGACTCGTGGCCATGGCCACTTGATCCGGAGCATGCAACCATGGCGCTCGAGCTCGTGGCCTCCATGGCCACTAGATTTGGAGTTCCCCAAACCTTGAGCTCACGGCCATGGCCACCAGTTCTGGAGCTTGCCTTGGCCGCTCAAGCTTGAGCTCGAGCTTGGGGCTGCTATGGCTACCAGATCTGGAGCTCACCAAAACTTGATCTCGCAGCCACCATGGCTGCTCGTGCACAAGGTTTATTTTTTCCATATCTGGGACTTGAGGGGGGTAGTAGATGGTGACCACTTAGTAATCGGTGTGTTAGCAGAACATGTCCTTGATTTCCAAACTAAATCTGTGTGCTTCCTACAATGAAAGTTTCAACCATATCTTTTCTAAAGAGCCCTCTTCCGCAATCTCTCTCTTAATTTACAAAGTTGTTTTTGTCTAAGGGTCCGTTCGTTTCGTGGAAAATAGGCCATTTCTGGAAAATATTTTCCCAGAAGTCATTTTTCAAGAAAATGACAATATTTTCTGGTATTCATCTAAAACTTGAAAATATTTCGGAAAATATTTTCCGGTATTCGGTAAGGAAAATATTTTCTAAGACTTCACCACTTAGGCATGCATCACTTACCGACCTATAAATCCATCAAATATGAATTTTCCTTTAAATCCGGGCAAACTTACTTCATATCTTTGTTCCCTTATTGTTGCCAAACGCTCATCTACTCTAAAAGAGAAAAGAAGCAAAGCATGTATAGTCCTAATGAAAATCTTCCAGTTGAGTGGCCTCACCCCCTGCGTCCTTTGTGTTCTAATAAACAAAAGAAAAAAGAAGCAAAGCATGTAGAGCCCTTTGCTTAAGCAATATACAACTGAGGGTAAAGTAAATAAAGAAAATGATAAGCAAGAGTGCAGAGCGCGAGCTTGAGATCGACGAGCTAGAGGTTCACCTAGCAACGGCCGACGACTAGCCAAGAAAGAAGAAGATGGGAAACAAAGGTAAAAAAAAAAAAAGAAAATAAGAAAAGAAATAGAAAAGAAATAGAAAAGAAAAAGGAAATTGAAAATAATTCGAATTAAAAAGAAAAAGAAAATTAAAAAATAATTCGAATAAAAAAGAAAAGAAGAAGAAGAAAGGGGAGAAGGAAGTAAGGATTTATAGAGGTGTGAGATAAAAAAGATCAAGTGAGGAAAATGTTTTCCACTTTTAAAAAATGGAAAACATTTTCCCCTAATTTAGAAGACTCTTTTCCTTTCATGGAAAACATTTTCCCCAAGGAATTCATTTTCCGTGAAACGAACGCCGGAAAATCCGAAAAATGTTTTCCCGGAAAATGTTTTCCCGGAAATTATTTTCCGCGAAACGAACGGAGCCTAAGTCTCCCTTCAACATCCATTATACTGGTCCAATTTTTAAGAAATTCCTTGCAGATTGTAGATACTGGAGAACTCCCACAAACTCACTACCTTGACCCATTGTCACAACCTAGCTCAACGACCCTTGGGTCCCAAGACGAGTGGCTGTACCAGAATTTTCCTCGTCCAGCCAGAGCTGACCAATAATGTTTGGAGTTCTGCCAGCCATTTCTCTGTTAAGATAAGGTATTGGCAAGCTATCTATGTTCATGAGACATTTGATCCAGGCAGAAATACCATGAAGGTTAAACAGGGACAAAAAAAAAAAAAAAAAAAAACAAAACATGTTCTAAATGAGTTACATCAAGTCATCAACTGGGAGCTTGAATAACCCCATTTAGTGAGCTAAAAATCAAATCCCAACACTATGGGGAAGAATGTAGTACGAAGAATTTTAACGTTCATTGGAATTAGAAGATCACACCCAAAACGATGTCCAGTCAAATATAAAAACCAAATATGCATTGTAGGATAAATCACAATATTAGCACAAAATAGTAAATCAGTCTCTTGTAATCTGAATGAAGTCCACTCACCTGAATCACAAGATACATTGTTTTATGGCCTCTTGCACGATGTAGCTCGATCTGCCAAATATTTTCATAGGATAACTCGAGCTTATACTCCGTATTGTGATAAGATAAAAGGAAGCAGAATTTTCTCATCCCAATCCCAAAATTTAGGGAGACATTCACCCCTTTCCACAGAGTAGAGAACCTCTTACTTGATACTTGACAGCCAAAATGCAAAGTGATACCTTCCATTGAATGCGAAAGGGTTCTTGGCCTTTGTACAATATCATGCTCAACCCTGCGAGCAGTTAGATAAGATCGCCCATACCACAAATCTTTTTGACTAGCAAGTAAAATAATCAACTCTGCATGTTCAGCGTTCATAAATTGGACAATCGCATATGATCGAACCCCACGTTTATCCTGTCTAACTTTGATGGCATAAATAGTACCGCTGCCAGTCCTTTGCTCCAGGCATCCCCTGACTGTATCTACAGTCACTAATGAAGGGAATCCGTGTACATTTATAGTCTTACCCATTTAACTGATGCAAACTTTATAGCACCCTGTTACACCATATCAAGGGCATCACCAGGAATGACAGAAGAATGCCAGCCTAGGGCCTTTGAAAAGCACATGGACCATTCAACTCCAAGCATGAAGTTTGCCGTACTGAAAGGGGAAAAAATTAGACAGGAAACATGAAAATTTATATAAACTGATCGTTGCCTCAAACTACCACAAATCATCATAGCGATTGATCATCAAATGAACACTTGATTTCTCCATCTCGAGAAAACTATTTACAAGCATAATGGGCTTCAAACAGCTTTGTTCACAGTAAGCACAAGAGTGACCAGCATCAGAAAAACATCAAAACGGCCTGTAATTTTAGGCAACCATATCAACATATGACAGTGATGGACTTTATTTCCAATTAACAGAAATGCCTTCCCGAAAAGATCTGCATGTTGATAATCATGAATTCTTCAACGAAGCAACATAAGGAATTCAAAATAAGAATATCATTGGGACATTCACAGCACTTCGAGTCCTTCTTAACCCGCAAGAGAATAGTGTGAAACTGCAACCAACTCACTATTGTGAAATCATGTGCACTTTTATCATTCAGGCAAACTTCATTCGGAGAGAATGAGTATTGGAAGAGAATTATTGTTGAAGGGTACCTAGCACTTTATATCAGCTGCCAGCAGTTGTAGCAGAACAACTCACTATTGTGAAATCAAGTGCACTTTTATCATTCAGGCGAACCTCATTCGGAGAGAATGAGTATTGGAGGAGAATTATTGTTGAAGGGTACTTAGCACTCTACATCAGCTGCCAGCAACTGTAGCAGAACAACTCACTATTGTGAAATCATGTGCACTTTTATCATTCAGGTGAACCTCATTCGGAGAGAATGAGTATTGGAGGAGAATTATTGTTGAAGGGTAGTTAGCACTTTATGTCAGCTGCCAGCAATTGTAGCAGAACCAAATCTGTATCTTGGCACAACTCAAAATGACAGAGAGAAATCACTTGTTTGCAACAATTGTTGCTTCAATCTCAGATCCATGCTGATAAAAGTATCCACGAAAACCCAAGATGTGTTGATCCCAACTAAACTTAAGTCAAATTTCAAGCAGCAGAAGTTCTCAGGATGCTGTCCAAACACGTTCGTGAATGGAACAACAGGACCAAACTGAGCTTTCCAACGAACAAATTGCTACAGAGGTGAAACAGAAGGAATTCCTAAACCTTTCCCAATGGTATTTTGACAGGCATACAAAAGAAATAGATAATTTCGGTAGGAATGTAAAGTACCAAGATGAATACCTCCCACAAGTCCATAATACTATGTCAAATTGCAATTAGATTCTCCCACGATGCTTCTTGAAAAATTCCTCCCGAGTCAATGTTCATATTTTACAGTTGAGAAAAGGTTGCAATTCTAACATTCACACTCTAGAACATAAAACGAACAAGGAAGCAGAAATTCCCTTTTGTAGCCACATCTAAATATCATCGGAGAAAATGTCGTAATTCTTTCTTTTCCAATCACTTGACCTCTCTAATGATATTTAGACGGGGCTACCAAAATTCTTTCGAAGAAGTTGCACACAAAACGCACATCAAACAGCAAAAAACGGTAAAAGTCCCATCTTGGCAACGACAGGGTCACAATTCAGCATTTCAGCGCAAGCAGCAAAACAGGACACATTTCGACACAAAGAGCGCGAATGTAGCGCGCCACACGCCACTCGAGCGGCAGAACCAATCAACACAATAGGAAGTAAACCATCAGCAAGCACACGCTTGCGTTTTTTTTATCTTTTCTTCTCCCCTATACCCAAGCACCATCTCACTCCTGAAGCAAATTCCCACACAATGTAGCTTCCCCGAACAAAACCCCACCCCCCCCGGCCCCAAAAAAAAAAAAAAACCGTGAGATCCACACGTGATCGCAAACGTTCTGGAGTTCCCACTCTTGAATATAATGTCCCAGTACAGCCCAAAAAAAAAAAAACACCGGGATCATAAAAAATCCAAACTTTACTGACAAGAAGGAGAAGAAGAAGAAACCCAGTTACCTCTGAGAGCTCGCCGAGCAGGGAAGCAAGAAGGGTCTGTCTCTGCGGCGACACAGAGAGCAGTAGAAAAGGAGAGTGCCCAGGAAAGAAGACGGAGCAGCGTCTCCTCCGCCGACGTCCACCCCGAGTCAACCCCTCAGTCAACAACACCACACTGCACTAAAAAGTCAGTCAATCAGTCCCTCCCTCTCTCTCTCTCTCTCACTCACTCGAGCTCAGTCGCTCCTACTCTTCTGCATTTGATATAGGGGTGGGGGAAGAGAGAGAGAGAAGGGGGAGGAAGTGGAAAAGGCGACAATTCCTTCCTTCGCGGGCCGTGCTGGCTGGCGAATGAGAACGTGACGATCCCTCTGCATGAATCGGAGCGAGTTCCTTGTCGAGGAAGGTGTTTCCTCGGGACGGGACCCACACGCGCGCACGAAGAGGAGAATATTGCCGTACTGCCACGTTTCGGGAGGCGACTGCTTCTCCTCCCTTTTTCCAATTTTTCTCTTTCCCTTTTCCACTCCGGAGACTCGTCGAAGAAATTCCAGCCCCCCGAATCAATTGGCAAATAAAATAATCATGATTCCATATCTTTTACAAAAAAAATATATGATTTAAAAAATATTTCACCGCTTGTATGACTAATAAAAATAAACGGACGAGTCATATTTTTATTGTGGTCACGAAGATATTTTCGATAAAAATTATTTTTGATTGTGAAAGAAAATTTCATTGATTTATTATTCCGATTGAAACAAGCGATTAGTTTTAGAAATGTATTTTTCAAATCATTTATCATCCACAAAATAAAATGAGGCTAAGCATTATTTTGGTAACCTATGAGATTAATTGGATACTGAAAAATGATATTAAAAATGTCATAACTTTTATGCGGCACTCATTTTAATGCCAAAACTTTTTGACTGACTACTTAAATGTAATATCAGCATAAAATCGTTCACTTCATTAACTATTCTAACTAATCGTTCCTCATGACTTTTCAAATTAAATTTTTAGAACGATCGTGGCTTTTCAAATCTTCAATCAACAACATGACAAAGAATGATTCGTTTTGGCCCTTTTGTTACCCAAATTCATTCTAAACCGAAACCCTAAATTCTACAAAGTGATTTTTGCCAAGTTCACACTTTTATCTTGCAAAAAATCCCTCCACCGAATCCGCACAGTCCTTTTCTTTTCAATTCCAGATTGTAGTGTGTGTTTTCTTCGTCAATTGTACACAAACTTTAAATGACTAAGCTCCATTGAAGAACCATCATCGCTCAACCATTGGAGAGGAAGAGGGACAAACGGAGCAACAAATCTCTTCCCCTTTTCTCTTATTTTTGGTTTTTTTTTTTCCCGATAAGGCCAAAACCACTTCGTTTATTCCTTCATGATTCTTGCTGATTGGATTTTCTTTGGCAAGTCACGTCAATTGATTTATGGTAAATTAACGTGATGTCGGATTTTCGAATCAAACAAATCGCCGATGACAATGAAGTGATTTTTTCTTCTGAAAGTAACACTCAAGTAATCTCTTGAAAATTTTGTCATTAAGAGTCATATGAAAGTTATGATACATTTACTATTCTTTTCCCTCGAACACTAGTTAATAGAAGTGTTTATCGGTCCAATCTAATTCGATCCAACCCAAGAATCAGATCGGATTGGATCGAATCGGTTAATTTTGGGTGGTTTCCATGAGAATCAATCTAATTCCTAGTTCTAAAAATGTGGAATTGAGAATAACCAATCCAATTTTGAAATCGGGAACTGAACTGATGTCCGGTCCCTTGTGTGAAACTAGACCGAACCAAAACGTCAAAACCAGCTAGAGGTAACCCTAAATTAAAATTAGAGCTCTTTCTCTCTCTTTTTAGACCAAAGCTTCTCACCGCTCTGAGCTGCTCACCTCTTTTTCGTGCAACCACCACCATGGTCTCGAGCAACCACCGTCACAGCGAAGCTCCTCGTGTGGAAACCAAGGGTGAGAAAGACGAAAGAGGTTCGTCGACGGAGGAACTCTTGGGTGCTTGACGCGACGAGAGACAGGAGAGGGAAAGTATAGAGAGAGGAAAAGAGACATCCACAAAAATATTTCCCTAGTAGCCTGTCAATTCCCTCTGTGCACACTTTCTTAGGTAAATGTTGCTTTGGTCCCACGATGACTCAAAAAAAAAAGTAGTAAGGCACCCGTCTTTTCAATTTTTTGGCTAAATTAATGATTTATTTAAAAAAAAAAGAATAAAGTAAATATAGTTGCAAACAGCTGTATTTTACTCAGTTCCTTCCCGAGTAAAATTAAGAATTAAACTAAATTGAAACCTAAAACCTTTTCTCAATTCAAGAGCCACCTGGTCCGGTTCCCAATTCCAAGCTGATTCTCGGTTCTAGGCCAAGGATTGATCAATTGAGAACCAATAACCCATATTGATTAAAAACTCATAATAATAAAAAATTTGCACGTTGTGTTTTCATAATGAGTTGGAAGCTACTTGTCCTCCATGGAAAGTGGTCGAAAACTAATGAATTTTGCAATTCAAATGTCACGTGAGAAGAAGAAATTTTAAGAGAAATTAACAATGAATGATACCTAATTTGCTTCGGGCTTCAAAACCTAGGCCAGCTACTAGGAGATTTACTATGAATCCACATGGTACAAATTTATCAATCTTTCGATTGGTCAAGTGTTTCCCAAGCATATTTTAAAAAAAAATAATAATCAGCAATTACTCAAATTAGGAAACTTGTTGCAACTACTCTTTTAAGAATTGCAACAGGTTGATAAATCTGTACCATGTGGATTAAATTTTTTTTAATCCACATGGTACAGATTTATCAACCTCTTTTAGAGAATTCACTTAAAAAAATTTCAGAAAAACTCTTAAAACTTTTTTTGTTTGCTCTAGTGTGTTCACCAATTTGAATTCCATCTACTGTATATACATGATCTTGTATCCAAAATAAAAAACTTTTAGGAAACTTGTTGCAACTACTCAAATTAGGAAATCTACATAAACTAAGAAACCTATTTAGATTGGGCTCAAATCTAAGTCATATTCTTAACATAAGCTTACTAATCACGTGACAAGTTAATCAGCAACATATTGATATTTTTTCGAATGAAAAGCAGCATTAAAGGTGCTTAACAACTATGAAAAATTATAGGAACTTATGCAAAAAAACTCTTCGAGTACATAAAGTCACCAATTCCTAGGGGAAATTACCAAAAAAGTCTTAAATTTATTATACATGTGCCAATTCAGTTTTAAACATTTCAATTTGATTAATTTAGTCCAAAATCCCTTGCGGTTGCACCAATTTAATTGTAAACATTTCCGTCATTTTGCCAAATTAATCATAAATATTTTTACGATTTATTAATTTAGTCATATAAGCTAACTTTAGCTAGAGATTGCTAATGTGATAATGCAATCAACGCTAGTTATCCTGAGCAACATGGTAGCACTGGCATGGATGATATATCCAACTAAGTTTTAACTGATACCGAAAGTATATTTACCTTTATTTAACAACGCTTTCACCATCACTATACATGTGATTGATATCCAATAACTATTCCATAAGTGACTACAACGTATTTATTGCACAAGTAACTTATACCATTGGACCAAAAAAATAAATAAAAAATAAAAAACACAAAAGCAAAAGTGAAAAGACGTCTCAAGAGTCGAGATATGCTCGTTTGATGCAATCCCGTCGGAAAGTCAGGGTAATATTTCCTACTTCTGGTTTGACATGATCAGGTTTCCTGCATTCATAGCCAACTGCATCCTGACATTTTATTCTCATTTTATATTTGGAGAACTTCATTATCTTCAGAGGATCCCACTAGTCTCTTGCCTTTGAAGCTCCTTCCCTTTTTTCTCATGATGCTCTTGAATTTCCTTGTGAGTAGCGCCATGTCCTCGTCATCTTCATCTTCTGACGATATCTGATCTCCTGCATCATCATAATCAGCTTCGAAGGTAATAACTTTCTTACCTTTACTATTGTTTTCTTCATTCATATGCTCAGTTTCGTAAGACATCAGCGTCCCTATCGTCTCATCCATATGGGTTGGATTCTCATGGTTTCACAAACAAATGTTTTTAGGTGACTGCACTCCTTTGGAAGCGCTCAAATTACCTTCCCTTGATTGGCAAGGGCATTCATGATTTCAGTGAATTCTGTGAATATTTGAGTCACGGTTTCATTGGATTTCATCCGGAAAATTTCATAATTTTAGAGAAGAATGTTTATCTTTATCTCTCTCACTTTGTCGGTTCCTTCAAATGTAATTAGGAGTCGATCTTAAATGTCTTTTGTTGTAGTACAAGAAGAAATTCTTTTAAATATAGATGGAGACAATACACGATATAAGAGATGAATAGTCTTAGCATTTAGTGCAAGTTTTATTTCGTCACGATTAGCAGCAGGTGGAGCTAGTGGATGTTCTTCTCTAGCTGGTGGAATAGGAGGTCTTGCTGGTGGAGGAATTACCAATCCATTCTCAATTACGTCCCACGTAGGAATCTCTGTAGCTTGAAGAAACACTTTCATCTTTTGTTTCCAGTAGTTGTCGTTGGTACCATCAAAGTAAGCTACCTTACTGGGAGCTTGTCCATGGGGAGCACCAAAACCAATAATGTTAAACATAGATAAGATTTTACTTCAAGTAACAAGCAAAAAAGATCTGATACTAATTGTTGAGGCTAACAATACAACTTAGGGGGGGTGAATAGGTCTATTAAAAACTTAAACAATTTTTCTCGAGGAAGATAACATGATGTACTTTGACAGTAGCAAGAATAGATTAACAACAATAAGTAAGCTGATACTTCTATCAGGCGGTTATAAGCAATAATGAATAGATAGAAAGTAGCACACAATGATATATAGTGTTTCGGCTTATCCTCAAGTCTACGTTTAAGGAAGCCAATTAGTAATGATACTAAAGTGTAAATAATGTGCCCCGGAGAGTGAGTTCCACATTTTTTTTCCCTAATTTTAATTCATATGTCGCGTAAATTGTACTCGAAATTTGAGTACAGTGAGGAGATCAGCACTTTCCTGGTGTGATCTTTACAGTACTCGTATTGCTTTTGTTCATGAAGTTTGAACGTATTGACCTTTTGGTACTCTTGGGGCTTCTATAAGCAAGAAGTCATCACCTTTACAATGACCAGTAGCAATATGGTGCTTCTTCAAGAAATTAAAGTCAAAAAGCATTAAGTTGCTCGTCCTCATGCAGGGAGTAGCTTCGGTACATGATCCCAGTTCTTTAATTAGATTTGTGAAACTAGGTGCATTGTATTGTGAAACCGACACTTGCGTGCCTAAATGATTACTTCACCGGAAGCTGTTTTTCGAACTGCAGATTTCAGTGCAGTGCTAATCTCCTATGTGCTGTTTTGACCAAAAGAAAGAAAGAAAATCTCCTATGTGCTGCTACAGAGTGTACCGTTCCCGTGATCACAAACTGCTGAAAATTTTTCCAACATCACACATTGCAAGAGCATAATATCATTCTCAAATTCCACGACAAACTAAATCTGATGCAGCATCATCTGGACTAGGGCTGCCATCTGAAATTACAGAAATGTTATAACGTTCGAATCCCCCTGCATTAGGAATCGGAGGAACCTATGTCATGGAAGAATAACTGTCATTCACGGAAATTTACAGGGTACGCAACGTTTATTGTGACACCATGGAAAGTCCCGTTCAGAGAGACTGTAAACCGTGAACAGCCATCAGGCATTACCATCATGTAGTAAAAGATGTAATGCGCGCACAAATAGCAGCCAGAATGTTATTCAAGCTTTGCTAAATAAAAGCAGGAGTCTAGGAGTAACGTTGCCTACACATTGCAGAAACTCCGCTCCCTCCAACTAAGAAAATATCTGAGTGGAATTTGTCAGGTACAATCCACGGGTTAAGTGGTCTTCAAGAGTGGACATATTATCAGTTATCCTGCCTCGTTTTTTCTTCTTAATTTGGATCAGTTTATCATATACACACCAAGGAAAGCTAAGATAATGATCTCGATTCAGACCCTCGTTATAGCAACCCCAATAACTCGGGTGATATGTGACATGATACCAAGCAGACGCTTTTGCATATTCATCTGAACCACTTCCCTTATCATTAAACCAGTTCCGAGCTTCCTTTCTCAGGGATTTTACAGCCCTAGTAATGCTGTCAGCATCCCTCCTCTTGGTGAAAGATTTGGACATTTTCATTATGCAGCCACTGAGTATTTCGGCCTCTGTGTTAATCCCATAGTACTCCATCATATTGCCCAGCTTGTAATCATAATTACCCTTGTGATAGAAAGCGTCATCGACATATTCCTCAAATCCGTCCACTTCCATCTCCGGGTCATAAGATTGCCGCGCCATTTCCAGCGTGAACTTCCGAATAGAGCTCGATGCATATGCTAGCTCTTTGACTTCCCGGAAAAGCTTTCCGATCACGTGTTTGGATGGGTAGCTGGACTTGTCAGGCTTCTCCATGAAGTCTGGGCATTCTTTGGCATACAGATTAGGAGGTATCACAGCAGGCACGCCAGTTTTTGGAAAGTCGACAGCAATAGAGAAAAGTCTGGCAAGCTCTAAACATTCAGGGCTCATGGCCTTTCCAGGCTTACTATCTGCAAACGCGGTGTGGGAGTCGGCAATAATTCCAAGGCTGTCATTAAGCATGAAATTTACAAAATACTCTTCCACTTCCTGTTTAAGCAACAACACCACCACAAAAAGAGTTGAATTAACCCCTACATCCATGAAGCATTACTAGAGAAATCAAGGGGTGAATTTCAAACTGGATGCAACTCATTCATCTCCCACATATTTGATCATCGATTACCTTACAAAATAAAGGTAGACAGGCAATCTTATCGATCTCCAACATATTTGATCATCGATTACCCTATGAAAACAAAGGTACGCTGGGATATACTGTTCTCGTAAGCAATTCAAGGTACATGTTGGCCATTTCCTGTCCGAGCATTCCCAATGTTTCCCAATAATCCGTTCATTTCATCATCATGAAAAGGAATTGTTCCGCATAGCAAAAGAACAATGTATACACCCATCTTAGTAAAAACGAATATGCATGGGAGAGTATAGTATAGCCTAATAATGACTACACTTAAAAAAAAGAAAAGAAAAGGAAATTCTCAACAGCAGTGAAGAGCAGGTCCCAAATCCAACGTCAGGAAGGTACAATCAAGTATCGAGGCCAAGTTCTAGGAATAATTACCAATCAAATCCTAAACCTAATGTATGGATTTCAATTCAATTTTAAATTTTCCAACTTTGTCAATGTAGTTCTAAACGTTTGTGCAAAATTACACTTTGCGATTCTCAAATTGTCCACGCTAGCATGTTATGTAGGAAAACTAGTGATGATTGGACTCCAGCTTAGCAATTTCTGGTGACAATTGGCCAGAGGAACTATATTGAAATTTTGCACAAAGATTTGGGACTACATTGACAAAATATAATAAATTTAGAACTAATTAGGTAATTATCCCGAAATTTTACTTGTAGATTTCCGTTGGAACAAAATCTTATTATAAAGATCTAAAGATTCTTTTCCATACAAACCCATACACCACCATCGTAAATGATAACCTCCATACAAACCCAAATTAAGTGAAGCTGCAGTTAAAACAAGCAAATAGCCAACACCAAAGTATGAGCCCCAGCCCTTTTCCCCCAAAAGCAAGGATGAGTTATCATGATGAATCTCTGTTCTCTGGAAGAGTTTCCTCGCAATAAGGAAATTGAATGGACCGATGTACGGTACCTCCAACTTTAGATGATCGATATTTCCGTTGTTGCCTAGCCATCTAGATAACACCACAGCATCTAGTGCTTCATTATTTACCATAATCGCTTTTTGTTTCCCTACAAATGTTTTATCACTTTGTTTAAAGTGGCGTCTGAAGTTGTGACAGAAAATTTGGCGTTTAGCTTTTAGGACAGAAGATGTATGGTTCAGCTTTATGAATCCTATCAACGTAATGGTTGAATCAATGAGCCCAGTTATACTCAACTGTATTAAGCTATCATCTGCTTGCCAAAGGTGCAAACTTAGGGGTTCTTCCAACCCAGGGTAGGAAGAAAGAGAAGCACACAAATTTAGAAGCAGAAGGAACCAGCAAGAAAACAAAAGAACATAGCAGGGTTGACATGACATGATGCTCCCACCCTAATTCCTCCGCAAGGATGAAATGCAATCCAAGCATCATGTTGGACAAACCAAGTCGAATGAAAAGAATGACAATGTGAAGATAATGGATGCTAGATGTATTTCCTACCATAACTGTAATCTGTTATATAAGTTTCATGGTACCAGAAAAAAGTTATTACAGGGTATAGAATTCCCTGAAAATGCTCAGGAAAAGCATTACCTCAATAGTGACATCGTGATCCAACTGTTCAATCGGGGCAGGTGTGTAATCCATAGGTTCGCTCTGGAGAGGTGGAACTAATTCTGAGTCCCAGGAGACGAAGTAACCATCTCCATCCAAATCACCCCCTGAACACTCACTGGGATGCGGCCTATTTTGTGCAAGAAGTGTAAGATGCATTAAGAGAGTATGCATTAAGAAAGAGAAATTGTCTGAGATGAGAATCAAAATAAGTGCAGATCAATATCATGTTTTGCTTTCTACTTTTATCAACTAACAGTGTTAGGGAGGATTAAAAGTAGAAAAGTTAACCCAAATTATGGGGAAGGAATTTCTTGCCTCTACTTTTATAGCTAGTAGAATTAAGGGGAAAAACTAACGGGATTTATCCAGAACCAGAACTATCAGAAGCATAGAACAGAGACAACATAGAGGATGCTTCTTAGCAAGGTTAGACACAAAATCTACTCATCAGCCTCAGATCGGTGAACTCAAACCACATTCAAGAAAGAGACCAGGAGAAAGATTAACAAGAGTTCAAATCTAGCCATCAAGTCCCACTGGATAAACATTTGAGCATTTATTCTCAAAACTCAGAGGTGATAGAAAAGCAGGCCCAAAACTATTTCTAAAGAACTGTCAAAATTATCCTTGGCTATGAAAAATGAGGAAAAGAGTAAATTGGGTTACACATCCGACCATTTATTTCAGACCTAATACAAACATAATATCAGAAATTTTAGACCTTATTACTATGATCGAACCCAAATCATAACAATAGTCAAAGATCCACAACCAAAAGCAAAAACAAGCCCAGGATAGATCCTTGACAAGTGCCAGTGCAACTAAGGTCATTGTAAGCCAATAACAAGGCATGTTCGAGTCATACCTTTTTCCTTTTTGTGGAAAAACAACACAATCCACCATATGACGTAAAGCTGGCACATCTACAGCAGTTAGAACACGAACATCACCGGGATGTAAGCAAGGATTCCTCACAACAACTACATTTCCCTGTACAACAGTTTGATCTGAGTCAGAACTTATGAACATGATTGACTCATCCCACATCTGTTTTTTCCTTCTACCAGAATACTGCACAAACACCTGACCATATTGTAAAGTTCGGGTTTCATCAAGGCATCCCATCATGTATCTTCCTTCAGGAAGAAATATCTTTGTTTTTGTCCGTAAAAGAAACAATTTTGCAGCTCTGAATGTTCGCAGCATCATCGATAGAAATGGCTCAGCATCAGGCTCATAACCACACTTTAGCATTTCTTTGAGAATGTTACCATTCTCGCCAGGGGACATTAAATCTAGAGTCTCTTGTGCTCGTAAGGGATCAACTAAAATAGCATTTAGCTGATCTACTGCATTTCTTTGTTTTTTCTCAAACACGTGATCTGGAACGCCAAGCGTTGAGAGAAGAGTGATCAACTGGCGATTCAGAAAGAAAGGCTGATATTTGCTCCACGCCAAGACATTCAGCATTGTCTCATTCGATTTATACTTGGACATGCTCTCTCTGAGTGACAGTTTAACAGAGGATGTCGGATCAACAGCTACAACACCTTTGTATCCGCCATAGCGAATTTGAAATGCAGAAGGAGTATAGCCGTTGAAGCCACATTTTCTTGCAACTGTCCGAGCGAACTTCTCAGATATTTTCCCGATTCCGTCAGAGAAGTTATAATATTTATCCTCAACATGTGATTTGACTTTAACATCCGGAATGACTTCAACTTCACGTCTACCTACATTGAGAGTTTCAGTAGATGAACTAAAGGATTGGCCGAGTCTTGCGGCATATCTTGCGACATTTCTTATTTGACTGAATTCACCCATCCTTGCCCTGATAGTTGCAGCAGTTGTACCATTCGTTGGAGCAAACATCCAAGCAGAATTTTCGCGTAACTGACTGGATGAGAAGGCAAGAAATTCAAACTCCTTATCACCTATTCTTATGCCATTCTTGAGTATAGAAAGGATCCTTTCATATAGATCCGTCCTTCCATGTCTCGAATCAGTGCGAGGAGATAAATCAGTTGAATGCATTTTATCCAAGTCCTCATCCACAAAAGAAATGCGGATAAAATTGTCAATGTACTGAGAATAACTCCGCAATACATGATTTGAGACATTAATTTCTGGACCAAAAAAATACACCCTGCATGGTGTTATCTGCACCCTATGTACATAAACCAAGCCAGCATCTAACGTTATTGAAGACAGTTTAGTAGAATGCCGGGAGGTGAGATATTTCTTGTACTGCTTAATCAGCCACGCTGAGGGTTCATAACAACATTCTTTCATATGGAACAGTTTGTCTAAGGCATCTAGGATCATGTCCATGTCTATCCTCCGTGGATCAACCACTCGATAAAATAAAGAATCAAGACAAGGTCCTGCTAGACAGCCATTCTGAACTAACAAATTGATCTTAAAGACAATCTCATACGGCAAGTCGAGTCCCCTGGGAGGACCTACGATTGGAACCAGATCCACACTGGAGGAGAAAGGAGAACCAACTTCCATATACAATGTTCCATCGGTTTCCTTATAATTGACAAAGTTTTCATGAAAATCTGGAACCGTGCATTCCCGAGGAATCTCTAAACAGACAGCACTTGACTGTCCAATGCAAGCCAATGAAGTAAAATCAATCGCTCTAACCCACTGGTCATCAGAACCATCTTTGAAAAAGTTGTAGAGAGGACTGCCCCAGATATTCTCCGATTCCGAATGCTGAACAACTTTTTTATGAATACAAGGAGCTCCATACAGCTAACATCCACGAGAACAAAAGTAACAGAAATTTATCAGGTCCTCTTCAATCATAAGAAGCATACCATGTAGAAAAGCATGCATGGTTGTGCAAGCATAAGAAAAAAAGATGAGGACCGGGCCTCTTTATCTCAGTGAAAGTGAAAGTTTTCTTATAGAGAATCCAAAAAGGGCTGAAGCCCTGAAAGCTGGCTCTACATAAAGGAAAATTCATGATGTCTATCAGTATGTGAACGTCCATGGAAAATTTTCCACTACCCCAAAAGTATAAAGTTATAAACTCTAACTTTGCAGAGGCTCTAAAACATTTGTGAGTTCCAAATTAGCCAGATGCCAGAATATGATCAGCATAGATGAAACTTAATCTCTATTACCGGAGGGAACTTCTGTACCCTGCTTAGCCTCCTGCTTAACCAACCTTGCCATGACCCCGAGGTTTGTTAAGATCAACTAATAATACACGGATCAGACAAGAGTCTTCATCTAGCATTAACTCGTAGCCTTAGAAGATTGGAACTTTTTAATATAACAAGATGCAGGATTCCCAAAATCAAGAAAGAACAGCCTCATGAAAGATTTTGATCATAAACCTCCAAGCTTTATTATTTAAGAAGTTTACAAAAACACTATCGTGTCTTCTTGTGATTTTAACCGTGCGTTAGTAAGTCCATAAAATACTGAGAGTTTTAATTAGGAAATTATTTATTGAAAATATGTCTCGAGTTTGAAACTAAAAAGGAAACTTTCCTAATTCAAGAGTTTATGTCATGAGAAATTGTATGACTAAACATTGTATGAGTTATTAGATGTAATTGAAAACTAAAAATATTGAATGTGTTTGAACAACTCGAGTATGGTTGTTTTCTCTACTATATCACTTAATCTATAATGTAATTTTTTGCTATTCTCCCTGTGGATGTAGATTACCTAATCAAACCACATAAATCTAGCTTCTTATTTATTTTTTAGTTCTGTCTATTTTACTATTTGATTGCTTGCTTCCACAACACTATCATTTACGGAAAATGGTATTGAAAGTCATATATCTTGTGTACAAAATGCAATCAAGTGATAAACTTTTCAATTGGAGCAATCAAGTCCTCCTGCTATAACGTTCTTTATTTCTCTTATTTGGCAGCCTATCTCAATCTATCAGGTATGCATTTTAGAGGGAACGTGACTGGATATTTTTCAAAATGGCTAAAATTTGATTGCACAAATTTAAATGTTCAGAACTTCATTCATTGAATACACAAATTTTGATTTCATTATAAACTTTTCCCTATTAATCAAATTGCATGCCACATAAATAAAAGGTAGCCCTTAACATAATCTCCAATAGGTGTAATGTCACAGTGATCCTTGGACTTTTACCCAAAAATCAAAATCCCTCTACCTTTTCAATTCAAAAGCATCCCTTAATTTTTTTTAAATGTTAAACATTAATCCCTTTTGTTATATATCTTCCATTGTCTGCATGCACAGTCGAATTGTTGAGTTGGACGTCTAAGTACACAGGTCACCTTATTATTCATGGAATTTTTTTTTTTTTTTTTATGTGGTGCCAAATAGGCACAGCATCACACAATATAAAAATTTTAAGAAAAACATGAGAGAGAGAGAATGAGGGAGAGGAGCATGGACTCACAGCCATGGCCACTTTAGCTTGAGCTCACAGCGGCCATGGCCACCAGTGAGCTCGAGCTCACAAATGCCATAACCACCAAATCTGGAGCTCACAAAACCTCGAGCCCATCGCCATCATGGCTGCTTGGGCGTGTGGTTTAGTTTTCCCGTATCTGGAATTTGAGGGGAGGAGAGATGGCGGCCTCTTAGAATGCGCATGATAAGTTGTCAATTTCTCTGTTCTTTTGTTCCTTGGAACAAGAAAAAAGAATAGAAATTCATTTGGTAACGTCAACTAATTTTTCTACTCCCTATAATAAAAAAAGCTGAGAAATAAATTTAGAATAGAAACAAAAGTAGAAAAAAATAATTTCTTATCATCGGAAATAATTTTTAGAAATAAGTCATTTTTTTCCTTTTTTTCTTTTCTTCTTCTTCCTTGCTAGTTGCCGCCCCCCACCATCCGTCGCCCCCCACCAGCCGCCACCCGCTAGAGGAGGAGCAAGAAGAAGAAGAGAGGGAAAAAATAAAAATCTAAAAAAAATTAAAAAAAAAAAATTAAAAAAATTCTACATTACAAAAAATTGCAAATCGTATCAAACACATTCATACTATTTTTCTATTGCGAAAATAGAAATTTTGTGTAATTATCAAACGCGTTCTTTTACTCATAAATTGTTTCGGGAAATAGAAATAGAAAAAAGACTAAATCTAAAAAGAAATTATTCCCCGGACTAGAAATACATTGGTGCGCAGTACAACATATTCTTTGATTTCCAAACTAAGCCATGTGCATCCTAAGAAAAAAATTTCAACCATATCTTTTCTAAGGAGCCCTCTTCCACCACTCCCTCTCTCTCAATTTACAATGCTATTATTGCCCAGGTCTCTTTGGAACATACACTATACTGGTCCAATCTTTAAGTAATTCCTTGCAGATTGTAAATACTTTGGGAACTCATCATTTACTCCCACAAACTTACTACCTTGACCCTTCATAGCAACCTATCCGAATGACCCCCTGAATCCCAATTGATAAGACGAGGCCAAACCAGAACCCCTTTTCCTAGTCCCAACCAGAGCCCACCAAAAATGTTTGGAGTTTGCCTGCCATTTCTCTGTTAAGGTCTGGAAAATACAATAAAATTTAAACAAAAAGTAACTACTGGGAGCCTGAAACAACCCATTTAGAGAAAAGAAAATCAGAATTTTAACGGTCATTAGAATTAGGAGGTTGCACACAAGGTGATGTCTGATCAAATGTAAAAACCAATTATGCATCGGAGGATAAATCACGATATTAATGTAAAATAGTAAATTAGTCCCGTGATCTGAATGAAGTTCACTCACCTGAATCACGAGATGCATTGTCCTATGGCCTCTCGGACGGTGTAGCTTCATCTGCCAGATGTTTTCGTAGGATAACTCAAGCTTATACTCCGCATCGAAATGAGACACAAGAAAGCAGAATTTTCTCCGCTTCGTTCCGAAATTCACAGTGACATTCGCCCCTGTCCACAGTCTAGAGAACCTTTTAGCTGATACCTGGCAGCCAAAATGCAGAGCTATACCTTCCATCGAATGCCAAAGGGTTCTTGGCTTCTGCACAATATCGTAATCAGCCTTGCGAACAGTCAAACAAGAACACTGATACCACAAACCTTGACTAGCCGATGAAATAATCGACTCAGCATATTCAGGGTCGATAAACTGGACATAAGCATGGGATCCATCCCCACCTTTGTTTGGTCTAACCTTGATGGCGTCAACAGTATCTTTCCCGGTCTTTTGCTCCAGGAATTTCCTGACTGTATCATTCGTCACTAATGAAGAGAATCCGCGTACGAGTATAGTCTTACCCATTCTACTGACGAGAACTTTATAGCGCTCTGTTACACCGTATCAAGGAGGTCACCAGCAGTGACAGAGCAGCGTCTGCAGCCTAGGGTCCTTCAAAAACAAGTTGGACCATTAGACAGGAAACATGAGAACTTACATAAAGTAATGGTTGCCTCAAACTACCACGGATCATCTCAGTGATTGATTATCAAAATAAATGCTTGATCACTGCTATTTGAAAAGCACTCAGAAAACTATATACAGGCGCAACGGGATCAATCAGCATTGTACACCTTAAGGGAAAGAGCGACCGGCACCCGGAACAAAACATCAGAACAGCCTACAAGTTCAGGCAACCATGCCGGACGCACGACAGCGATGGATTCTAATTCCAGATAATGACGTTGCCTTCCTAAAGAGACTCACGTCACGTGCTAATAATCATGAATCCTTCACAGTACTTAAGACCCCTTCTCAACGTGCACCATCTCACTCCGTGAAGCAGTCACGGAAAACCGCGAGATCCACGCACGATCGTAAGAGACAGTCGCACGGAGTTCGCACTCTCGAACATGATGTCAAGCAGCGAGAGAGAACGGCGATCATCGAAAACCCAAGCTCGACTGACAAGAAGAAGTACAAGAACAAGAACAAGAAGAAGCGCAGTTACCCGGAAGAGCTGGCACAGCGGGGAAGGAATGGTCTGTCTCAGCGGTGCTCGAGAGAGAGAGAGAAAGGGAGAGGGAGTAGAAAAGGAGAGTGGCGGAGAGAAGGGAGAGCGTCTCCTTGGTCGCCAACTCCGAGTCAACCTCTCTCAGTCAACAACCCCCCGCTGCAAGATACCACTGCATTGCACTAGTCAGTCATTCTCTCCGTCACTGCCCCGTAACGATAGGAGAGAGAGAGAGAGAGAGAGAGAGTAGAAAAGCCAGGATTCCCTTTCGCTTCGCGGGCCATTCCTGGTGACGAATGTGACGGCGGCGACGGCTCTGCATGAGCCAACGTGCTCGTCAAGTTAAGGAAGCAATTGGCCTCGGGACCCACAACGATAGAGTATATCGTACTGGCCACATATCGGTAGGCCACTAGTTCTTTGATATGGAATTTCTCTAATACAACTCACGTATGTATCCTAACGAGGTCCTCCTAAATTAAATTTGCAATAGAACTTATTAACAATCCCAAAACCTTGTTGCCTTGTTTGATGACCCGGTGAGGTTAATTAGACTCTAATCAAGACCCATTGGCTACTTTCTCTTAATATCAATACTTCAGATCAAGCTCAAGATCTTTTGTCCCGTTCGTCATCGAAGAATTTCAACTTATTTGATGTGTTAGATAACACTTTTACGACTTACTCTTAACATCTTGAGATAACGTGGGATCAATTTAAGAGGATGGAAAGAAGATTTCAGGAGGATGGCATGTGTAGGGACCATGTCACCCCTCCACCATTGACACAACTTCCGCTTGCCGGCGTGCGGACAAGGGTCGACCCTCCTATCCTTCTCATTGAGCGGTAGCAATTCGGATCTCATATTATACCATACAAGAGTTTTTGTTTTCGGATTTTTATTGGTAGATAAGTTTTTAAGTTATCGAAGTACATATTTATGAAAATTTTCAAACTATAATAAATAAATAAAAATAATAATACTACACAGTGTGCAATTCATAATGGGTTAAAAGTGTTCTATATGAAAAGTTAGTTACTAATTATTGATGATTCGAAAGTTACTTATTCTTAAGAAAAATGGTGTGAAACTAACGGATCTTGCACTTGGGGGAACAAAAAATTACCATAGAAATTAACAGTGAAGAATTAGTCACTAGAGATTTACGTGGTTCATTTTAAGTAACAGTACCTTACCCGGTGAGAAAATCAACTACCATAAAATCTACTATGAATCTAGGGAGTATAGATTTTACTGTCTTTCAATTACTTAAGTGTTTCCCAAGCATTAATTATAAACAAAGTAAAGCCTCAAGTATCATATTGTAATCTCATACAGAAAATTCACTCAAAAAATGTACATTAAAAAAAAAAATCTTAACACTTCATCTAGTGTGTATATAAAGGTAAAATTTCCATCTCCTATATATATACATGATATTTCTTTCCAAAATAAGAGACACTACTAAAGCTAGAAAACCTAACCAAATTAAGAAAATCAACATTCTTTGCGTACTCAAACTTGACATATATTCTCAACAAAAACTAATCAATTCATGGAAAAGTTACTAATCATGTAACAAGTTAATCGTCAACATACTTGACATATTGATACTTTTTTCGTATGAAAAATGGTGTCAAAGATACTCGTCTGATTGAAAATCTACCAACCATGAAAATATCAGTAGTGACTGATGCATACTAACTCTTCAAGCACATAAAGTCACCAATTCCTATGAATAAGTTGTCAACTATTTAGAGAATGAAAGTTATTTGTCCCCATGATAAATCACTAATCTCGCGAAAATAATTATGAGTTTTTGACATATGCATACCCTTCTCCTTACTAATCACGCACAAAAATAAGAATGGCGTACTCAATTATTGATGCTTTATTTTTCCTAATGAAAAGTTGCGGAACTACTACCTAACCACATCTTAGTAAAGTTTTGACAGAAATATTGAAAGTCTATTTATCTTTAATAAACAACGCTTATGTAATTTAGAGAAAAGCAACTTCACATATATAGATTGCCAGTCTTCTCGGCAGAAGAACAGCCCAAGTGCCATAACTTGGCACAGGGGGACACTTAAGTGCCATAACTTCAAAAAGGTACACTTAAGTGCCACCTCCGGCGACCCTTGCTGGAAATCCTACGTGGCATTATTTTATTATTTTTTATTGCCTACGTGGCTCGCCGGAGAGCTGAGTCGGCTCTAACTCACCAGAAACAACGTCGTCTGCATAATAAAAGCCCTAAATCTTCCAAAAACGACGTCGTCTCCCCAAATGCCCCAAATCTAAAACCCTAAATCGGCCAAATACCCTATTGAAGTGCTCGAATCTAAGTCTCGAACCCTAATTTTCATTTGCCCAAAATTCCTTCGTCGAATCTTGGAAATGGAGAGCAGGAGTCGCAGCAGCGCCTCAATTTCCTCTCACCGAAGCGATGGAGAAGGCCAGCATTTCTGTTTTTGTGGGTTACCGAGTCCAAGAAGAACATCGTGGACTCGAAGCAATCTTGGGAGAAGATTTTATGGATGCGCCCAATATAAAGAAGCGTCGAAGTGCAAATACTTCAAATGGGTCGATGCGAAGTTCTCGACCGAGCCACGAGGGTGATATTGGATCTACTTCATAAAAGACAGCAATCTTCATCTGTGTTCGTGGACGACTTGGACGATGTTGACTCAATGCAAGCTCAGGCGTCTTCAGTTAAAATTTTCAAGAATGAAGTCTCAATGCATGTTCAAGCATCTTCAACTAAACCTTTGAAGAATGAAGTTTCAATGATGAAAATTGAACGAAAGTGTTACCAAGCATTTGTTATGGTGTTGTTTTGTTGTCTATTATACTTTTACGATGAAATGTAAAGCACTTGAAAATGAGAAAAGTTTCGCCGACCGCCATAGTTAAAAATGGTGTTGTTCGGATTAAACGTAGGCTTTTTCTTTTTGAAAGATGCGAAGAAGTTTGTGTTTGTTCCACAAGATCATTGTGGCTTTGTTGTTGTTTGTGCTGTCATATGGAGTTGCCGAAGTTAAATTACCATCATCTTCTGTTTTGATGCAGACCAACATATAGACAAGACAAACATGAGTGATTATCCGAGTGCCATAAGTTGCATTTAGTAATCACTTAAGTGCTAGTCGCGATGAAAAAATGAGCACTTAAGTGTCAAGTTATTATTAAAGTGATCAGTTAAGTGTCACCTGTAGTTAAAAGTAAACAGGTTAAGTGCCAAGTTTTTTTAGAATATGACCAATTAAGTGCCAATTTTTTTGTGTTTTCTCTAAAAATTGCGCTAGCCACCACCACCGGCCGTGCCACCAGCCATCACCACTAGCCACACTACACACTAGGCGCTCCAGCCACCACCATGCTGGTGGTGTTCTGCACGGGGCACTAGTGCAAGCCGAGCCTTGCAGCGGCTTGCACCCGCACATGGTGTAAGATGTGCAACCGCACACTTGCACCCAGTGTAGGTGCATCATAAGTGTATAACCCCACCACAAACCCATAATCACCGGGCATCACCACCAGCCACACCAACACCCCCAACCACCACATTAGCACCCCAACAACAAACTCACTACCACCAAACATCACCATCCACCACCACCACCACACCCGACTCCGGGTACTACCACAGAACACCAACAGTAGCAGCAACAAGTAAATGCAGAATCCATGACAACAGCAAAAATTGCCAAGTAGCGCAAGATCATTTCATTAATATTGAAATTAAGTCTCACAACATCAATGACAAACTAAAGAAAAAAGAAAAAGATAACCATCCATAGCAAGTGTTATTATAACGTTAACGTTTACATAACCGTTTTGACTCATAAGTTCCACAAATCCTATCACGTCTCATCTCATCAATCAATATGCACGACACCCCCGTTCGTGCTCCTTTCACTTGATTCATAATTCTTGCACTCTTTCTAACCGGACGTGCAACTTCTTCTTCAACATTCTCGGTATCCACCGACTCGAGATGGAGCCGCAAATGTCCCGGGCCGAATTGATTCAAAAGGAGCTGCAGGCTAATGGGTTCTTTCTCTTCTTTCTTGTTGGCACAGTTGATGTTTTCTTTTTTGTGGGTGCAGCCGTTGATTCTTGAGTTGGGCCTGAGATAAGAACCTCTGAACTTCTCCCAGGCTACAAAAAAAACAATAAATTATCAGCAAAAGTCTACAGCATAAACTAAATTAAATGCACCCATATAACTTACATTCGAAATAACCGTTCCCGAGTACGCTCATCGTATAAAGGCCATAGCCATATTGTCGAACCTCTTCCCAAGTGCCCCTCTTGTTTGAATAGGGCGTCACTTTCAGAACTTGTGATTTGTTGGCTTTTTTCTTGCTTTCTTGGGCCCTTCGCCTCAGCCAGGGCTTCTTCGACCAATTCTTCACTGGGTGTCTTCTAGATGGCCTTTGTGTAGGTGCCACTTTACCCGGCCTTCTTCTAGTTGTCCTTCGTGTAGCCCTTCAACTTCGGTAACACCTCCTTTTGTTGGGCCTTACGGTGGTACTTGGTGGTGGTACTGTGGTGCCCTTGTAGTGATTCTCCTGGTGGGCTATGTAGTGACCCTTGAGGTGGCTCTTGTGATGGCCCTTCATTTGGCAATTGAGTTCCAACTTGCTTTCTTCGAACCCGAGAAAGAGACAAAAGACAAAAAGACACCATAAATATAACATTGGGACATATAATAATGTAAAGAAAATGAAAAACTGAATACAAATGGTTGAATTTAGCACTGGGTATTTCTTTCGCTGCTGAAGAACAGTCGACTGAACTGGCCGTGATGCTGCTTGGGCCAATCCTTCAGCTGGCCGTCTTCTACCTTGCCTTCTTCGAACAAGCTGTTCAGTTTCATGACTTACTGGGGTTCTTGTGACCTAACAAACACATTACATACAATGCCAAATAGGATATTATGTACATTTTTATGATAAACGACAAAGAAACATAAACATAAAATAAATTTCATGACTTACCGGGGTTCTAGTTGTCGACTGAAGAACAGTCGACTCACTTGGCCCCGTTGTTTGCATTTCTCCAACCTGTCTCTTCACTAGGCCCTTCACCTTGCCTCAATGGTTGTTGTTGTTGCTTCCTCAATTGACAACCTTTAATATTGTGGCCTGCTAGGCGACAATAAGAACACATTATCTTTGCACCATGCCTGCTCATTCTTTGTTGACACGAGACATCTTCCTCTGCCATTCTTCGTCTTCGTTTTGTCCTTCCAATTTTCTTCTTCAGTGGCAAAGGTTGAGGTGCTTCATGATCTGTGGGCTCCCAAAACTTGCTACTTCTAATTGGCTGCATCATGAACTGATAGGAAGCAAGGTATTTTGATTTATGGTACCAATCATCGATGTAATCATCTGTATTGTCGCCCTTCAACTGGATAGCACATATGGCATGTGCACATGGAATTCCACTTACTTGCCATGCTCTACATGAACACTTCCTGCTTCCTAGATTGACAACATACTTACCAGCACCCTTCATTATCTCATATCCGTCATCTTCATTCCAAATGGGATGACAATGCCTACTTGCAGCCAAGTTCTCATCCAATTTCTTGGCAATCCTATGACCATATTGTCTTGTCCACTTTGCAGCCTCATCTCTTTGTTTCTGCAGCCGAGTCATAACTGCAACTCGTATATCTTCAAGCATTGAGATGACTGGTTTGCATCTGGCATCTATTATCTTCGAATTAAATACTTCACAAATGTTGTTGTCGACGTTATCGCACTTGAACTCCTCACTGAAGAATGCCCTGCACCAATGCTTCGGTTCTAGTTGAAATAGGGTAGCACAACCTTTCTTTGTCAACTGAAGCAGTCCTTCTTTGGCTATCCTGAAGTCAGCCATGTTTGCACTCTTTGCTAATTGCCAAAATTGCAACTGCAGCTTATCCCCTTTGTAGGTCTTTGCCCAATTTCCGTATATGTGCCGCGCGCACATTCGATGTTCAGCATGGGGCAACAACTCGGCTAATGCCGGAACCAATCCCTGCAATAATTCAAAGTAAGAAATACTAGAGCAAATTACATGTTCATTTACAAAGCAAACTATTGACTAATTTTTTCAAAAAGCAAGCATTACCTTTTGTTGGTCGCTCATGAATGCCCACCCTTCCCCATTTGTTATCTCCAAGTCAGCCATCAAATTTTTCAAGAACCATGACCAATTGTCCTTGTTCTCAATCTTTACAATAGCCCAAGCTAGTGGGAACATTTGGTTATTCGCATCTCTTCCAATCGCCGCCAACAATTCTCCCTTGCACAAGCCCTTCAAGAAACAACCGTCCAATCCTATAATCCGTCTACAACCAGCTAAAAATCCCCGTTTGCATGCATCAAAGCACACATAGAACTTATCGAACTTGGTCCCATGATCAGGAAGCGGTCTCTCAACCACCTCTACATACACTCTACTTGTAGGGTTTTGCAGTCTGCACTCCCAAGCATACTCCCACACCTGTCCATATTCCTTAGCATACTGACCAATAAGTATCTTTATCACCTTTTGCTTTGCTCTTTTGCACTGAGTCCTAGATACATTGATGCCTACACGCTCCTTCACCAGCATCCTAAAGTTACTAATTTTCATCTCGGGCATCAGCTTGATCAGATCGAAGAAGTGCTTGGACAACCATGCACTTGTTACCCTTTTGTTTTGAAAATTAATGGAACAAGTGTGTTCCTCTTGGTAGGCTCTAATCTGGAAAGACTCACTCTTCTTAACAAACGCGCCATAAATCTTCCATGGACAATTTTGCTGCGAACACCTAGCTCTTACAAATTTCTTAGTGTTTCTAATGAAATCAATATTTCTTTGTGCAGCAATGGAATTCTTCGTATAGCTTCCCTAAATTGTATCGCATCATGGAATTTCATACCTACCGACAAAGTAGGAGAGGCAACGGATGGATCATAGGAAGGAAACTTACTTTTCCTTCTACGCACAGCTTGTTGATCTTCTTCAAGTTCGTCCCGGGAAGTAGCGGTGTCGATGCTTTCTTCATAATGTCTCTGGCCAGCAACACCAACATCTCGGGGCCTCCGTCTGTTTGGAACTTCATCAGCTACCCGCAAAGTTGCAAATCTATTTGACAAAAAGTCCATTTGTATTTTCCTTGACTGTGTAAGCTCCTCATCGTCGTCGTCACTTAAGATTAATAAATTTTCAGCAGCCAACCCTTTATCGTCATTGTCATCATCACCATCACCGGATTCAGCTACTTCCCAATCTAATTCGGTGATGGTGACATCACCTATGTCACCATCGCTCTGGTGAACAGCATCTGCACCCCTCTCCTCTCCGTCCTGTCCATCATGCCCTGCTTCATCCCTAACCTCGATCTAGCTTGAATACCATCTCCTCCTTCTCCTACTTGGGTGCTATCTCTGTCATCATCTTCGTCCTCACTATCACTATTGTTTTCAACAAATACTTTCACCTCTTCGCCATGAAGATAATGATATAGGACATCCCTAAAACCATTATCATCATCCAAAACTCTCAAACCATCTTTCAAACCTTTCCCAGGAACACAGTATAGCAACTTTTGTACTCTACAAGGCAAAAATGTCACTATATCCCTAACAAATCCAATATAAGATGCCTTCTTTATATCTACAAAGATAGTACCCTCATTCCCTCCCTCATACTCCCACTCATCCTCCCCAATCAGAAAATCCCCACCGTAGTAAACAATGATAGCAACATGGTCCTTATCATGAGCCATTTCTGCAACAAAAGAGAAAAAAAACAATTAACTTTTGGGACCACATTCACAAAGGACAATAGACAATTGCAAGTGGAGGTCCCTACACTCTTTATTAAAGAAAAGAAGAAAGAGGGAAGATACATAGGTCGTCCGACAGCTGTAGCTTGAAAAAAGGCCTTAGGACAAATAGAGATGGGACCCGACAACTACTTTGATTATGTCGTCGCATTCCTTTAAAATATGGAGAGGGATCTCAGATAAGCATGGGTCCTCATGACACCAATTTCAACAATGCAATTTATTAAAAAAATACCCAAAAGTCCACATCCCCACGACAAGAAGAGATTCGATTCGAACATGTCCAAGGCCCAATACTCCGAACCCTAACAATCACCAATCATCATCGCACATTTCACATCCGACCACTACAAATTACTTTCGCACATCACAATTCAACATTAGAGCCCTAAATCACACATCACAAGGATGGGGCGACGTCGAGCCCTACACCGAGCCCTAATTTTCCCCCACCGAGCCCCTACATTTCGAGGCCGATCCTAAACTGTCAATTCGAACCCCGAGAATAGGATTCTAGCACCACATCCGAGCCATAAATCTCACATCAATACCATCCAAGCCTAAGCTTTCCCAGCCCGACCCCCAAATTTCAAGTACGAGCCCTAATAAATAAGTCGGAGCCCTAATTTCACCACAGGGGAGAGGAAGAAGAGAAAAAACCTGAGCAAATCGACGACGGCAAGTGACGACGGCGAGCAACAACGGCGAGCAATGACCTGCGAACGGCGACCTACGATCGGCGACCTGCGAACAATGAACTGTGAACGGCGATGGAGAGGATGTCAGATCTGGTGTGAACCGATGGACGAACGGTTAAAATCCAAATAAGCTAAACAACGTCGTTTAGCACTAAGGAAAACGACGTCGTTTAGTTTAGCCAAAGGCACGTAGATGGGGCGACGTCGTTTTCCCCCTCCACGTGTGCTTTTTTTTTTTTTTTTTACAAAATTGCCACGTCGGTTAAGCATGTCGCCGGAAAATGTCACGTCTGCATTTTGGCCGGTTTTTGGCCGGATTGGCACTTAAGTGTTCCATTTTACTCCGATAGTGGCACTTAAGTGTACCGTTTTAAAGTTATGGCACTTAAGTGTCCCTCCGTCTTGCTAAGTTATGTCACACCAAAAGGGTGTCCCATAGTCCAGTCTTCTCCATAAGTGCTACAACGATTTCACTACACAAGTATAAGATTCAATAGAAAAAAAGAAAAAAAAAAAAAAAAAAAGCCACAGAAAACCCTAAGGGCTTGTTTAGTAACAATCCCACAAGCATGCAGGTTTTGATTTTTGATTTTTTTTTTGTTTCCAGAAACAAATTAATCAGTTTGGGACGAGAATCGAAAAATAAAAAAAAAAAAATGATTAACTTTGTTACTAAACAAAATTGAGAATCAAAACTCTTTTTCTTTTCTTTTCTTCTTCTTCATCGACCGTCATCCCGCGACCACCATCCGTCGTCGTCCGCCGCCGCCCACCACCGGTTGCGGTCGCCGGTCGCCGGCGACCAATCCAACGAGCTTGCCGGAGGCTCGCCGAGCTAGGGCGAGGTCCTGAGCTCGTCGGAGGCAAGCCTTAGCCAATGGCGAGGCTCGCCCAACCCCGCCGGTGGTCGGTGGGCCTTGCCCGACTGCCGGGCGAGGCCGAAGCCGATGAGGGCCGGAACCGACCCGAAAAAGAATTAGAATAGGAGAAAAAAGATAAAAATTATAAAAAATTATAAAAACTATTTAAAAATTATAAAAAATTAAAAATTAAAATAAATTGATTTGGAACAGTAATCAATAAACACTGATACCAAACGCATTGATTCCGAATAAAAAATTTTGTACGATTCTGCAAACGCGTTTTTTACTCGAATCGGTTAGAACGAGAATAAAAATAATCATTTCGATCGAAATTTGTTCTAACAAAATCGTTACCAAACACACCCTAACTATATCCACTATGACACATTTACCCTAAATTCAAATTTGTACCTATCTAACACATTTACCATCCATCAAAGTTCCATCAAGGTTCCATCAAACGATATTTCCGTCAAAAATTTTAAATCATCCGACGTCCATTTGGACAAATTTTCAAAATTTAGACAGTGGGCAAATTAGGCCCCACAGATATAAATTTAGGATTTTTAGTATCATCGAAAAAAGTCGAGAATAAATGTGTCACAATGACATAGTATGATTTTTATTTTTATTTTTTTGGCTTTTTCCCTAGAAAATAATAACCATTAAAGTATTTATATAGCTAGTAATTCGGTCATGTAATTAGTTATTCTATATGAGGGAAGTAACTAAACATGCTGAATATAAGTTCCTATTCCACTTTTATTTTCCCACACATACCAAATATGTCCTCAGTTCAGAGTAGGAAGAAAATCGCCCTTCCTCGGGGGGTAAAAACGAGTGAGAAATCAATAAATAAATATCAACATCCTATTCCAAATGACTACACATCAGAGTGTCGCAGCGGCAAAAGCAGCCTAAGCACCAAAAGGTTACAAACAGTTTTCTGCATCTCGAGGAAAGACAGCAGCAGCTTCGGTATCACAGCTTAAGAAGGTGGTGATAATGAATAAATGGATATCAACATCCTAGTCCAAATGACTACACATCAGTCAAATGTGAGTCCGAGAAGTGAAACCAAGCCCCTAAATATTACATACAGCTTATTTTCGCCTCGGAACTGTGCATAAGTTTAATGAAATGCATTTATACATGCGGTTCGGCAACAATTAGTAAGTCTCTAGAAGAAAACATTACAGTTTCGAACCAGAATCCGTCCCACCCCGAGAAGTGGATAAATCTGTGCTTCTCGATCAAATGGAACAGAGCCTCCAAACCAATCAAACAGCATAGGCATCCTGTGGAAAGGGCAATTTGTTAGGCAATTGCATGTAACTACAGTTATCGTAAAAGAGGGTCAAGGCTTAGGTCATCAGATAATTATGAATGACCATCATGTGCATTAAGTTTCAACTAATACTGACTGCAAATTCATACAATTGAATTAAATGACAGGTAGAGACTTTCAAGTCCCAGCTTGCATATAGTAGACATAATGCCAATTGTACTAAAGTAGGAGCACAATGAAGAAACTACTGCTGTGTGAAATTCCTTGGACATGCCGCGATTCAGCAGTCATAGTTTAACAAGTGCCTGCAGAGACGCAGAGAACAGCCCTCGCAGTTTCTCATACATACCGTGCTGGAAAAACATTGTTTTAAGAAAATTGTTGAAAAGGTCAATCATTTTGCACACTCATTCAATTTTACCACCACCTCATAAGCAGTTCACCGCTGACCATATTTGACAAAGTTATCGACCACAATTTGTTAACAAAAATCCATCAAGGTGACATGGTCCTATGTCCAGGGAGACGGTGGATATTAGTACAGAGGGATGCAGGAACACCCAAAGAGACAGCTTACATTCTTGGAAGGCTGTCTAGAACATAGCAACAAAATTGATCAAGGTCCTACGTCGAAGGGGAAGGTGGAGATTCCAGAGCAATAGTAAAGACACGACTACAGAACATTATATAGAAGTCAAGATTTCTTACAATATTATGCGCATAGGAAAATGGACAGAAGAATAACAAAATAGAAAAAACTTTACCTATTCAGTGAAAACGCTCATAAGATCATTCGACGAAAGTTGCTCCAATACTGGGATAGACACTTTTGCATCCACAAAGTCAAAGCTCGGTTCTTGTTTGACTCTACCTGCACTACTCTCCAGATGGACTTTTCCACTGTATATTTGTTTCAACGGTGGTCCAAATTCATCAACTGTGAAAAGGCTTGGGGTGCCCGATCCCTTACTAACAAATCCTAGATTCTTTAGCAGTCCTTGATCAATGGCTTCACCTGACTTAGCATCATAAGAACCCTGGATATTGGAAAAATCAGAAACAACACCTGGTGCTTGTCCAGTGATGTTATATTTTGCAGATGGATTCCGAAGTGGACAGCTATTGCTACTGTCAGCATTCGCTGAACTAGACGACAAAGTCGGTGAAATGGAACCTTGTACAGAGTAGCCACCAAGTACGCCAGAGGTTTTGAGATCTTTATCCGAGGCCAGACCAGTATTTAATGTAGTATTGCCTTGATATGACGGAAGACTGTAGTCAATGACGGCACTTCTATTGTAGGTGGAACTCTGGTTCACAGAAGCAGGACTACCCGCCGCTTGAAAACCAGCTGATGAGTGGGGAACAACAAGGCAAGATGGTTGCACATTAATTAAACGGCTAGGCTCTAGGAGAGGCTGTTGTGGCAGTTGTTGCTGTTGCTGCTGCTGCTGCTGCTGCTGTAATTGCTGCTTTTGCTGATACTGCTGTTGTCTTTGAAATATATCCATCAAAGTGTTATTACTCTGAATATTCGACCCTGCAACAATGTTATTGTTTCCAACTGTACTAAGGCTAGTAGCTTGCCACGGTCCAAATCCCGAAGGTGCATCCTGACTCGATAGAATGGACTGTTGATACTGCTTGGAGACATTAGATGGGCATTTAATCAGAGGCTGACCAAAGGCCACACCATGTTCAACAGGAAGACACTTGGATCCCTGCAGGGAAGCTTGCAAGAGAGTTGGCTGATCAAATGACGGTAACACTAGGTTGCTTGTTGGTCGACCCAAAAGATCAGATTGCAGTGCTGCTAATGCCTGCGGAGAAATCTGACCAGAGGCTGCCAAAGCTTGGATATCATATCTTCCCAGGGGACCCAACTTGATAGTTGATTCTACAGGTCCACAGAATGAACTAGATATCCCACCTTGCTGCTGAGCTACTCCACTTAATCTCTTCAAATACAACCTAAATTTCTGAAATTGTTTGACACAGCCAGCAAAACTAAGTACACAGACAAGATGATCATATGCAAACTAGATCAACTAGACATTCTGTGCAAGTGACAAAAGATGATATCATATTCAGTTCAACAACAGCTACAACAGTAAGCAGTTTCTGCAAAACCATTGAATTCTACAAATAATTATTCATGCTACATCAGCATCAAAAGAAGTTTAAAAGAAAAGGGTAAAATGACACAAATGGTCTCTGAACTTTGGTCCAATAAACAATGTGGTTCCTAAACTTTAAATTTGTTCAATGTGGTCCCAACTCCAAGGACTAAATTGAACATGTAACAAAAGTCCAGAAATTGTATTGAACAAATTAATAGTTTAGGAAGGGCATTGCACATTGGGCTAAAGTTCAAAAACACATTGAACAAATTTGAAGTTTAGGGACCACATTGTATATTGAGAGGGACGATTTGTATCATTTATCCCTTAAAAGAAATAATCGCGAGCATAATAACAAGTTAATTAATTCGAAGTTTTTTTAGTGATTGACCAATAATGTAAGTTGCACATCACTGCAACGACACCAACCCCTTTCACAAGTTCACAACCATTCTTGCTTGCCTCTACGCCACCTCTTTTCCTTCTTAACTGAATGGTCACTAAATGAAAGCTGATCTGATGGTAACTTCTCATCAAGAACCAACCGCTAATACTCAACCAAGGACCGAATGGCTTGAATGGCTTGATAACAATTCTTATAAAACCGAGGTACAGCTAATAGATAACATGTGATTTAATGGTCCTTTTTCAGAAAATAAAAATCGTTGAGCTATTAAAAAGCCTCTGCATTGAAAACATTCTGAACTGTATAGAATCCTCACATCGAGTCTGTTCGGCTACTGTATTCAGAAAAAAGGAACTTCCCAGATATCTCCATCCAATTTAGACTTCAGCAAGCAAATGAAAGCTAACCTAAGATTATGATCTAATGCAGCAATGCAACATTCAGCAATAGGTTCCTTTCACTTATCAAAAATATCCAAAGAAATTAAAGACTCATCCAAGCGAAACCTACACTGACCTAAAATCCATAAAATCAAGTTCTTCAGCATCAAAATTTTCAAAAGCTGCCTCTCTTCAATTTACAAGCATTTCAGCAACAAATTCAAAAGGGAACTACAAGCAGCCAGAAATACTCAAGTGGTATGTCAAAAAAGGGCTCTAAAATTTCATTGAAGCTACAAGGAACATCAGCAAAACATCTCTGCCATCAAGGATTTTCAGCTACAACGGCCAAAAATCCTACTGATTAGACAAAGTTCAACTTTATCCCTATGCAACGCTTATCTGGAAAGCCTGCCTTATTTCTAGCAGTTTCACCTAGAGTCTGTTTTAAAGTGCCAAAGGATAAAAATTTCTTTTGACATGAAAGAAGAAAAATAACTTGGTATTACACATCGACTACTTGGGCCCCTAAATTTTTCACAGGAAGGCCTTGATGTTTCTCATAAGAGTATATCGGTCACCATTCCCTGATAGAGCTATCAACATAGAAGAAACAATATATGGCCAATGGAAACCAGCCAGCATGTGAGGAAGGAGAAGTAAACAAACCTGCAGATGACTTGCAACATTCTCCCTAGTTAAGCCAGGAACATTCATCAATTCTAGGATTCGTTTAGGCACAGCCTCTGAAAAAGAAATCAAAGGAACCATTTCAGAGGTAGCAAACAGTGGCTACAACTTTGATGATGCTTATGTCCTGAAAACTATAATGAGGATACCTCCTTTACTATTTCTACTTCAAGTACCTTCATATCACGATAAAACCAGCACACAAAGAAAACAAAGCACAAAATTACGGTCTAGGACCATACTGTCAATTCCAAGTTGGTTTACAGCACTGACAAATTGTTGATGGAGCTCCACCGACCACACTACACGTGGTTTCTTTGATGTAGTAGGATCATCACTATCTAATTCAGGTTCGTCTTCTTCTTTAGAAATGCTGCGCTTTTTCTGGTTTTTCAGCAAGCCTTCCGCCCCTTCATTAACAGCAGAACCATCAGCATCATCATTTCCTCGCTTATGCCGATCATTATCTTCTAGGCTTCCTGAATGTTCAATCTCCTTATTTCCATTCCATTTTTTTCCTAACGACATGTTGCCATATATTCTGAAGCTCTTCGGGGCGAATAGGTTTAATAAGATAATCACATGCTCCATGTCTAATTCCTCTCATAACAGCATTCGTGCTTCCATCACCAGACATCACTGCAATAGGATCCTGTCAAATTTGGCTTTCATAACAAGAGGAAATCCATATCTCAAGCAAACAAAATATACTTACTAATAACAGGAAGGTCCATCTCTAGCCCAACATGTTCAAGGAGTTTATAACCATCCATATCAGGCATGTGAACATCACTTAAAACAATGTCAAAACAGCCTTTCTTCTCTCGGAGCAGATTCAATGCCACAGTTGCCTGGGCGCATGTTGTAACTGCAGCCAAAAAAAGGTCATCAAAAGAGTTCGCCAGAGTTTAAACACCAAGATCTCAGCTACCTCTAAATTGTGAATTAGTTGCATATTTATCATATAAATTGTCAGCCAGAAGATTTTGGCTATGCCAAGCCAAAATCAAGGAGAAAAAAGGAATGTACTGCGGATTGTGGCACCAAGCACCACTTCTTTGACAATAGTTTTTTTCCAAGCAATGTCTGTTAAAAGGGCATCTAACTACAGTATTAGGAAAAAGAAAACGTGTAAGATGCCCCAGTGAGTACTTCCATGATGTGATATAGGTGGTGTAGAGATTATGATACAGCAATTCTTCCATTCTTTACATGATATTTAGGATACAAATTGGTTTCCACAAAAAGGACGTTTAAATTTAATTCATTCAAAATTTAATGACCGCATAGTACTGTAGATGTACAAAAAATAGACTGTAACGAGGGAAGCACCTCAAAATCATAACCTCGACTTTGAAAAGCTTTGTATACTTCGATACCTTGTATATCCACCATCAAAACATCATTGCTTCTAGACCAGGTATTCTTCCATTATTTCTTTTGCTCTTTCTCATTTCACTACCAAGTAGAAGAACAAGAGATGAATATATCCGTGCTTATTCTACTTTCCTTCAATTGCTCGTCCGAAACCAATTACCTTCATCCTTTTTAAAAAAATAAAATAAGATTTAAAATTCAAGGTGTGAATTACCACAAATAAGTTTTCCAGTCTCCAATTTCAAATGCTTCCTTAAAAGAAATATTTGTAACAAAATGTCAACCAACACAATGCAGCTTTCAGGAAGTGACATTTTTTTTTTTTTTGGCACTTCGCCTTACTGAGAACCAAATTCAATGGATGATTAAATGCTACATGCCACCAGCCCAAACCATTACCAAACATGCTCCTCGCATTTTCCTACATGACTTGTTTCCATTCTTGGATGCTTTCAAACATTCTGCATCAACCACTTATGGATTCCTATAATATGTTTGGATGCCATTATTTGGAAACAAGAGAAAAAAAAATAGAGAAAAGATGAGAACACAAAAGAATTAATTTAAGTTTCTAGTAGTTTGGATGAGATCAAGAAATTGAAACAGCAACAAAGGAAATAAACATAGATCAAACAAATGTGACCTAAATGATAAGTAACAATCCAATCCATCCCAATCATCCTACTTTTGGACAGACTTGGAGGGATTCACAAGTTACTTAAAACTAACAAGAGAGCAAGGAAGAATCTCTCCATATACATTCAACTCCTTCAAGTTAAACCAACCAAACAATGCACTCTGCAAGTCCCTCCCCCCAAATCTCTTCTCTTCCCACCAAATCTCCCCAACCAAAGATACTGTCGGTTATAATACTATTTAAATTATTCATTTGTCATCCATCTCGCCTTTCCCTCAATTTTCCACACTCTGCCAAATGAAAAAAGCGACACTAACTAGGCTGCAATTCATCTACAATGCTAATTGCATGTACGCAATTTTGAAAGTTCTAGAAAACAAAAGGCCTTGACGAAATGCCCGCTTCCTATCTTGACAATAGCCCTTTCTTCTCAATCACAATTTCCAATCACAATTTCAAATCCATTTGTTTTATTGCAAACTCTTTTATTATTCCACAGTTGTCATCGCAGTATGATTCCTCTTTGTACCTATGCAGAACATGAGGGATAATAACTGTACATTTAGGCTGTTTTAGTCATCAAATTTACTCTAATAGATGAATGCAGTGAACTTCACATATACATGGAACTACAGAAGTCTAGCAATAACAGTTACAGAATTTTAACTCTCACATTTGCTGAGATTGTTGGTATTCAACAGTTAGTGGTAAGAAAGTTGATCCCTGCGGCCCACAGAACAGCTTCAGATTGGTCCATTTCCTCAAATAGTTTCATTTTCTTTATCGTATGGTTCTTGGTCATACAGCAAAAATGCCCTAGCACTTCACAGCATATGAAAAAGGAGATGATATCATCCCTAAATCCCGACAATAAGTAGTAACAAATGAAGTTACCAACAAAATGCCATCACCAATCAAAATCTAAATATTCTTGGTCATACTTATTCAACACATAACTCCACCACCACAGATTCCCTACACAGTTTCAGCCTTGATCCATCAAGAGAAGCTGTCCACCTAAGATTAAGCAATCCGTCATCTGTTCTCACTCTGTAAATCTATTACAACTAGCAAACGTACTTAGAAATATCGCTTGACCTGCCCTAGAAGCAATTGCTTCGAAAAATTGAAAAGCATGCCAACTTTCCCAATCACCCACTCCCATGGAGATTAATTACCCTATCGATCCCCACTCAAGCACTTGGAAGTTGGCCTCCACAGTCGAGCACGAAACGTTTACTTGAGAACTAGGAGCCATCACCCTCACAGAGAACGACTCGCCAAGACGACAGCAAAATTGAAAATTCACAAATTGGGGCAAAGTAATCAAGCAATCTACCGTTATACGCGCAGCGGCGAAGCATCTGCTCCAGCACTTTCAAGCAAATGAGGTCGTCGTCCACCACAAGAACCCTCAGACCCGCCGGGAACTGATCGGGCACCGCCAAATCGCCGCCGCCGCCCCTGCCCGAGGCGTGCGGGCCGTATCCACCCGCCCCAGGCGGCTGAACCGCCCTCTGCAACGCATCCATCGCCGGAACCCCCCCCGCTCGAAAAAACCCCAAAAGAACCGCCGAGCTCTAGCGCGTGCCGGTGTCCGCGAAGCTAGGGAGCGCCATTTCTTCTTTGCTCACGCGATCGTCAGAGGAGGGGAAACCGGAGCCGAGCACCGGCGGATCTGAGGCGGGGAACCCTAGGACTCCGAGCGGCGAAGCGAGGCGAGCCGGAGAAGAGAGAAGGCGGAACGCCGGCCGCCGCCGCGGGAATCGGAGAGGTCGGTCGGTCGGCAGGGACTTCAGAAGCGGCGCGATGATTGAGGAGCGGAGGGAGGAGATGACGGTGATGATGAGGTAATGAAGAGGGACGACGACGACGACGGCGACGATGACGATAAAATACTACTAATCACTGCTGACTGACTCTTCCGGTCTTCCGGTGGAGCGCTTTTTTCAATTCTACTCAATTAATTCTTCTCGAAGCGAAAACGAAGGCCGACGCGCCGCCGCGAGCTTGTTTTTCCTTGCGCCTCACGCGCCGTCGTCGCGATTTATGACGTCATCGGTGATCGGCTATTTTCCAGCATGGAGAAGTTATTTTATTCTTTTTTGTTTTTTTATTATTATTCTGCTGCCGCGATTCGAGCTTGCGATTTTTTTTAATTAATTAAAGAATTAAGACGTGATAGGTGGCTGAGGAGAGTTGACGCAGCTGCGAGAGAGCGAGAGAGAGAGAGAGAGAGAAAGGCGCCAATAATTGGGGGGGCGCGGCAGTGGATGGGATATCGTGGCCCCGCCGTCCAGTCCCACGCGCGGCAGCCCACTCGCGTGCGGTTTTAATCTGTTCCGTCTTTGAGTTCGGCTCTACGGCGCCGTTTTCGGAGAAGCTAAAGTAGCCCCGGTACCGATGGCAAAGCACCCAATTTTTTGATACGACCTTAGGTCCTAGGATACATGTTGATGCATGGCTTTCTTCGGATATGTTCCTAGCCACGCCGGACTCCACGAGAGGCAGGTCGGCCCCGCTCATCACTTGAGGAGAACCTTCCGACACTTCAATTGATATAATCCGTACGTGATGAAACGAAAGAGAGCCAACATATATCGAGATTAAGGTAACATACCTACTTCACCGTAGAACTTATGCATTTATGGAGGGGGCAAAGCTTGCTCCGTGAGGGGTGCAAGTCTACAGTTGGGCCGAATCGCTCCGAGTAGAACCCCATGGGCTGGTCTGATGCTTGGGCTTGGATCGACTTATGAAGTTGGGCCTTGCACGAGAAATGCATTATCCACCTCCCAAGTCCTCCAATGGCCTAGGCTTGATTGGCCAAAGGCAAATCCAAAGGGTATTTTTTTTTTTTACTACAGCAACGCTGGCTAAAAAATTCATGACAATTTACTTTTGTCACGAATCCTAATTTATCATGATCTCCATTCTTGTCTAAATTGAATCTACTTATGAGTGGGGCCTTAGCCATCGGGTTAAAGTGTGAAAAAATGAAGATCAAACTTATTCCATGATTGTGGCAACGGGTGTCTGTGCCAGGAACTTGCGAATGTTACATTATTGATTCGATGCTAATGCCACTTTCTAGATTTGGGCAATGGCTAATTCAAGTCGGTTGTAATGTTAAGATCTCACAAGAGGCATGAGATATCAATCCCATCTTATGTAGATGCACCCCATCAATATTGAAAGCTCACCTAATACATGGTGAATCATGATAAATGGCGTACCATTCTTCCATTTCTCTAAAAGTCGTGAGATTTTTGTAAATTATAAATTTTGGGAGAAAAATTTAAAAAAAAAAAACTAATACTAATAATAATAATAATGAAAAGTCAAATTAGAGTAGGTTGTGGTTCTTCCCCAACTTCAACTATTAGGTCACGAACGACATGACCTTATCCTCAGAGCCACAACGTTTGACCATAAACGCTCGACACACGCGGAAATGCTTCACAACTTGGGCAAATGGGCGGCCCTTCCTTCGCCGCCCAAGCTCCCTCGCCTCCCAACCACTCACGAGCAACCTTGCGCATCCACGGTACTCCTAGCTCGAAAGCAACACCAGAGCCGTCCCCACAGCACGGCCATCCGGTGCGCCGCGAGGAGGAGGTCGGTGCGGTACGGCGGCAGCACCGAGGAGGGAGGAGGAGGAGGAGGCTGAGGGCGACGGGGAAGAGTACGGCCCCAACGAGGAGATCGCGATGCTGGAGCTGTACAGCCAGTCCGCTAGAGGCGAAGCTCTTGTGGTGCATGCCGATGTGGGCGGAAAGGAAGTGTCAGTCCTCATCTATAAGGTCAGTCCATCGAAAATTTCTGAGAAATTTTTAGGAAAAGGTATAATGCTAGGTATAAATTTCACTCTGAAAATTATAGGCGTAGAGCAGTGTTATTGCACCCTTTGGCTCAATTTCTAGGAGATATTCTTTTTGGGGTTTGGGGGGTTGGGGGGCATATACTTAATAAAATGATTTTTCCTTGGTTGCTATATGTAAAATTTATATTGCACGACTAATTTTCAGGGATTTTCTTCAAGCTTGAGCTATGGAACAGCGCCGGACCCATCAAAAAGTGTTCTTCCGGCAAAGGCACAGATCAAGTGGATTGATAGAATCAAGGGACCTTTCGACCCTTCTAACATTGAGTATATCGAGAAAGGATTGACATGGGAAAATTTCAAGCAATTTCTTGCACCCAAATGAAAATACTCTTCCAATGTCAATTCTTTTTTTTCTAGTTTTATGGGCATTTTTTAAGATTTTCTCTCTCTTCTGTTTTGCTAATCGAAAAATTTACCATACATTACATAGCATTTCTTTCCGTATCCTACAAAGAAAAACGTAATTTAAAAGTATAGAATATTCACTTGAGATACGGGTATGTTGGTATTCTTTCTAATGTTAAAGACATTTGAAAACAAGTCCTACTGGAAAGTAAAAGAGGAAGAGTTTGTATTGTATGTGTACCACGGTAAGTACTACAATAGAGTGTAAGCTCACTTATAAATCTGAGAGCATTGAATTGACCTTATAATCACTCATCTTGGCTAGTCATTTGGCCATCTTTGAGCTAGTTTAATTCTTTTTGAAAAGGGAAATTCTCAATGAATTCGACGTTTCACATAATCTAACAACATTTTCTTCTCCAAACTCACAAAGAGAAACCCTAAAAGAAAAGATGCTCTGATGTGCAGTAATATGTCAAACCCTCGAAACATAAGCTTTGAAACGAGACTATGAGTTTACGGCATCTCTTGTGCTCCTGGCAAGGCTCCTGCTTTTCGGCCCCACCACCGTTCATGACTAGCGCACTCATGAGGTTGGGCATGCGCCTGTAAGGCTGGCCAGCAACTTGACCCAAAAATGATTGGTAATACGGAGTGACAAACCAAGACCGACACTTGGCCGCAAACTCGAGCCAAGGAGACGATTTGTTGAGTTCGTCTCGAGCTGTGGCAATGATTCGAGGGATGATTGAAGCTCGAATATGTGGATATGCCCAAAGACGTTTGGCTAGGATTCTAAAGGAGGCAAGGACGGCCAGGCACCTGAGCACAAGGGCCTGGGCAGTTGGCCAGGTGCTTGGATAAGCCCAAGCGCAATGGCCATAAAGAACAAGTCCGGCCAAACTCGGCCAGGTGCTCGAGAGAGGACGTAGGGTCCGTTTGGAATCAGCTTTGGAAGGGGCTTTGGCCATGGAAAGCCCCTTGGGCCAATGGGGAGCGTTTGGGAAAAACTTTGCAAGTCTCTTACTGCAAAGCCAGCATTTCAAGCCCGAAAGCCCAAGGCTGCCTTGGGGGTGCCTTGGGCTTTCGGCTTTTTCGGCATGCCCACGCGGGCACTGTTCATATTTTTTTTTTTCCAAAATCGTCCTCACCAATTTTTCGTTTTTCCGGTGCGTGCCCTTGTACGAGCACTGTTCATCTTCTCCGGGCGTAGAGGGACGCCGCGACGCAGGCGCTCGTCGTCGGAGAGCTCCACGAGTCGCAGATCTGCTTGCGACTAGATGCGGTCGCCGACGACCGTCGCCTGCCGCACCGCGACCTCCGCACGGAGCTCGCCGGGGCCGCGCGACCCATCGTTGCGAGTGCAGTCGCGACCGGATCTGTGCCGAGGCTCGAGCGTCGACCGATCTGGGTCGCGCGACCTCGCCGCCCGGATCCGGGTCACGGCGGCGTCGCGCGACCTCCGCGACCTCGCCGCCCAGATCCGGGCGGCGAGGTCGCGCGACCCCACCGCGACCCGGATCCGAGGTGGCGAGGTCCTCCCGCGACCTCGACGCCCCGGATCTAGGTCGCCGGACGTCGAGGCGGCGTCGCGGGACCTCGCCGCCCCAAATCCGGGGTCGCCTGAGGTCAAGGCGGCATCGTGCGACCTCGCCGCCCAGATCCGGGTCGCCGAGGTCGCGACGGCGTCGTGCGACCTCACCGCCCTGATCCGGGTCGCCGGGAGCTCGCCGAGCTTGCCGGAGCTCGCCGGCGTCTGCGCCCTCGCCTTAGGTCAATTTTTTTAATTTTTCTTTTGATAATTTTTTTTTTTTTTTTTAACACAAAGGTCATTTGTAAGTGTAATTCCTCAAACACCATTTTATTCAAAAGTCTTCACAAAGGGCTTTCAAAATACAATTTACCAAACACAGTTGATTTTGAAAAACACCTTTAACTCAAAGGTCTTTGCATTTTCCTAAAGACTTTCCCCAAAAGTGGTTCCCAAACCCACCCGAAAACTCGACAAGGACTAGTTCAAAAGCCTGTTTTTCGAGGGTTTTACATACATTACACACGAGAGCCTCTAGAGAGTGTTTTTAGGATTGCTCTTTGTGAGATTTGAGAGGATAACAGTGTGGGAGATGGTGTGAAACAATGAGTCGGGATTCATTTTCGGTAATCAAGGCTCGAGATTGAGAGTGACATAGTTCCAAGCTCGTAATCTTCTTGTTCAGAGTGACTTTATTGCTACTGCACTTCCGTGCATGTAGGTATCCACTCGAGAGCAATCCGTGCAAATTTTAATGTATTTGTTGTCTTTCTTTCTTCGTTAATTAGGCAATTATGGTCAATTGGACGATCCTATTCTGCAAGACTTTTTTATGTGATGAGAATATTTGATATAGGGATAGCTATTAAACTATCATCTTGAATACATTTTATGTTAGAACTAACGGGGTGAGTATTTCCTTATTATTTTTATCCTAACTTATTTAAAGATAGTGGGAATAGAGTTTTGTGATGATATGACTCATGTATTCCACAAATACGAAAGATGCCTAATTCAAAAGACTATGACTATCACCTTGTACTTCAAACTTTGTGAAAATCTTTTATAATCAAAACGAATACAATTATAAATATATATGTGACTTAAAAGTTATAAATCAAGCAAGATCAAGGATTAGCCTAATTGAAGCAAGTTTTTTAGAAATATAAATTCAAGGATAATTGTACTAGAAATCCTGAAACTTATTATGAAAATGTAAAACTTATCATAAAAATGCAATGGAGTCCTAAAAATTTCAAAAAAATGTATAATTAAGTCCTAAAACTTGTTGTAAAAGTGCATTCGGATCCTAAAACTTTCAAAAGATCAATGAATCCTAAAACTTTTTATGAAAGTGCAATCGAATATTAAAATTTTCAAAAAATGCACTCAACGAAGGATTTGATTGGATCAATTTGACAATTTTTAAGAATTAATTGTTCTTTTTAAAAGTTTTAAGACTCAATTGCATTTTTATGATAAGTTTTGCATTTTCATAATAAATTTTAGGATTTCCAATACAATTATCCTTGAAAGAATTTATATTTCTAAAAAACTTGCTTCAATTAGGCTAATCCTTGATCTTGCTTGATTTATAGCTTTTAAGTCACATATATATTTATAATTGCACTCAACAGAATGATTTGATTGGATCAACTTGACAATTTTTAGGAATTGATTGTTCTTTTTAAAAGTTTTAAGACTCAATTGCATTTTCATAATAAGTTTTAGAATTTAATTGCATTTTTATGACAAGTTTAAAGACTTTCAATTCACCTATCACATTTTTTTATAATGGACTATGACCATCAACTTTACTCTAAACCTTGTGAAGTTGTTTTAGAATAAAGTGAATAGAAGTATAAATAAGTTACGTGATTTGGAGCTCTAAACCTCACAAAAACAAACATTTGACTCCACTAGAACTAATTTGAAAGTTCTTTATTTTACGTTGAACTTTAGAGTCATCACACGGATCAGGCAAGTATGTGGCCAATCCAAAATATTCGATGTGTTGTCCGAAAGAAGAGCGGTTAAATTTGGCAAATCGTGCTAAACGTGAGATCCATCAAACTAAAAGATACAATAATTCATTGTACATATATTAAGTGTATATAGGAATTTTTACTCTTACTTGTTCCTGCCCCGACACAATTCTATTGCTAAGTTTAAGATTTAGTTACATTGATTTTCAAAGTTTTTATGACTAGTTAAGTTATTGAAAAAGATAGAATAAATGTATTGAAAGTCCTAAAATTGGTCATAAAGATGCAATTGAATCTTAAAATTTTCAAAAAGTGCAATCAAATAATAAAACTTGTCAAGTTAGTGCAACCAAGTCATTATATTAACTCCGTCCAACTTAACAAATGTAAAATACTAACAGGTTTTAAGACTCTAAAACTTGTTTACATGTTCATGGACATTCGTTTAATCTTACTATGCTTGATAGATGCCACCGATGTGCGCTTAGCGTGCCACCGTTGTATTGTGTATCTTTATCAATTATCACATTCCATTATCTAATAATTCATATATTTGGCAACGAAATGATTTTGTCTAAAAATTTCAATTTCTTATTTGCATGTAACACATGTGTAATGTGATGCCCCAAAACATCACGCACGACACATGTACTTTCTAATTTTTTTTTTTTTTTTTTATAACAAGTGGAAGCACCACAAATACATCACCATAAAACATACAAGAAGATCATCACACAATTTAAATATTACACGTATATTTCATTTGTTTAACTTTATGTTTACAACTCATAATAGTATTCCAAACAACACACAAAATTCCAAAAGACTTGGGAAGGGTTAGGATCGTCTAACTTCAATACTATCCTCTTATACCCAAAAGCCTACCTGTACAATGCCAAAGCTAAAATCTAAGGATTGATGACCTCCCCATCAATGGCCCATCGGAAATGTAGCCAAGGGGATCATCAAATCCTATGAGTGGTCCCAACTAGTCGCCATCAAAGATCGCGTTCCAAGCTATACAATGGTATGGAAGCCACTCAGCAACTCCCACATCGACCCAAACCATGGTTGTACACTCAAACATACATTAGAACCGTATAAGGCAATATCACTTCTTCATAACTATACCCAATGTGAGCTAGAGCTCCAAAAAAACAACGGTGGCGAAGAGCCATTCTACAAGTCCGAAAAATAAAGGAATGAGTCGAGACCTAGTATATGAAATTCCTCAATCTAAGATAGGAGATCCACCTATTACTCAACCTGGAATCACAACAATCGTGAATTCAAGGCAGTACAAAACAATTGTATATAATGAATGCAAGGATAAAAGTACGATCTTTCATGACATGCCAATAAGACAACCATGACATTGCATAAGATTGATTACTCGTGTGTAAGCAGATTTCATATTATATATCACGAGTAAGATAACATCTCATCAATTTATACATATGAACTCATATTCGTCACTGACTAGGACCATCTCAATTCACGAGGCGTCTCAACTAATAAGGCATTGTTACCACCAACTCATGAGGGACGAAGTTATACATACCCATTTATCTCTCAGCCTAACAATCATGGGTGTCCTCTACAATAGCAAGAATCAATACACCATTGTACATTCATATGAAAATGGCCATTTATTAACATCATACCATGGCTTCACAAGCCATAGCATGTGTCGTCATAAAATTTCATATCATCTTAATCTTGCAGGGAGCCGTCTCATACGATAGAACATCTGCCTAACTTTGGAGTCTCATACATATTCATAAAAGAAAATTTGCTTAGTAACAAATACGCCGTGGCAAAGGTCTTAATCACGTAATATCAAAGACATACATAATTAAACATAACAAGATTAGAGCCACATACTTTTTGGTGTCCACAACTGCAAGTGACAACATGTTACTCTCTTGGCATTCTCATATAACCATAAGAATCGACTAATTATGCACATTTTAATAATTAAACCTTCATTTCCTCTTCACCAAGCCAAAAATCATTTGGTAGAGGGCTATACAAGTTCATTAATTCTTGATATCTATTTAACAATAGACTCCTATTTCAATAATTGAAGTAACTCATAAATGTATACATTATTATAAACCACCATTGGTTAAGCTCACTTTTACCACAAAGATTAATGAGCATTTTCTATAATTCCAAATTCTTAGAATTAGAACATTGCCATGATAAAATATTTCATTTTATAAATTTACCCCTATCTTTCAGTTTTTATTCAAACAAGCCATATTAATTAAAAATTAAAACTAAAAGCTATGCTTCTATTATCTAAGGGTCCATTCGTTTCGCGAAAAATAGGCCATTTTCGGAAAATATTTTCTCAGAAGTCATTTTCCAAGAAAATGACAATATTTTCTAGTGTTCGGCTAAAACCTGAAAATGTTTCGGAAAATATTTTCCAGTGTTCGGTAAGGAAAATATTTTATAAGATTTCACCACTTAGGTATGCATCACTTACCGACCTATAAATCCATCAAATATGAACTTACTTTTAAATCCAGGCAAACTTACTTCATATCTTTGTTCCCTCATTGTTGCCAAACGCTCATCTACTCTAAAAAATGTTCATATGGATTTTAAAAAGAAGCAAAAGAGAAAAAAAAAACAAAGCATGTACAGCCCTCATGAGAATCTTCCAATTGAGTGGCCTGTTCTCCCCCTACATCTTTTATGTTCTAATAAACAAAAGAAAAAAGAAGCAAAATATGTAGAGCCCTTTACTTGAGCAATGTACAATTGCAGGGTAGAATACATAAAGAAAAGAATACGCAAGAGTGCAGAGCACGAGCTTGAGATCGACGAGCTCGAGGTTCGCCTAGTAACAACCGACGACTAGCCAAGAAAGAAGATGATGGGAAAATAAAAGAAAATAAAAGAAAATAAAAGAAAATAAAAAGAAAATAAGAAAATAAAAAGGAAATTAAAAATAATTCGAATTAAAAAGAAAAAGAAAATTAAAAAATAATTCGAACAAAAAAGAAAAGAAGAAAAAAAGAAAGGGGAGGAGGAAATGAGGATTTGTAAAAGTGTGAGATAAGAGAGATCAAGTGAGGAAAATATTTTCCACTTTTCAAAAGTGAAAAACTTTTTCTCTTAATTTAGAAGACTATTTTCCTTTCATGGAAAACATTTTCCCCAATGAATTCATTTTCCATGAAACGAACACCGGAAAATCCGGAAAACATTTTCCCGGAAATTATTTTCCGCAAAACGAACGGAGCCTTAATTACACTAGTTTAACAAGTGTTAGTACTTGATTGCATTAACTTGACGAATTTTAAGATTTAATTGCACTTTTTAAAAAATTTAAAACTCAATTGTGCTTTCATGAAAAGTTTTAAGATTTAATTACACGCTTTGAAAGTTTTAATTTGATTTAATAATATGAGAAACCCCAAACTAGTATAGTATGACGAATTTACCATAAACTAATTTTTTTACCATAAGAAACCTCAAACTGATACGCTTTTGATAAATTTACCCAAAATGACCTCAAAAAACCATAAACTAAAATAGTTGTGACAAATTTACCCAAAAATATTTATTTTAACCGTCAAAAATCACAAATTTGTGCATTTGTGACAAATATACTTTTCTTAAATTAGATTAATGTCACACAAAATACAAAACTAATACAACTATGACAAGCGGAGGTAATATCTCAAATTGATACACCATTCAATTATCATGTATCATCAAACTCAGTAATTTGACAGTAAAATCTTATAGAAACTAATAAAAAGTAAATTTGTCACAAGTACCAATTTGAAGTAAAATTGTTAAGGTATAGTAGTTTGGGGCTTTTAGTGGTTAAAAAATTAGTTTTTGATAAATTTATCATAGGTGCAGTAGTTTTGGATTTTTTAGGTATTAACCCATTAAACATTTGTAATAAGTTTTAAAACTTTCAGTATACTTATTTTAAAAAAAACAAACATACTACCCAAAACTAGACTTGTCAAACAAGTGGGCCGGGTCGGGTCGAGTCGAAAATAGTCAACCCATATCAATCCATTTAATATATTTTGACCAATTTTTATACAATACAATTCTAATTACCCATATCTGACTTTACTCATATTTTTAAAAGACTTCAATATTAAATACAATTTAGAAAAACTCGTTTATTATAAATTTTCGAAAACATATATTGCTAAAACACTGTGACAATTTTTATAATTTTAAAAAAGATAATAATTTTTCATATGTTATATTATTTTTTTTCTTTCTTTTCATTTTTATTTTAATTGTATGTCCAGTGACCAATGATCCACAACAAGCGGCAGTGACCACTGTATATCCATGACCCACTTGAACTTATAAGATAACCAACCCATTTGAAACTCATTAAACTATTAATTAATCCATATAACCGACTTCACTCTTCAAAACTTAAAGTAACTCATATATGATCGACACAATTAAATATAGGTTAGAATATACAACTCATTTATGACCTACAACATTAAATATAGATTATAATATGAATTCTAAATCCATTTTGACATCTCTACCTGAAACCTAGGATAGTCACAGCTAGCTTTGTCGGAATAGCTGGAGTATTTTTACATGGCTAACCAAAAAAAAATAAAAAAAATAAAAAAAAATTATGTATTACGTCTAGGCAAGAAGAGCAATTTGTTTGGTTGACTTCCACGTTATTCTCCCCTAAGCATTATTAGATTAATAAAAACCCTATTGTCTACAATTTATTTCCTCCGAGGCGGGAAAATCAATCTTTGACCCTATTTTTCTCAACACACAAAAGTCGTGCATTCGTACGAAAAACCAAGTACATGTTATACTGAGAAAAATCGACTAGGTTTGGAGCACAAGGTTGGGGCTTCGTCTTGTAATGTTTAGAGTTCTTTGATAATTTAATTTGAGAAAATTGTCCAAAAAGTCATTAATATATTGCACTTCTGTCAATTGAATTATAAACATTTTAATTTGTCAATTGAGTCATATATATTTTCATATTTTGCCAATAAAATACATTCAATCAATTTTGACTAGAAATCGTTAATGCGGACACTAATTGTCTTACATGATACGATCGGTGCTGACGTAGATAATTTTTAATTATATTTTTTTGAATTTTCTCACTAATTTTTTCCTTCTCTTTTCTTCATTTCTTCCTCTTCGAACCAATAGCCGAACCTCGACAAGGGCTAGCGAGGCCATGCCGCATAGGACGGGCTCACGTCCGTGTCAGCATTTTCCAGCCCAAATTCGATCACACGAACTCGATTGACAAAATGCGAAAAGTTTTCTAACTCAATCGAAAAAGTTAAAAAGTTCACGGCCGAACTAACAAAAAAAAAAAAAAAACGCAATAGGTTTATGGCTCTCCGACTTTTCCCATTTTAAAAAGCGCGGCTTCTCAATCGAATCGGAAGATATTTCCCCAAATATCTCCGCGGTGGCACGGGCCCCCCCCCCCGGCGGGGGGAGTCAGCGCGGGTGGCCTCGTCCCCCGCCGCACCGAAGCAAAGCAAGCGACCGCCTGGCCCACGCCCACTGGGATTGGACAGTCGTCTGGCTTCGACGAGGGGCCATCGGATTGGACGGCGGGAGCCGAAAGAAAATATCTTCCCCGGCTCTGACAAAGACGGTGACGTGGAGGCCGGACAGTGGATGGTTCCCCCCGCCTCTTCTCCCTCTCCCTCTCCCCCCGAAGATATTTTCCTTCCGAAATATCGGCCTGCCACGTGCTCTCCTCGCTCGCAACCGACGTGGACTCCTCCCGAACATCCTCGCCCTCGTACGCGGGCGGAAACTACCGAATTGCCACTCTCCCGTTGTGCCGGGAAAGGAAACCGCCAGCGCCCGCACATGGGAACTGAATTGATCTTTAGAATTTAAACGTACGACGGACGGTCGACTACTTATGTTTTCTTTTTTTGGTTTTAACAATTGCAGGGGCGGCAATAAATTTCAGCGGCCATTATCTTTTTTTTTTTTTTTAACAAATTGGCAGTCCTATCTCATAAAATAACTTTTTGATAATGTGGCCAGCATAAAAAAAGTCACTAGGAAATCTTAATTTTGCAAGTAAAAAAAGAAGAGTTAATATCACGAAAAATTTGATAAATTTATCTCAAATTAACTTTTTAACTACCACCTCGCTGTGGGCGAGATTGTTTGGGTTCGAGTCACCACGTGCGCATTAGTGCGACTTAAGCGGAGTACCGTAGGAAGTGGGTTCCCACGCCAATGCTCATTGGAAGTTTACGTCTAGCGCTTGCTGCTCCAATCTAAAAAAAAATAGTATGGTGAAAAGTTGTTTCAATGCAATATACTATGTCGAGTCGCAATCTTCTTAAAAAAGAAAAAAAAGTATACTGTGTCAAGTCGCAACCTTCACGTAATCTGATTATTACGTACACATGCGAAGGGAGGGAAAACTAAATGTGAATATGACAAAATTTATGGAATAAAAATTGAGTGTTAAAAATTTTAACTTCTGATAGAAAAATTAAATTGCGTTATCAAACGAATTTCTATTTTAAATTTATTTTAAAAAAAAAAAAAATAAAAAAATAAAAATTTTATCATTCACGTTCTAAAACATTCGCTATAGCTCAAAAACGTCGCGGTGGAACTTGTCAATGAGAAGTTGACCGTGGCCCTTCACGAGAATGGCAAAACTCGTAATTAAGACGTACGAGCAGGGCCATTTCCGTCGAACGCCGCCGACTTGCCTATGACTCCACCTCATTTCAACCCAGTCCCACAGCCTTCCAATCTCTCTCTCCTTCTCTCTCTCGCGCGCTAGAGCGAGAAACCTGCAGAAGAATCTTCCCAACCATGGCGGCAAGCAAGGAGGAGGAGGAGCTGAAGGGGTCCGGCAAGAGGCTCAAGTGCTCCGTGACCGGCCGCTACAGAGCGGTCGTCGCGGAGGAGGACGTCGGGCCATTCGAAGAGGCGGAGGAAGGAGTGGTAGCGGGAGGAGATGGTGCGGATGATGATGATGATGATGGCGATGAGGAACTGGAGGAGGAGGAGGAGGAGGACAGCGAGCTCCCGATGAAGCCCGGGCTCTTCTTCTACCCGCTGACGCCCACGGCCTTCGTCGTGTCCGACGCCCTCGAGCCCGATTTCCCCATCATTTACGTGAACACCGTCTTCGAGAGCTTCACCGGGTACAGGGCCGACGAGGTCCTCGGTCGGAACTGGTGAGTTCGTCCCTCTCGTGTCGATTTGATTGGTGGGGTGGGTAGTGGAAATGGAGAGGATTTCTGGGCTCTGCTCTTCTTTTGTTTTGCTGTGTGGGGGTATTCCTGGGATCTATTTGGAGAATGGAGGAGAACTTGTTGTTTTGATGTTTGAGATTCGTTGTAAAGGTGCGATTTTTCCGGCTGCCTCTGTTCTGGTCGGTCTAGTGGGTGGTGGAAATGGAGAGGATTTTCTGGGCTCTGATCTTCTTTGTTTTACTGTTTGGGTTAGTCCTGGGATCTATCCGAAGAATGAAGGAGAGCTCGTTGCTTTGATGTTTGAGATTTGTTGTAAAGGAGCGACTTTTCGCGGAGGGTTCGTGTTAACTCGTTTGGTATGTGAGAGAATTTGAAGGATAGAAGGAATACGGGGGAAGAGATGTTGATTGGTGTACCAGAGAGCGTGAAAATAGGGAGGTTTTATTGGTACATCATCAGCAATAATTTCAATTTGGGGTGTGGTCTTGTAATATAGATATAGCGTACTTAATAGGGTATTTTGTTTAAACCTGTATGTATGGACTAAAGAGAGAAGGAAAGAAAGATCGAGGTAAAGAAGCCAAACAGACATTTTTCTTTCACATAGCTTAGGTCCTTCTTGCCTACCTCGAGGAAGATTGTCCAAATATCCAAATTAATAGTTCCAGGTATGGCGAAAAGGAGAATTTGCTTGATGTGTCAAAGAAAGTACGCTGGATTGAAGTTTTTTTATTTGTTTGTTCGGGTAATATGGGACTTAACATTTTGGTTCAGGGCTTTTCATTGCATCCTTTTGATTGGCAGTTTTTTCTTCTTTTGCACTCTTGGAAGTCGTGCAAGACCACTTACACCTGGAAAATAATTAAGAATCATTCAACTGGAGTTTATATGACCATTGATTTACACTTAAGGTGGACATGAAGCTTTTATCTTCATTGATTTCCCCAGGATGACATAGATACGATCTTCGTAGCTTTCACATAAGCTCTATTTTTTTTTTTTTTTGGGGTCAAATCACTTAAGCTCTTCAAATGTTTCAATTTGAGAATTGTTTAGGGACATGATCACCCAAGATTGTCATTGATGGCTTCTTGTTGAAGAGATAAATGATGGAGCTTCTACTGTGTACCAATCTGTTTTAGAATGGGCTACACCGGGAGGCCAGACTATTTAATCCAAAAATTTTCTTGATGGACATCTGAGTCTTTTGCACTGTCTTCTCTTTCATGTTCATCATGATCTTGCTATGTTTGGAGTATTCGTCTGTGTTGCTTTTGGGAGCTTGTTAGCTTCTCATTTGACTCTTCTGATATTCCTTTGTTTCAGCCGATTCTTGCAATATAGAGATCCTCGTGCACAGAGACGGCATCCTTTGGTCGATCCAGTGGTTGTTTCTGAAATCAGACGATGTCTCGAGCAAGGTCTTGAATTTCAAGGCGAGCTCCTCAATTTTAGGAAGGATGGTACTCCTTTGGTGAATAGGTTAAAGCTAGCTCCAATACACGATGATGATGGAATAGTCACACATGTAATAGGCATTCAAATATTTTCTGAAGCAAAAATTGATATGAATTGCATATCTTATCCTGTTTTCAAGGAGACCTACAACAATGAGTGTGAGCAGATGAGTGTATACACTCCGAAAGATGGGCCATTGCCTTTTGTACAAGATCAAGAAATGTGCGGGATACTTCAACTATCTGATGAAGTTTTAGCACACAATATTTTGTCACGGCTAACACCAAGGGACGTGGCATCGATTGGATCTGTCTGTAGAAGGATTCGTCACCTAACGAAGAATGAGCATCTAAGGAAGATGGTTTGTCAAAATGCTTGGGGAAGAGACGTCACAGGCACTTTGGAAAGGATGACCGAGAAATTAGGCTGGGGGCGTTTGGCTAGGGAATTAACGACTTTGGAGGCTGTTTGCTGGAGGAAATTGACAGTTGGAGGAGCAGTGGAACCTTCTAGGTGCAACTTCAGTGCTTGTGCTGCAGGGAATCGGCTTGTGCTGTTTGGAGGTGAAGGGGTTAACATGCAGCCGATGGATGATACATTTGTGCTCAACCTCGATGCTGCAAATCCAGAGTGGACACGTGTGAGTGTGGAGTCGTCTCCCCCAGGCCGGTGGGGCCACACACTTTCGTGCATCAATGGATCGTGGTTGGTGGTGTTTGGAGGTTGTGGGAGGCAAGGATTGCTCAATGATGTGTTTGTGCTGGATTTGGATGCTAAACAGCCGACATGGACAGAAGTCTTGGGTGGGACCCCACCTCTTCCTAGATCTTGGCACAGCTCTTGCACAGTAGAGGGTTCTAAACTGGTTGTCTCTGGTGGTTGCACTGATGCTGGAGTACTCCTCAGCGACACTTACTTGTTGGATCTCACCACAGACAAGCCTGCATGGAAGGAGATCCCGACTTCTTGGGCTCCACCGTCAAGATTGGGACATTCTCTCTCAGTTTACGGCAGGACAAAACTCCTCATGTTTGGCGGGTTGGCAAAAAGTGGGCACTTGAGGCTTCGATCAGGCGAGGCCTACACCATTGACTTGGATGATGAAGAGCCGCAGTGGAGACTGTTGGAGTGCAGTGCATTGACTGGCATTGGCAGTCAAAGCGCTGTGGTCCCACCTCCTAGACTGGACCATGTGGCGGTCAGCATGCCTTGTGGTAGGATTTTGATCTTTGGTGGTTCTATCGCGGGCTTGCACTCACCATCTCAAGTCTTCCTATTGGATCCTTCCGAAGAGAAACCAACTTGGAGGATTCTTAATGCTCCAGGACAACCGCCGAAATACGCATGGGGACACAGTACCTGTGTTGTTGGAGGCACGCGAGTCCTGGTATTGGGTGGTCATACTGGGGAAGAATGGATCCTGAATGAATTGCATGAACTGTGCTTGGCGAGCTGGCAAGATATGGATGCTGCTTCAGATGAGTGATTTACGACTAGATGCTTGAGTTCTTGGTTTGCGCTTAGTCCTGCAAGAGAGTTTTTGAGCATGCTACTTTCTTCTCTCCCTTTCATCCCTCACCAGTTACTTTTCCCTGTAATGTAGATTGGTTTCTTGATCCAAAGTTTCTGTCATCTTTTTCCTCCACACGTTTCTGTAAAATTAGCCCTGTTCACTTGGTGACTCTTTGTACATTATGCTGATAGATGGTGAACATGCTATTACTTGTTTGACAGAGCTCAATTCTTGTTCGTCTGCAAATTACTTCTCCATTCTGTCTATTCTCCATTCTGTCTAGTCTAGTCGCCGATACAGAATTATCTACTACTGGCGATATTGTGATTGATGGACATATGAATCATGGAAAAGGTTACAATTGAAAAGATTCGGTGGTTCTTGTAAGTGACTCTGTTTGAACGCACATGCCTAATCAACAACAAAAATTTGGGACCATTTGCAGTTAGCCCCCCTGAAGACCCGGTCTGGGTCTATGTCCAAATGTCGGGAACTTTTCCTGTTAGACCTGTGTAAGCAGTGAATCTTTGCGGTCTTTTGCATATGTGAGGCAACCATGAGATTGCTCTAAGTTCTTCGCTCTACTGCACGGCAGATTGTCGCTTCTTGGGGTTAGCACTTAAACATGCTGTTGCTACTCTAGCAGTTTATGAGCCAAAGTCCTGCTAAAAGCTGTAGGATTGATCCGGTTTATGATGCTAAGAGAGGATCATTAACATCTCTCATCTCTCCCTGAACAAAACTAACTTGCATTGATAAAATTGAGTACCGTCTTGGGGAATGACTTTGTCCAACTTTCGAGGTGATCGGAGAGATGAACTTGACAACCTCTCACTGTACTGAGGTCAGGATTTCCAATGTTGGTTCCATGACTCGAATGAAGTCACATGATATGTTTGTCATCACATGTGATGTGTAAACTTTAGAATCATCCACTCTTAATTAGTTATTAAATTGCATGTTACTGTCATAGGACATGACAATCACATGAAATACCTTTTCCGTTCTGCAGATTCACGCAACTCAAGTCATACAAATCATACCGTCGATCTTTTCAATTAGTGTAACATCTCAGTGAGTGCTTGAAGTGACTACATAAGATGGGGATAATATAAGGATCGGTGTTTATTTATGATTCATTTATCATGAACTCTCTCATTCAACATGGAATTTTAGAAGAATATCATGAACACGAATTATCTTGAACAAACATGCATAAGAGAGAGAAGTTTTATTAATAGTAAGGGAAAAAGTCACCAAAAACCCCAAACTTTACCCAAAGTGACAAATTTATCCAAACTTTTTTTTTGTGACATGAAAAACCCTAAACTTTGCAAATTATGACACATTTACCCCATTAAGGGCATTTTTTGTCTTTTGTCTTTTTCTTCTGTTTTTTAAATTTTTTTTAAAATTTTTTTTTCTTCTCTCTTCCCTCCACCGGCCATGGCGGAGCCCTCATCCAACGCCAGCAAGGGCAGCCCTCACCGGACGCCGGCCGAGGGAAGAAAAAACAAATAAAAAAATAAAAAAAAGTATAAAAAAGTATTAAAAAATAAAAAAGACCAAAATATAAATGTGTCACACAAATGAAAGTTTAGGGTTTTTTGTGTCACAAATAAAAGTTTGGGGTAAATGTGTCACGGTTAACAAATTTCAGGGTTTTTCATGTCACAAAAAAAGTTTAGGGTAAATTTGTCATTTTGGGCAAAGTTTGGGGTTTTTTGTGGCTTTTTCCCTAATAGTAACATGCAAATGCTACATGTAGAAGTACTGATATTTTGCTGATGTGGGTGAGCAATCGGATGACAAGAAGAGAAGTGGTTTTCCTCAGCCCATTTGTTTCCCTACTAACAACGGCTTCCAAACATGGGGTCGAGTGTTGATGGGTTGGGCAGTCCTTATGCGTGTGATTCGAGATTAGTCAACGATTCTTTGCCATTTGAGCCATTGGCATCAGAACGAAGATTCTCTAATTGACTCCCTTGACTCTACGCTGGCCCACGTTCACACCTCTCTCTTCCGCTAGGCACACGGTATTCCCTTTCTCTAGAAAAAAGCCCAATCATTTGCACTTATACAAGAATAACATTCCCCAAAAAGGTAAGAATTAGTCAATGAGCCTGCAAAATTTTCTTTTGTCTTAACAATGATTGCTCTAGGAGCTTATAACACAGAGACAGCGAATTAAAAATCACAAGTTTTAATATTTAAGTGTTAGCAAATTCCTTCTTTTTTTAAAAAAAAATCTTAATGATACCGAAGATCTATCTTTGTTTTATATGTTTGTATTGCGTTTCTTTATTTGAGTAACATTATTTCAAAATAAAATAAAATAATTTATAACACTATTTACTTTTTTATACTAACATCCTCACCACGTTCATATGAACCAATTACTTCACATGCTTTCCATAATTATCATTGGTTACTTTTGATGTCGAGACCAATTGACGGGTCTTGCATGGCACGACTGACTACCAATTACTTCACACGATATCTTCAACCTCCAATTCTCAACAATGTAATTGACATAACTCTCGTAATGGCAATAATTTTTGCAATAAAATTAGAGATTCATCTCAATAAGTATAAGAAACCCTATGTAGTCTTGGTCGCATTTGATGTCTTGACCGATGGACAGGCCTTGCAAGGCCCGACTTGGAATTCTGAGTCAATTTTGGTTAGCAGCCACTAGAGAAAAGGACTTTGAAAAGATGTTAATGTCTTTTTCTTTTCCTTTTTTTTTTTTTTTTTTTTTTGTGAATCGAGACCAAGATCCATGTAAGAAAGAAATATTTCACAACATTTAAAACATCCGAAAATAAAACCCAGCCTTTCATCTGCGGGAGAAAAAAGCGCGCCCGTTACAAATACAGTCTACACTATTGACTCCCTTGACTGAGTTGACTATGCAAGCCCATGTTCACACCTCTCACTTCCGCGAGGCTCACGGCATTCCCTTTCTCTAGAAAAAAAAAATCCAATCTTTTGCACTTCATACAAGAATAACATTCCCCAAAAAGTTAAGAATTAGTCAATGAACCTGCAATTTTTATTTTTATTTTTGTCTTAATAACGATTGCTCTGGGAGCTTATAGCACAGTGGCAGTGAATTAAAAATCACAAGTTTTAATATTTGAGTGTTAACGAATTCCTTCATAAGTTTTAATACTTGAGTGTTAACAAATTCCTTCTTTTTCTTAATCTTAAAGATATCGAAAATCTATTTTTGATTTATATGATTGTACTGGGTTTCTTTATTTGAGTAACATTTTTTCAAAAGAAAAAAATTACAACACTATTTACTTTGTTTATACTAACATCCTCGCCATGTTCATATGAACCAATAACTTCACATGCTTTCCACAGTTATTATTCGTTACATTTGATGTCTAGACCAATTGACGGGTCTTGCATGGGACGGCTGGGTACCAATTACTTCACACAATATCTTCAACATCCAATCCTCGACAAATTAATTGACATGACTCTTGTAATGGCGATAATAAATTTAGAGATTCGTCTCATTAAGTATAAGAAACCCTATATAGTATTGGTCGCATTTGATGTCTTGACCGTTGGACAGGTCTTGCAAGGCAAGGCACGAGTTGGAATTATAAGTCAATTTAGGTTGCCGGCAGCCAGAGAAAAGGACTTTGAAGAGATGTTGATTCCTTCTTTTTTCCCTTTTTCTTTTTTTCGTGAATCGAGACCAAGATCCGTATAAGGAAGAAAATAATATCTTCCTTAAGGGAAGTGTTTGTTTGGCCTATATAAACGGAAATTCTTGGGTTCATTATAGACAACAATGGCATCCTACACGTCCACCGGCTTCGTGCCTACACTCTTGTGTGCACTCCTTGTCATTCAAGCCTTGGAATTCAGTAACTCCAAAGCTTTAACAAATGGAAGCTGCATCAGAGTTGAGAGGGAAGCTCTTTTCAAGTTCAAGCATGATCTCATTGATCCTTTCGAATGTTTGTGGTCGTGGACCAGCAAGGATTGTTGCAAGTGGGAAGGAGTTGAATGCAACGAGGAGACCGGCCATGTGTCAAAAGCTTGATCTTTGTAATCCTTGCGATGAATGTTGGAAGTGCACCTTGGAAGGTAAGATAAATCCCGCTGTATACGAATTGAACCATTTGAAGTATCTAGACCTCAGCTTCAATAATTTCTCAACCCAAAAAATCCCAACGTCCTTAGCTTCTCTTCGAAATTTGGAGTATCTCAACCTCTCACATGGAGGCTTCTATGGAGAACTTCCGGTCAACTTAGTAACCTTTCCAAGTTACGGTACTTGGATCTTAGTAGTGATCAATGGGAGCACCCTTTACAAATAGAGAACCTTCGATGGTTATCGACATTTTCTAAGTTGAAGTACTTGGACCTATCTTATGTCTCCCTTCTCAATCCCAAAGAGTGGTTAAGTCCTATCAACATGCTTTCCTCTTTGGAAGTTTTAATATTGAGGGGATGTTATTTGAGAAACGCTTCAGCATCTCTGCATGTCAATTTCACTTCTCTTAGATTCCTTGATCTAAGAAACAACTTCATTAATCCATCCATTCCTCCTTGGATTCAAAACTTCAGTAAACTTGGCCATCTAGATTTAAGTTCTAATGATCTCCAAGGCATATTCCCCACTATCATCCTTGAAAATAGCCAACGGCTAAAGTTCCTTGATGTCTCATCAAATAGGCTAGAAGGTGAACTTTTGAAAAACTTGACCATTTTCTGCAAAATGCAAGTACTAAACTTGTGTTCTAACAAATTTAGTGGACGGATTTCTGGTACCAAAGATGATGCTTTAATCTATGGACGAAGTGACCTGAAGATTATTAATGTTGGCAACAACAATTTTAGTGGTCACCTACCCAATCAATTTTGGAATTTCAAAAATCTAAAATTCCTTGATCTTTCATCGAACTCGATTTCAGGTCCTATTCCCATTACCATGAGCCAACTGTCGTCTTTGAGAAAATTGTACCTCTCTTTTAACAAATTGAGTGGGAGCATTCTAGAAAGTATTGGGCTACTATCCAATCTAGAGTTGATGGACATTGCGAATAATTAGTTACATGGAGCTGTCAACGAACTTCACTTTGCAAATCTCACTAGCTTGAACTACTTGTTCTTGGATTCAAACGAGCTTGTTATAAATGTCAACACATCTTGGGTTCCTCCTTTTCAAATTCATATGATTACCATGTCAAGTTGCAAAGTGGGACCACAATTCCCAAACTTGGCTTTGAACGCAAAGGAACATTTGGGATTTGGACATGCGAAATGCTAGCATCTCAGATGAAGTTCCCCATTGGTTACTTGACGTTTTATCTAACATTATAAATTTGGATCTCTCGAGCAATATGCTCAGAGGCAACATATCCCAAATTATTGGAGAAAAGATGCCACAACTATTTCAAGTATCACTTTCTAGGAACAACCTCAGTGGTAACATTCCAAATTCATTGTGCATGTCCGATGGATTGTCTTTTCTTGATCTCTCTAGGAACAAACTGTTTGGGAGACTTCCGCAATGTTGGAGGAAGTCACAAACAAATTTGGGATGGATTTCATTGGGAGAGAACAAGTTAAATGGTCCGATTCCAAACTCTCTATGCCATTTGGAGCGATTAGTAGTTCTAGGCCCGCATGAAAATGGCTTGAGTGGAGTGCTTCCAGAATGTTTGCTAAAGCTAAATTTGGTAGTCCTTGATCTTAGTGACAATCAATTCACCGGTAGAATGCTTCCGTTTGGACGACAGTCTCTATCATTTACAATAATCAATCTTGAGAGAAATTACTTTACCGGGGACATTCCTTTATAGCTATGCCATCTTGCTAATCTCCAATATTTAAGCCTAGCTCATAACAACATTTCCGGAGGCATTCCGCTTTGCTTTGACAACTTCTCTCACATGTGGGCCAATTCCACTTCTATTCCGCATATCCAATTAGAAGATGTGTTTCCCATTATGGTTAATATAAAAGGAACAAACCTAGAATTTACCAAGACACTCACATCAAACCTAGAATTTACCAAGACACTCACATATTTATTTTCTCTCGACCTTTCAAGCAACTCATTAGATGGACAAATACCAAAAGGGCTAACTTGGCTTGCTCAACTTCAGAATTTGAACCTCTCTCACAATAAGCTGATTGGAAAAATCCCTTCCAAGTATTGGCAACTTGAGATATTTAGAATCACTGGATTTGTCCAACAACAAGCTATCGGGTAAAATACCTCCTAGCATATCCAAATTAGACTTTCTAAGTCATTTGGATCTTTCCTTCAACAATTTATCAGGTCCTATTCCATCAGGTAATCAATTAAGTACTTTGGAGGATCAATTTGTTTATCGCGGCAACGATGGACTTTGTGGAGGTCCTCTTCAGAAAGTTTGTCCTAGAGATGAGCATAATGATATGGACAAACAAGATGGTCTCAATTCTAGTGAAGATGAGTCTAATGAAGACTATTTTGGAGTTGATTGGTTTTATTTGGGATTAGGACCGGGTTTCTCGGTGGCATTCTTGGGATTCTGCAGCATATTACATTACAAGCAATCTTGGAGGATCTCTTATTTCCGGATGGTGGATAGGATTATCGAAAAATTGTCAATAGCGAGGATGATTACCGTGCTTTGGTTTGAGAGAGCTTTTCAATTCCAACCTCAAGAAAAAGAGCTATTTAAGTAAGTAAAATCTCTCTCTATTCGTATTTTCTTTTCCCCACACTCATTCACTTTGTCGATAGAAGTTGTTAAATGTTTCTAGCATTTTTTTCTTATATTTGTGAATTGCAGATAATACCTTGCATGGAAGTACTAATTTCCTTATCCAATTCCAAAAGCATGAGCCACCACAGCTGCTATGAAACTCATAATTCCTTTCTTCAAGATGGAAAATTGCTATTAAAGTTTCAAGTTATAAAGAAGTTGTACTCATTACTCTCCAATATTTCTCTCTTTCTTTCCATTTGGCTATAAAAAGACAAATCTCTTGTTTTTGTCCTATAAAATAAGATGCATACGTTTATTGTAAAATGAGCCGACAATGTGAGCTGAAATCGGATGCGTCTAATGTTCTAGTGGGTAAAAATGCAACTCCGTTCCGTACTTGTAACATGTGAAAACCATCGATAACCATCAAGACACGTTAGAAACAAACTTTCAATTGGCTAATTTTTCAGTCAATAACACGCTAATAAGTTACCAACACCTCTATAAAAGTACCACCGATTACTAAATATCTTAACTTACCGACTATTTCAACAGTTTGCCAACATTTATTTACATAATTTATCAATGTGTTAAATCTACAAACTTTTATAGAAAATTATCAACTCTTATTTGAGTCCACTTATCAGCATTGATGACACCGTTTCCAAATTACTGATTGCTCCAACGATTTAATAAAATTATTTGTAAAAGTTACCAAGGCGTAAAAATTATTAAACTCTCACAAAAAACTATCAGTCTTGATTCGGGTGATTTATCAACTTTTTGCAGGTTTAGTTACCAACTAATTTTAGCTTTGCTAATTTTTATTTGAGCGAGTTACTAGCATTTGTTTAATTCTTTTGAAATTAATGATGGTGTTAATAATTTACTAATAGTTATTTTTAAAGCATACAAATGTATTAAATCTACTAACTCTTATTGGAAATTACCAACTCTTATTCATAGCAATCAAATCCTTCCATTCTTCCATTGACTTTGTCTAATTTGGCTAACAGAAAATGCTAACGTAATTTTTTAATATGTTCTCTTTCCTACATGGTGCTAAGTGACTAAGACATGGAGAATGAGGCTAAAACAATACCGTTTTGGTCAAAATCTGATTTTTATTCTGAATATTATTTAAATTAAACTAAAAAATGAACTAAATTTATATTATTTTTTATAAAGAGAAGGAGGTAGGAAGGCAAACTGCGAGGGCTGCTGGGCAAGAAAGAAAATAGTCAAAGATTACCTCTTTACTCGATAGCCTGACAAAAGAATTGGTAGATGGCTCCATGACTAAAGTTTGACAGTTGATAGTAATAGGACTCCTTATTTATGATGATGCCCTAACTAACTAGTGATCAATATTCATAAATATATTTCAACACTTTCTCTCTCCGGTGGGAACATATGGCGTGCATTTGACATATGCAACTTTTTTCCAAAGCCTACGACTAATGCATTGTGTAAGCCGAGCCTTATACTAAATAATGGATGTGGATACATTGAACCGAATTGAAGGCAAGGATAATCGGGTAAGCCAAACCTTATAGGACAAATTGAATGTGATCCACACCACCACCGATTTGATAGGGAAGCACTAAATAAACAAATCATAAGTTGCCACCTCTTTCGTGCATAACCTGGTTCAAACATTCCAACTTCGTGAGCTTCGGCATACTAAACCATATCATGTAAGCATGCTCTTATTTATTCTCCTTTGAAATTGGCTTCTTTATTGATCCATAGAACATTGCGAACTGTTGGATGATATTGCCGATAAAAAGTTGCACTTCACTATCGAAAGAGAAGCTATCATCCCCAATCCAGAGCTGACTTATAGTTGCGGCAAAACTTCTTTTGGATTAAAGCATCGATAATCAATGCGAAATCTGTGACAACGTTTCTTCTACATGGCATGCAGTGAGTGCGGCAAAGGAACTAGAGCTGACTTCGAATGAGTTCTCACACGCATGATCCGCAAAAGACCATAAGTCACTGGTAAGCCAAGGCGTATCATTTTGTATCTGATCATGTTTTCAGGATAAAGAAATGAATAGCCATTTATACCATCTCCCGAAAATTTCAATATCAGGTGCCGTGTTGAAGTACAACTTGAAGATTCAACGGGGACTTTGAGTGCAAATTTATTTGGCATCTTACGATTTGTTCAAGGTACAGCTAGAACGCTTATGGAAAATGTGACATTGAACAAATGCCTGTCAACGTCTCCCGCAGCACTAAACTCATACGCAACTTCTTCCCAAGAATCAAATAGGCAAACCTCAACCTCGGGTAGGACAAAGCTGGTGACGATCAGTAGTGCAGATTATGATTATTTAAATCAAATAAAAATAACTTCGTGCTTGAATTAAGCATTACTTTTCAACAAACTATCAACCTTCGACGTTGGCTGCTTGTCGTCCCCGCAACTACAACTCTATCTCAAGAGAAAATTCAAGACACGAATTCATTCAAACGCGGATTAACCACATGGTCCTGCCGGCTTCTGGTGGCGACATTTATTAGAAAAATCTTTTACGTAACATATATCAACGTACATGCATAGAGATGGATATATATATCATGTGTAGATCACCTAGCATCTCATTGTTCAATCCTCTATATCCTTGCCCGATTCATTCTCTTGTCTGATCTTCTACCGTATCATCTTCTTCGATCTTTGGAATCGATATCTATAGTGCAGTTCAAGATTATGGACTCCTCAAACGCATTTGATGGTCACCCACAAAAGCCGGGTGCCTCCACTCCTCCGCCGCTGCCGCCGGCAGAGGTCGTCCCGGGGCAACCCATGAAACCAAATTATGGGAATAACGCAGGTTTCCATGCTCAACCCGTGGACAACGTGCCTTGGTCCTCCGGGCTTTTCAGTTGCTTCGGCGACATTCCAATTTGTAAGTTCTCTGGAAAATTCTCAACAGTTATGCCCATGTGTACGTTTACTAGGGACTTCCATGATGAAAAGTTGGACAGTTAATGCACGCGACCTTTCTAACTACAATAGCCTAATCGAGCGGGTTTCGACATGTTTTGAGAATTTAGCAATAGAATGATCTCATACGACTTTGGTAACATGTTGAGATTGAGTGAACCCAGCGATGCAATGGTGTTATTTATGGCTTATGTAGGTTGATATCTTGTTAATCTCACAGGTTGCTTGTCATACTGGTGCCCTTGCATCACATTTGGGCGAATCGCGGAGATTGTTGATCACGGATCAGTTTGTAAGTAGAATATGATAGCGTTTGCGCAAATTGAAAAAGGGAGTGACATTAGACTTGCTCACTTGGATCGGTTTTTGTTGCAGCATGCCCTGTGCACGGAGCTCTTTACACAGTGATCGCCTTGTTGACCGGGTGCGCCTGCTGCTACTCCTGCTGCTACCGCACCAAGATGAGACAGCAATACCAGCTGCAAGAGGATCCTTGCGCCGATTGCTTAGTCCATTTTTGCTGCGAATCCTGTGCTTTAACCCAGGAGTACCGCGAGCTCGAAAGGCGCGGATTTGACATGTCCCTCGGTACGTGTGGCTCTCCTCCTTTGAATCAAGATGCATGTAATGATGTTTTCTTAGGAATGTTGATTTTCCAGAATAATTCAAGACAATCAATTTTCGTACTGTAAATAGTCCTAAAGTACGTGATGCATCTAACATGGAGCTCTTCTGATTATGGAGATTATTCGAAAGACTGGACCGACGATTTCGTTCCTGAACTTCATTTTCTGTGATTATGTTTAGGATGGGATGGGAATATGGACAGGCAGAACAGAGGAATCCCAATGGCTCCAGTTCCTCCTGGAGGCATGATGAAGTAGAGATTGAAAATCACCTCAACTCAGCTTAAATGCTCCAGAAATAAAAGCACAAAAGCCCTTGTAGGGTCTCTTTTTTTCCCCTTGATTGTATCTTCATTTGGCAGTATCAATCTATATGGAGTGTCCATCTGTTTTGTACAATGCATTCTACTAGTACATCAATAAACCAAAAGCTTGCTAGACAACAAAACTTGCCATCTCAAGAAGCATAGAACCATCCATTTCACAGCCAACACTGCCATGAAACTTTGTAGGTATTCTTGTTCCGACTGAGTTCCCTCAAAAACAGGGTAACAACAATCATAACTTTGTAAGACTGAGAGCACATTCTAAGGTAAACAACAATCAATTACCCACATTACTGTAAATGAAGGCAATTCCTTCCAGGAAGTTTCTCCGAGCAGTGCCGGTTCCTGGTTACTATCCGTCAGGGTTATGTTGCTTGCTTGAAATTCCAGAAAAGAGAGTGAATAGTTTAAATATGTTGATGAAAATGAGGCAACGAATCCTATTTTAATAATTACAAGAAGCATGGCCTGATTTGCATGATTTTCTGGTGCACTCTGAAGTGTCCATCTCAAAAGAATCGATTCAGAATCGAATTTAGGAACAAGATAGTTACACCAACAATTCCTTTTGTTGGCTTTTACTGAGCTTGGTCGGTGTTGTAAAGCCTGACATGTCGTATGGTCCGAGCTCTTAGAAGCGCCACCACCCGGGTTGGGCTCAGCATGTCGGAAAGGTCAGTGCCTATGTTCCTGCCAACGAAGGGACCTGAAGGGATTTGAAAAATGCGTCTTAAGTATGCCAAGCCAAGAGTAAGAATGACGGTGGATGGTTAATCAGCTCGGGCAGTGAAAAGGGTAAAACATTCAGGTTGACCAAATGTACACATTCGTATGAACCATCCTCATGTCTTAGGTTGCAGACGCCATTTTTGTCCTCCATATGTCCTCCATACATCGTGCCCGACTAGAGCGATAATCAGACAATGACCAGACGTCTGTTAGCCCAAGCCGAGTTGCTAGAACCCACAGGTTGTTTTATTTCTATGAGCATCATGGGCCTGCATGAACACCACTTTCGGGAAGAAAGTTCCTTGCATAAACTTGGTCTGCTTTGAGCATGGAACCAGTAATTTGAACCGTTGGTTTTGGTAGATCCCCACATGGAACTGCACATCTTATTGTTCAGATCACTCGTTCTATGATAGATCAAGGCTACGAAAAAAACTTGCCATTTACCAAGGAAAAAAAAAGAGAAGTTAACGAAATTTTAACTATTTCCATTGCTCGAGTGATTTCTTCTGTTTCTAGAGAGATGTACTATGGACTCACTAATACACTCACTATGAATTAGAACAAGACACATCCCATATAAATGCTTGGACATAATTTAATTTCGTTATGAATATATGTAAGTGTTCAATACGTTATATCAACCTTTTTCTTTCCCAAGATTATCCAAAATTATACTTAAATTACATTTATCTTGTTGCTGCATCTTTTCAAGTTCATTATCATTTGGTATTCTTTCTTCTTTTTTTCTTTTGGGTCGAATTTACATGATTCTTTCATTAAGAGGAAAATGCAACATCTTTATTTTGAATCTTTTCATGTTCGAACCACTTGGAAGGCAAAAGCACATTCCAGTCTCGCTGCATTGCAAGTTGTGATATCATATTCGTAGTGTTCCTTAAAAGCAGCTCATTCACAAAGCTAATTGTCCATCTCTCTGTAAAATAACCATCTATCCGGGAGACTACCCTTATTTCTGAAAAAGTTGCAAGCACTCGAACGGATTTGGCTGGGAGACCACTAACCCTTTCTGCGCGTTTTCAGCAATTAAAAGTTTTGATCCTGCATTAAAATGGCTTCAATGAAGTGCTTCCCAAATGTTCGCTGAACCTAGCTGAACTGCTGCTCCTTGACTTCAATGATAATAACTTCACAGGCGGAATACCTCCATTTGGACAACATTCTCAATTATTCGCCAGATCGATCTCCAGCGCAATAGTTTCACTGGAGGCATTCCCTTGCAACTCTGCCAACTTAATCATTTCGAGTTCTCAAGCCTAGCACAGAATGATATTTCTGAATCATTCGGCTATATTTTGATGGATTCTCGTATGGTTCGACACATCAATTATCATTTATTGGCCAGTTATGTCATCGATTCACATCACGGTTGATGTAAAGAGAACCGGCCAAACATTTCGCAAGACGCTTCAATTCTTCTATTCCATTGAACTTGCCGCGAATTAGTTTAAATGGAAAAATACCAGGACAGTTGACCAAGCTCGTCGCACTTCAGAATTTAAACCTCTCTCAAGACAATATGAGTGGGAAAGTTCCTTCAAACATTGGCAGCCTCCAAAATTTAGAATCGCTTGACCTATCCCACAACAAGATTTCAGGTAGAATCCCTCAAAAGCATATCCAGTTTGGAATTTCTAAGTTGTCTCTAAGTTGTCTCAATCTCTTGAGTTTGGGACACCTGGAGTGCCATAACACTTAAGTGCCATAACTTCAAAATAGTACACTTAAATGCCAATATCGGAGTAAAATGGGACACTTAAGTGTCACTCCGGCGAAAATCCAGCCAAATGGCTGACGTGGCAATTTTCCGGCGAGTTTAGTCCAAAACGGCGTCGTTTTGCACGCTGACGTGGCGGAGAAAATGCAAAAATGACGCCGTTTCGTGTCTACGTGTAAATAATAATATAAAAATTAATTAAATTAGATTTAAACTTAATTTTATTTAAAATATTCAAAAAATTAAAAAAAATTAAGAAAAATTAAAAAAATTAAGAAAAAAAAAAGGGTGGGGGAGTTCGAACGGGGCGGCTGAGGGCTGAGCCCTCGCCGCCGCCGCCTCCCCGCCGTCGCCGGGAAGGGCCGGCGACGGAGGGGGGAGGGTCGGCCGGGGTCGCCGGCCCCCGGCCGACCGACGGCGAGGGCTGCGAGCCCTCGCCGGATCGCGGCGAGGGCCGCGACCCTCGCCCCAGATCTGGGCGAGGGCTCACGGGCCCTCGCCTCCGGTCGGCCGGCCTCGCCGGCCCCAGCCGGGCTCGGCGACCCCGGTCGACCCTCCCCACTCCATCGCCGGCCCCCTTCCCGGCGGCGGGGGGGAGGCGGCGAGGGCCCGCGAGCCCTCGCCCGGATTTGGGGCGAGGGTCGCGGCCCTCGCCGCGATCCGGCGAGGGCTCGCAGCCCTCGCCGTCGGGTCGCCGGGGGGCCGGCGACCCCGGCCGACCCTCCCCCTCCGTCGCCGGCCCTTCCCGGAGACGGCGGGGAGGCGGCGGCGGCGAGGGCTCGCCCTCGCCCGCCCGTTCGAACTCCCCCACCCTTTTTTTTTTTTTTTTAATTTTTTTTAATTTTTCTTATTTTTTTAATTTTTTGAATATTTTAAATAAAATTAAGTTTAAATCTAATTTAATTAATTTTTATATTATTATTTACACGAAACGGCGTCGTTTTTGTATTCTCTCCGCCACGTCGGCGTGCAAAACGACGCCGTTTGGACCAAACTCGCAGGAAAGTTGCCACGTCAGCCATTTGGCCGGATTTTCGCGGAGTGGCACTTAAGTGTTCCATTTAACTTCGAAACTGGCACTCAAGTGTACCATTTTGAAGTTATGGCACTTAAATGTCCCTCCGTGCCAAGTTATGGCACTTGGGCTGTTCTTCTGCCCAATCTCTTTGATAATCTATTGGGCCCTTTTCCTTCGAATACTCATCTGCATACAGTGAATGATGAATTTAGTATTGAGGCAATCTCTTTGATAATCTATTGGGCCCTTTTCCTTCGAATACTCATCTGCATACAGTGAATGATGAATTTAGTATTTGAGGCAATGACGCACTTTGTGGAGCTTCTCTTTTGAAAGCACGCCCCAGAGATAAGCAGCATCCTAATATCTTGCATTCAAGCAATCGATAGGATCATCCAAACGCTAAAGACATAAATCAGGGTGATTACCACGCTTCTGTTCAAACAAGCTTCTCAAGTACCCATTCGTAGGAACCGTTTAGTGAGCAAACCTCTCTCTCTATCCGTATTTCCTTTCTTATCAATTGAGGCAACCAACATTCAATACATATTTCCAAGCTGACCTTAGGATGAAATGTAAACGGTGTCTTCGATCTTCTTGTGCTCGATAGCTAAAATTTTAATTATTTAAATGATATATAACAGGAAAGGTGATTCTCAGATATGGGCATCAAGCACAACCCTAGCATAAAACATCCGACGCGAGAGTTGAAACTTATCAAATTTGGATGACGTGCATCTGGTGATAAAACTAAAGTTCCTCTTCATGATCATGAACATCGTATCAGTAGCTTATGTCTGTAACAAAGACTTTGTATCTTGTGATTCGTAGTCTCCATAGAATGAATCACATCATGCCAAACATGCAAAGGCTAGCAAAGTCCTCGAACATGATGGCAAGCCATTTGCTAAATCCTTCTGCAATGCTACAGCTTTTGCAGATATGATGTCCCAACTTAAAGGCTATCAGCTCTTTGTCAAATAGTTTTATAAATATGATTCCAGTCATAAAATATGAAAAGGTAACACTTTTCTCATAGGTGCACGGCATAAATTCGATACCAAAAGTTCAAAAAACTTCATCAATAAGGATACGATCCAGTTAAGGTATCAATCGCCACCAAATCTCAAGAAAATGCATTTTCTCTTCATAAGCAAACTCATCGTGAAATTGATGGACAGTGTGCATACACAAATCAGCAGGAACTATATTACACATAGGAAGCAAAACTAAACCAATGACGCATTCAGAAAGGAAATAAGAGAACTCATATAACGTGCTTTGTCAATATCAATAGATGAAGAATATCAATGATTTGTTGCGGATCTACACATCAGCTGCTGTATCAAGTGGAGAAAATGATTATCAAAACTGGACAATAATGCAATGTGACGCTTTCCTCACTTCCACGCCACTGCATCAATCTCATCCCTAGCTGATTTGTACAATTCTAGCCTTTTTGCGATGGCTGTTCTCTTCTCCATGAGAGCCGGGTCCTCATCTAACATTGCGCCTAGTTGTTCCCTCTGTATATTTGCCAAATCAGTGCTAATGGAGTTCATGAATAATAAAAACTCATCTGAATTGATAGAAAGAATAACAAGAATAATCAAAGCAACTTCAAACAAAGTTTACACAGCCATTTCTTTCAGTCGCAGGTTATAACGTCACTTTATGTAGTGCCACTAACTCAATAGATCCAGCATCACTAAACATAAGGAAAAACGAAGGCAAAACTAGATCTTCCATCAAATTAAAAGTTAAGCGCCTGTAAAGACTACAGATATATCTTTACCATATTTCATTTGTCATCTGTGTAATGGCTTTAATAATTAGGATATTATTAGCTTTAATTGTTGATATAGCAGGGTCATTGATTGAATGTATGACTAAGCAACTACACAATAGTCAAGCCATGTGCATACGACTTTATCTATCTTTATGTCTAATGGTGCTCTGTCTTCTCTACATCTCTCCTTATCACTCTACAAAGAGTATTGAGATTTAGACTCCTCCCGAAATATGGCAACAAATCACCATTGTTACTGCTATCTTTGATTCATTTACTTAAATTTCAACCACATCAATTTTGATGACCCTATCAATGAAATCATTTCAAGTCACTTGTCAAACATTATTTATCCTACTACATAAGTTATTGAATTCCAAATAATTTTCTCATTTGCCAACACTTATCCCTTGCTCAGCTTGAATTTAACTCGATGTACTCTGCATGCTTAGTCTCATTTCTACATTGGCTTTGCATCTTTTCAATCACTCCACCTGTCCTTTTGCTGCCCATCAACCTTTGTGTTCTAAAACCTTGTCCACCTCTTCTTCTGTTGTTATTAAACTCCAACCAATATAAAATGTAAGAGAAAAGCTCTAAGAGTGGTCATTCACTTTCCCAAGGTCATCTCCTAACTTGGAATTAAGAGGAATAAACAAGAGTAAGAGGACCCAACTGAAAGGCAGATTTACAATGGCAGCTTGGCTTTGGTAACTTTTGTAAGGAGAAATATCTGATAAGGAAATGAAGTTCTACAAATTCTTTATATTATAGTTGTCAGCATCCATAAATAGTAACCAAAGAAAGGTAACATTCTTATTCCATTTTCCATGTAGATTCTTTACTTTGCATCCTATTTCAAATGTCTCATTCCTAAAGTGTATAAAAAGATAAAGAAAACTCAGCCAAATGTGCACGTAGGAATGATAGGGGCCAGTTTCCTCGACTTTTAGGATTCAACAATTATCATATCATTAACATCAAACATAGCTAAATTGAGATGAGTTTCTACCAGTTAGGCAAGTTAAAACTCATGCTCTTGAATCTGCACTGGATATAGAGGTCATACAACCTTAAAATGAAATATCCCAAATAATAGAATCAACATATGTTGGGAGCAACTGTGAATGTCCACACAGAGGAACATAGGTAAAAATCACGACAATCAAGTTCAAAAGTTTCAATGAACTAATGCTTCACCACTTTTAATTTAATTTATCTTTAGGTTCATGCGCACGAGAATTTGTCGACTTGATGTTTGTTTTGAGTCATTTGACAAAAAGAAGTGCATTTACCAGAATGAGAATCAGCAAAATAATAGTAGAGTCCTGAAAATTACCTCTCTCCTCCCAACTTGAACATAGAAGTTGTTCAGCAGTGCTCTCTTAGCCTCTCGTACTTGACAATGCACAACAGCCTTGGGGATTGTATTTTTTAAGGTATCACAAACCATACCGATATAAGCACTTACATTGGACCCTGAACAGGAATATTTCTCAATCAATAGTGACTCCATTTATTTTCCAGTTAAAGCTCACAAGTTTAATCTGAGTATGGGCAGATAAATGATGCAATATTTAGCATTACATAAGGGGAAACCATAGAGCATTTATCCATTAATAGAGAACTTGAAAGGCTAAAAGGAGAACTCTGACATAACTCTGAAGCAAGAATAGTGTGTTTGCTAAATCTTTCATGCGTAGATACACAGCAATTTCCCTGTTCCGTGACAATACTATAAGACCACATACCTATCCTCCTAAAATTATTATCTGAGAAGCGATCCGCAGCATTAGGGGCATTGGGGTTTGAATTTGGAGTCTTTTCTGGTTCAAGATGAAGCTTCCGGAAAAATTCCACTGTTAGGTAGCTAGATTCCATATCAACAAGACGGATAACTGTTCTACGGCTTTCTTCACGGAATCTTTCCAGTGATTCGTTTGCAGCATTAGCAATGTCTGCTTGAAGTGATGGAAACCGCTTCAACTCCTAGAATTACCAATGAACAAACAAGTTCAGGTCAAAAGGATCAGCGATCATCTTTTTATTGAGAGTCTCGTCAAAAAAGCAAAGTGATGATATCTATCAGCATCTCTCATTCGGCTAACAAGATACTAACAACAATATGAAAGACAATGGTCACCAATTGAGAACAATGGGTGCTTATGATTACTCATAATTACTTTTATCTCTTGTGTCACTGCACTTAAATTTTGTACTTGCTAATATTCAGTCTCAAAAGCTCACGGCCATTCAAAGGCATTTCATTCTGAAATTTAAATCTGCACTCTGAAATGGCAGAGGCATATGTGAGCAGCCAGAATATTTGTTTGCCGAAAGATAAGGTTTTTTTCAATTATACAGTTCTAATTTTTTAAGTGTGAATTGCCATTGCACATCATGGAGTCATCCAAAGCAAGACCACACAATTGCAACTAAAATTACAATTACGAGTTGCATATACGAAAAGCTGTAAGGATAGCCAGATAATTTACAACATGTCCTGAGAGACACCTGAACAGAATATTCTACGTCTTGAAAAATTTGACAATTCTTCCATTGGTCCGTTCTGGAAGAGAATGTAAAGCCTTCCAAAGTCGACATGGTTCAATAATTTCAAGAATTAGTTTATTTTGATCTTTTCTGCTCACTTATTTCCCTCTAACTCTAACCACAATTGAAAAAATTTGAGTTGATATTTAGTCGCGTCTTTCTTATTTGGAGAGGTACAAAGTATAACCACCAGCAAATTTCAAGATTTTCATATTACCGCAATCAAGATAACAGTTTATGTTTTCCAAAACACAAGTCGCTTACCTCTGTCGCAACAATTGATTTGCGTACAAGCTCTTTCAAAACCAGGTGCACCTGAGGAGAAAGATAGTTTAATCATTCGAGAAACTAATAGAGAATCTTGCACTTTACCGGTTGTTAAAAAGAAAACAACAGTCATCAGGTCCATGTGAAAAAGAAAATGTAACAATTATGACCAGCATAAGCTACGGGATCATCCTCTTACAATTCTTATCTTCAACAAAGCTCTCATTCATGAATATGTGAGAACAAGGCAGTAAACAAATTCACTATTGTTGAAATTTAGTCTTACCATTTATATGAGTATGTGTGTGCAGGGGCCTTTGTGTGTGTGTGGCCGCACATGCAAGCATGTGTCAACTATTGTGTGATTGTTTAAATGTTACCACTACAAATCCATTTACACGCTGAACAGGAAGATCTTGTGGACACAAAACAAAAAGGTCTTCAACCATGTACTCTGTGCATGTACCAAAAGTTGGTCTTTCAAACCTACCACATCTAATCTGGTACAGAAACAAGAAGCAGCAACATAAGAGAATGCATTTCTTGTAACAAAAAAGACAGCATTTTCCACCCACTAGAGCATTAGTGAAATGAAGGAATTACCGCATCTACCGAGGCTTCAGCTGGGCCTTTGAAGTAGTTAATAGATCCATCAATGAGTCTTCGGTACCCTTGTTCTGGAGCAATCAAGTGGGGCTGATAACCATCAGCCTCAGATACAACTTTTTGCACATTCCTCAAAGAAAGATGGCGATCAAAAGGGAGCTTCTTTAAAGCAGCTGGTAATTGATGGTCAAAAACCCCATATATCCGATCACCACCAGGTCGCCTGGACAGCAACTTGTCACTCAGCTATCTTTGGTTCTCACAAGGCATGATTGTAAATTTAGTCGTCTCTATGTCAAATAGCATCATATTCTCACTAGAGAAAAACTTATCCATCCAGAGTATTTCAAGGAGTTTTTGGCAAAAGTTTTGATGAACCTAAACTCAATTCCAAAATTGCAAGTACATCTAAAAGCTTATTCATTAAAAGCACTCCCCCCATCCATGAACTAGCATAATGGATCAAGCCAAGACTGTCAAACAGGAGTCATACAGATTCAACCATGGATCCTCTTAATCTGATACATGTTAAACCCATGGTGTTTACGGACCCACTAGAAATCCATCTAAAAGTTGAGCTGTAGACCCACGGTGACATATTGAGATGCTAATGTTTTGGTTAATTGTCATATCTTATCTATCTGTACTTCTATCGATAATTTAGACAGTTTTACTGTGCATGCCTTCTCTCTGACCATAAACCAATTTAAATACATATAAAAATCATTGTCATTTTAAACATTCAGTTAATAGCATACTATCTTTAGTAGCAATTGCATCAGCAACAACAACAAAGATATATCAATCATTGTAAGTCCTCCCATTTACAAATTTGCACAATATTAGACAACCATATTTCATAATGAAGGCATTCCTCTGAAAAAGCTCAGGCAGTGGGCCCAATAGCTAAGCTGATAACCCCTTTTCTTTGACAATGAACCAACCACACTACTGTCACCAGTATCCATCAATGTCAATATTATTGATATTTTTTTACTAAGTCCATGAACAATTGAATCAGAAGAGCAAAATATCGACTTCAACTCCAAGAATAGAACTCAACTAATCCAATTGGCTCCCTATTGACCTTTTCTCAATGCAATATACCTAAAAGAAGAAATAATATTGCTTCCTAGTTTTACCACTTCTTTTATCCAACCCATCCCTATGTTCAATCTGCTAGAAGAAATGGCTAATTTTGACAACAACGAAGTGCCACCATTCCATTATCCATTTCTCAAGCAATGTTGCATGGCTCCCTATTGTCCTTTTCTATGTGTACTCTTGTAGAAGAATGGATTGAGGATCTTATTCATCAGCCATCATAACTAGAACTTTGTATGGATTAGTTAACAGGGCTCCTACAACAACAATCAGTTTAATTGAAGATAAAAAATCAGTAAAGGATCCAGAGCTTAAAACTGCACCAACTGCCAAAAAAATATATATGAAGAAATTACCCTCCATCCAGGTGCTCCTTAAATACACGATCAAACGCACGGCAAAGTTCCAAAATAGTGTAGAGCTGGGCCTAAAGGAGGAATGAACATACTTCAGGTACATTTGTCAGGGAAGAAAGTTGATTTGAGTATGAAAAGAGTAAGCAGACTGCTACCCCTGAATCCACTGCAATGGGTCTGCCAATACGGTCCAACTCTGCATTAAGTTCATCTATTGTCTTGTTTATCAAGGCAATAATACTTGGAATGCGCTGTCGGATAACAAGCTCCAAATGCTGGCAAATAAATTTTCTACTAAGTTTCTTGTATAGATAAAAAAAAATATACAAAACTTAGACAGGTAGAAAGGATGATGTAGAGTCTTAGCTAATTTTTATGACAGAAGAATGGAAAAACCTGAGATAAGAGCTTGGCAAGATACTCTGAACCCATTTTGCTTGCCAAGTGTCCATACTCGGGGCTTGTTTCAAAGTATTCACGCTCTTTTCTACGGGCAGCAATCATGTCAACGTTCCTGTTGATATCAGCTTGTGAACGGTTAACTATTCCAACCCAAGGATGCTGTAATCTGTATGACCTTCCTTCAAGAACCTTGAATTTCCGTGCATAGCTCATCAATTACATCAACTAAGAACCTGAGGAAACACAGTAAGTGAAAAACTGCCCTTACCTCAAGAGCATTAGTTCCTTTGTCCATCAGGTCAAGTTTCGTCACTACTCCAAATGTTCTATCCCCTAAATACACCCAAGATGGTCAAATGGTCAGTATATTCACTACCAGACAAATTTAAAATTTCAGCACTATAACTTTTAACCTGAAGGATCAACTTCTCTTGCGAGTTTGATGGCATCCGAAGTAGCAATATCTTGGTTAGCAGGTGATATTGCCAATATGATGCAGTTGGGCTGGATAATGGTAATTATCTTTCAGTTGTGTAACAATGTAGGCATCCAAATCTAAAAACAGTATCTATTTGAATAAACTTAATCAACAAAGGAGGAGGTGGAAGTAGAACTAATATAGATTTCTTCTACTATTCATCCTCAAAGGAAAATAAATGTTGGTCCATATGAGAAGTGATGCCTAGAGTAATTTCTTTTTTCCCCAGACATAAAGGAGAAATAGTAACTTAAATTTCATATGACAATCTATAAAGTAATGCTTTCCCTATAATGAAAATCAGGACTAGACTCTAGATCAAACTGATGACTGAATGCAAGACATAATCTCATAAAGAAGAGGATGAATAACAGCCTCTAGATTAGTTTAGAGGACATGTCACCATCTAGCAGTTTCTCTTTGTAAAAATTGATGGAATTGTAAAAAGTCAACTTTCTTTTCCCCATGCAGAACTTCATTAAGTTCAGTTTGCACACATTTGTTATCAGCCATTAAGAACTCTATGACAAGATGTAAGTCAATTCAAATTAATAACTAAGTTCCCTTACCTTTTCAACATAGGAGCGCACCATATTTTCAATGTCTTCAACAATAGTGTCGGGCTGTCCTTCTGCATACCTCAGAAAAGCAAATCATTCATGCAAACAAAAACAAGAAGCAAAAAGTGCAGCAAGAAATATGTGCTCTCAAAAGATTACCTACAGCAACCTTTGTCAACCCAGGAAGATCTATGAGTGTCAAGTTTACAACTGCCACGCAAAACAATGTTCATCAACATTTTCAATAGGTAAAGAAAAGATATCAACAATAATTTTAGACATCTCATATAATGTCATAAGAAAATTAAGGTGATAATTTCCAATAAATTAAACATCTATCGAAGAGAAATTTTTCTTGAATAAAGGAAAAACTCAAGCCTCTCACAGCTCAAAACATCAGCTAACCCAAAAATCTTGACTTGAAACAAAATGCATGCCTTTTTAAAGAATTAAGCATTCAATCTCTAGATACTAGCTGTTGGCAACTACTAAGCCAAGTTTCTACCAGCCCTTTTTTCATGTAACTTATTTTTCAGCCCTCGTAAATCATTTAAAATTTGGCCTCCCAACATAGTGATAGCTCTGATTGCAACTGTCACAGTCTAACCAATGAGCACTAGTAAGCCGGTTCAGGCCATGGCTTTTCTTTTGGTTGCACACAATTTCACTAGTACTGGCCCATTCATATTTTATACCAACATTTAAACATGACAAGTGTTTTTATACGTCTATCTAAGCCCTAATCAGCATTAGAGCGTTCTACCTTTTGTCAAGTGGCAGAAAAGCCAGGTTAAGAAAGGATTGGACCAAGATGACATTTTGGTCTGGTAGTTAACATATAATTAATTTGAAAAACCTAGCAACATAGATGAAAGCGCCATTCATGTCTCAAACAACAACGATGAGAAAAGTAAGCCTTATCCCACTGTGAACTATATTAATCTTTTTGTGCCATTGCACTCAATTCTGTATCAAGCGAAAGTTATTAATAAATGACTCAAAATCAAAGTTTTAATCATGTATGAAGACTCACAAATTAAGAAGAACAAATCATACTACAGTATGAAGAAAATTTTGTCCAATCATACAGAGGACATATAATCACGAGATATGATTGTATATTAGATTCAAAAGTAACAAAATCTGCCCCTGATAATATAGCTCCATGTCTACAGAAAAAATAACACGGAAAATTCATCAGAAGTGTGCAACCAAATAGATAACAGAAATGCACACGAACCCATGCATGCTAACTTGCTTGTATGAGAGCAAGATGGTGAGAGAGAGACATGTGTAATGAATTTACTAGGCAAAGGCAAGAAAGATCAGACTAGCTTCATGCCCAAATGCACAAACTTCTCTATTTACATGATGTTTTGCTAGAGATCCACGTAATCATAAGTACATATATATAGCTGCCAATATTAAATCAAATCTTTCTTTCAGTTACTAGGACCAAAAAATCTAGTCAGCATATCTCAAGAAAGAGAGCACATACCATTTGGAGAATAAACGCTCAGATGAATTGGAATATTTGATATTTGCTTTGATTTCCCTGTTATACGATCTGTTTCATCTGCAATTTCCTTCCGAACAGCAGCTGCACAAAAGAAGAATTATCACTGCATCGGAGTCCAAGCAAGATAGCTTTAACTTACTCTGACAAGAACTTGCTGCACCAGACAGCTTTTGGATCATATAAAATGAATATTGAGTTCTTATATAAAGAAAATACAGAACAAGTGATGCTAATATTGAATGATTTTGCAACTTTCTGTCTATATTCCTAAGAAAGACTACAAGCAAAAGGTATGCAGAGAAAAAAAATTTCAGAAGATTCTACAAACATGACGGTATAGTACAACACGACGAAGCACAGAAACAGATCTCAGCCAGCCAGCTGGGAAGGTGCACTCAGAAGCAACCTTTCAGCTAGCCCATCTTCAGAAATGTCCAGGCGCGATGACAATCATGCGCTTAAGCCAATAAATAGGTCTGACATCCAATTCAGAAAGCGCATAATATTCAAAATGCAATTACATACATTTCAGCTGGCAGTACTTGGTGCAACAAAGCAGGTAAAACATGACTTTTAATGTCATCAGCAAAAGTAATGCAAGATTTCCATAGTAAATGTTGATCATTAACTACTGTGATGCTTAAGAAAGTTCTAGGTTATGAGCTACATTTTAGTTAGTTGGTTTCACAATGTTGAGAAAGACAAAGCTACTAATGCTTCCGCTACCTAAATAGAACAGAAGCATTTTTTTTTTTAACGGGAATTTGAGTCCTGAAGTGCTAGCAAAGATAATTTCCAGTAACTGCTAGTACAAAACTTTTACTGGCCTCCTTTCTTCCTCTTCTTAGCCCCATTTCTTCCTTTTCTTGTTCAGGCAGGATCATAAGGTAAAAAATTTTCAAGCCGCTGTAGCAACGTTTATTTCTCAACACCATTGGCTAACTCAGATTGTGGGCCACTGTTTAAGGATTCTGACCATTTTAATGATACTGCACTAACCTCCATTTTCTTCTGTCTCATATTTTTCCCACTAATAATTTTATCGGAAAAAGGTACAATGTCAATTTTTTCCCTTGTTTAACATAACTTCTGTCCATGTATCTCAATATCTAGCCCATGATCCAAGAAGTTGGTTTGGACCATTTCACGAGAATTCTCAGCTCACCTAAAATCTTAGAAAAGCATGGGTCTCAATAAAAATGTGGCTCCTTCACTCCTCAAACAACTCTAGGTACATTTTGCTGCTGTCTGAATGTTATAGCTTCCAAAAATATGCAATTATGGCCAACAAACCTCTCTCACAAAATCTGTGAAATGAGACTACTACATATTCCTCCAGTTGCACCCTTCTTTCCAACCATGAAAATTATCATTATTTTTATCGTCATCATCACCATCATATATTTAGACATATTGCCCTTATCTTTTAGCTGGTGACCAGTTCGAGGTTTGCTTTTTGATTATGTCATACAATTAAACATACTTGTAACAACTCCTATATGGTCAGAAAGAAGGAAAAATCAGACACCATATGTTACCCTTGAGTTCATTGCTAGAGTAAACGCCATCATACATTTGGTATCTTGGTATTCTGGAATGCCTTCCATTTGTTACAGAGGTAGGACCTCCACCCTGAGATTCCTTTCAGGATTGTCATAACAATGTTGTCTTGATACTTCAAGGGTATTCTCACATTTACAGCTATGACATTTAGACTTTACCCCACTATTCCAAATAAGGCTGAACTTCTTTTCCAAAAGTTTGACCAGGAGATCAATGAAACTCGATCTCTTCATTGAGGACCTTCATTGCTTCTCTCTTTCCCTTTTCTACCAGTTCTATCTGGCATCGTGGGATTATGCTGCTCCGATGCCAGAGAGTGTATTTGCTTGTACGGGAAAGAGAGAGGACTAAAAGAGTCAATTCACTACAGGCTTTGATAACAACTCCAGTGAAGGTATGGCAGCTCATAGTAGCCTTAAGCTCACAGATAACCTATTATTGTAAAATATATGTATACACCATTGAAGTGCCACTAATCCACTTCTACAGCAGCTCCTTCCACGACCGCACTGTCCGGAAAACTCTTTGGTATTTGTAAAGCGACTCAGAGGACAACATAGGGTGATAAAAAAATTAAATCCAGTAGTTCGGCTAGACTCATGCTATTCTTTTAACCGGTGACGAAACTTGTGGTTTACCCACCAAAGTTATATCTATAATGATCGAGGTCTGAAACATAAATTTCCACGCTTCACAACGTTGCCCAACTACAAAATGCAGGTCTTGTCAAAACGTGCGTACCGAAATCAGTGAGCTTCCTCTTAGGGGCATGAAGAAACTCCGCGTATTCGGTTTGCCCTCGATCCGTCTTATGAAGCTGCAACACCAACGGCCTCCGCGTGACTATGCCTGAAAGCAACAGACCCGGATTTCAGAAACAGGACGCCCGGCTCGCAACATGCACTCGCCCGAAATGAATGCGCGAAAGCAAGCACATTCAAGCGATTCCCACAACAATCACTAAAAGGAGCTAGCGATCTAGCATTGCCGACGGAAGTCAAACTCACCAGATCCACGAGGCAGGAAATCCCTCCCGACCACGCTCTCGAGCACCGAAGATTTTCCGGAACTCTATAAAATAAAAAATAAAAAAAAGAGGCTCAGCAATCCGATCCAGCAAAGCGCGACGAGAGACGGGGAGATCGCCGGTTTACCTGGCCGCCGACCACCGCGACCGTCGGGAGCGCCTCCCAGAGGGACAGCCCCTCGCCGCCGTGGTCGCCCAAGACGGTGCAGGCCCGCTGGATCCGGTTCACGAGGCCGATCAAGCTCTCCATCGTCGCCATCTCCGAGGATCGCCGGGCGCAATGCTGGAGGGAACGAAATCGGCGCTACCGATCGTCGTCGTCCGTCGTCGATCAACGATGAATGCGGGACGAGGCGAGATTCGAGGACTCGGATCGGGAACAGAAAACGGAACGGAATGGAACGGACGAGACGGGAATGTCGGACGGAGATCGGGGGGTCAGATCCGGAGGATCGAGAATGGATCGGATCGATCGATCGGGCGACGAAAAGCGGGCGATTCACGATGCAGGACGGAGCGGAGCGAACCAACTCGTGGCCGACGTATCGACGAAGCAATAGAAAAAGTGGAAGAGAGAGAGAGAGAAACAGAGAGGGGCAACGGAAAAACCGCCAACTCGGCACGACGCTAGATCTGCATGAATATATATATCGCGCGGCGTCAGTCGTGACTGCTTCTATTCCTTATTCTTTATTTTTGAAATTTTAACTAATTTTATTATTGATTTATACCACGAAAAAATGCAAATTAATACATTTGTGATAAATTTACTACAAACTCAATATGACAAATTTATCTCAAATAAATTTTTGGATCACCGAGCTTCCGTCAATTTTTATCATAAAATTCTTGAAGTTAAATGATACATATTAATAACTCAATAAAAAGACAAGTTCATGTGAAAATTCATATTAATTTGGGATAAAATTTTCATAAACCTATCAATTTGAGGTTCCTTATAATCCAAAAATTAGTTTGGGGTAGATTACAAGTATATCAATTGCGACTTTTCATTGTATTGATCATTTTATTTTATTTTTTTCCTTGTTCCACTTGATAAAATCTAGTTTTTATCCATTTTTTTTCTTTAAATGACATTTTAGGAATCTAATTTTTTCTCCTTTTTCAATCAAATACATTAACTTTCTAAGTTTGACTCAATGACAAGCCTCCTCCAAGTAAATTGCAATGTTAGATTTACATGATTCGCTTACTTGGCAATAGTTTAGCACGACTGATGATGTAGCTTACCTACTCAATAAAATTCGGATCATCTTATGATAATTCCTTTGTGAAAAAGACAAACATGTGTGCAGTATCCCACGTCTAAATGATATGTATGTGTGGCGATTATTTTGCGATTATTTTTTTGAAAAAGCCGCATTGTCCAATATTGAAAAGATATGAATGTGTGTTATATTCGAATTTATGGTTTAAAAGAGATAAATCCTGTCCTTTTGAAATAGTCTGTTTGTTCATTAAAGAGTTTTGCTTCGCTATAATATATTTGACGTTTCTATCTCAATACCTTAACTTTCATTGATTTTCTTTAAAAAAAAAATAATACAGTCATTATTTTCAATTGTTTTCCTTTCGAGAGTTTTGGAGAAATATCAAAATTACTATTTGATATTCTCATTTGAGATTTTATTGTATCTAGAAGCAAATAATTCATTAAAAACAGTGTTTTCACACCACAAAATCTGATTCTATTTATCCCATCTATAGAATATTTCCCAGCATCATCTTTCATATACGTGTTGGGTGATGAAGAGAGATCCTACTCAAAGTGGCGGAGATTGATGAGAAAGTGGACCCTAGCGAAATTCTTCCAAGAGTATTTCATATTTTCCCCTTTACGCAGTTGCGGGTTATCAAGTAATTATTTTGTTGTCACGGTATAATCGTAGGAACAAATTTCGATATTAAAAGTGAGATACCAAATTCAAAAACTCCGTCGATAATAGTCGACATGATCACTATATAATTGTTCATCGGATCCTCTTAATCTTAGCAAGAGGATGAAAATAATTACCCGCGCTGCATCTTGTCCTTTTCAAAACAAATTCGTTTTGGTTTTGACCCAAAAAATAAATATAATTCACTTTTAAACTTTCAACGGCCGATCAAATTGAGTAACTGCACATATTTTCTCAACAACATGTTGTGCCAAAATCATAAACTTTTTAAAGAACCATTCTCATTTGCCGCATGTTATTTTAAACGTGACATTTTTTAATATATATATATATATATATAAATTTTTTTAATTTTTAATATGTTTTTGAATTTTTTGAATTCTTTTTTTTTTCTTTTTTTCCATCATCTTCCTTGCCTCTGGGCCGGTGAGGTCAACCTCACCGGCCGGAGGCGGGCCGACGAGGGCTCGGCCCCGCCAAACTCGCCCGGATCCGGCAAGGCCTCGCGCGGCCAAGGCGAGGGTCAACTTCGCCAGTGGCCGGCGAGGCGACCTCCTCAACCGAAGGATCTACGGGTGGCTATCCCTCTCTCTCTCTCTCTCTCGTTTGAAGTTGCAAGCACTCGCTCGGAATCGTTCTCTCTCTCTGCCTCAATCCGTGCCTTGCGACAGCGCCTCCCGGGTGCGAGCTTGCTCGCAGCTTCCGATCGCCACCGCATTGTGGACGGCGGGCGAGAGCCTCGCCGACCACGGCGGGATTGACCCCTACCTTGGTTGGGCAAGGCCACCCCGGATCAGGCGGGGCCTCGACCTCGTGGCCCTCGCCTCCGGCCGGTCGGGAGCGAAGAAGATGATGGGAAAAAAAAAAAAGAACAAATAAATAATTCAAAAATTCAAAAAAATATTAAAAATTCGAAAAAAAGTAAAATATATATATTTAAAAATGCCACGTCAACATTCGCCGGACGACCGTCGTCCACGTCGGCACCGGCTAGTCAATTTTGGCCGGATGGACTGAATTTGCACAATTGTAAAAGGTTTAGACTAAATTGACCAAAAAAAAAGTTTATGATCAATTGCAATAGATTTAGGACTTTTTGATAATCCTCCCCACGTGTCGCAAAAGAAAGAACCATTCTCATTTGCCACATGTTATTTTAAGAGCTTTTATTCATTTATTTTATACAAAAATAAATAATTTGAACAAAAATCTTAAAGGCAATTATTTGTATTGCTTGAAATGATTAGATAATGAAAAAATATTTTCATTATCGATAACAATTTATCTTAAACATTTCATAAATAATAAAGATATTTTTTATTTATTTATTTTTGTTAAAAATTGGAATCCATCATTTTAAAAGAAATATTTTGAAAACTTTTCATTTTTATAAAACGAGCTGAATACGTGGCATGCACTTGGAAGTTACCTAGAGGCTTGCTTCGAAGAACGTGGCCATGTCGTGGTCTTTCTCCCGACAAACAAAGCGACGCCTTCAAGCGTCACGACCGAATGTACACAAGGACACACGCACCACCTCCCCACGCTCCGCCGAGAGTTTTGTCCTTTTCGCCTTTTCTCGTATTCCCGTTCCATCCAATTTCCTCGAAACTTGCGTTTGATGTACGTTCCATTTCGAGCAATTTAAGGTACGCATAACAAAATTTCTAAAACATAAATTAATTTCTGATCAGAAATTAAGAAATTAAAAATTTTAACTTCTAATTTCTACTTCAAATCTATTTATGGAATAGAAATCTGTTTCAAAAATAAAAAATCAAATTACGTTATTAAACGGATTTACATTCCAAATTTGTTTTAAAATAAAAAAAGAAAAAATAAAAATAAAATTTTTGATAATTGGGGTAATTTCAATTTTATCGTGTTTAGACTAGTAGAATTCACACTTTGTTCGAAACCCATCTGCGCATGGAGTGGTCACGATCTCGCTCTCGAATCCTTCAAAGTCGGATCACCTTGGCGCATGACGGTTGTCGTCGGCATCTCTTTCGGCATGCCTGCTTATCTGTTTTCCCCAACGAGATAACAATTTTAAATTGAATCGTTTAGGCATTACTCGCTTCAGGTGATGTGACATTAACGGACTTGATACGATCAACAATACTTATAACTCAAACCCATATCCTGACCACGAGTGTGAAAATTCTATGCCGAGGAGTTGGGGGAGCGCCACTACCAATCACCCATTTTCACTCTAGGAAAAAAAGATAGAAAGGCAGATTGAGTATTTCATACAACCATTCCGTCTGCAACTCTGGAGCATAAAATTTGGAGGTACTCAAGAGGCAAAAAGAGAAAAACTTTCTCTCCAATTGGGGAAGATAGGGCGTGTAGTTACCAACACGTTAAAATAAGAAACGCATTCAGGCTGTCACCAAGTTACCGAATTACTACTGGAAACCTTATTGAAAGCTTACTTCTTGCTGGTTAGGTATCTAAAACCGACACATCTAATTAGTATCTCATGAGTCATGATTCTAGACATTGTGCCGAGCACATGTCTAACCAACACTCATTTTCAACCTTGGAAAAAAGATAAAAGTAAAGTAGTGGACGTATGGATAAAAATAATTTTTTAAGTATCGAGATGCAAGTATGAATTGTGTTATAAAGTTTTACATTGGAAAAATTATAATTGGTCCATAATTTATTTGCATAAACTTTTGAGTGAAAGTAAGTCTAACTAGATATGCTGATATGCTCGAATTTCAGCTCTCTTTTAACAATCTCTCAAACAAAGGTATTGGACTTCTACCTTGTATTTGCCAACAAATGACCACTCTCGATGTATATCAATGTTTGGTGAATATCTAAAAGAATGACTCTCGTAAATAACATGACCTCATGATTTGGTTTGAATATATTGATGAGTTTGGACTTAAATCTTAGCAATCTCCCCAGATGAAGGTATTGGTAACCATTCCGCAATAATGGCGCATGTGAACAAAGAAACAAAGGATATTACTTTACTATGCTTTAGATTAATTAATCAATTAACAAATCGTATTAAGGGGAGTCCAAAAGATGCTTTTGAGTATACGTGATATAGAATTAGTGTTAAGTTCTACACAACATACGAGAAGTTTTAAACTATTTTGTTTGAACTCCGAGAGATAAAACTCGAGGTATCCCCTCCTAGATGGGGAAGAAAAATATGTCTGGTAATTAATGGGCTTTCTTAGGTAGGAAGGGTGGGAAGTGTGCAGTCACATAGGCACGAGAGATGAGAGGATACTTTCATGGAAGGTGAACACATAGGTAAGTGCTGAAATTGCCCGTTGACCTACTTGAAATAAGCATTTTTGCGGTCATTCTTAAAGAACGGAATTGATTGCTCGTCTTCACTAGGGCTAATTACACTTTGAGCAAAACTCCCTTGGTCGTCGCCCTATTTTAAGGTCATATGAACCTTGCCATTGCGTTCGCTCATAATTTTTGTGGACCTTTTCTAATTTTTCCAGAAATCTTAGCTATTAGATGAATGTAAGATTTAAGCTTCATTGTTTTATGGAAAATGAATAATTTAAAAATATTTTCCTAAAAATGATAAATTATGTATTACTTACAAAAATTGTTAAACAAAAAATATTTTCATCATTCATGAATATATTTAAACATTAATTATTGTCAATAATGAAAATATTTTCTATTAACTAATTATTTCAAGCGATATAAGTGATCATTTTTGAGAATTTTTTTTAAATCATTCATTTTTTTTAAACAAACGAAGCCTTAGTATCAAGTATTTTAATGCTCTTCTTCAAGTGTTGGCTAAATTTTTTCGTAAGACAAAAATGTGGAAATACATAATAGGGGAGCAAATTGGTGCTCGGAAAATATTTAAACTTGGGACACGAAATTATCATAAACTATTTTAATAGTTTAAGTTGTTATACGGAGATTTGGTCTAATATATACATATTTTAAAAGACTCAATGTATTAACCTTTGCAATAACGACATTGAGATGGGGTCTAATTCCCTAAAATAATCTTCAACCTCAGGTTTAATCCCAATTATGCCTTAAATTTATTATCTTAAAAAAAATCACCAACTTTCCTTCGCTATAATCCTAAATCTACCCCACATTTGAAAATCATTGCTAGGTACTTCAAAATTATGAACATCAGGATGTGAGGGTGTCAGGGAAGATGCATTCACATAATTAACCTTAACTAGCCTTGATGTTGATAATTTTGAAAAAATTGGTGATAAATTTTGGACGTGGGATGGATTTGGAACTATGGTGAAATTTTGTGACTTTTTTAGGAAAAAGAAAGTTGGGGGATAGAATGAAGTTTTAACATGGTAGTTTGTAGACCTGTCGACGGGTGGGTTTGATTGAAATTGGGCCAGCCCAAAGAGATCCATTAATCAATTTTGACTCATTTCTAAGTAACGTAAATTTAATGAGACCTATTGTTGCGAAAAGGCGAGCGATCTAACAATAATATAGACAGAAGAAGAAAATAAATCGGACACCAGATTTACGTGGTTTAGTCGTAAAGACCTACGTCCATAAGGAGAGCAGCATCGAATTTCACTATAGATCAAGCGATACAAGGAGATTACTCACTCAAACACTCTCTTGGTGTTTCCCAAATCCCAATTACACCCAACAACGCACTCAGTGTTTAGCTCCGAAATTCCTCAAGAAATAATATCTCAATCTCATGAAGGAATTACATGCAAATCTTACCACAAGATTTAAATCGACTACAAACACTAATCTTTCTTGGATGTAATTAACGAACAATAATGACAAAGAAAATCCCTCCCAAGCACTCAACTACTAGACAACTCTTTAAGAACACTTCTTCATGATCAACTCTTTTCCATCCACGGCCACAAGTCTATATATATATATATAAGTGAGACCCTTATTCTTTTGCCAACTTCCCATAGGATTCTGTTTCCTATCTTAAATGCTTTTATCCAAAATATATCTCTGTATATTTTAAACAAAATTCAAGTCCAAGTCAAAGTTGAACTTTCCTATTTCAGTGGCCAAATTCTCCAACCCAGATTCGAACTTTGGGAAGTTGATCTTTGGATATTCTTTGCTCAATTTCGAATGTCCACAACATATCCAATTCGGAATATTCGTAATTTCGCATTGGACTCAACTCGAGACATATTTTAACACCTATTCAACCTAGGGGTGTGCATGGTCCGGGCGGGCGGTTCCCGACCTAGAACTGGGAACCGCCCGCTAAGTACCGGTTCAGAAAAATTGGAATCGGGATCCACCCGTTTGTTGCATGGATCCACCCGGGAACCGGACCGCCGATCCGGTCCGGTTCCCAGTGGATCCATGGAACCGATCTTGACGCGGCGACGCCGGTTCTTTGGGATCTGCGAAGGGTCGCTTGGGCGAGAGGCGCGGCGGAGCCGGGTCGCGGGTCGCTAACCGGATCGTGGGTCGCCGGGCAGCGAACGGTGACGGCGTCAAGGCCGAGATGAGCTCGGATCGTAGTCGTCAAGCGAGATCAACACGGGCCGGAAGCGGGGACGTCGAGCGTTGGTCGCGGATGGGTCTCGTGGGTTGCTTGAGTCGCAGCCATCAGGCGGCTGAACTGGATCGTGGGCGAGAGGCAGCGGCGGAGCTGGGTCGCGGGTCGCTGAATTGGATCGTGGGTCGTTGGGCGGCTGAACGGCGACGGCGTCAAGGCTAAGATGAGCTCAGATCTGTAGTCGTCGAGCGAGATCAATGCGGCCGGCGGGGACGTCGAGCGTTGGTCGCGGATGGGTCTCGTGGGTTCTTTGGAGTCGCAGCCACCAGGCGTGAAGAAACGAGTGGCGATCGTGGTGCCGCACGTCGGGCGGAAGGCGGATCTCGCGGGGACGACGATGGCGGAGGTGCGAAGCTGTTGTAGGTCGGCGGGCGCGCGGATATGAGATCGGAGCAGTGCTGGCAGGAGGGTGGCGGACGACTGGGCTACAGCGACTTCGTGGCTCGGGCGGTGAGGCAGACGCACAGGTCACCGAGGAGGAATCGAAATAGCGAGAGGAACCGAGGAAGAGACGAGAGAGAGAGGCGACCACGAAACCGAATAGAAGTGAGATGAGACGGTGAGCGTGAGACCTAGGTTTGTTTTAGTATTTTTTTTTTTTTAAAAGGGAACCGGTTCGGTCCGGTGGGCGGGCGGGCGGATCCGTCCATGGAACCGGAACCGGACCGGTTCTCACCGATTCCCAAAAAGCGGAACCGGGAACCGGACCGGTTCCCTCAAGAACCGCCGGTTACAGGCGGTTCCGGTCCGGTTCCAGGGCGGTCCGGCGGATCCCGGGTATTTTGCACACCCCTAATTCAACCCAACCCATACTTCACACATATTGACCTGACTCGACCCACAATCTAGAAAAACTTATACTCAAATTAAAATGAGTGTGTGCAATGAGCAAGTGCGAGATCGAGTGAAAGTGAGACAAAATGAAGAGAGAGTCTATCATGTTTAAACCCATTCGTAACCTATTTACTGAATAATAAATCCATTCAACAATTCAGCCTATTATATATAAGTTAAGAAATGGGCGTGCGACCATTTTGACAAGTCTAACAACTTGTATGTTTTGCCACTTCATAGGATAATGACCCCAATGCAAGTATATAAAGGTACAACGATCATCCACAAAGCTGAATACAAGTACTTCCTAATGTCATACCTTTCTAACTCTATTTTTACTACCACATAGTAACAATGACATTCAGACCTTATGATGATACCAGACTTCTACCAAATGGGCTTCTAGTGTCCAAAATGATATTATAAAACTTATCTATTTTGCGAAAAATGAGTAATTTAATTTTTTTTTATAAAAAAAATTTATAAAAACAAATTAATGGAATTTTTTATTATTCATGAAGAAATTTAGATATAAATTATTATCAATGATGCAAATACTTTTCCAAACGATACAAATTTGGCAAATTTGCCATCGGAGGTAAAATTTGGCGTCATGAACATAATTTCGAAGTCTGGGGGGACCGATTTCGAAAGAAGAAAGAACTTTCTCAAGCAAAAACCCCTTCGAAGGCGCGCCAAAATACCGCCCCACCGGAGCTCCGCAGCTCGCTTCCGCAGAAACGGGCCCTCCTCCCTCCCATGGCGATCGACTGTCTCGTCCTCGGTATCACCTTCTCTCTCTCTCTCTATCTCTTCTGGAACTGCAAGAGTCACGCCTTTTTTCTCGCGACGGGGTTCCTGCAGGCGCGGGTCAGGAGGTCGGGAAGAGCTGCGCGGTGGTGACGATCGGCGGCAAGAGGATCATGTTCGACTGCGGCATGCACATGGGGTACCTCGACCGCCGCCGCTACCCCGACTTCTCGCGCCTCGCTCCGGACGGCGACTTCACCGGCGCTCTCGATTGCATCGTCATCACTCACTTGTAAGTGAATAGCGATAGCTCAGCTCGACGCTTTCCATTACGTGTGATTGAATGTGACGTGCGCGTGCTCTTGCAGTCATCTGGATCACGTCGGGGCTCTTCCTTACTTCACCGAAGTTTGCGGCTATCGCGGACCCATCTACATGACGGTAGGTCCTACGTGTTTGATGAAATGCGGCGTTGTCTTTTGTGGTGGCTGGTTGTTGCTACGCTATGAGATCATGTTTAGTGAAAACATCAAGTTGCGTTTTTTTTTTTGTTGGCCCATGATCGAATCATGCATCGTTTTTGCTGTTGTCCTAATCTATGGGTCAAAAGGTGTACAAGTGATTAAATTGAGTTTGTCTTCCTTAGTAGCCGGTCGGTCATGGATTAGATGGTTGAAATTGTCTTAGCTTGAGTCCCGCCTTCCTTTTTACATAACTGAAAGGAAAACCATGATCGCGATGCCTCCAAAGTGATGTGGAAGCAATTAGCGCTCTTTGTACGCCCTTTGACATGGCTTCTGTTAGGGGACTTGATAAGTTTTTGATTTGAGACTTGGCTGCAGTATCCTACTAAGGCATTGGCTCCTTTGATGCTGGAAGATTATCGCAAAGTGATGGTGGAAAGGAGAGGTGAAGAAGAACAGTTTACTGCAGAGCATATTGCGGCCTGCATGAAGAAAGGTACTCGCTTCTTGTGTTGTCTATTTTGTTTGCTTTGTGAGCCCTGCTTACTCTACTGGCCTCTCTGTAACATCAAGACAACATGCCGTGATTGTGGGATGATCATCGTCAATTGTCATGAAGTTGACTGAGCATATCCTCCTGCCACGTTTGTGTGTGGCATGTCTGATAATTAGCCACGGTCTGGTTGATTAACATCATGATGTACTACATTTCTATGGTTGGATTAGATAGAAATATTTCATTTCAGCACATTCCTTGGCAGCAGGAGTTAAATAACTGAAATAATAAGTTTACTGGGATTTCTAGTGGTTTATATATTTCTTACATCATCAGATGTGCTTAGGAATGTAACTGATGAGAAGGAAGAAGTCCTGTAGGTCATATGAGGATTGTGTCATCTAAATGGTATGCCATGAATTCATCTCATTCATTCAATAAATGGTGCTTCTTCATACTTGGAAATAGAAGCTTAAGTAATCTACTGCAAAAAGTCATCTGCTCTTCGTGCAAAAATTTTGCTTGAGTATGGAATTTGAGGGCTTGAGCATGGTATCATGTCTTCTATATGATGTTAGCTGGAAGCTGAGGTACCTTTCCAAAGGAAGTCAAGATTGATTCGAAAATGGGCTCATTTTCAGTATAGCATCGATATGGAGAACAATCTTGTGGTTATGCATAGTGTTTGTTGTTTGGATAAAACAGGTCATACACATTGATGCTTGAAACTATGTTTTTCCTTTTCATTTTCATGAGCACATATAGTCAATTATTAAATAATTTTGTTAAATCTTTGTTCCTGTAGTGATAGCTGTGGACCTCAAGCAAACTGTGCAGGTTGACAGCGAGCTCCAAATTCGTGCGTACTATGCTGGGCATGTAGGTTTTTAAGTTTCATTTCTTTGGCACATGCTTAGTTGCTTGACTTGTACTCATCTTAGTAAGAGTATTTGAATAGAAACAGTAAAGAGCTCAAACAAGGTGAATTGTGGGAAGTGTCTTGTAGATTAAGTTGTGTATGCAGAGATTTCTTTGACTACAATGAAAATGAATTAACAAAATTTGGTAAGAGTTAACTTTAGCAAATGGCAAGTGAACGTGAGTTTGTTCTGAACAAATAACCCGAGCTGTACACCATCACGAGTAAATCATATGTTTGTCATATATGATATGATAAATTGCTTTATTCTGTATGACCTGTTGTGAAAAGTTCAAATTTTAGGTTAGGATTTCACTTAGCAATGTACTTTCAAGCTAACATTCTAAGATCTGGATCTTTTTCTTGTTTCTGTTTTGTCTTCTTTTAATATGATTGTAAGGTCATAGGAGCTGCCATGGTCTATGCAAAGGTGGGAGATTCTGCTTTGGTTTACACAGGAGACTATAACATGACACCCGATAGACATCTTGGAGCTGCTCAAATCGACCGACTACATCTGGACCTTTTAATCACAGAGTACGGAAATTCATTTTGACATGAGTATATGACCAAGCATGAAAACCTTTCTCTTTTTCATGACAATGATGTCCACCTTTGGTAGGTTAACCGTGGTCCATGTTTTAAGCAACCTATCTCATGGAAATGAAGCAAACTAAAGCTTGGATAGGTGGCCTAAACTTAGGATCATTTGCACTTGTGGTATGGGAAATCAAACCTGTGCTGTATGTCTAGTCTACACAAACATTTTCTCTGCTTGACACCTGAACATGTGTCTGTAACATTGAAAAGAGAGAAGGATCTTTGTCTAGGCCAATGAAATGGAACAGTAAATTTCATGGTTCTTACTTCCTATTGGACTTCACCATAACAGCAAAAAGTTCCGATTTGCTGATGCAGTCTCAAATTAGTCCTCCTCAAATTAGTCCAAAGATACACTCGAAAGTGAAATCTTTTTGTCCCTGACATTCAATTATCTACCATTCATTTTTTGTGATGAGTAGGTCTGCTAATTTCCTTTAGTTGCCGTGTAACTTGTAGACCTATTGAATAGTAGGTATCTTTATGAGATAAATCTGGGGAGGCAGTGAATCTATTACTGCAAGTTAATTTATGATGGTTACTCAGTTCGCTTCATTTTCTTTCTGATATCACCTGTAAACCTGTAATCTGAGATCAGACCACTTGAGAAGCTTCTCAGACCTAATTACAATAAAGGACCACTGGTTGAAGTGGACTCTTGAGATTAATTTGTACACATGCTTCTGATAAAATAACTAGTGAAGTGAGATTTTTTATTTTTTTTCCCTTTTCTGTTTGACCACATGGGGAATGTATGCTCTGACCTGTAGTAGTGAATTTGGCTGTTAACCCATATTGTTACTTGAAACTGCTGCTTTTTCCTAATTTTTTTTCCTGAATGTCTCAAGTCTTCTGCAAAGACTCTTTTTTTAGCATCCATTATTCCCATATCCTGGATTTCCCTACTGCAAAGTTCTTTTGTTTCTTTAGGCACTGATTTTTTGTGGATCATCTGGAATTGCAGATTTAACTTATGTGTTGCTCATACCTCTTGACATATTTGAAGTTCATATCTGATACATTTCTTTCATAGGTCAACATATGCAACGACAGTGCGGGATTCCAAATATACTCGTGAAAGGGAGTTCCTCATGGCTGTATGTGAATTTCACAGTTTTGGAGTTTCAATGCTTTTGCCACTTCTGTTACTTTTTCTATAACTGTGCTTTAGACTTTTTGATCCAAAAGAGTATCTACTGGTGACATGATATCTTATTTGTTAGAAACAGAAAGCAAATATCTAAACTTGATTTGTTCTCATCCTTGGCCTTTAATTTGGCTTCTTTGATTGTTTGACAATCAGAAAACATTTGAGACCATTTATTCCAAATCTCTCATAAGAAAGATAGGGGAGATTATTATGAGCTTCACAATGATTATTTGCTGCCCATTTACCAACAGCTTTTGGGAAAAATAGTTGTCTAATAATCAGTATTGTTTAACTCTTGACTTTACGATAAAGTGGGTCTTGAGCAACTGATGATTTGAAAAGGGAACTTGCTATCTAATTCTAGGGACTTATTAATCATGCTTCATTAGATAGGATCCTATTAGCAAGTCATTCGGTGTTTCAATAATTAAGTAATTGACCTAGTATTTCTATGAGCTGCTAATTATCCCATATCGTGTGCCTACTTCTTATGAATTAACTCTCTGGAATGAATCATTACCTGGCAGAATCTCCTAGCTACCAAGCTGTCGGATAATTGCTTGATTCAGTTTGATACTCACTTTCCTTGTTTCAAGTTCCAATGTTCTCATTTCATTCTGACCTCTGGTTATTGTCTTTTTCTCCTTTTTCTATGTGGTTATTTATGAATTCCACTAGTAGACCTGCATAGAGTCTGAAAGTATGGTTTCCTACAAGTGAAGGGGAGTTTTAAGGATATGCTCAAATTTCTTTATTAGCTTGTTAACTCATAGCTTTGGATTGCTCAAAATTTTCTCTGCCTTCAGATTTTAAATCAGTTTCCTACAGGTCCATAAATGTGTTGCTGGAGGAGGAAAGGTGCTCATTCCAACATTTGCCCTTGGAAGAGCTCAGGTACCTCAATCCTAGTCATGATAACCGAGGACTATCTTGGTTGAAGTTCATATTATCTTTTTATTATTCTCTCTCTCTCTCTCTCTCTCTCTCTCTCTCTCTCACACACACACACACACACATACACTTTTTTGCACCCATGCACAAAAGACAAACGGACATGTATATCTGCATTTGGATTTATTAGAAATCTATTTTCAAGCTTCAACTTTTCTTCATTACATGCCTTTATGTACTTGAATATCCATGTATCGGAAATTTTCTTGTTCCTAGCAGACTCAAATTAAGTGGCTTATTCAATTGCATGCCCAAAACTTGGTGAAAACTAAATGACCTGAAACTTGGATAAGTTTTATGTTGATTATCTGCCCGTACTGTTGGGCCCCCAAAAGCCTCTTGTCTTTGGATGAAACTAACCGTAAGAAATGTACAATTATCCCTTAAATTTGATGTGAGATACAGCCCACCCTTGTTCTTGGTATAGCTCTTTAGCTGGTGAAACCATGATACTTATATCAATATCCGAGAGTTATAGTATGCAAATTTCTTTTGATAAAGCCACCATAAAACCCATGCAAAAGCCACATTCATGGCTATAAGCATCGGCTACTATCAACGGATTCCACCTTCTTCCTCTCGTTCTTTCATGGTTAAATACACTTGCTTGTTCATGTAAGCACAACAACGTGTTTGCATGCTATATCATCATTAGGGCTCTACTATTTAAATGCTCGGTCTGCTGGGCTGTAATTTTCCCTCTCAAATTCCTTGTTTGTGGATTTGATACTCTTTTTGCAAAAGTGCTGTCAATTTGACAATGCATTCCTTGCTTATCTTCAACACCCGCCTGACCTGATCTCTTAGACTTTATAACCTGACTTAGTGAGTTTACCAGAAGTTCCAAAGTTAGTGTAGGTCTTATAGCTTTGTCAACCGCCGTTCAAAGTCAGAAGCAAGGTGCCTTTCTAGGAAATGCTTACTTTCCATGACTCATCGTAGCTGTGCAGTTTCTTTTCTCTGACATTGTTGCTCTAACATGAAGGAACTCTGTATGTTGCTGGATGACTACTGGGAGCGTATGAATCTGAATGTTCCTATATACTTTTCGGCAGGTTTTGTTGTGCTCTTCTTTCCCCTAAAATTAATGCATTGTGTACTTTGACATTTAGCATCATTCAGTGGTAAAACTTGACTTAGTTTTGTTTCTGTTATCTTGTTGGGTCAGCAATGTGGTTAGTATGCAGGCTGAACATACATAGGAAAAAGCATCTGAAAGTTAGCAATGCCTGCACTTTACATGAGTTGTAACTTTATCAAATATCCACAGAGCACTCTGTCATTGTAACCTACTTCAGTGGTAACAATATATGGGCCAAAGTTTTCACTGGTTTATGTATGTATCTGACTGTACGCTTACTTTTCCATCTATAATAAGTTGATGCTTATGAGGAGCTAGTAATCCCTTGCGTTAGATCAAAGAGAGAGCTAAGGTTAATTCATTTGGGAACTTTAGAGTGGTCCAAGAAATCTGCTTTTAGAGCTTTTAGTAAAGATGGCTATCCGAGGCATGCATAACCTACAATGCTTAAGATTGATATGGTAGCATCACCCCAACTGACATTAAAGGTGGCACGTTGTATGCACAACCAACAAAACTGGGAAACTAGTATAGAGAATCTATGGTTTTAAGTAATGGCAGATCAGATTCTTCTTTCAAACGTGACTCAGACAGGGAATTATTCTGCATCCTGTAGTTAGTTTGAGTAGGGTGACTGAGCTGCTTGTAGGAACGGAAGTTTAATAGAACAAGCTGTACAGTGTAAGCATCATATGGCTATTGAACAGGCAAGAATAGCATTCCGACAGATTCTTTCTTGTGAGCCATTCTTTCTACATGTTGGTGGCATCAGCCGCATCAATGTTACCTTTCTTTGAACGTAGTTTTTTCCAGGAAGCTTTACACGTAGTAGGAGTTTCTACTCTACAGTATGTTTTTAAATTTTATCTTCATAAAGAAACATGCTAGATAAACATTGTGTTTCCATCTCCTTATTGGTTAAATTTTTAAGAAAATAGGGTTTATTTAACTAGGTATTAGAGCACATTTAAGAGTTTGAATACTGGTGTTCCTCCTTATTATATGGTTGATTGAATTAGGTTTGTGTCTCCAGTAATGTCATTGCGTGCATGTTCCGCCCTTCGTGTCACATGCAAGGTCAGATTTAAACACAAGGGGGAGGACTAAAATATACACTTGTTATAAGTTACTGACATGTTTCCTAACAGCTTAAGCTTTTGGGAGAATCAGGTGTTCTACAATCTTCCCGAGATTGGGGTGTCTCCAATAGCCTCTTTGTCAAAGGTGCTTCTTTTGTAGAGTCTAGACTAAGATTGCTTTTCAAAACTCGGGAGTTAAAATAAGAAGCATAATTCCTGTTCTGTTTGCCTAATAGTTCTGATCATATGAGCTGAATATCGTATTCTCAGCTTCAATCTTTACATTGCTGTTGGACATTGTGGACAAGTATAGTGTTCAATGAATTGGTAATTGTTTACTATTTATGCTGCATACCTGAGCAGAAAGTCATGTAATTGTGATTATGCTATGCTGCGAAATGCATTCAGATTTTTTATGTCAACTTACTCGTCTTTTGAACTATAATATTTATGCTATGATTGCATTCAGATATTTTTCATATTTGTAAATCCTGATGAAAGTTGTCATGTTTTCTTCTGTTGTGGTATGCTCTATCTTCTTCCTCGATGCTGGAGTTGTAAGATTGGTCGTGTTCTGTTGATGATTTAGATACCTTTCTTGCAGGTCTGACAATTCAAGCCAACATGTACTATAAAATGCTTATCAATTGGACTAGCCAAAAGGTCAAAGAGACATATGTAACACGCAATCCATTTGACTTCAAAAATGGTACTTTCATTTCTGGCAATGGTCAAGCAAAACTAGAATACTTCAGGGTCGTAGTCGGGATAACACCTACTTAACATTTTAACTTCACATTTCTTTTTATGTCATTACCTATTGGCATGCATTGCTTTTTAAAGTCTATGAGAATCTTGTACTAATTAGCATGCTTTAGTTTTCTCACCTAATAAGAAAAACAATTTAGATACATTGCTGTAGCTTGTAGGCACGGTAAAGAAGCCTTTCATGATAGTTTTGCAGCTTTCCTATTAGGACAACCCTTGGCAATGAAATTGCAGCTGAACTTGTTCCTTCAGACAATCATGTTGCTATATGAGACAATTTGCAATATCAGTTGCAGTGACAACGAATGAAGAAATGACAGCATAACACTCTAAATTTCCACTAATTGGCCACTCATCAATTGAAGTGGTTTTCATCTCAAGATGCAAGAAATTGAAAGAAAATATTGCAGGGTTTACGTGGGAATTTACCTTTCTCTTGGCATCACATTTATAAGGACCACTAGTCATTAGTATTATTGTCTGTCCTTAGTCATGATGGGTGCCGGGCTATGAGCAAGTTTAAGCATTCATTATATGGTGATTAGTTCAGGAAGAGAGTGAGTATGGTTGTTGAACTGTCTAGCTTGATTTTTCTGTTGATGATCAGCTGAGAGACAGTCCCTGGCCATCTTATGTTTGCCATTTGCTTGAAAAATGTCTAAAGACAAAGGTTGCTAAAAACATTAACTTTTTAGTGATTTAGCTACCTTTTGATGGATTACTAATCCCAACATAATATGCTGTTGAAGTTAATGATATGATTAATGCGATAGCAAGATTAGCTTTTAGTTTCATTTTCCTGCCATGAAGTTTATTGTACAGGCTCGTAATTGATTAATTGGATGAAACTCAGCATCACTTTTGTATTGTTAGCATGGCTGTTTTTTTTTTTTTTTTCCTTGCCGAAAATTTCAGCAGAGTAGTATTGATTATGTTCCACAAAAATGTGCAGAATAACACTCACATGAAAGAGTTAGTTGGAGCTTCCTCTTGGTACATCTGGCATATTGATAAAATAGTTTGTATGGTTAAGTAATTTAGATAGCTTGGAGTTTTGATATCTCATAATTTAGTTTCTGATGTTGCAGTTCGCAATTTTGACCGTTCCATGATTAATTCTCCTGGACCCTGTGTGCTTTTCGCAACACCTGGGATGATCAGTGGTGGATTTTCCCTAGAAGTTTTCAAGAACTGGGCACCTTCTGAAATCAATCTTGTTACGCTGCCTGGGTGACTCCCTTTTCTTCATCCATATGATAGTTCAATAATGTCTTTGTGGGTGGTTCTAGGGATGAAGAGCGAAACATGTAGAAATCAAACTCTATCATATTTCATTGGATCTATGATGTATAGTGGGTTCCACAAGTTTTAGTGGCAACTTCAAATTGTTATTTTTGGGAAGGTCCCAAAGTGGTAATTTAACGAGCTTCTTCCCCTTCAAACTTGTGGAACCTCCTAATAGATGGTAGTACAAAGTATGAATTGAAGCCATCATGACCTTTTGTATGACTACTTGCATATTGAGACTCATAAACAACTTTCATAAGTTGGTACTTACTGCCCTTCCTATATCTGGGGCTTGGGGCTATATAAGCGGGAAAGCAAAACCATATGCATAGTGTCTATCATCACACAGCAATCATGTCTCAGTTTCCTCCTTCGCTGCTTATCTTCCAGGTATTGCGTGGCTGGAACCATAGGACATAAATTGATGTCTGGGAAACCCACTAAAATTGACTTGGATAAGGACACGCAGATTGATGTTCGATGTCAGGTTTGTATCATCTCCTGTATATCATGCTTGTATCATATTTGTTGTCAGTGTACCCTCTACCAAAGCATTCTTCTTTATATTTTAGTTAAACCTGTCATTCTTATTCAAGTTAGTTCTAAAATCTTTCTATAACTGAATGAAAAGGTATGTCTTCCTTTTTCTTTGTTTTAGCTCTCTCCACTTTACCCCACCTGGGTTTATTTGTAAATTTACCTAGTAAGTACTTTCAATTTGTATCAAAAGAAAGCTTTTGCAGTCTAAATAAACCAAGACTGTTGAACAATGTACCTAGGCAAAGTCAGCTACTGAAAAATGGATGAGAACTTGAAGTGTCAATTTCCCCTCTTGGTGTCCAAGTTTGCTTTGCATAGTTGACTCACCTTGGCAGCTCTACCCTAGCTTTTGTCAGTCATTTATCCATGATACCAACTTTGGAGTCACTGTGCGAAAATATTTATCATCAGGCTGTGGTCTATAATTTGATGGCATCACTGATTTGATGTCATCAATTACATCAAATCATACACTCCCCCTTCTTCATCTATGAATGTGCACTTACCAAACAAGCTTGCTTTAGAAGAACAGTACAATTATTATGTAGAAGAACCTGCAAGGTGATGCAATTCGTCCATGGTGTAATATATGCTAACTTTATGTGCTTCGTGTCCAGATTCATCAATTATCCTTCAGTCCCCACACAGATGCAAAAGGGATAATGGATCTTGTTAAATTTCTTTCACCGAAGCATGTAATACTCATGCATGGGGAGAAGCCTAAAATGGCTTCTCTGAAGGGGAAAATTGAGTCTGAATTAGGAATTCCATGTTATGACCCTGCAAATAACGAGAATGTGAGTGTTCCATCAACTCACTTTGTCAAAGCATGTGCATCGGATGCATTTGTGCGGAGTTCATTGAGCCCGAACTTCAAGTTCTCCAGAAGGATCGGGGAATTTGGATTTTCACGTTCAGGAGACACTGAAGCGAGGCCATATTTGCAAGTAAGGGATGAAAGGGTAGCTGAAGGAATTGCTGTGATCGAAGGCAACAAAGCGGCTAAAGTTATCCACCAAGATGAGCTTCTGCACTTTCTAAGGAAAGAAAGGCATGAAGTAAAGTTTGCTTACTGTTTCCCTGCACATTCGAAGCAAGAAAAATGAAGAGCCAGATCATAATTCCACAGACGGTTTACAGTGCTCTTCAAGACAACGTTCTTTACTTCAGGCTTTACTCTGCGAACTCTCAAAAGAACTTCGTCAAGAGGAAATCCAAGATTTCGGGGAATACATTAAGGTGGAGTCGCTTCATGTCGCCGTTTGCTCGACGGACCAGTGTCCTTATAGAGTCGGTGATCACCCCCTCGGTGGATGCGGATCCGTGTTTTTATGCTGCAGTTGGTTAGCGGGAGATGAGCAGCTTGCGTGGAAATTGATCTCTACCATAAAAACTCTAGACTTGAGTTTGCCTCTTTAATCATATCAGGTGATTTGGGAACATCTTTTGGGAGAGGGGAAATGAGTGGTGCTCTGTTTAGTTTATGGTCAATCGGCTTTGGTCTGTTTGATTACGCAGGCATGTCGGTATGAGTTACGATCCCAGTTCTTTTGAAAACCGAAAGTGGAGGCCGTGACGAATTCTTGATCCAAGATGTAGCAATTTGACGGGAAAGCTCTTGACCAGCCGCCTCCTAAGTGGATTCCTACTTTTTTAAACATGAGTGACGCGTTTACCCCATAACCAAGCACGAATGAATGGTGAGAGTTTGAACTCCAGGCCTCCTCAATCCGACAATTCTCGATGTTTTAAAAGTCTACCGTGCTTTGTCACGTTGCACGGTACGATATGGTGACGGTAGAAGTTGCCCTCCACCAAAGCAACAGATTTCGACAATTTGAGTAGGTAAAGTGAGATGAAACAATTGCCAAAAGGGGAACCGAATACGATTTAGCATAACTTGAGAGGACAAAAGGGACGTATCATTGATCCGACGCGAGCGACTCGTGGTGGTAGCCATCGAATGATTAATGATTGAAATGACTCGACGAGATCCGGGGACGTAGCCAACCCCACCAAAAAGAATGTAAGAATAGCAGATAAAACGGGGTCTTCTCAAGGAAAAGGCGGAGGAGAAAATAAGGTACGCTCTCCCCGATTAAAACGACCGGAAAATTTCAGCTAACTCGCCACGTCGTCTCGTTGAAAATGGGTGAAAAACGCAGAGGCCCCACGAGCGGAGAGGGAAGTGAGGCGCGCGCAAGCACGTGCGCACTTGCCAAACCCCCACTAGGAGCCATCGATTTCGGGTCCGATCTAATTCCACGCGGGAATTGAGAATTAGATCGGGAGGATCAGTTCCCAAAAATCAAAATCGAAACTGGACGACCGATCACTTATTTTTTCTCATTATTTCTTTTTTAAATTATTAGGAATCAAATCGAGATAATATTTAGTTCACATTTTTATTAATTTTTAAATAAAAAATATATTTAGTCGGTTCAACTGGAGCGTCCAAATTTTTTTATTTTTTTTGAGATAAGAACTAAAGCCCAATGACAAACAGTAGTAAATCTCCGGTGACGCTAACGCAGGGGCCTACCACACATGGCGTCACACTTAATATCACTAGCGGCTGCACGCTGAGTTTGAACCCGTCCCCTTCATGAGGGGGATGGAAGCCCAAGCCAGCACGGTAGCATCCAAATATTGATCTCAATTTTAAGAATCGGGAATCGGGAATCGGATTGACACTATTAAAAATTGGACCAAATCAGTTTATCTGGACAGTTCCATACGGTCGGTCCTTTTTGCACACCGTATCCCGCCCCACAGGCCAAGTTATACCGCCCGCGAAGCCTGTCGTTCTTCTGCAGAAAGAAAAGTAGAGAGAGAGAGAGTCGGAGCTCGCTCCACGACACGATTCGCTTCCTCGCATCTACCGTTCAACCCCAGCAGCAACGACGACAACAACAACATCGACCAAAGCAAACGGAGAAGACCCAGCGGTCCCAGCAGAACCAGCAGAAAGACCCATCTCTCCATTCCTCTTCAACCCCTCTCTTTCTCTCTCTACTGTGCGAAAACCCAGTTGAAAAGGAACGAACTTTCCAGTTATGCAAGCCCCTTGTCCCCAGCCCAGATAGTATCCGGCCGCCACCATGTCCGCCTCCTCCTCTTCCGCTGCCAATTCCTCCTCCGCGGCGGCCTCCGCCGCGGCTGCGGCGGGCTCCGACCAGCAGGCCCCGCTCCTCGCCTCCCGCCAGGGCAGCGGCGCCGACGACGGCGGCTCCGACTCCGGGCCCCGCCCGCCCTCCCTCGCGGTCCTCCTCGGCCGGGCCGCGGGCCGGCGCGGGCCCTCCATGCTGGTCCGGGAGACGGCGGCGCGGGAGCTCGAGCAGCGGCGCGCCGACTGGGGGTACTCGCGGCCCGTGGTCGCGCTGGACATCATGTGGAACACGGCGTTCGTGTTGGTGTCCGTGGTCATGCTCGTCGTCACCGCGGACGAGCACCCCAACACCCCGATCCGGCTCTGGATCTGCGGGTACGCCGCGCAGTGCCTGGTCCACGTGGTCCTCGTGTGGATTGAGTACCGGCGGCGCAGCGCGCGGAGGGTCCGGGACGAGGAGCGGCAGCAGAACTACAATTACGTGAACGACAGCGAGGACGAGGAAGCCGGCGTGGACACGGCTTCGGGCAGCACGGTTCAGTCGAAGTGAGTTTAATTTGTTTCTCTGGATTACTCGTTTCGAGTTTGATTGCAGTGGTTGACTTCTAGTTTGAGTAGTGGAATTGAATTTAGTTGGACACGATTCTTGATATTTGGCACTCGCGGATTTTGCGTGTGATACAGTGGCAGTTTGCGGAAATTTCCTTCTTCGAAGTTAAAGGAAATGGAGAGAAATGGCAAGATGATACTCAATGGTTGCAAGGCGAAGTAGAACAAAGGATTACTGTAATAATGTAGACAAAAACCATTTGGGTCTTGGATTTCTAAGGAAAGTTATCCATTCGGACTATGACTTATCAGGAGCATGTTTTTCTATGACCAGAAATCTCTTCATTGGGTGATTAGAATCATCAATTTCATCTACATGCAATTCTTTCTTCTTTAATGTGGAAAGTAGAGAGGGGGTGTCAGCCAGGAGGCAATCTCCTCCATTGACCACTTGACAAACGGGGGGAAACGGTAGGAAATTAGGATGTCCCAAGTTCATATTTTTCTTTCTAGAAACGAGAATGTTAGATGAAATGGAGAATTACCAGAGCATAAAATGCAGACTTCTAAAGCATGACATAAATGTTAGCTTCTTGAAGTGGTGACTTTGAACATGACAGAAATGGACCCGCATTGCACTTTTTCTTCCATCCTATTACATGAATGACCAAATGAGAGTGAGAACTCTTCCTGTCATTTATCATTTCATGTTCCTTATGAGTGATCCCTCCGTGGCCCATCTTTAATATTTTGACATTCTGTTCATTTCTTGTTGACACTCTGCTAAAGGTTGCATGTGATGGGGTCTTTGTTTGTATGGGTTGTGAAGAATTTTCTTGGGCACTCACATGAAGGGTAGTGATGCACAATAAAAAGCGAGGCAGAGGATAATGTCGGGGGAAATGACAGATACCACCATCTTGTTCACATTCTTTAGTTGCAGTATGTAGTGAAGAGCTTAGTTAAGTGTTTTCCATGGAGTGCTTAATTTGACGGGAGTTCTAATGAATGCCAAATTTCTAAATAGAAAGCTCATTTTTAAGAGAGAATCCTTAATGCTTCTTGTTGAGAAGCTAATATAAAGTTATTCTGGAGTTCTAGGTATAATTTGCAGTTCACAATGATCATTCTAATTAATATACTTTTATTTTCTGGACATATCCAATTCAATTTAATGGGGCATATTCTAGGAAGATCCGTCTTTTTAATGACTGAAGTTAGCAAATGGTCGGGCCATGCTTTTGCCATTGCAAAGTCTATGCAGGGCCATTTTATGATCTTGGCATTGATGCTCAACCTTTGCTCTCAAACTGACTCTGTGTTTAGTTGCTTAGCTGGAGTTGTAAAGTTTCACTTATTATTGGCTGATAATTGTTTATTGATGATGACTTCTGCAGTGTCACCAAACGCTGTGAATCAGTGAATACCATGGCCTCATTTCTGTGGTGGATAGTTGGCTTTTACTGGGTAGTTTCTGGTGGAGATATTCTTTTAGCTGAAGCGCCTCGTCTCTACTGGTATGATGTCGACCCTTCTCGATTTCTTTCTTGTGTTAAGAGAACTTCAGTTTTTATCACTGATTGTTGGTCTTCTTCTCTCTGTCTCTCTGTCTCTCATTCATCATTTATGCAGTGACTTTTTTGGCACAGAGAAGAATGACTATTGAATAATATTGAATACAAGAAAACAAGACTTACTACTGCTGGACTTTCTAATTCTGAGTTTGTGCAGGTTGGCTGTGGTATTTCTGGCATTTGATGTATTCTTTGCCATCTTTTGTGTTGTTTTGGCATGTCTGATTGGGATTGCTCTTTGTTGCTGTCTACCATGCATTATTGCAATTCTTTATGCTGTTGCTGGACAGGTATGAGCCTATCGTTTAATAAAGGGCCCTGTTTTTTGGCCACAACTTTTTCTATGGGGGCTGTTTTTAATTGTCTTTTCTGTTTTCACGACTAAACAGGAGGGTGCATCAGAGGCCGATCTCAGTATCCTTCCTAAATACAAGTTTCATATGTTGAGCAATGGTGAAAAAACTGTTGTTGGAGCTGGGAAGATGGTTCCTGTTGAAACAACTAGCGGATATCTTGCAAATGACAGATTGCTTCTGCCTGAGGATGCGGTGAGTTATTGTGCTATGATGACAACTTTGGTTTTCCAACAGATTATTTTGCTTGATAATATGGGCTATGCATCGGATACATGTTCTGACTACTGGTGGCAACGTTATCCAATGATCCAAATCTGAGTAAAGAAAGACATTGGAAAAAGAAACACTGACAATCTACATTTATTTACTTTTGGGTCATCAGCACTTCAAGAATGATAGCAAAACCTTATTCATGATCGAACATCAAAACCCAACTATTCTACACTGCCTCAAATAAAATGGTAGACAATCTGCATGTATTTATTTTTGGGTCATCAGCAATTTGAGAATGATATTGAAACCTCATTCATGATCAAAGCATCAGAACCCAACTATTCTACACTTCAGATAGATCCCTAGGGACAATGGCGAAAGTAGAAAAGATTCAGCCTCAGTTTTCAGTTTGTCTAGCCAGATCTTGCCCTGGTTCACACGACGTTGATCAACTTAAAGAGTACATGGCTCTTTTAGAATGCTTCGAACAATTTGTTTAATCAATATAAGTAGTGACCCCAATCTTGTGGATATTGCATTCAAGCTAGATAAGGTCTTACTTCTGTGGCAGACCAATTAAGAACATGCCACTCCCCATTGCAGCCCATGCTGCTTAATCAGCTGGTTTGTTTTCCCCTATTTGCTGCATCAAAATCTGAATCACAAGATCCTGATAAAAAGCAGGTGGTAAAACTCTGTTTTTCTCTGTAATCATGTGATAATCTCCTCCAATTGTCTTTGAAGGTGCCATCGTGCACTCTACCAACTTGAAATGTGCCTTATCTTGAAAGTTGGATGTTGTGGGTCTCCTGCTATGCCATCCACATGCACTTATAGTTTTCTCTGCTCTATTTAGACTTTGGTTACATTTGGATTGGTGATGGCAGATATTGCCCTTCCATCCATCATTCCTAGTAAGGTTCAGGGTCTAATTAGCAGTATGTGAGAAAAAACACTTTAGAGGTTTGATTTAAGTTATGTTTGTGAATACCGGAGCTAGGAATTTCTAATATAACATCTCCTTAGAGTATGGAACTTGTATTGTGTTATTAGCATTTCGGCACATATCTTGCATTAAAGATGAATTTTCTCCTTCGATTTTCCTCAGGAGTGCTGTATATGTCTCACCTCGTATGAGGACGGAGCAGAGCTCCATGCTCTCCCCTGCAACCACCATTTCCATTCGACATGTATCGTGAAATGGCTCAAGATGAATGCGACCTGTCCTCTCTGCAAGTACAACATTCTCAAAGGAACCGAACAGATATAATGTTAGGGAAACAAAGAAAAATCACAGAAGTGCTCATGCTCGCCCCTCTCGGATGGTCCTTATGTATAGATAGAGAGCATCAGAACCAGAGATTTCCTCCTAACATTTATTTTAAAATAAGCCATAGCAATCTGTTGATTGAGCTTCGTTTTTGCGTGTTTTCTCTCTGCATTGTCGGAGTTTCTTATTGTTTGTATTGGTTGTTGTATTGTGAAGCTCCTATACAGAGAGTTTGATTGATGCTTCGCTCATTGCTCGAATTGCTTCCTTTGTAAATTAGTTGAAGAGGAAATTGTGTATTGCTGTACTGCTGAGACTGATTCATAAAACTCCCTGTTTTTCCTTGCTTGAGCTTTCAGCCATTGCTAGTGCATTTGGCAGGGGATCTAGAGCATAAGATTATGGGACTGAGAAGCCAGTGAAATGGAAGTTCTTGAATTGAAACTTTTTGACCTTGTTTTAGCAAAGATTAATACCTCAGGATGGGGGAAAAGGAAGTATAGGAGGACAAAGAAACTACTGTATTACTTGTGCTGCGGACTTTCTCAAGAATTAGAGAATGAAATAGCATATTTTAAGTTTTGAAAAATGGCGAAAAAGTTACTGGTGATTTTATGTTGTCGACATATGTACCTTTTTAGAGGTTCTACATAATTTCTGTTAAATAAAAATCAAATTGTGATAGGCAAATTCTGCCAAAAAAAAATCTGTAAATAAAATAAAAAGAATATTCGGTGGTTTCAAAACGTCACGTTAGCAGCTTATGTGACATGCTTTTACCTATTAACATTCACTTAACTCTTGACACACGTTAAAGAGTAAATAAATAAGAAGTTGACGTGGAAATCAGTATCAACATTCACTTAACTTTTGGGACACGTCTAAGAGTAAATAAATAAGAAGTTGACATGGAAATGAAAGCAACTGACGTGAAATTTGTTTAAGCCAGATCTAGAAGGTGGTGGCGGGCCGCTGAAATTTGGACGATGGCGGTCAGCCATGAACCGCGGCTCATCGACGTCAGTGCTTCATCCCACAGTGCCCTCGTCCACAGTTTTCCGAGCTCCATCTTGGCCAGTGACGCGGCTTATGCATGGATCGACGATGGCACCTCATCCATAGCTGGCTTCGTCTTCCTTTGTGTGTTTGTTCATCTTCGACTGCTTCGTCTTTTGCTCGTCTTCTTCTGTTGTCTTTTATGTTCTCGTCCATGGTTGTTCGCCAGACATGGAAGAGCTGTCGTCGCCAGATTTGGAGGCACAATTTCAAACCTGGATCAGCGGCATTGCCACCATATCCGGTCGATTTTGTGCTTCTGCAGTCGCCAAGGCTGCCTCTAGATCTAGCTTGAGAACTTCCAGATTTGGAGCCATGGCGTTAGATCTCCAAATCTGGGGACAGCGGCTTCTATGACCACGAGGAAAGGTGGTCGACTTGGATGCTGCGTCAGTGACTCCACTGGCGAAAACGGAACTTCAATGAAGTGAAGAGAATTCCGTAGCAAAACAGAGCATATTTTTAATTAGATACATATCACAAAAAATTCTAAACTAATATATTTGTATAAATTTATCCATCCAAACTGGTACATCTTTGAGAAATTTACCTCAAATTAATACACTTATGACAAATTTACCCTATGATAGTTTCCGTTAAATTTTATTATCAAATTATTAAGTTGGATGATACGTTACATTTGATTGAGTTTTGTGGTTTTTTATGGTATTAATCTAATTTAACAAATGATATATTTGTCACAAATATATCAGTTTGGAATTTTAGTGGTCAAAAAATTTGTTTGCCTTAAATTTATCAGAAGTGTAACAATTTGGAATTTTTTGTGGTTAAAAAATTAGTTTGGGGTAAATTTATTATTGATGTACTAGCTTGAGTTTTTTGTGGTATTGACCCTTTTTAATTTTGCTTAGGATTGATACCATAAAAAATCTCAAATTTGTGCACCTATAACAAATTTAGCTAAAACTAATTTGTTGACCGTCAATAACCTTAAACTTGTACACCTATGACAAATTATTCAAAAACCCAAAATTTACCTTCCGTTAATTTATGTTAAACTAGATTAATGTCACGAAAAACTACAAACTAGTGCACCTGTAACAAATGGGTGTAAAACCCAACCTATTACATTCATTAACTATCACATGTCATCTAACTCGATAATTTGATGGTAAAATTTAACGAAAACTAATAAATGGTAAATTTATCACAAATGTATTAGTTTGAGGTTTTTTTTATAGTAAACGAATTAGTTTAAAGTAAATTTGTTACAGATGTATCAATTTAGAGTTTTCACGTTATTAAATCTTTTGTTTATTCGATTCCACATCAACAAACATGTGCCAATCTATTAATGGACGTGCATAAAATATGCATGTCACATTAGTACATATTGTGGCGCCTCGTCACCTCATTTTAATGTAATCCTTTGGGTTAACAAAATGATAAAAACCCCAAACTGTTATGATAAACCTTATTAACCCAAACTAATTTACTCCAAATTATTTTTTTTTACTGCAAAAAATCTCAAGCTAATACATTTGTGATAAATTTGTCACAGATGTATTAATTTGAAGTTTTTCGTGAACAAAAATATAGTTAAAATAAATTTATTATAAATGTATAAGTTTTGAATTTTTAGTGATATTAATCCTAATTGTTTGGAATGCTTTTCTTTTTCTAGTTTTAAGCAAGAGAGTCCACGATTTCAAGATGCCCTCGGTTAAAGTCTTTGTGAGTTGCTTTTGTTGATGTCATTTGTTCAATTGGAGGACATTTGCCACAGGGTAAATTCTCAAAACCTGCTGCTCGATCCATGTCGGGTGGTTCGACTGTCGTCCTAGTCCTATCTTGATTGCTTCGAAAGCCGTTTGGAGAAATATGACTTAAAATTATGCAAAATGTGGACAGCGAGAATGAGTATGAGAGGCGCACAACACGAAGTGGGGAAAAGTATAAAAAAAAGTTATAAATCTATTACATTGGTACCAATTCAATCCTAAACTTTTTAATTGGACCAATTCAGTCATAAACCTTTTAATATTGGTACCAATTCAGTCCATCCAGCCAATTTTGGCCGGCTGACGCTAACGTGGCAATTTTTATAATTTTTTAATAATTTTTTGGAATTTTTTATTAATTTTTTTCTTTTCTTTTTCCTTTTTTTTTTTTTTTTCTGCTTTCTTCCTAGCAGTGGCCGGCGAGCCTCCGGTGAGGCTCATCGGCCACCGGGCGAGGGCCGCAAAGCCCTCGCCCGCTGCCGGCGAGGGTTGCAACCCTCGCCCGTCACCGAGAGGGTTGTGGCCCTCGCTCGGCCTCTCCCAAGGCTGCCGGCGAGGCGGCTTCGCCTGAATTTGGGCAAGGCCGCTTAGCCTAGATCCGGGTGAGGCCGCCTCGCCTTGGCCTTGCTACGGGCGAAGGCGGCCTCACCCGCGGTCGGCGAGGGCCGCGTTTTGGCCTCGCCGGCCGAGGGCGAGGCCGCCCTCACCTGCAGCAAGGCTACGGCGAGGCTGGCCTCGCCTAGATCTGGGCTAAGCCGCCTCACCCATGGCCCTAGGCGAGGCCGGCCTTGCCTAGATTTGGGCAACCCCGCCTCGCCGATGGTCCTGGGAGAGGTCGGGCGAGGGTCGCGACCCTCGCCGGCGGCTTTGTGGCCCTCGCCCAGTGGCCGGTGAGCCTCACAAGAGGCTCGCCAGCCACTGCCAGGAAGAAAAAATAAAAAAAAAAGGAAAAAGAAAAAAAAATTAATAAAAAATTCGAAAAAATCATAAAAATTGCCACGTCAGCATCCGGTCATTGGTTGATGTCCACATCAGCGTCGGCTGGCCAAAATTAGCCGGATGGACTGAATTGGTATCAATATTAAAATGTTTATGACTGAATTGGTCAAATTGAAAAGTTTAGGACTGAATTGCTACCAATGCAATAGGTTTATGACTTTTTTGGTACTTTTCCCGCACGAAGTGTGTTTAGCAAGAGCAAAGGAATTTATACTAATACGACCTAATGTGTACTCTTTGCAATCTACAACCTGAGAAGATCGAGCATGTTCTTTTGCTATAACCTTGGATGCTGAAGTTAAATAGTTATGGTCTCGCCCGGCCTTAAATATCAGCATATCAAATCCAAGTTTGTCTAGGATTGAGAAATGGTGGATTAACCATACCTCGGTGTCTTTCGAACTTCTCTCTATTGTTCTCAGGTTAAATGGGAAAGAAAGGAACAATTTGATGTTTCGAGTGCAAGTCCCACACCCCAAAGAAGATAATGGAAGTTGCTTCGACCTTGTATGATAATATTGCTTGCTGGACAGCCAAATCTAACAAAAGAATTGAGCTTAGACGAGCTCTGGATCAAATTTGGAAACTGCTAAAACTGGGTATCCTGAAATCAAACAATTGGACGTGACAAACGAAGGAGCCATAGCATATGTGTATTGCCATAGTTACGACCTTCTCTCGAAAGACATTGTACGAATTATCATGGCACCGTCTCTAATTCAAAACGAGACCCTAACTTGTAAAATTTTTCAGATCACATTGCATTTTTTGAATTGTACCCACGTCAATTTTGATATGATAAACGACCTATCCAAAGAAGAAAGAGCTCCTTGGGAGGTGAGTTTGCTCATCAAGGAAGGCCATGCCTCGCTCAAGTTTTACTTGGATTCTAAAGCGGGACATTGCAATTGAAAGGCAAATAAGATGGTCAATTGAGTTGCCAAAGTCCAACATAAGAAAAACCTCCTAACTGAACCTTATATCCTCCTCAAGCCCTTTGGGCTTTGATTTGTTTTGAATTTGCATCTATGTATTATAACGTAATTTAGTCGTGAAAATTCGGTCCTATTTTGCTTGTGCTCAAAGTTTTATAAAAAAGGAAATCCGACCAAAAAAAGTATTTTTACCCAAAAAAAAAAAACAGGAATCCGCCCGTTTTTTAAAAAAGAGAAGCTTTTAACGACTGCATAGTTGCCCGCCACCCCACTAAAAAAAAAGGAAAAAGCCCTTTTACCTCCCCCCGGAAAATCAAAACCCTCCCAAAAACCCTATTCAAACTCTCCCTCTCTCTTCCCAAAGTTCCGACCTTTTCCGCCATTCCCGAAATCCCCTCTTCCGGCGGCCCTCCCGGAGAGGGCGCGTTTCGAGGGTTCTGCCCGGTCGCCGGCCGGCGCGCCTCGTTCTCGGCCCCTTCCCGCCTGTGTTGCCGCCGCCGCCGCCGCTTGCAGGCAGGATGTCGTACGAAGAGGAGGTCGTGATGCGGGACGTCGCCAACGCCGGGATCGTCCTGAGCGACCGCATCGGCCGCGAGGCCGCGTCCCACACCGACCTCGAGGAAGCCCTCGAGGCCTCCAGATACGTCAGCCATCCTTACTCGACCCACCCCAGGGAGGTACGTGCTCTGCCGTCTCGTGGAAATCGTGTTGGAGTGAGTCGTGGGTTGTTAGTGGTTACGAGAGTGGGGGGTCGGGTAAACTGGTATTAGAGAAAGCTAACGGGGAGGAGTAGCAGCTCTCGTGAGAGTGCCGACTTCGGCAGGGATTGGAGGCGGTGATTCGAAGTTGCCCGCTCTTGGAAACTAGGTCGATTTTGGCCGTTTATCGTTTTCCTTCTCCTGAGGAGGTCAATGTGTAATTGTGCCCTCGCGATAAATCTTGTTGGCTCTGAGGTGCTTTTGAATGGCCAGCAGATTTTATGTCACGCAATTAGATAGCCACGGGTCGTTGTGTATTGGTTAGTTACTAGTCGTGCTATTCTCTTTTTGGGCGGTCAAAATTTGCGTCTTGAAATATGTTATATTTTAAAGGACCAGCTTTTATAGGATGAATAATTGAGGTACGGAGGAGTTACAAGTTTCCTCTTGGATGATGTTTTGCACTTTTATTGCAGTGGCCTCCTTTGGTAGAGGTATCGGAGACCTGGGAGTTACCACCTGTACTCATTGAAAGATATAATGCTGCTGGTGGGGAAGGAACAGCTTTATGCGGAATTTTTCCAGAAATACACAGGGCATGGGCATCGGTCGATAATTCTTTATTTCTTTGGCGGTTTGATCGGTGGTGGGTACACAATATCTTTCGACTTCAGACTCCTTCACTTTGACATCTGCAAGCTTTTTGCTCCTTTGAAATGTTCTTCTTTTCAGGATTTTTTTATTTTTTAATATCGCCACTCAATCCGCCGATTGTGAGTTTTAACCATGTACAAGGATGTCAATTGTAGGCCATGAATCTTGCATCTTTTTTATGTATTGACTTGGGTTGATTTCATGTATGAAAGATGGGGTAATCATAGATGGTGTTTTCTAAGGTATTGTAGTAGATAGGCCCAAATATATTCATAGGAAAATACTCGATTTTGTTGATTCTGGAAAATCAGCTGAGACCATGTGCAACTCATGAAAGGAGGACATATGGCTACTTTTATTTCTAGTCCTTCATAGAGAACACCATGTTGCAATTTTACCGTGTCTTTTAATTAGGGTCCTCTTTTCTTAGAATACTTAGATTTGCCTATATTTCAATAAAACATCTGACCTTGGGCTGCAAGTGCAACTAAAGCAGTGACTGTGAAATCCTCGAAAGAAGTGCAAGGTTACATGCTTCAGGAAAAAAGATTGGCTGCTTTCCTTATTTTGTAAACAATCAATATTTGGGGAGACGATAGTACTCAATAATATTACACCATGTCAAGCAATGTTAGTAGTTAGGCTGGATTAGTTATTATCTTCTAGGCAGCCTACCTGATACAAGTACAGGCAGGTTGTATCTGTGGCTGGCATACTTAGGCATTTCATAGCTTAATTGATGTGATAATTTCATGAAGCATAGATTAAATGAATATTTTTCTGCTGTGCTAAGACAAAGCTGAGAAAATTTGTTTGTACATTATTTTGCAGAGCAAACGAAGTCCTTGTGCTAATCATCGCATCACAAAAACTATATAGCTATTTGTGTTTCTACAAACCTCCAAATATGTGAAGTTGTACTCGTGTTTTGTTCCTTTTTTTTTTTTTTTGATAGATTTGCTAGTCAAATGATACATCATTCGCCTTTGATGGCACGGCGAATAGACTGCTTTAACTAAATGATTCCTTAGATATGCAAAATTTTCATCTAGCAATGGCCTGCATCCAAGGGATGGCAGTGAAATATAATGTTAGTGGCTTATGACTCAAATTAGAGTCATGACCCTTGGGAGAATTTGGGAGGCTTTTCAGAAGGCTTATTGTTTTAATTACTGTTTGATAATTTTCAGCCTGTTCTCCTTCTCTCATGTTCAGGGATGGTCAATGTCCTGAATTCAACGTTGAGGAACAAGCTATATGTGCTGTTGGCCTCTGTAAATCCAAACCTGGCATCTTTATTGAGGCCATCCGGTATCTATTGATTTTAGCGACGCCTCTTGAGGTAATTCAAATTTCTACATTTGTCTCCTGTTACTAGATATGGCATTTTTTTTTTTTTTCGGGTGTAATTTTCCATGAAAGGAAATAAATATGTGTAATTTCTGTGCCCTATCTTGAACCCAAACTTCATAACTTTTACAGGTCTCTCATTGATTAGGATTTCTGTATGTGTTTTCTCACCATAATTATGATTTATTCTTTTTCTGTGCAAATTTATAATCTCTTATCAGATTCAATTTTCTGTCAGTTGATTCTTGTCGGAGTATGTAGCTCTGGAGGAGCTGATGGCACCGATCCATATTCTGAGGTCTCTCTACAGCTTCTGCCAGAATATACGATTCCATCTGATGGAGTTACCATGACATGGATCACCTGTACTGAGAAAGGTCGTATTTTCCTGGCTGGCCGTGATGGACACATTTACGAACTTTTATACACCACTGGTTCTGGCTGGCACAAATGCTGTCGAAAGGTTTGCGTTACTGCTGGTTTAGGTACCGTTATTTCAAGGTATTACTGCACATTTGTCCAACATTGATAATTTTTTATGTTAGATAACTAATTTTGTCTGTCGAGTTGAAATTCTCTAGTGTGTTTGTGATTTTGCTTGTTCATAGATTTGAGAACCGGTTTCTCCTTTTCAGGTGGGTCGTTCCAAATGTATTTAAGTTTGCAGCAGTGGACCCTATTGTAGAAATGGTTTTCGATAATGAAAGACAAATTTTGTATGCACGGACAGAAGAAATGAAAGTGCAGGTTTTTGTTCTATTATCAAATGGAGATGGGCCATTGAAGAAAGTAACAGAAGAAAAAAATCTTATAAATCAGAGGGATGCACATTATGGAGCTAGACAATCAACAACTCAGAGAGCCTCAACTCGACCTGGAAAGCCCTCGATAGTTTGTATTTCGCCTTTATCAACAGTTGAATCAAAGTGGCTACACCTCGTTGCGGTATTATCAGATGGAAGACGAATGTACCTTTCAACTTCGTCATCTAATGGAAACACTGGTAGTGTCGGTGGGCTGGGTGGATTTGACGCAAGCCATTATAAGCCAAGCTGCTTAAAAGTAGTAACATCTAGACCTTCCCCTCCTTTGGGGGTCAGTGGTGGCCTTTCCTTTGGAAACATATCTCTCTCAGCTAGATCTCCTAGTGAGGATCTCTCACTGAAGGTTGAATCTGCCTACTATTCCACAGGGACTCTTGTCCTTTCTGATTCATCATCACCTACTGTCTCTTCTCTTCTTATTGTGAGCAAGGATTCAAGCACACAATCATCTTCATCAGGTGCATTAGGAACAAGTGTAAGAAGTTCTCGTGCATTACGGGAATCTGTTTCTTCCCTACCCATTGAAGGTCGAATGCTTTCTGTGGCAGATGTTCTCCCTTCACCAGATACCGCAGCCACTGTTCAGTCACTGTATTCAGAACTTGAGTTTTGTAGGATCGAAAATTCGGGGGAGTCCTCAGAAAAGATATCTGGGAAACTTTGGGCCAGAAGTGACCTTGCAATACAACACATATTGCCTAGGAGAAAAGTTGTTGTATTCAGCACAATGGGCTTGATGGAAGTTGTTTTTAACAGGCCTGTGGACATATTGAGGAGGTTGTTTGAGTCCAGCTCTCCGAGATCTGTTTTGGAAGACTTCTTCAACCGATTTGGAGCTGGTGAGGCAGCTGCAATGTGTCTGATGCTAGCTGGCAGGATAGTTGATTCTGAAAATATTATTAGCAATGCTGTTGCTGAGAAGGCTGCCGAGTCTTTTGAGGATCCAAGACTTGTGGGAGTACCACAGCTTGAAGGTAGTGGTGGATTGTCCAATACAAGAACTGCCAGTGGGGGATTTAGCATGGGGCAGGTTGTACAAGAGGCTGAGCCTGTATTTTCTGGTGCCCATGAAGGGCTTTGCTTGTGCTCATCAAGGTTGCTGTATCCGGTGTGGGAGCTTCCTGTCATGATTAAGAAAGGGGGCTTTGGTTCCTCTGCTGATGTGCTGTCGGAAAGTGGTGTAATTGTGTGTAGACTTTCCTTTGGGGCTATGCAAATTCTCGAAAACAAGCTGCGTTCGTTGGAGAAGTTTCTGAGGTCCAGAAGGGACCAGAGGAGGGGACTTTACGGGTGTGTGGCTGGTCTAGGAGACTGGACAGGCTCTATCTTGTATGGGACACATCCAGAATCAGGGGTTGGTGATAGGAGTCTTATGAGAAATTTATTTGGTTCTTACTCTCAGAATGTTGATTCTAATGGTAGTGGGACAGCCAATAAAAGGCAGCGGCCATCATATAGTCCTGCAGAGTTGGCTGCTATGGAGGTTGGTTGATTTTGCCCGAGAAAACTGTAATAGTTAGATCAGCTTTCCCTATTGCGATGCTCTTTTAGTTTATCTCCTTTTCATTTTCTTTGTCTGATAACACAGGTGCGAGCAATGGAATGCATCAGACAGTTGCTTCTCAGATCTAGTGAAGCGTTATTTTTGCTTCAGCTTCTTTCCCAACATCATTTAACACGCTTGGTTCAGGGATTTGATTCTAGTTTTCAGCAGTCCTTGGTTCAGCTAACCTTCCATCAACTGGTTTGCTCTGAGGAGGGGGACCACATTGCCACAAGGCTTATATCTGTTCTAATGGAGGTAATGAGTAATTATATTGCTTATAATGAAGAAATTTTCTTCTTTTGCACAACTTTCTTCAATTTGTTAGGGTTTTTTTAAAAAGTGCCCCTAGGGCCCTGGTTAAGTTAACTGAGGGTGGAAATAACACTTTTCGAGAGGCCTTGAAAATCTGAATGTCACTTTAAGAAAGTTACATTGTATTGAAAACATTACATTTCCACGGCAATGCTCAACAAATGCCCTAGGGTCACTCTTTAACATTCTCCATTTTGTTTTTGTGATGACTCTGCATGTTAAAATTCCACTCTGAATTGAATGTAACTTGTGTGCCCAGAATTATACTGGTCCTGATGGTAGGGGAACAGTGGATGACATCAGTGCCAGATTGCGTGAGGGTTGTCCAAGTTACTTCAAAGAGTCCGATTACAAGTTTTTCTTGGCTGTGGAATGTCTTGAGAGAGCTGCTGTAACTCCAGACATTGAGGAGAGGGTGAACCTTGCAAGGGAGGCCTTCAATTCCTTGAGTAAAGTTCCAGAATCTGCCGACTTGCAAACCGTCTGCAAAAGATTTGAGGACTTAAGGTTAACTTCGTAACCTTACTGCAGTTTTTTATTTTTTGTAGTTGTCATTAAGCCATCAAATATAGAAACATAACATGAGAAGGTGATACAGGTTTTATGAAGCTGTGGTGCGTTTGCCTTTAGAGAAGGCACAAGCTCTCGACCCCACTGGTGATGCTATGAATGACCAAGTTGATGCAGCAGTTCGTGAACATGCACTTGCTAAGCGGGAGCAATGCTATGAAATTATCATCAGTGCCCTGCGTTCTCTGAAAGGCGAGGCTTCACACAGAGAATTCGGTTCCCCTGTTAAGCCTGTTGCTGCACGGTCAATCCTTGATCAGGCTTCTCGGAAGAAATATATCTGCCAAATTGTTCAACTTGGAGTTCAGTCACCTGATCGATTATTTCATGAGTACCTGTATCGTGCTATGATCAATTTGGGCCTGGAAAATGAATTGTTGGAATATGGAGGCCCGGATTTGGTACCTTTTCTTCAGAGTGCAGGCCGGCAAACTATCCAAGAAGTAATCCTTTTCCTTGATCTCTTTTTTTCCTAATTCATTCAAACAACAATCGAGTTCATTTTTCCTTCTGTGTGAATCGGCACCTGGTGCATATAAGTTTTTGGTTCTCTCTTTCTTTCTTTCTTTTTTTCCCCCTTTTCTTTCATAATTTATGCTCTCTACTGTCTACTTTGAAGGTTCGAGCTGTTTCTGGGGTATTGTCAGCTACTTCTCCATCAGGTCAACTTGGTGGAGCTATCCAAAGTAATCAGGCAAAGTATTTTGATCTTCTTGCACGGTATTATGTCTCAAAGAGGCAGCATGTGCTTGCAGCTCATGTCTTGCTTAGACTGGCAGAGAGGCGATCAAACAATGCAGGGGATGCTCCGACTCTAGAGCAAAGGTTACTTTTATTGTGAATTCTTCTGTTTGGGTCTTTCAAGCTGCAAGCAAGCAGATTATGAGATGAATGGATCCTAAGGGTGTGTTTATTTCCAGGAAAATAAAAAATTTGGAAAACATTTTCATAAAATGATTGCTTGTACTATAAAAAAGAAATGACCAAAAAATATTTATATTTCATGAAAATGTTCAGCCATAAATAGTTCCCAATAATGAAAACATTTTTATTGACAAATTATTTAAGCAATACAAGAGATCATTTTTAGAAAAATATTTTTCAAGTTATTTGTTTTCTGTGAAACAAAAGGAGCCTAAGTAACATTCCTTTTTAAGGATATTATTGCTTATAAGGATAATGTTGCTCAGCAAGTCCATGTGCAGACATGGTATGGTTACAGCTTGGCACATATGTAAATAAGATGATTATCCTAATGGTACTTTATATGCGATTTTGAGGGTTTTCAAAGTCACACTTAAAAATGTAAAATGTGTCACGTGGAAAGTTGGGATGCAAAGTGTAGTCATGCTCATAACAGAGGTGTAGCCTATCACTTTCCAAAATAATTAATGAGATATGCACTTTTTTCTGTCCAACCAATTCAATAAAGTGTCATTGGACTTGTCACTCATTGTAGAATTTAAACAGTACCTATAGGGTTGCCCCTTGACTGTGACGCATTGTAATATCGTCAAAATGGCAATTTTTTGCTCGTAAACTTGCACCAAGCATTTTTGAATTCATGGAAAATAATAATAAAGGTGAACATTTAGAATGTCCATGGAGGGCTGTCAGGTGATCCCTGCATGAAAAGAGGAAATTTGTGGGATCTGACACAAGTTAAAGTTGAGGCAGGCGGAATGAAACTAAATAAAAAGTTCAGGGTGTAATCTGCAATTTTGTCTATAGTTATCTTCAATAGAAGCTGGGACCTCTTGGTTTCAAGCACCTTAGATCGCTCAAGCTAAGATGCTCTCCAATTTCTTATACACCTGATATTTATGTTTTTGTGATTTACCTGGGCAGTTCACCTCAAGCAGCCTTCATTTTTTTTTCCTTGTCATCTGCATTTCAGCATTGAATAAGAGTTTTTACTGATTGTAACTATTAGCAGTCTTGCATCACATTCTTTAATTTTTTTCTCCCAATTTGTCCACTCAGGTTTCAGTACCTCAGCAATGCAGTTTTACAGGCAAAGAATGCAAGTGCAAATGATGGCCTGCCAGGTTCTAACCAGACCTTTGACAGTGGACTGCTAGATTTGCTTGAGGGGAAACTCGCGGTTCTCCAATTTCAAAGAAAGATTAAGGAGGAACTTGAGGCTATAGCTTCCAGGTTAGAAAGCTCGCAAGGCATGTCTGATTCTGCCCCAGCTGATGATGGCATGACTGAGGACACTACTTATGCTAGAGAGAAGGCCAGAGAGTTATCATTAGATATGAAGAGCATAACGGAGCTTTACAATGAATATGCAGTTCCATTTGAGCTTTGGGAGGTACACCTTTCTTAATATATTTTCTTATTGATCCAATTTCACTAGACACAGTTGCAATATAGTCAATGAAGATGATCTGCGAGCTCTATCGTCACTGAGTATGCATAGATTTCATGCAATTGATTTTGAGGTGGGCATTTCTGCTGAAGGCAGGTTTTAGACTGGTGTAGAGCTCCTATCTCTTTCATGTCATTTTGAGTAGATGAATTTTGTACATGATTTAAATATTTCATGGGGCACACTATTAAGTTGGTTCCGTTGAGTGCTTTATTTGCTTGCCCTTTATGGTGGTAGGTAATATGGTTATTAGTTGTGTCTCAATTTAGGGAATGCATCGATCATGAGAAAATGAAGTCCTCTGTTTGAATTCACTGCAGCTCTGGCCTTTTCTATTAGTTAACCTGTTAATCTTCTTAACCGATGATCAATGCTTTGACAATTTCTGTTTCTCTTAGAGTAGAATTAGTGAGAATCTCCTCTGTTCTCCCATGATCAGTGGTTTATGTCCAGAATCTCCTCTGGTTCTCACTGATTGATTCAGTTAATTATGTTTTGAGATGGATAGAGGTGGGTTTTGGGACATCGTTTTATTGAGTGGCAAATCTGCTTGGTGACATTAAGCTATCGGATGCAGTTGTGAAAATGCTAAACTGGATTTGCTATTTGGGCTGTTTTATATAAGCTTGCATGTTTGTAAGTTAATTGTAAGGGTTTAGGAGAGTGACTGACCCACTTGAGGCTGGCAAGAGAGCTGTATTGAGATTAAAGGCTTTGTTTTCTTTCCATGAAAGAATTGGGGGAAGTGTTCCCTTGGTAGGATGATTGGAATGACCCTGTAAATTTTTAGCTCAAGAAGGCTGAGCAAAATTTGGTGAATGATATCTCTTTCTGGATGCATGAGTGGGAGAAAAGGAAGGTGCATAAAATGAATTTCTCAAATCCTCGTGAATAAAACAACCATGGATGTTGACTTTTAATAAATAATCAGAAAATTGCCTAAGCAGCTTTGTTGATTGTAGTTTGCTGAATTGGCAAGATTTCATTCCACTAGCTCTTAAGTCAGTCCAAAGAGCCAAACTGTTGAACCAATTGAAATTTGATTGACTGTAGAAGAGTAATTTGATGAAGTTATCAAAATGCTTGTGTCGGATGAATCTTGGAATTGCTTTAGGATAGGTACACCTTCTCGGCACCTCCTATGCAAACTTGTTTGTGTGCAAATTCATTTGGTCTTTAGATGAATAGAGAATCAGAGACGTTGGTTTTGCAACCAACCTTAAATAGAATGCTTCAGGCTATTGACTTGTATATTCACAGGTTTGTCTGGAGATGTTGTACTTCGCAAACTATTCTGGCGATCCAGATAGCAGCATTGTAAGAGAAACCTGGGCCAAATTAATTGATCAAGCTATATCATGTGGTGGTATTGCTGAAGCTTGTTCGGTGCTGAAGAGGGTTGGTTCTCACATGTACCCTGGAGATGGAGCTGTTTTACCTTTGGACACTCTCTGCATCCACCTTGAGAAAGCTGCGTTGGTTAGTGTACTTAATTACTTGAATAGCTTGAATTTAGTCATATATGCGTTTGCTGTTTTACCTCTTTATGGAACCACCTATATTTGGACCCTTTTAGGTGGGAAAGGAGAGCTGGTTGATGGAATTGATCTTGTTTTGCTGCCTTTTTGTGATTGTACTCCTTTTGTACAGGAGAGATTGAATTCAGGAGTTGAATCTGTCGGGGATGAAGATGTTGCAAGGGCTCTTCTTGCTGCTTGCAAGGGTTCTACTGAGCCTGTTTTAAACACATATGATCAATTGCTTTCAAGTGGAGCTATTTTACCATCACCTAGCCTCAGGTTAAGGCTTCTTAGATCAGTGTTGGCAGTGCTTCGTGAATGGGCAATGTCTACATTTGCACAAAGAATGAATACAAGCATCAAGGGAGCTTCATTAATTATGGGCTCCTACTCATTTGAGCAAACAGCGGTGATAAACCAGGGGGTTCGAGATAAGATTGCTAATGCTGCTAACAGGTTAGCATTTGTTTTTACTTTCTACTACCGTGGCTTAAAATTTCATAAATGAAATCTATTATGGTAGTCCTTGTAATGCCAGTCTAGGAGGTGATTTAAATTTCAGTTTGTAATATCATAAGAAAGATAAAAATAAGAGAGAAACTGTCATGTTGCCATACCTTAACTCCTTTTGTCAAGCTTCATATGTAGCTGTTGCAACATGTATTATCATGGAACTATTGCTCAATCTGTGCAGATGGCTTCTTCATACTTTATACTGTTTGTACTACTGTCGACCCGTTCCTTCCCCTAATGGTCCTGGTCCTTTTTCTAACTTTTTTTGTGGGAGCCCGTTAGTGATTGAAGGGAGATAATACCCAAGGGAGACTTATCTCTTGTTTGGTTAATAAAATAAGAGGGAATGGGGAGATTGGAATTAACTAATACCCTTTGGCCCCAAATTCCATTTGCTCCAAAAGTTGGAGGATCCCTAAGGAACTTCTAATTCTAAGCTTTCCCCAAAACTATCTTTATCTTTGTTTACAAATGTGAACAAAACAAACCCTATTTTAATCAAATCACTTTGTTTCTCTCCACATTATTTCCCTTCAGTGCACATCCAAACAAGAGAAGGGAATTGAAGTTTTACTTCTTTTCCTTCCATTTCATTTGTCTTCTCTGTCACAGATTTCCCTTCTAACTCAGATTACCAAACCAAGTTTAAGACTTTGGCATAGTGTTTGAAACAAATACAGTCTGGAACAATGTGTTTGTTAACTTAGACACCATTTTTTATATTTAGCAATCTTTATGGATCATAGAGATAGAGCTGCAACGGTCAGGAAATCTGATTATTTAACTGGTAATTTAGTCCCTTCATGTGTTAGATAAGTTCCAAGATTGAAATGGTTATGTAAATGGAACATTCAATATAATGCTTGAGGTTTTACTTTGTCTTGGTCTTTTTTCCTCCCTGTGCACTGTACTTGAATGGGCATTGCACTTTTCAAACTTAAGCTATTTAACTGCAACTAATGTTTTGGGTGTGTAGTTGAAGCTGAAGAATTTGATTGAATGTTGAAGGGTCAGATAGATTCTTTCAAAACTTAAGCTTTAATTACATGAAATTAATGTCAAACTGTAACTTTGGCTGCCACCTGCACTTTTGAGGGGCAAAATGTACTATAGCAAAACAAAGGGGGAAAAAGGTAATTTGGCTATTGCAAAGATTATGATTCACCCTTCTATGTTATAGTGCAATGGGGAGATTTTAAACTTCATTCCCTTTGCCTGTTCTACTTGTGACTAAGAAAGGGCTATGTTTGGAGTAAAATGAGGCTAAGCGGTTCTCAGTTGTGCTTGCTGGTTGATTTTTGGGACTTGAAGCGAGGAGAGGCAGATGAGGGGTGGGGATTTTTCTTTTTCCTGAGATATTGGGGAAGTTTAGAGACTGGAAGAACGTTGCCTGAGGGGGTTCATAGAATGGAGAGCAGTGAGCGTAAATGAATTCCAAGTTCTAATCAAGATATGGCATTCGGAATTGGAGGTTGCCTAGGAAAGTCAAAATAGATGATTTGAAACTTACCTTCCCCCACCCCACAAAACACAATACCCCAGAAAAAGAAAGAAAAATTGCTTCATATCTCATGTGAATACATTCGGATGCGACACTGTCAGAGACCATTCTAAGAGATGAGATTTGTCTTGTGAAACTTACTGAAATAGTTTATATCAACTCAAGAAGTTCATCTTCCAACATTTTTCCTTATTCTGCAATCTCTCTGTTTTTTTTTTCTTTTGTTCTCGTGATTTCACATTTAGAAGAAGTATTCTGATGCTTATGCTTGTAATGTCGTAAAAACAGGTACATGACTGAGGTTCGGAGGTTAGCCCTTCCACAGAGCCAAACGGAGCCGGTTTACCAAGGTTTTAGAGAACTCGAAGAATCTCTCATGAGACCCTTTTCCTTTGATCGACTTTGATTGTTTCGATGTCCATCTTGTAACAATTAGTTTTCTGCTTGGGTGTCGAAATGTAATTGTAATCTTATTGTAGCTAGCTAACGATCCCAATAAATCCTTACCATGAGTAGCTTTTTTCTGAGGACTAGGAGAGCGTACTTCTGGAGCATGTGCGGAATGTTTCTGTATGGCTTTCTTCCATTTGATCAGTGAAAAGAATTCATTCAAAATGCCCCCTTGTCCCGGGGAGACGGCATCGCAATTACACGGGCCCGTAAATGGAGTTTCCAATTTCCTCTTTGATGGCCAGTCATACTCGATTCACTCGCTTGCTTTTTGCACGAACTTAAGAGTGGCGGTGCGAGGGACTGATTCCACCAATCACGATAGGTGGAGTTCAACACCTCGCGTGTGCCTTCTCCATTGATGTCACTCTATCCTTGAGAGAGGAATTGTGAATATATGGAGCACCAATTTGCACAAACAGGGAAATCTTAAGCGAGATCACTTCACCTTCTAGGGACGCCAATATTCGCTAGAGATTCCCCTGGCTTTCCACGTTGAGAATGTGCTTCTCGTGTGTTCTGTCATCGCATGAGGCCGTCCTTATACTAAACAATAATCAAATTGTTAAGTTCAAGAATTCTGACTTTCAAGCTAATTCTAGAAAATGATGGCAGGCTGTTTGAAGTCCTATAGATACGAGAATATGTCTTACTTTCATTTACAATACAGTGCTAAAGAGAGGAGTTTGGCATTTTGATGATTGAATATGTCGATTTTAGCCTAAAAGAAAAAGGTTGATTTTATAATTCTAAAAATCGGATTGTGTGAAAAATAAATGCTTTTCGAAGGTGATAAATACGATCAGATAAGTTGTAGAAAATTGAATAAATTTCAGCAGGTTTTTAGCGTTCTGTGCTTAAAAATATGGAACGCTATTTTGTGCTGGTGATTCCTTAAAGCTATTGATAAATTTCAAAATCTGAACATTTTGACCGGCAACTTATTTCACTTGTAATATGTTTCCATGAGTTTTCTATGGAAGTACCAATTATTTTGCTCGTACTGGGAGTATCAATGGTCATGTGATTATTTTAAATTACCAATTATTGATTTTTACATTAAATCACCCTCTCCTAGTTTAGTCCATTAACGAACTTTATTGATTGTTTCAAAATTACCTCTTGTTCCAATACTTATCAAATTTACCACTGTATTAAAATTATTAATTCTTACGGAAAATTTACCAATGTTAATATGACTGGTTTACAAACTTTTCATGAATTTTTGTTACCATCTAATTTTAGATTTATTGACTATTATTTGATTGGGTTACCAATGCTTATTTAGTTGTTTCGGAATAATCACCTGCTTTAATAATTTACCAACATTTATATGCAAATATTATCTGCACGTCAAAATTGCTGGCTCCTCTCTTTTTTGAGTTCACTTAGAAATGTTTATTTGGTCGTAACTTTAATACATTGGAAAGCTCCCCAGATCAGTATGTTGTAAATTATTTGAAACGTTGATATGTCTGAAGCAATCAAATGAAAAATTGGTAAGTAATCGAAACGGAGTGCCCCTCTTTCTCTCTCTCATATGAAGCCCTAGCGTGATGACCTTTATTAATTTTTTTTTTTTGGAATACGCCATACAAGGTGGCGGTTGTCAATTGTCATCGGTCACATCATCCTCTACTTAGTAGATTAGACGTCACATAATCCAAGCCTAACGGCAAGTCTAACAGTGGCTAGATTTGTCCACGGATGAAAGTTGGAACCTTTCTATAAAACATTTAAAAGTTGTGGATAAGTTTGTTCCACGTGTGAATATTAAGACCTTTTTTAGGAAAAAGCCCTCACGATTATGGGTTTGATCGACGTAACTTATCATTTTGCTTCTTGTTAGGTAATGCCCCCTTTCTTTTTTGCCAAAGGTAAGTTTGTCTTATTGTAAGCATGAACTTTTCATGATATATCTTGACGTAAGCTTGAAATTTGATGTTTCTTCTGAGTGTCTTGGAAAGAGATAGGAGATGCTTGGAGAGAGTAGTGTACTTCCTCTAGGTGCTTAGCTTCATTTAGACAAAATCTTCATTTCTCGGGTCAAGATATATACAATAAAATTATAGAAGAGTAGTTTATTTCCCTAAATACAGTTTCTAATCACATTAACAAAGAGAAAAAAGAAAGTTGAAAATCTCAACACTTCCCCACAATAAAATGAAGGAGAACAATAAGAGACAATCTTCTCTATCATCATCATTAGTATTCCAAAAAATCCTGATCTTTTGGGTGCACGAAAAGCTACAAACTGCTTTTTCATCGAATAGAGGGACTGGGGTGTCAAAAATCGAGTCAAAAAATTCGATTTTTTCGGTTTCGGTTTTTATTCGGTTCGGTTCTCATTAAAAGTCGAAATTTTTTTTATCGATTCGATTTTTATCAGTTAACTAAATCGAACCGAACTAACAAACTGATAAGAGCTTATTTCTTAGAAATACAACAGAAAAAAAAAAATGCAAAAACCAAAAACTAAAAGTTGAAAACCAAAAACCGAAAAATTGAACTGAAATTTCGGTTTCGATTCGTATTTGGTTCGGGTCTCATTTGGTTCGGTTCGGAAGTTTTTCCTAACTGTACGGTTCGGTTCGATTTTTCAAAAAAACTGAATTGAACCGAACCGTTGACACCTTAAGAGAGGCACAAGAATTGCAAGAGCGTGTGTGGAGAGCTGGCCACCCACCCCACGGTAATCACTCTTTCACAATGAAGTCGTCAGAATTTATTGAGGAGATTTCCTCTCAAGAAGGTCACGTAGCGTTGTGGAAAGAGTCAACGTTGCAAAACGATAACACGATAACACTTCAAGCAGGATGAAGTTTACAAAGCATGAAAAGAGAAATGGAAAATTGTAGTGGACTTGAACGCAAGTTTTAGGTGGGGAGGATAAAGTTAGGTAACACCATGTTGTGCAAAGTTTCTCAATGACTTGTGGCCGAACTTTCAAAGTTTGAAGATGGAGAATCCAAGGAGTCTAGACGTTCAGAAATCCGACAATGTGGAAATGCTGATGTAGTGAAGCTGAATGCTAGGTGTCAAAAGTTCTGTGAGAATATGATTAACAAAAAACAGTGCTGTCTAGCAATCCATAGTGAGGAAGTTAACGGTGGATAGGTTGTGGCTTGTCTTAGGGACACAAGCCACTAACAGTTTGCCATAAGTCAAGAGGACGCAGGCTGAAGCCAAGTCTACTAAAAATGATTAGGGAACAAGCCCTCCATCGAACCCACCAGGGCAAAATTGTCTAAGAGATCTCCATCATTTATAAGTTACCATCGCCATCCTAAAAACTCAAATGTAGACCAATACTTGGTGAAGCACATCTACAATAAATTCCTAAGCAAAGAATATTAATTGTTAAAGAAATTCTATCAAATATATATATTGCATCCATCTGAATTGACTAGATTATGCTCCTATGGTGTGTAGTATCTTACGGTGCTTCCTCTGCCAAAATAAAACATCTTATAGTAAGCATGAACTTTTTGATGATATTTTTTGACAAAAATTGAGATTAAATATTACTTTTTTAACACTCTCTTGTGATATAGAAAAATGTAATGAGATAAAAGAGATGCATGATATCCTCATGCAAGCACTTTCTGATGGAGCTTCATTTATTAATTTTTTCTTCCAGAGAACAAAATATTGTTTTATCTTCTAATACTTGGTAATTGAGAAGAAACGAAAAAAAAGAGAGTGATAAATAATGATTTTGGTTAAATATAAAAGAACATTTGAATCACCTCTCCTCTTTTACTACCTCAATTCCTAAAAGATGTCCATACCTCAAAATTTTTATTACATAAATAAGATTCCTATTACTTAAAAGCTAAACATAAGAACGAAACATTCGAAGTTCTACCACTCGGACAATTAAACAAAGAGAAGACAATTTCCATGATCCTAAAGGTTACTAGTGATAGGTGCTTGAGAATTTGCTAAGTTGTTTTTGTAGAAAACTGAATAAAAGAAGGAAATAATTAAAGCAGAATAGAAAAAAATCTTGCTGCCATAGCCATTTCCCTCGTTCTCATGAAACTTTTCATATGACTCTTCTTCAGCATTCATTTTCAATAAATTATATGACCAAAAAATCTAGATCCAGAGTAGTCAATACTTGAATTATAGCTCAGCACACCAAAAATAAAGGAATAAAAATATATAAATTCCTTCACAAATTCTTCTTCTCGTCACTATAATTCTTCAAGCTTCAGAGTTGCGAAGCGGTTATTGAGAGTACAATTCTTCTGATGCTGACACGTACTGCTGGAAGCTTTGAGAGAATATATTTGTGTATCAGATGAGACGACATCGTTTTCTTCTAAAACTTCTTGTCCTTTCCTTCTGATTGATTGAGCAGCTCTCTATTTATGTAAGCCCTCTCTTCCAGTTGCACTTTTTGCAATAGCTTGAGACTCAAAACCTTTTTCTTCGATTAACATTTCTTTTTCTTCTTCCCTTCGATTATCTACAAATGATTTCCACACAAACTAGTTGAAGATGTAATCTCAACATTCCCCCGCAAAGTGGGTACGAGTTTGAATCCTAAACCTAGTTTGGTTTGGATGATGCAATAGTTTTGTCTTGACAACGCCTTAGTAAAAATGTCAGCAATTTGATGGTTTCTCGGAACATATTGTACACTGAAAGAACCCAAGGATGGACTTTCCCTTTTTAGCTTTGAAATAGATGGTGAATCTGAAACATATGGTGATTGTTGATGTGATGGTTTCTGTGACTTCTCAGTTGTAGTATAAGGAACACACATCAATCCAATTTAACGCGCCCCACTTTCTTTAAAAAAACCTGCAGTGTTGTTAGTGATATTCCTTACTTGCTCTTTCTATTTGAATCCAGAAATTCAACATCTTCAACCCATTTCTTACACAAAGTAGTATAATGTGGAAACACTTCATTCAGCTTCTTAGCAAAAGGGAAGAAACTTTCATCAAATATGACATTTCGACTAATATGGACTCCGCCAGCAGAGGGTACAAGATACCGTCGCCCTTTACGTCTGTCATTCTAGCCGAAAACACACAAGTGAGTGAGTGAGGATCTGTCGCGACCTACCCCTCGGGGGGAGGGAATAGGTTTAGGGGTATTGCCTAAATGATGGACCTAAGACCCATGATTAGGCGCGGCTCTCCCAAGTCCATACCTTGCGTGACATTGGGATACTTTTAAGAATTTTGCAAAAAGGAGTCGCCACTAGCCTATTGAGGTCGGCTAGAAATCAAGTGAGGCATGAGAGTGTATCTCACTTCCTACGCAACCAGAGAATCTAGGGTTGGGGACTTGATTACACTAATTAATCAATTAGTACCCTTTCGGTACCTAATCTTGTTCATTTTAAAAGAAAAGATTTTTGTAAGGCAGTTTTGATTGATTTTACACTTATCCACTAACATGTGAGGTGATCATACGGGTACGCAATCATTAAAGTAACAATTTGCAACTAAAATCCTAATTGCAATAAACTTTAGTACACGCAATTAAACATAATAAAACATACAAATTAAACATGCGATAGATATAATCAATATACGAGCAAATAAAAGCCTAATTATACTAAGAAGGTAAGACATGACAGTTCCTAACCAAACCCTATATTTTTGAATTTTTGAATTTTTATTTTTTATTATATTTTTAAAAAAAAAAAAAAAAAAAATGTTTTTTATTATTTATTTTTGGGTGAACCAAGTTGAGTTCGGTTTGACCCGACCCGGATCTAACTCGGTCAGGTGGGTTGGGTCAAACTCGCCCGAGTCCAACCGGATCGAGTTCGGTCCGGTCAGGGCGGGTCGGGTCGGGTCCAGCCTACTCGGTCCGGCTCGGTTAGGTTAGGCCTGATCGGCCTTGGTCGGGCCTTCGCTCAATCCGACTTGGGCCCAACCGACGGGCCCAAGCGAAACAAAGGCCGAGTGGGCCAATCGACTTGGGCCCAACCGACTGCTCAGTTGTGACCAAGGGTACCAAGATGGCGTACGCTGGCGACGGCGCTGCCTCGGTCAGGCAAGGGGGACGGCTCGGCTTCCCTGGTCGCGGCGGCGTCCTTCCGGCCACTAGCAGTCCTAGGGGGCTCTACACGGAGGAGTTGGGGAGGAAGTGCTCGTTCGGGCATTTTAGCGAACAGGTTGCATGCACATACAAAAAATATAGGAATTACATTGAACAAAATTAAAAACTCAGAGACGACATTATATATTAGGCTAAAATTTATGGACCACATTGAATAAGTTAGAAGTTTAATAATTACATTGCTCATTGAGTCAAAATTTAAGAATCATTTGTATTATTATTCCTAATAGATAAAGATGCATGATGTACTAATGTAAGCACGCTAGATGGAGCTTCATTTATTGATTCTTTTCTCAAAAGACAAAATTTCCTTTATCTTAGAACTAGCATTGAGGCATTGCACCGCACAATAGCGAACTACTCAGAATATTCCCACAAAAATATAACAACCAGCTCCGTCGAGTAATTAACGCAATTGGAAGTTCTAGAAAACGTTTTACTATCATTCAATATTTGGTAAATTTGAAAAGAAACGAGAAAGCGCAATGTATGATTTGGATTTTTAATATATAAAACCCCTACAAAAACTTTTGGACAAATTTAGCTGCATGTTTGGGGGGGAAGACAAGCCAAAATAACATAAAACTCATAATGATTATAAAATTCCATAAAAAAATTGGTTAACAAGAATTCAAACCATTTTTACTTACCTAAATAACACGAAAAACCTTGGTTGAAAAAAAACTTTCGGACAAATTCAGCTGCGTGTGGGTGGAAGAAAGAGAAGTCCGGATAACACAAAACCCATAATGATTATAAAATCCCATAAAAAGATTTGGTCAATGAGAACTCAAACCATTTTTACTTCCCTAAATAACACAAAAAAACCTTAAAGGAGGAAAAGAAAACCTCTCGGACAAGTTCAGCTACGTGGGAGAAAAAAACAAGCCTAAATAACATGAAACCCACAATGATATAGATATCTAATATATAAAATCGGGATAAGTACACTAATGGTGCCATAAGTTGTGTACGGCGCTCACTTTGGTGCCAAAAGTTTTCGTCGGATCACTTAAGTGTCAAAAAATTTGAAAAATGCTCACTTTGGTGCCAACGTCGATCTGATCGGCCAGAAATCCGACGTGGCCTTTTTTTTTATTAATTTCTTATACTGATGTGGCTCGTCGGAGAGTCCAGTCAGCATATAAACCACCAAACGACGTCGTTTGGCGTCTTAAACCCCAAGTCGAAACCCTAAATCCCCAAATCGAGAGAGAGAGAGAGAGAGAGGCCATGGCGGCGTTGTCTTCTTTCCCGAAGAACAACACCAGCACAGAGAGAGAGAAGCCATGGCGGCATCGTCTTCTTCCCCGAAGAACAACACCAACAGAGAGAGAGAGAGAAGCCATGGCGGCGGCGTCTTCTTCCCCGAAGAACAACACCAGCACCAGCCACTCTCTGAACAAAGCCCAATCCACCATCTCCATCTACGCCCTCTTTGTTTCCCTCGCACTCCTCGTCTTCTCTCTCTCTCTGCACCTTCAACCCCCCTTCTTCCTCCTCCTCCTTCGCCCTCGCCTCCTATTTTCCCATCACTTCTTGGCCGAGCGACGGTGGCCGAGCACGGTGGCCAAGCGACGGTGGCCGAGCAAGCTAGGTCGGTGAGGATGAACAAAAAAAAACCCTAGTTTCAATCACAAATGAGCTATATGGTGTCGTTTTTCCTAAGCCATCCACATAGGACGGCAAAACGACGTCGTTTTCTTAAGTAGGACAGAAAACGACGTCGTTTAAAGGGTTTATCGATTTTTTTTTTTAAATATAAAGCCACGTAATCATTTTGGTTGGAATTTCTCGCCGGTGGCACCAAAGTGATCGTTTTTTCTCTAATTTGGCACTTAAGTGATCCGGCGGAAATTTTTGGCACTAAAGTGAGCGCCGTACACAACTTATGACACCATTAGTATACTTGTCCCATATAAAATCCCATAAAAAAGAATTTGGTCAACAAGAACTCAAACCATTTTTAATTCCCTAAATAACACAAAAATCCTTAAGGGAGAAAAAAACCTTTTGGACAAGTTCAGCTACATGGGGAAAGAAAGACAAGCTTAAATAATATAAAACTCATAATGATTTGTATATCCAATATATAAAATCCCATAAAAAAATTTGATTAGCAAAAACTCAAACCATTTTAACTTGCCCAAATAACATAAAAAACTTTGGGGGATGAGAAAAAATTTTTGGACAAATTTAGCTGTGGGGAGGGGGGAAGGTAAGGTTAAATAACATAAAACTCATACTAATTATAAAATCCCATAAAAATTTTGGTCAACAAGAACTCAAACATTTTTACTTACCTAAATAACAAAAAAAACTTTAAAGGAGAAAAAAGACTTTTAGACAAATTCAACTGTGTGTGGGAGGAGAAGGACAAGCCTAAATAATATAAAACCCATAAACAAATTTGTTTAACAAGAACTCAAACCATTTTAACTTCCCTAAATAATACAAAAAACCTTGGGGGGAGAAACAAAATTTTGGGACAAATTCAGTTGTGTGAGGGAGGAGAAAGGCAAGCCTAAATAACATAAAACCCATGATGATTATAAAATCCAAAAAAAAAAAAAAAAAAATTTGGTCAATAAGAACTTAAATTATTTTAACTTATTCAAATAAGACAGAAAAACTAGGGGCGAAAAAGAACTTTTGGACAAATTTAGTTGCGTGTGGAGAGGAGAGGAATGAGAAAGATAAGTATAAATAACATAAAACTCATAATGATCCAAATATTCGATATATAAAATTCCATACAAAATTGATCAATAAGAACTCAAAACATTTTTACTTCTCTAAATAAAAAGCTAATTCCAAAAAAAAGTATCAACTTTGGGTCAAGTAACAAACCTATCCCAAACTTTTCTTTGTCTCGAAAAAAATCACCAATTTTTACTTAAATCCCAAATTTGCCCTTCTTAACTTAGATCCACTAATTGTCCTCAGTAATAAATTCATGTGCACTTGTTGGCCGGGTATAAAGCACCAATCATTGTCTTCTTATTTGAGCTACAACTTGAAGAATAATAGTGAAGTTATTCATCATCTCCTACGCTTCGATAGCAAATCAGAAAGATCTCCGGATTGATTTTCTCTAGCCAAACCTCGTTGCTTTGTCTAATATGAAATTGTAGACCATCGCCTGTCAAGAGATACCATAGAGGAGATCTGCCAAGCTCATGACTAGAGCCTTTTTTTCCAGAAATAAGGTTGATTTCATATAGTAAGTTAACGGTAGGGGCCAAATTTGGAATAAAGGTAAAAGTTTGTATTTTTTTATGAGACAAAAAAAAAATTGGGGCTAGAATTATCACTTGACCTAAAGTTGGTGCTTTTTTACTAAACAAAAAAAAAAAAGTTTAAGTCAAATTTGGCATTCAACCTAAAGTTGATGTTTTTTTATGAGAGAAAAAAAGCTTGGGCCAAAGTTGGTGTTTTTTTTTTTAATTAACCCCTAAATAACACAAAAAAAACCTTGGGGAAGACAAAAAACACTTTCGGACAAATTCGGCTACGTGTGGAGGGAGAAAGACAAGCCTAAATAACAAAAAACCCATAATGATTAAAAATCTTATAAAAAATTTAGTCAACATGAACTCAAATTATATTTACTTCTCTAAATAACCCAAAAAAGCTTGGGGAGAAAAAAACATTTCAAACAAAATTTAGCTTTATTTGGGAGGGAGGAGGCAAGCCTAAGTAACATAAAACCTATATAAATATAAAATCTCATTAAAAAATTTGGTTAACAATAACTCAAATCATTTTTACTTACCTAAATAACACAAAAAACCTTAGGGGAGAAAAAAAAATTTTGGACAAATTCAGCTGCGTGTGGGGGTATGGGGAGAAAGACAAGCTTAAATGAAATAAAACCCATAATGATTTGGATATTTAATATATATACATATATATACACACACACACTTATAATCCCACAAAAAAAATTGATCAATAGGAACTCAAACTATTTTTACTCCCTAAATAACATAGAAAAACTTTGAGGGAGAAAAAATTAAACTTTCGGACAAATTCAGCTATGTAGAAGGGAAAGAAAGACAAGCTTAAATAATATAAAACCCATAATGATTATAAAATCTCTTAAAAAATTTGGTCAATAAGAATTCAAACCATTTTTACTTTCCTAAATAGCACAAAAAACATTGGGGGAAAAAGCTTTTGGACAAATTCATTTGTTTGTGTGGCAAAGGCTGAAAAAAACTTTCGAGCAAATTTAACTGTGTGTGGAATAGAGAAAAACAAGTATAAATAACATAAAATCCATAATAATTATAAAATCTCATAAATAAATTTGGTCAACAAGAATTCAAACTACTTTTACTTACTTAAATAACAAAAAAACCTTAGGGCAGAAAAAAAACACTTTTGGACAAAGGCATCTTCATGTGGAGGGAAAGACAAGCCTAAATTACATAAAATCCATAATGATTTGGATACTCAATATATAAATTCTCCAAAAATAATTTATCACTAAGAACTCAAATCAATTTTATCTTTTTAAACAACACAAAAAAAATTCAGGGAGGGAAAAAAAAAAGCCACTTCCGGACAAATCCGACTCTTGTGGGGTGGACAAAGACAAGTCTCCCATGATGTCTTTGGTCGTGATCATCGTGGATCGAAAAAGCCCCAATCCGAAACCGCCCTTCTTCCTCTCTCTCTCTCTCTCTCTCTCTCTCTCTCTCCTTTTTCTCTGTTCCTCCTCTATCAAACTCAGATCAAACCTTAATTAAGTTTCCTAAATCAATTTTGTTTTTTTGGACAAATTCAGTTGTTTGTGTGGCGAGAAAGGAGGGGAAAGTAAACCTATGTAACATAAAGCCCACAAGATATTCAATACATATAATCCTATAAAAAAAATTGGTAAATGAGAATTCAAACAAATTTTACTTCACTAAATAACACAAAAAACCTTAGGGGAGGAAAAAACACTTTCGAAAAATATCGGTTGCATGTCTAGGGTGGAAAGACAAGCCCAAATAACGTAAAACCCATAATGATTATAAACTGGTCAACAAGAACTTTAATTATTTTTACTTACCTAAATAACACAAAAAAACGATAGGGGAGAAAATAAACTTTCCGACAAATTCAGGAGGGAAAAAAATAAGCCTAAATAACATAATACCCATAATGACATGGATATTTAATATATAAAATCTCATAAAAAAAATTTGGTCAACAAGAACTAAAAACTATTTTTTACTTCCTTAAATATTACAAAACACCTTGGTGAAAAAAAAAACACTTTCGAACAAATACGATTGCATGTGAGGAGGAGAAAGACAACCCTATATAACATAAAACCCGTAATGATTATAAAATTTTATAAAAAAAATTTGGTCAACAAGAACTCAAACAATTTTTAATTCCCTAAATAACACAAAAAACATTTGGGGAGAAATTTTTCTTGGAGAAATTCAATTGCGTGTAAAAGAAAAAGACAAACCTAAATAATATAAAACTCATAATAATCTAGATATTTAATATATAAAATTCCATAAAAAATTAGGTTAATAATAATTCAAACAATTTTTACTTCTCTAAACACCACAAAAACACTTGGGGGAGAAAAAAATATTTCGAGCAAATTCAACTCAGTGTGGCCGGAAGGGGGGAGGGTAGATTGGGGGAAGGCAAATCTAAATAACATAAAACCTATAACGATTATAAAATCCCCTAAAAAATTGGTCAACAAAAACTCAAATTATTTTTAGTTGTCTAAATAACACAAAAACCTTAGGAAGAAAAAAAAACTTTCGGAGAAATTCAACTGCATGTGGTGGGGAGAAAGACATGCCTAGATGACATAAAACTCATAATGATATGTATATTTAAAATATAAAATCCCATAAAATAAATTTGGTCAACAAGAACTCAAACAATTTTTACATCTCCAAATAAAATAAAAAACCTTGGCATATAAAAAAATACTTTCAAACAAATTCAGTTGCGTGTGAGAGGAAAAAGACAAGTCTAAATAACATAAAACCCCATAATGATTATAAAATCCCACAAAAAACTTTGGTTGATAAGAACTCAAACAATTTTTATTTCCCTAAATAACACAAAAAACCTTGGAGAAAAAAAAACTTTCGGAAAAATTCAATTGGGTATGAGGAGAGAAATATAAGCCTGAACAACAGAAAACTTAATCTGGATATTCAATATATAAAATCTCATAAAAATTTAGTCAACGAGAATTCAAACCATTTTTACTTTCCCAAATTACACAAAAAACACTTGGGAGAGAAAGAAAACTTTTAGACAAATTCAACTGCATGTGTGAAGGTGCTGGAGAAAATCAAGTCTAAATAACATAAAACCTAGAATGGTTATGAAATCCCATAAAAAAAATTGATCATTAAGAACTCAAGTCATTTTTACTTACCTAGATAACATAAAAAAACATGGGGAGAGAACAAAAAACTTTTGGACAATTTCAGCTATATGTGTGGCAAACCTAAATAATAGAAAATTCATGATGATCTGGATATTTATATATGAAATCTCATAAAAAAAATTTAGTTAATAAGAATTCAAACCATTTTACTTCTCTAAATAACATAAAAAACCTTGGTGGAGAAAAAAATACTTTTGGATAAATTCGGTCACATGTGAGGTGGAAAGAAAGATAAGCCTAAATAACATAAAACTCATCATGGTTATAAAATCTCATAAAAAAAAAATTGGTCAACAAAGACTCAAGTCATTTTTATTTTCCTAAATAACACAAAAAAACTTGAGGCAAAAAAAAAAAAAAAAAAAACTTTGGGAGAAATTTGCTGCATGTGGGGAGAGAAAGATAAGTTTGAATAACATAAAATCTTATTTGGATATTCAATATAAAATCCCATAAAAAACCTTGGTCAACAAGAACTCAAATCATTTTTACTTCCCTAAATAACACAAAAAACACTCTGGGGAGACAAAAATTTGAACAAATTTGGCTACATATATGGGGGGAGAAAGACAAGCGTCAATAACATAAAATCATAATATTATAAAGTTTGTTAAAAAAAAATTGGTTAATAAGAACTCAAACTATTTACTTCTTTAAATAACATAAAAAAACTTGGGGCAAAAAAAAAAAATTTCAAGGAAATTCAACGGAATATGAGGGGAGAAAGATAAACATAAATAACATAAAATATGATATGGATATTCAATATATAAAATCTCATAAAAAAAATTTGATCAATAAGAACTTAAACCATTTTTCCTTCCTTAAATAATACAAAAAACCTTGGCGGGGAAAATACTTTCGGACGAATTCGACTACATGAGTAAGAGAAAGATAAGTCTAAGTAACATAAACCTCATAATGATTATAAAATTTCATTAAAGAAATTGGTCAATAAGAATTCAAACCATTTTTACTTCTTTTTTTTTTTTTTGGTCGGTAAACCATTTTTACTTCTTTAAATAATACAAAAAACCTTAAGGGAGAGAAAAAAACTATTTGGGAAATTCAGCTAGGTGTGGAGGAGAAAGATATGCTTAAATAACATAAAACCTGATTTGGATATTCAATATATAAAATCTCATGAAAAAATTTGGTCAACAAGAACTCAAACCAATTTTTACTTCTCTAAATAACATAAAAAACTTTGAGAGGAAAAAAAAAAACACTTTCGGACAAATTCGGCCATGTGTAGGTGAGAGAAAGACAAGCCTAAATAACATAAAACCCATAATGATTTGGATTAATACCTCGAAAAACCCCAAACTAGTATACATATGACAATTTTACCTTAAACTAATTTTTTGATAATGAAAAATCCTAAACTAGTATACATATGACAAATGTACCCCAAATAACCACAAAAAACCCAAACTAGTATACTTGTGACAAATTTAACCCAAACTAATTTGTTTGACTGCTAAAAATCCTAAAATGGTACATTTGTTACAAATGTACCCTCCGTTAATTTGGATTAACATCACAAAAAATTACAAAAATTGTATAATTGTGACATACGAAGAGTAAAATCCTAAATTAGTACACTAGTAAACTATCACGTGTTATTAAACTTGGCAATTTGATAGTAAAATTTAACGAAAATTAACTTAGAATAAATTTATCATAAATCTACTAGTTTGGGGTAAATTTGTCAAAAATGTATAAATTTGGAGTTTTTGATAGTCAAAAAATTAGTTCAAGATAAATTTATTACATGTGTACCAATTTGGGGTTTTTTAGGTATTGACTCTAATGATTATGAAATCCCATAAAAAAATTTGGTCAATAGGAACTCAAACCATTTTTACTTCTTTAAATAACACAAAAAAACTTGGTGGAGAAAAAAACCTGTCAGAGAGATTCAGTTGGGTGTGGGAGAAGAAAGAAAAATCTAAATAATATAAAACTTATAATAATCTGGATATTTAATATATAAAATTCCATAAAAAAATTCGATCAACAAGAACTCAAATCATTTTTGCTTACTTATATAATACAAAAAACTTAGGAATGAAAAAAAAAAAACTTTCAAGCAAATTTAGTTACGTATGGAATAGAGAAAAACAAGCCTAAATAACATAAAATACATAATAATTATAAAATCTCATAAATAAATTTGGTCAACAAAAATTCAAACTACTTTTAGTTACTTAAATAACATAAAAACCTTAGGGTAGAAAAAAAACACTTTTGGACAAATGCATCTTCATGTGGTGGTTGGGGGGGGAAGACAGGCCTAAACTATATAAAATCCATAATGATTTGGATATTCAATATATAAAATTTCTAAAAATAATTGATCACTAAGAACCCAAATCAATTTTATCTTTTTAAACAACACAAAAAAATTTCGGGGAGGGAAATAAAAAGGCACTTCTAGACAAATCCGACTTATGTGGGGTAGACAAAGACAAGTCTCCCATGACAAGTCTTCCTTTTCCTTGCCAAATTTGATGGCAACGGTGCCATCTTTTTTCCTGACGAATTTGGATTATGAGGATTGGAGAGGCTTGTTGTTCTAATGTAACTTTTGATAGTTGATAATTCAAGTTTCTAGAAGGAGCTTGACCAACTTCTCTTTTTGGATTTGTCTGAGAACATGAATACAAGATACTTGATCATCTTGCATAGAGATGAATAGGGCATCTTCATTCCCATTATGGAAATTCAAATCAAGAGCATAGTTATGCACTCAATAAACCATTTGGTAGTGCAGTGTTGCTGCAATAGAGTCAACCATCTGGGGAGCTCCAGTGAGCCGGATCCGGACCTTTAGAAAGGAGAGTAATTGGGGGTCTGAAAGAGCGATATTGAAGTTTGGATATAAGGTTACGAAGACTGTTTTAGCATTCAAAGTGGTTTGGACAGTGCCAATACATGCATGTTGGTATTTTAGGAATCGAGTATCCAATAAGGCTATTCATACCACAATTGGTAAGCCTTTACGACCATGAAAGGTGAGAGCAAGACGAACAACTCCATAATGGACATGAGAGTACCCTTGTTGGGTCCATTGCTTGGGAGATTCCGATGGAATTTGAAGAGTAACAAGGGATGTTAATCAAACTTGGATGATTGAACGTACTCCTTTACTTCCTTAAGAGTTTGGCGAATAAGTTGCCGAATGGAGCGGATGGGAGAAAACGATGAGGTAGGTTTAGCAAAAGCAGAATAAGGGTTCATAAGAGGTAGTTGAGTTTTAGAGATTTTGGTTTCATCACTAAGAGAGACTTCATAAAGATAGTCAAAAAATTAGTTCATGATAAATTTATTACATATGTACCAATTTTGGGTTTTTTAAGTATTGACCCTAATGATTATGAAATCCCATAAAAAATTTGGTTAATAGGACCTTAAACCATTTTTACTTCTTTAAATAACACAAAAAACCTCGGGAGAGAAAAAAACCTATTAGAAAAATTCAATTGTGGGTGGGAGGAGAAAGACAAACCTAAATAACATAAAACTTATAATAATCTGGATATTTAATATATAAAATTTCATAAAAAAATTCGATCAACAAGAACTCAAATCATTTTTGTTTACTTATATAACATAAAAAACCTTGGGATGAAAAAAACTTTAGAGCAAATTTAGCTACGTGTGGAATAGAGAAAAACAAGCCTAAATAACATAAAATCCATAATAATTATAAAATCTCATAAATAAATTTGTCAACAAGAATTCAATTTTTTTACTTACTTAAATAACGTAAAAATCTTAAATAAATTTGGTCAACAATAATTCAAATTATTTTTAATTACTTAAATAACGTAAAAACCTTAATAACATAAAAACCTTAGGGCAGAAAAAAACACTTTCGGACAAATGCAGCTTCATGTGGGAAAGGGGGAAGACAAGCCTAAATTATATAAAATCCATAATAATTTGGATATTTAATATATAAAATCTCCAAAAATAATTGATCCGTAAAAATTCAAATCAATTTTATCTTTTTAAATAATATAAAAAAAAATTTCAGAGAAGCAAAAAAAACAGTCACTTCAGGACAAATCCGCTCTTGTGGGGTGGACAAATACAAGTCTACCATGATGCTTTGGTCGTGATCATCGTGGATCGAAAAAGCCCCAATCCGAAACCGCCCTTCTTCCTCTCTCTCTCTCTCTCTATCTCTCTCTGCTTTTTCTCTGTTCCTCCTCTCCTCTGTCAAACCCGGATCAAACCTTAATTAAGGAAACTCGATTTCGTGCCCCTCCCCCGGAAATTAGGTCAGCGGAAATCCGAAGAATCCCCGCCCGATTGCCCCATCCGTATCTCGCCGAATCGGATCCGCTCTTCCTCTCTCTCTCTCTCCCTCCCTCCCTCTCCGCCGCGAAGATCGAACCCGAGCGTCCGCGTCGGCGACCAGCGACCGGCGACCGGCGCCGATCGATTCTTCCCGCGTCGCCGGCGAGGCCAGCGGTGGAATGCGGGGAACCCTAGGGCGGCGCGCGCGGGGCGATGTTCCGATTGGAGCCGGAGAAGATCAGGAAACGGCTCTGACGGTCGGGGATTTTGATTGTTGTTTTGGGGGTGGGGGGCCGTGAGGGGGAGGGAGGTGGGTGGGGGGAGGTTCTCTAGGGGTTTTTGGTTGATTCTCCGCCATGGCCGATGTGACCGCGATTCCTGCCTCCGTGGTCCGCAATCTGTCCGATAAGCTCTACGAGAAGCGGAAGAACGCCGCGCTCGAGGTCTGGGTATCGCTTTCCCTTTTCGATTCTTTTAGTTGCTGACTGTCGGGTGATGTTGATTGGGGTTTGTGCGCGCGCGCGCGCGCGATGTGAATTGTGTGTAGATTGAGGGAATAGTGAAGCAGCTCGCCGCGGCAGGGGATCATGATAAGATTACCGCGGTGATCAACTTGCTGGTGCATGAATTCACGTATTCCCCGCAGGCGAATCACCGGAAGGTATGCCGATTGATGAGTTTTTAGTCGAACTAGCGCTCTGAGGGTTTTGATTTTCTTGATTGATACTGCGGGCTTTTACTGTTGAGTTTTGGTTGGTGGAGTGTGGAGTCTATTTTTATGTCTGTTCTCTGGTAGGGAGGACTGATTGGGTTAGCTGCTGCGACTGTGGGGTTGAGTACTGAGGCAGCTCAGCATCTTGAGGTACTTCCCTTTCTCCTGCGTAGGCAAATTTACTTGGATGTGATACAGCGGCCCCAGAATCCCAGAGACTCATCCCACCCGAAACAAATAAATTTCATTTTGTTCCTTAGAATACACTGAGGTTTTCATGCCAATGTGTTGTGTTTTTATGATGGCATGTCACCTTTCTTTTCACGATCTCCACAAGCAGCTTACCAAGCGCAGGCTAAGTGATTGTGGCTAATTCTTTTGAATGATGTTGCACGTTCGCTGGAGATGTTCTAGACTTTTAGTTTCATCCTCCCATGGCCACAACTATAGTGGAAATACATGATTCTGATTGTAGGGAAGACATCAGTCTATCTAGTTGATTTGTCGATGCTAGGTTTTTGGCAATGACCAGCATTAATGCGATATCATCAATAGGGAATGAAGGGGGAAGGGGATTTCTCTCTTTCGACTGACTGACAGGGATTCTTGGAGGATATTGCTAGGTTAACAGAGGAACTGTTGTCATACCCAGAACACTAACGTTTCATACTTCTAAGTTCTTGTGCCTAGAGTTGAGCACAGATAGGGGCCTTATTTCCTATGTATCAAACTGGATTTTGCTTACAGTCTTAATTCGGATGAATATGTCTTACAGTGTTGTGCTTTGTTGTCATGTTGATGCTGCTTTGTCTCATCTTTATTTGCTTCTGCCAGCAAATTGTGCCACCGGTACTTGAATCATTTGCTGATCAAGATAGCAGAGTTCGTTATTATGCTTGTGAAGCATTGTATAATATTGCAAAGGTGAGGACTGATTGGAGTGCTTCTATTGTACATGCTTTTCTTTGAGTATTGCTTTTTGACTTGTTTTGCCACTTTTGGATTGTGCGCAGGTTGTAAGAGGGGATTTCATCATCTTTTTTAACAATATATTTGATGCCTTATGCAAGTTGTCTGCAGATTCAGATGCCAATGTGCAAAGCGCTGCTCACCTATTGGATCGGCTTGTAAAGGTAAATGGGTTTACTTTCAAGTTTCAGAAATATGATCTGTCACTTACCATTTTGCTTCTATTTGTTTGAACCGTTTTTCCACGTGTCTGCTATTATAACAGGACATTGTCACTGAGAGTGATCAATTCAGGTACGTTGTATATTGATTGCAATTGCCAGATTTGAAAGTTTGAAAAGTATCTTTGGATTTGTCAAATCATAAATATGCTATTTTCTGTCCATTACATGTTTATCGTGATTGTTTTCTTTCTTTTTATCAGCATTGAAGAATTTATACCCTTGCTGAGAGAGCGTATGAATGTCTTAAATCCATACGTTCGCCAATTTTTAGTTGGATGGATAACTGTGTTGGACAGTGTTCCGGACATTGATATGCTGGGCTTTCTTCCTGATTTCCTAGATGGTAAATAGCTACTCATGCAAATTGATATTTTCCCTTTGTTTGTGATTAAATTACCCTTATAAATGGTAACTTACATAGAGTCTATCATCTTTAGGTTTGTTTAACATGTTAAGTGATTCAAGCCATGAAATTCGACAACAAGCTGATGCAGCTCTATCAGAGTTTCTCCAAGAGATCAAGAACTCCCCAGTATGTTTTCTTACATATGATGAAATCCTTTTTGCTACAGACACTGCTTAATGCATCTTATATTAGTGATAAGAATTATTGCGTTTTGTTGCATTGGCCTCCCTTTCATTAGATTTCTATTTGTACCTGAAATTTTGATTCAAAAAGTCCTTCTGTTGAATATGATCTCCTGACTCAAGCAGTGCTCCTATTGAAAGTCTGTAGATTATGGCCGCATGGCCGAGATATTGGTGCAGAGGGCAGGTGCTCTTGATGAGTTTACAAGGTTAACAGCGGTAACATGGGTAAGTTTAAAATGCATTATAAGCATCCTCAACGTCTAAATTATGATTGTCCTAAGTTTATTATCTGGATTTACTATCCTATTACTTTGTCTATTGAGCATGGTTTATTAGATAATGACAAGATGATTTTATCTGTGGATTTCACGCCATTCCAACAATTCTAGTTGATTTTCACTATCATTTTGCAGATCAATGAGTTTGTAAAACTTGGTGGAGATCAGCTTGTTCCTTATTATGCTGACATTCTAGGAGCTATATTACCATGCATATCTGACAAAGAAGAGAAAATTAGAGCAGTAAGTTTCTTGCATTTTGCTCTTGCTGCTTCTTTTCTTTGCCATAGCTCTTCATCTTCTTCTTTTTTTCCGATGAACTTTTTGTTGTAATTTTGCCATTACTTTTTGATGTAAGGTTGCTCGGGAAACGAATGAGGAGCTTCGTATGATCAAGGCGGAGCCTGGAGAAGGTTTTAATGTTAAAGCAATACTATTGATCGCAAAGAGGTGCACTTTATTTCCTTTAGTTGATAAAGCTAATTTCTTGATACTGGCTGTTGGCTGCCTGGTTCAGGTTTTGAGGAACTGCCCAAAGGTTCTGTTTTATTTTGGCATGACGTTGCATATTAAAAAAGCAGAACAACAATTGTGAGCCAAAATAATTTACTGAAATTTCTAGAAAGGTTAGGGCCTGTTTGTTTTTTTTTTTTTTTGGTAAAGGCCTGTTTGTTTACACTTAAGCTAAGTAAGAAGTACTTTTTTGTTTTCCATCAAAAGTTAAAATATTATTTAAATTTTAACAAATTATAAAAAATTATATGCAATTCTACGGGTCAACATTCTGGGTCAACATTCTAGTGTCGTGAAAGTTTCAAGAGTTCTTTATTTGAAAAAAGTTGAAATGTGTGAGCTGCAAGATTTAAATTAAGCAAAAAGTAAAAGGTAAAGTTCAATTTTAACAGGGTCTTAGATTTTGTGACGAAGTTTTTAGTTTAAAAGGAGTTCAAACCAATATTAGGGAAAAACTTATCCAAAAGAAAATGTGAACTATACGAAGTGAACCCAATGTACCAAACACATTTTTGTGAAAATGTGTGTCATTCAAAATCAAACACCCTAATATTTGCAGTGAAATGAAAATTGGAATTTTTTTTTATCAGAATGCACAGTAACTTGTTAATGTGCTTGGATGATCATTCTTAGGAGGGGTTTTTTTGATTTGGTTGTGATTCTTATTTAGGAAGCTGATTTGTGCACAGTCATGACTTCTGATCTTTTATTATTATAGGCAACTATCAAGTGAATGGGAGGCCACTAGAATTGAAGCATTACATTGGATATCAGCTCTCCTAGAGAGGCATCGTCTTGAGGTACCTTTGTTGTAATATATAGTCCACTTGTAGCCAATGGCTAAAGTTATTTATCACGACATTTAACAAAACCATTGGTCATTCTTTATTTTGGTCCTTGCCAATTTGATTTATAGAGAGTTGTCCAGCTCTCTGATTTTGTCTCACTATTCACTAAATTTTGTAAAAGTGCCTATTTTAAAAACTCTTTCCCTGCAAAATTTCTTTGTTTGACCGTTATTCTTTGTTGCAGTTTACATTGGTAAAGGAGTCGTGTTTTTAGCTGTGATGTACATCACTTACTTTATTTTATTACCTACAAGAAGAATGTATACCTGATAATACTCTATGTTGTCCTGGTTCGAGTGTGTGTGGATCTTCTCAATGAAACTCTCATGGAGTTGGTCTAAGATGGTATATTTGCATGAAATTCGTCAGCATTGTGGGCCTTGATCTTTCGGTGATTGAGGGTACTTACAGGTTCACTTGAGGACTAGATTGGTAGGACAGGTTCTGTGCTGGTAATGTTAATATTCTGTAGTCATTAGTCAGGATGAATGGATAATGATGCTTTGTATTAATTAAACTGCGAGGTTTGAGGTTTGCTGGGGCTACAGGGTAGGGTGTGCCATTGTTTAAGTAAATATCCAAACAAGATATAGAAATTTCTAAATGATTAGACTACGGGTGATGGTCTTGCCCAGTGGAATTCCTCGCCTTTTGGTTTTCTGGACATTTCTTTCCTTGTTGGTTATCCTTAACTCGGTAGTCTTTTTTCTTGGTAGGTTTTGTCTTATCTAAACGATATCTTTGACACGCTTCTAAAGGGCCTATCAGATCCTGTAGATGAGGTAATCCTCCTCGCTCGGTTATTATGTGTTTAACTCTACTTCAGGATCTTCAGATGGTCATCATTCATATTATTGTAGTTATTTTTCCAGTTTTGGCAGTTGGAATTTTTGTGTTATTAGTATGCCTTATAGATCTTACCAGTTTTGACATAAGCTTGTTGTTGTGGGTAATGCTGGGTACTTAGTTTGAGTTTGCTGCACTGCGATACCTGAAGTCATTTCTTGGACGTAATGCGAACGAAAAGAATTTGGAGACTCATTATCATTGGAGAGTCTGTAACTGATGTGAATAGCCTTTTTACTGACAGATTCTTAGTTGAGGTCAATGTTAATTTATTGCCTGGGGCTCATTGGAAGACCTGGAGCAGCTTCTTAGATTTAGCTCCTGTGGAAATTTGAATATCAGTAGTAAATAATCAGATAAGAGATTTCTTGTAACAATGTTTGAGAGCATTAATGAGACAGTTCTAGAATTTCATTGTTGATTTTGTTGTTGCCCTAGTCCACTAATGCTTACAACGTTCAAGTCACAAGGGCTTTTCATTTCAAAGTCTACGAAGCATACTAGAATCCAGAGTTAGTGCACAACATTGGGGAAGCTCAGAAAGTACATAATCGGTGGGCAAAAACAAATGATAAGCCTGATTAATTTTCTTCCATTTAATAGTTATTGTCCTGAACTTTATTTATCTGTTGGTATTAATGATCATCTTTTGCCTTCCTTTTTGCATTTGCTCAACCAAACATATTTTTTCCTTCCTCCCTCTCCTAGTTCTGTATTACTTTGGTATTTGTCATGCAAGGCAGTGGACTTATATAGCTGATTCTGGATTTGTTTTCAACAGGTAGTCCTGCTTGTTCTTGAGGTTCATGCATGTATAGCAAAAGATCTGCAGCACTTCCGCCAGCTTGTTGTTTTCCTAATGCACAACTTTAGGGTCGATAAGAATCTTCTCGAGAAGTGGGTTTCCTTCTGATTTTATTTCTTATTTTTTACTTTTAGAGTTTTTCCTTTACTTCCGTAACCATGAGTCGGAAAATAGTATGCAACTGCTCCTTTTCTCTTCTCAGATTTTGTTTTTGTTTGCTTATAATCTTTTAATATGTGTGTCACCTTATATGTGTACTTCATTTCCTCTAGGCGCGGTGCTTTGATAATCCGCAGACTCTGTGTGCTTTTGAATGCTGAAAAAGTCTATCGGGAACTTTCTACAATACTAGAGGGAGAAGCCGACTTGGATTTTGCATCAACTATGGTTCAGGTTCTGTCATATGCTTGAGGCAAAATAAATTCTATCCCCCCAAACTCACAAACTTAAATAGCTGGGGTCAGTTCTAGAACCTTACGAGGGAGGATTAGTTGTTCTGTTAATAACTATTTTTTTTGTTTCAGGCTTTGAATCTCATTTTGCTCACTTCTTCCGAATTGTCTGGACTCAGAGATCTTTTGAAACAATCCCTAGCTAATGCTGATGGGAAGGACCTATTCGTGTCATTGTATGCTTCATGGTGCCATTCACCAATGGCAATAATAAGTCTTTGCTTACTAGCTCAGGTAGGAATATATAGATTTATCTGGAAAAGTGTTTCTGAGAATCTCTTCCCTGCACTTTAATTCGTTGGATATTGGGTACAGTGTTTTACTTTTCATTATCCAATTATTTCCATTTCTTCAGCTTTTTTACTTTGTTTTAAATTTTTTACGGGCTTTTGTGAACTTTTTGCATATTAGTTTGTGTTTCGAGATAGTTTTACCAGAAAGGGAGTTTTAGATGTCTTAACTCTGCCAAAGTTGTACATTTAACTTCTATTATGTGATTTGACAGACATATCAGCACGCGAGTGCTGTGATTCAGTCTCTTGTTGAGGAAGATATCAATGTCAAATTCTTAGTTCAGCTGGATAAATTGATTCGGCTTCTAGAGACTCCAATCTTTGCTTATCTAAGGTTACAGGTTGGTGTGGCTTAGATCCTAATTGCTTTGTTTTGAATTTTGTGTTTTGCATGCTTTATGCTTTATAATTATAGAAAAGTAAGATGCTGATATTGTCATTTGGTTATAAATGGAATATTAGAAATGAACAGCTTATGTGTTGAAAATCACGCTATTAGCTTGAAAGTTGAGGGTAGATGTCGATAAAAAGATCCAGAAATGCCCTCGGTATGGTTGAAATACTAAAGAAAACCAACTGTTTTAAGCTGGTGGCTATAATTTATTATGTTGATCAATTTTGATGCACAAGTGCCTGACTTATTAGGTTTTCCTTGTGGATAGTGTGTCCTGCTTACCTCTAGTAGATTTTAGCATATTAAATGGCATTCTTCTTTTTCCACCATTTACTTATAATGAAGTTTTACTGCATGACCAGCAAGTCTAAACATGTAATACAGTATCCTATCTGTGGATCCCTCCTCTTAAAACTTATGGAACTAGGGGACAACTGCCAAGTGTATATGCTATTGGTGGTTGATAGGTTTAACAGCTGCCTCTATAACTTTTAAGACATGTCGTCATTTAAAGTGAACTTCATTCTAGTCTTGTGCGTGCAAGTTATTTTGTGCGATTCTGCTAAGGCAAAAGTAGGTTGATCAATTTACAAGGTTTTGTTCTAGGATGATATGAGCACATGGAGAGGCCACTTCAGTTTCCAATCTATGATCTGGAACATTGAAGTATGTAAAGAAGTGGAAACAATGTACCTGGATCGCAATTTCTGGGGTTATAGGAAACTGTGGATGCTAATTTATTTTAGGCTTCTGGTCCTCTGGTTCCTATTATTGTCACTGATGTTATATACTCTTGTGCTTCTGTTATGCTGTCTCATACTCGATGTTTATTTAATATACTTTTCCTTTTGTTTGTCACACTAGACTGTTTAATATACCTTTGCTCCTCTTTGCAGTTACTTGATCCAGGAAGATACATGTGGTTGTTAAAAGCTCTCTATGGACTCTTAATGTTGCTTCCGCAGGTATGCTGATGTTGTCTCTTTTCAGTTTGTAGATCTGCCTAATTAGATTTTGGTGATTCTTTTCTTCTTTGCCCCTCTTGGAGTAGTGGGAGGGAGGGACAATTTATTCTTTCATTAGTAAATGAAGCTGAACCATAACATTGGGACGAATTTGAGATGGAGTGTGGTCTCATTGAAAATCTTAAAGCTTTTAATAGTTATGGATGTCAAGAATTTCCCTATGTCTTGCTCCTTTAATTTCACTGAAGTGCTTGGTTTTCTTTATAATTTTGAATTTTGAATAGAGGTTTAGATACCATTGTTGAATGAATTATTATCAACAATGCTACCATGAATTCATGCCTGCATTTTCTGAAAAGTAACATTTAATTTGCTCAGATATTTGATCTGCTGCCATGACTAGAATGAAGTTTTATATTTATTTTGGTTTAGTAAATTAAAGCTAGGTCTGCGTTGTTCATATACTTATCTCCGCTTGCTTTCTCAGTAGTTTAGTTCCTCCAAAGTTTTTGCTGTGGGTCTGCGACCATGTGCTTCTTGATGTAGTTGATTTGAGCCTTTGCTGACATATTCAGGATCGGGCACTGCATTTATCAAAATGTTACTAGGATTTTGGTGTAGATGATAGGTCTATAGGTAGATATGTAAAGCAGGTTGTACAAGGGAGTGTACAAATTTTTGTCGTTCTTTAGTATATGTCCATGATCCTGGTCTGTGTTCAATCTCCAATTCATCCCAATCGGACTTGATTGCAGCAAAGCGCCGCCTTTAAGATACTTCGAACACGATTGAAGGCAGTGCCTTCATACTCTCTCAGTAGTGAACAGATCAAGCGAACTTCTTCGGGGAACCCATACTCTCAAATTTTGCATCATATGCCAAGTGGATCACAAATCATGGAAGATGGTGACATAAGCCGAGATTTGGGAAGTGTGCCTAATGGTATCAACTTTGCTGCGAGGCTTCAACAATTTGAGCAAATGCAGCGGCAACATCGTCTGCATGCAAAATCACAGTCCCAGTCACAGTCACAGTTACGTAATAATTCCACTTCATCAAAGGTTTGTTGAACTCATATGCAACACTCTACGGTCAGTTGTGTCAGCTGTCTAGAAGAGTCGTGTTCGAGATATTTGGATCAAGTAAATCTAATCACAGTGGTTTTATGTATGTTTTAATTTTACTTAAGGTAGTATGCTCCAAGTTTGGCCCTCAAAAGGTGCTATGACTAAAGATTTAACAGGATGACAAGATTCTTACAAGTTGATTATAGAGGCTTCTGAGATGAGAGCTGCTTGACAAAACTCTAATGCTTGTCATTAGATGAGACTACATGTCAGAGTGGGGAGGCGAAAGAATTGGTCAATAAGAGAAGTTTATTTTGGTTGGACAGTTCCTGCTAATCGATGGCTGTGCCTGATTTCATTATGTGAATTTTCCTCATGTTGCTGTGTCAAATGTTTTCTGATAGTGCTGGTTGCTCAGCCTGGCCAAATAGTCGAATGTCAAATCATATTTCTGCCGTGGTTTTTGTGCAGGAGATGCAAAAACCAGAAGAACCCTCGCGATCTGTGTCAGACTCTAACAGGCCGTCTTCTAGATCATCATCAAGGAGAGGACCAGGGCAGTTACAGCTATAATTAGATTGCTGGTTGCTGCTACTGCTGGCCGGAGCTACTTATTTACTTGTCTCAGTAGAGGTCGGCCGTTGGTGAGGTCTGGCATAAAGTGTAAAGTTGCTGTATATTGAGTAGCCTTTTTTTTTTTTTTTTTTTTTTTTTTTTTTTTTTTGTTCTGTTAAATTGTGGAGGTCAAGATGAAAAATTGGGTTTCGATTTACGATAAGCCTCAAGTTGCAGATCCTATTTTTCGGCTTTTTCCCAGGATGGGCCCATGTGGTTCTGTCGTTTTTAATTGTAAAAATCACATGGGCTGGAGGGAAGTATTTTATTTAGGAAGGTGCAGTCCCCTCATTGATCTGTTATACATGCAAGTTTACTAAATAATAACGTCCATTTCTCTGCACATCTTGTGGAACCACACGTGAATTTTTCTCTCGCATTTTCGGCACTTAATAATCATCTCATGTGTTGTGTTTATTGGAAGAAGTGCAGTTCTGGTGGCAGGGTTGTTGGTGGACTAAGATTCAGGTAGACCACCATGTCCAAAACTGCACTCTGAATGGTGAGCCGAGCTATGCTCTCATTGATTTTAGGTGAAAACCGTCGGTAGTCGGTTAAGTTCCCACTCATTATGATATTGATATGCGGTGTCCTGTGTCTCGGGTTTTTAAGGTGGTCATTATCTTGAAAGTTGCTTGTGTTTGGAGATGAGCATCAAATATGATTTTTCCTCGTTGTACAAGTAGCGATATGAAGCTGCTAGTCAATGTTTTGAGGACGGCATAAACACTCCTGACGGAGAAGAAAAGGAGAGACTTTGTACATTCTATACAGACCCATACACAAATATAACTTGAGAAGAATTTCTCCCCTCTGAGAACTCGAAACCACATTGAGAGGCGTACTGAAGGCGTAGCCCGGGCCACTAAATTCGAGATGCAACCGTGTAAACTTGAGGATCTGAGCGGAATAAGTAGAAATGAAGGATTTACAGGCACAGTGCCACAAAGCGAAGGACGTTTTTTGTCCATTAATGCACAATATGACCCGATTGCTGTACAAAGAGAGCCGTTGCCTAAAGAGAGCCATTGTCGGAGGCATCGCACCGGCTGCAGATAGAATTATCATAGATCGCCGTAGCTGTGTGTACAAAGGAAGCCTCCATTTCTAACGATCTGAAGGCAAAACCGATGATATGGATAGATCTACATGCTCAGACAGTCAAATAAGTATCAAGCTGAACATTCTCGGATTGCCAAAAACTACACATCTGGCGATGTAAAAATACAGTACACAACTGCAGACTATCATGATGGGTAACACAAGCTCAGGAGGAATTTAGCATGCATGAACACAAGAAGCCAGAATGGACCCACCCCACAACTCATACGTTAAGCAGCTAAGCCATTCTATTTACACAGTTCGACGGTTTTCTCACAATATCACAGAGCATAGATCTTCTCGTGGTCAGAGTAGTCGTCAACATCTGAAATGTTCGCCGAGTAGGACCAAGAGAAAGATTTGCTTCCACTAGCCCTCCTAATGCGTCTTTGGGAGTCGCCATTGAAACACCCAAAGTGTTGCCGGAAAACAAAGTAGCACATGCTTGCAAGTGTCCCTATGAGAATAGGTGCCCCCATTACCGTTACCGTAATAGCCATCCATGAACTATCATCTCCCACCACCACAAATGCTACTGACAGAAAAGATCCACAGGTGCATGCGCATGCAGCCCACATTAGCTTGTTGACTACAGAGACAACCTGTTTTTGAGCTCTGGTATCCCAAGCCACCAAGGTGATCTGAACCACCACAACGGCTAGTGAGATGAAGAGTGCTGTGGCATTCAGAAGACAAAACACCCGAAAACCAACTTCATGAGAAATGTAAGCTTCCCCAGCTTCCGGTCCGGTTCTTACATACAGACCAGGAAGATTAAAAATAGCTAAAAAAGCTATGGAGGCAAAGAGAACTGCAACAACAGTGATAGAGTTTGTAGTGTTCTGGACAGCTTCTCTGTGAAGTTTCCTCAGTTCCTTCGCAATACCGGACACTCTTCGGTTTGTTTTCTCATTTTGTAAAAGTTGTGAGTGCACCTCATGCTTAATATCACTGACAGTCCTTTTGAGTTCCATTGCCTCATCCATCTGCCCAACAAACCTGGCATGCTTAGCACCAGCTTCCCTTAGAGCTTCCTTAATGTCCAACGAAGATTCTCCATAGGACAATTTATCTGCCAGATCCATTGCAGTTTCTTGTTGATTATTAATAGCATTGACATCAACGTCTGAATAGCTTAGGAGAAGACATAAAATCTGCAAAGAAAAATGATATAATCAGGACACAAGCACCGCACAAAATGACGAAAAGAAGGAAAAGAGGGAACTTCTAATTTTAAATCGTCAATGACAGGCATTATTTAAAAAAAAAAAAACACCATTAGTTTCCAAAAAGTTAAAACTTCACATCCTCATGATTATGAATCCAATAAACTCTTTTCTCCTCCGCATCACTCTGCTTAACAGCAACTACAAAAACTCTCGACATTTTCTTCAGAGATATTCATTACTTCGAATTACAGGAGGGATTGGAGTGCAAGTAGTGGTGAAGCCGTGACTGTGACCAGCCAAACCCGAGGCTGAGAACTGTATGAACATCAAGATAAACTATACATGAAGAGTGTAAAAAAGCCATAAATTGAATTCTGTTGCAAAATCAGTCTGGATGGCTGCAGTCTAACTAAGTCTCCACACAAAATTGTTTGACACAATTGTGACTACTCGCAGTAGTATCATGCTCACTCATTCAACCACCAGCCACTTTCAAGTCAACAGAACGTCCCACCACATCCACCAACACAGCTCAATGAAAATCATAGGAGGGAAAATGCATAGCCATGATCAGATGCATCTTCTATTCCGATCCCTCACAATCAATCATGCTTAGATACCATGAAGTTGGATGGTCGATGAGACAGAAATGTGATGACATTGCCTTTGCTGGAGTATAGCAAAATATAGGAAGAATGCAAAAGGCGTGTGGTGCTGAAGTCTGGGGCATAGATTTGCAACTTCGACTGAACTCCACGAAGATTTAAAAGTTACAATGTCTGGAGTTGAGGACAAGCTATGTGGGAGTTTATAGATGCTAGCCATGAGAGATTAGACTCCCAATGGTGGCAGTTTGTTCTAGAAAAGCTACTGTTTACCACCAGAGATGGGAATTTAATTGCCGACATACACGATTAATCTTGCAAAGTGAGCATAAATTGTCACTAGGGCTATGAAAGAGATAAAACACATCAACTAGGGCTGCAAAGATGTATAGTCATGATCCTAATGAAGGCAGGTGTATTCACAAAAAATTTAACCAAGTTGTCTCAGCTTGAGCATGAAGGAGGAAAATCAGTGACAAAACATTGCAAACATCATCCTACTGACACTAGTACAATGCAACAGACTAGATGGCAAAGCAGCAGTGATCATCTTGTTCCCTATGCTTGAGTAGCTTAGTTAAGTGTCCCAGAAGTAAGAATTAAATGAAAACGAACTTAACCCAACAATGATGCAGTACAACCTCCCAAAAGGGGAGACGCTGCTGTAAATGGATATTAACAGCCCTCAGCTCTACCATAAAATAGGGTTGCTTCAATTGAATGTGTCCAGATGAGATGATACCTCAGGACGGGATTTTCTTGTGGCTATGTGCACAGCTGTGTTGCCCTTCTTGTCCCGTTCATTCAGTATTGTGTGATCAGCAAGCAAAATCTCCTCCACAATGACAGTATTCTGACCCTTCGCAGCCATGTGGAGCACAGTTTGGCCCTTCTTATCCTTGATGCAGACAATTCCAGGATCCCTCTCTATCAATGCTTTTACTATTGGAAGAGAACCATATCTTCCAACAAAATGCAGGGCTGTTTTCCCATTCTTCCTCACTATCCTTAATGAGCTCAAATCAACTTCCAAAATTGCATCCACCACATCCAAGTGGCCGTTCTCAGCTGCTGAATAGAGTGGACTAGTGTTTTTGGAGTCACATGAGTGGCAAAGCTCGGGCCAATTGGTCAGAAGCTCCTTCACAATCCCTAGATAATGAAGATAGATTTAGCATAAAAAGAAAAAGTACACAAATGACCTAAGACTTATAATGAAACCAGTAGACCCTAAATTTAGTAACTATCGAACTCATGCCTCCAAATTTAGAAGACAAACATCAAAATAAGTTTACAAGTAGGCACTCGTGATTGGCAAATCCAAAGAAGATAGCTATACCAGTGCGTAACACGGCAACTCGAGATCTTAACACTGATCATATTGGAGACTACAACTATAAATAAGAGACAGTAGTCTGATCATCTGTTCTAGCCTTCTTCAGTCAGCACACAAGAAATAAATAACAACCTGAAGAACCAGTGAACCAATTGCCTCTCTCTCTCCTATAGAAAAAAGTTTCTGCCAAAGAATTTGACATGCTGTTCTTCTACATAACATGATTAGGTGATTGTAATCATCATGTAATCACAGGAAGGTTCTCCCACTGGAAAGCAAGACCCGACCACAATTGCGAAACTACATCACTGGATGAGGGTACTTAATTATGCAATCCACTTCAATTCAAATTATCGGAAAAGGTATCTGGATACAGGGTCGAATTGATTGTCCGGTGGCAACTGTTGAATTGAGAATCCTCGCAAGCTGGTAAATCCGAGGGTAGAGTTAACCCAAAAGAACATAACACTGAATTCCTAAGACCAAATCTGAATCCCAAACTGCCATGTGTTCATCTAACTGAAGGAAATAGAGATCTAGTCTACAGTGTGTCAGCGTGCACTGTTAAAGTTCGGGCCTTTAACTCTAAATAAGAACAAAAGGGTCTATAAGCATGTAATCAAGCTCGTTTTTTTATCTTTTCCCTTTCTCAGAACCTACTCAGAATCAAGCAACAAAATCAAGGCGCTCGAAGGGAAAATCCAAAGCCAGAGGGCGAGAGCCGGAATCGGGGGACGCACCCAGGTGGCCGCGCTTGGCGGCGACGTGGAACGCGTCCATGTCGGCCTTGGACCTGATCTTGACCTGTCGGACATCGCAGAACTGCAGCAGGTAGCGGAAGACCTCCCGCAGGTTGTTCTCCGCGGCGACGTACAGCGCGGTCTCCCCGGCGTCGTTCTGCATGGACATGAGGTCGGCAACGGCGGAGGACGAGGACGACGGCGAGGACGACGACGAAGACCCCCGCCCCCGACGGCGACGGCAGCGGGGAGTCGCCGTCGGTGAGCTTAGCGACGAGCTCCCGGAGGGACGGGAGGTCGCCGGATCGGACGGCGGCGAAGAAGGACTGGTGGGTGATGAAGCGGAAGGACTTGGAGTCCATCATCGGAGCTCGCGGCCGGGCCAGAACGCGCGTCGAGCTAGAGAGAGAAAGAGAGAGAGAGGAAGAGAGAGAAAGAGATGGATTGCTTCGGAGGGAAGAATCTCTCTGCAAGTTGGAGTGGAAGGACGGAGAGAGAGAGAGAGGTGGCAGTTACTGTTACTGAGGTTTTGTCGTGTGGTGGCATTTTGTGCGTTTTCAACGAGGAGGAGACCCCCCACCGGCCCCCACGGACGTGATTGATTGTCCTGAGGAGGGACAAAAAAAAAAAACAATAGATTTAATACACGCTGAAGTCCCATTTGATAATGCCTCAGAATTTATAATAAAAAAACATTAATTCAATTTATTTAATTAAATCGAAAAGTCTGTTTAATTTAGTATCCAATGAGTGAGTTACTTGATTCGTCCGGTTAAAATAATGGACGGCAATTGGAATCTTGACGGATATATTAGTAAAATCGATACTGATAGTGATCGTTTTCTGTGTTTGTTGAGAGGTTAATAATGCGATTGTTGAGTTTTAATTGTCTATCGAATGAATTTTTAATTATATTTTCAAGACTTTCAATTGTCATCGCTTAAAGATTTGGTAATTAATTACAGAGCCAGTAAAAAAAGGCGATAGTTTTAGCAAATTATATTAGAATCTAGAGATAGGTGATTGTCTTCTTCTTTTTTCCTGAAGTACCCATTAAGTTAATTCCATACTCATCCATATTTCTAGTGTGGAAATTGTCCTTTGTGTTAGGTAAGCAATAGTTATTCCAAAATAGATTGATAGCGCGTCTTAATAGATTTGACTTTTAGTTTTTGTTCAATCTAAATCTTGTTGTAGAAGCACTTCGAATTTTCTTTTTCTAATCCTAGATGCCCAAGACTTTCATAATATACAGATAATAATACATCCAATTCGCATATATTCCTCTCTTAACTTTTTAAAATTTGTATAGTATTTTAAAATTTAACTAAAAAGAAAAAAGGTATTTTTAAATTTAGACTAACTTTTAAACAAACAAGAACAGATGGAGAGCATTTAAGCAGCTGGAGAATCAACTTCTTTTTCTTTTTCTTGTGCAAGATTCCATTGCTCATGAAGGACGGTGTAAAATTCACTAGATGAAAGGACAATGCTTACCAAGTTTTGTATATTTGTCATTCATCAACTAACATTTGAATTTACGAATAGAGATACAGCATGGGCCTTATGTCTAAATGGGAAAGGTGAGTCTGAACAAGCAATTTTCTTATTAGGCCCCACCAATCCACCTTCGTTGTATTCATGTTCAATCGATATCACACAAGAAAAACTAATGTTTTTCAACCATGGATGGCAAAGATTTTTAGGTACGGTACCAGACTGGACCCAACCTAAGCCAGTCGATAGGTCATGTCAATATTACATATATCCACTTGATCAATAAGTTTCCAACTCGCATTAAAATGTGACAACTATCACTATAAATGTTTTTGCAAAACTTTGCTAACCCATTAAAATTTCTCGGCATCTACATCATCGTTAGGTTACAATTTTGCCTTTAAATTTTGTGGATGATTGTGAGAATGAACAGATGACCTTTTAGAGGAACTATAGGTGTTTGAAATTTAGTAACTTATAATTTGAAATTAACTAATTCTTATAAAATTATCGATATCTATCGTGAAAAGCAATCGCAATTTCCACTCGAACTTCGACTATATATACCCTTTTTTGAGAGTTAAAATGACGGAACAATCCAAGTTGTGAGTCCAACAGTTTCACTTCTTATTCTTTCTCTCTTTCTAATCCTCCTCCTTCTCCATTCATGTTCTCCGCGAGCTCCACGATCAAGAACCAGCATCAATGCGACAGAAACTCGCAACATTGAATCGATCACCACGCAAACAATTAGCAGCGATCCTAGTTGAGAAAAACACAGTCCAAACCGAGCAAATTTCTCCAGAACCGCAGCGTACGCGGGGGGAGAGAGAGAGAGAGAGAGAGAGAGAGAGAGAGAGAGAGAGAGTCTTAAATGGATTGGCTACTATTTTTCCCCTTATAGAAGATAAGAAACAAAAGCCACTCATTCGCATCCGTAATCTGAATTTGGCCATCCGTGGCGAAACGCGTTCAGACGTCATCGGCGTCACTTCTCCACGGCCAACCCCTGCCTACCCTTTCAAGCGTTCCCGAAGAGAGAGAGAGAGAGAGAGACACCAGTGGGATCCCAGCTGCCATCATGTGGCTGAACCGCGCCCCGGATTGGTTACCGGGGGAAGGCTTCACGGCCATCAGGCCCGGGGGTCGTGGGTGGGATCCCACTGGTGTAAACCATTCCCCCCAGCGGGGCCGGAATCTTTTTCCAGGCCTGGTTCCCGGCCTGTACCCGGACTTTCCCGGTGGTCAGAGCCTTTTAAGTGCTGGTGGCTATTAATGGAGAATGAGGACGAAAGAGAAAAAAAGAAGTGGGACTTTGGGACCCACAACTTGGATTGGTGGAGATAGAGAACGCTTTGTGAAATTTCACCAGCATTTTACCAACCTCAATATATTAACATTAGACTTGAGTAGGTCTTTAAACTTAGTATAAACAAAGGTGGGAGTCCCACTTCCCCGTATTCCCTTTCTCCCGGATTGCATTTCGACGTACATTTAAAATTAGTTGGGTTATAAAAACTGCTAATCTCCTTATAGAGATACTATAAATATTTGAAAAATGAATCCTGATTTATTAGAAATCACTAACAATGTCCAATTAATTTACTGTCCTCGGCTTCAATTGTACCGGTGTCCTTGAAATTTTACCAACTCTTCTGCATGTGAGTATCTTAATAAATTTAGCTCTCTCTAGTAAACCACTTGTCATGTGAAATAAGCGATCAAAGAATAAAAATAGACGAAATAAGAAAATAAATTGAACATGCTTATGTGATTTAGTTATAGTAACCTATGTTATATAGAGAGTAACAATGAATTCCACTATAGATCAAATGATATAATGAATATTACAACCACACTCGAATTACTTAAACATACTCAATGTTTCTCAAATCCCAATTACATCCAATATCTCACATTGTGTTTAGTGCCGTAATTTCTCACGAAATAATTATCAATCTTATGAAGGATTTACACAAATCTTACCACAAGATTTAATCGATTTGAACACCAATTCTTCTTGGATGTAATTCACAAACAAAACCAATTGAGAAACCCACGGCCAAACACTTGCGAAACGACATTCCAAGGCTCTGATAATGATGTGCCCAAGTGGAGCTTCAATATTTGATGACCAACTAAAGCAATCATGCATACACACATACATACATACACGTGTGTGTGTATATATAGATATAGATGCATTGAAGAAAGAAATAAAATCCAAATAAGCTTCGGTCAAAGAAGTTCAAGCTAACTCACAACAGGAAATATATATAGAGATATAGATGCATTGAAGAAAGAAATAAAATCCAAATAAGCTTCGGTCAAAGAAGTTCAAGCTAACTCACAACAGAAACGTTTATACCCCATTAAATAAAACAAATTCGGTCAACCTCAACAAAGTCAATCTCCTTTTTTGAATTCTCCTTGGCGATATAACCTATGTAGCATCGACACGCGACACGCGACATGCGACACGATACGACACGACATGCGACACGTCATTTCTCAAAAAGTAAAACATTTCGACACGTTAAATATTAAATAAATATTTTTATATATAAATGCATAAATAAGTAAATAATAATAATAATAATAATAATAATAATAATAATAATAATAATAATAATAATAATAATAATAATAATAATAATAATAATAATAATAATAATCTATAATTAATCTATACTAAAAACATTAATCCTACATTTATAGAAGATGGCTTAGAGGTTAATGCATCAACGTTTTATTGTCATTGATCTAATTAATACGACTAGGACAATGCACCACCACATCAATTATCTATGTCTTTCCATTGTCTTGTGCATAAAACAATTACACCATGATAATATATAGCTGCTCGTAGCAGAAGCATTGATAAAGAAATGCATTTAAAAGCTTAATTACGCCAACCAAAAAAAGAAAAAGCTTAATTTCACCCTTGGCAAAGCAAGGCTGAGGGAGCCTTACTCAACCACACTGGAATTATTCTGACCTGTTCAAGGCCATTAGCAACAACAAATGCTTGCCCAAACCACAAGAAATAAAGTAATTTCTTCCTCTTTAATCAGTACAGGACTATTCCATCTCTGGTGTAGCATTATGCAAATTCTTTTGTTTAAGTACTATGAACTTTACTCTACAATTTAGTCCCTGATGTAGCAACACTTCCGCTCGGCGCTCACCTGCCACATGCTAACTTTAGCACCTACTGCTCAATGTTTAGCTAATGCTCACTTGGACAAGGCTTCCAACTCAGTAAGGCTTAAACTTCACGCTATGCATTTCCTAACACACCGGCCTCTTGACTTTCAGCTTAGGTAATCTATAAAAACCGCTCCCTGAGGGCCCTAAAACTTCAAATCGAGGAGGTTCAGCAAAACTCCACACGTCATAAAATTGTTTAGTAAAGTGTTAGAAGTGATTAAGATAGGGACACACCAAATCACTCCAGTCGACTTGTGACAATCAAATAGGTAATCACAGAGGATTCCAGCCAGCACCAGTAAGATTCGTGTCTATTTTGCTAGAGAGATAGTGAGAGACCATCACCACCAAGTGGCACAAACAGTTTACCTGACATTGAGGACCACTAAAAAGCTAAAATTTTCGGCACAAGGTGCTCAAAAAATGAACAATCGACTATAAATAGTGTTTTAGGAAACATCTACAAGTTAAGATGGCGTTCACCCTTCTTTCAGTCAGCGAGCAGTCCACCGAACAAAAACAACAATCCAGGGAGCGAAACCGGCAAAAGAACAGCACAAGAGCGGCCGGAGACAGAGAGACGAAAAGAGGGTCCGAAAAATCCCCCTTTCCCCGAACTAACTCTAGGGTTTGTCGAAAAATCCCAAATCCCAAATCGCTAACCTGAGATGAGCAAAAAGATCAACGCCTGTGAGAGGCAGAGGCGACGGCTCGCTGTCGGGGCAACGGCTGGATGCTTGCAAGAGACGAATCAACACCAGTGACTAGTCGAAGGCGATAGTGGCGACGGGTGGGGCTGAGGCGCAGGGGTCCTACGGCGAGTCGGCGACTGGTAGGGTGGGCCGCGTGGCCGGCAAATCAACACCGGTGACACTCACCAGCGACTAGTGGGGTGGTCTGCTCACTGCTCAGGCTCGTTCGCTGCGACTAAGGACTGAAGACAGTGAAGAGAAGACTGAAGAGTCCAGAAGATGAAAAACCCATGCGTGTGACTAACGTTTTAGCTTTTATTTTTTTTTATTTTTTTTTTCATATATTTATATTTAGACTCCAAAAGTTTTGAAAATTTATAAAAATAACCCCATGCGTGTCGGAGTCACGTGTCGGAATTTCCGACTTGCGTGTCGGAGACAGTTGACCCCGTGTCGGAAAACTTGACACGCGTTGACCGCGTGTTGGAGCGTGTTGGAACGTGTCGGAGCGTGTCGGACACGTGTCGGAGTGTCGGACACGACACGAAGGGTCCCGGAGAGTGTCCGTGCTTCATAGGCGATAACAACCGGAAACATCATTATTTTTATTTCCTTTTATATTTTCTTCCATTGTTTGCTCTAATTCACCAAAAGAAAGTTAGCTTTACTCGATTTGGTATGTCCGCAAATTATCCAAATCTTTTACTTTAATTGATGGGTCTTTCTTGCAATTTATCTTAGGCCGGGCTTCGTTCACGGGATTAAACTCGAGATATATTATAATAATCTCTACCTTGACTCGATATTTGAGCCAAATCACAATCGCTTTGCTAAAAATTTGAACTATGTCGCTACTCTTCCATAGCCCCCGATAGACTCAACTGCCATAGATATTTTCCAAATCCAAGTCCCACTTGAACTTCGCCATAACCGAGGACCTCATTAGAAGACCAACTCTACTTGCACATTTAAATACTCTGTAAGGATTTTCCGACACAATTTCTTTAACCAATAAAATAAAATCATTATTTCATCCATATTTGTTAAGAGATCGAATATGTACATTGTTAGTATCAGGAGTTATAGCAACTGTTGGCTTTATAGGCTCCACTTCACTACAAGTACAATCTCTGTCGATTTTGTCGTTAGTACTTGTTGTCCAAGAGTTTCTGGTTTCAACTTCACCTAAAGTTGAATATCATTCAAATCCACATAAACACTGCTATAATCACTCTTAGTCAGAAGTGCTGGAGACTCATCAAACATAACTTTTTACTATAACACGTGAATTTAATTCCAGGCACCATAACTTGGACACAATATGGACAACCAATTATTCTAAGAACATAACAATCGGCAATGTTACCTAACAATACTTCTTTGGAAGTCCAATTTTCAATCACAGTCGATGGAGATCTATTTATTAAATAGCTCACCATACTAAGGGCATCCGTCATGAATCTTCTAGTCATACCAGCACTAGAGAGCATTTTATGGGTCGTCTCTAGTAATGTTGTGGTTCATCGGCACTAGCACGGTGTTTCACTATGTCTTCCTTCATGCATAATTCATTTGATAGCTCGAACAAAACTCCATGCAACCATCAGTTTGCACATGCTTGATCATCTTACCAGTTTCTTTTTCAATCAAAGCTTTCAATTGCCTAATCTAGACAACAACATCAAACTTGTGCCTAAGCACAATCAACCACATCTTCCTCGAGTAGTCATCAACAACTGTTAGCATGAATTTGACACTCTTCTTTGAATGATATTGCAACAACCTACAAATATTCAAGTAAACTAACTATGCAAATTTTGTGGTTTCTTTAATGGTCGTACTGAATTGTACCTTTTGCTGTTGATTTAAATTACGCGCCTGTATACATTCGATTTGTTAGCAACATAACCACACAACAGATTTCTTTCACTTAAAATATTCAGGTTTATCTTCCTAATGTGCCACAAACGCATGCCACAATTTAAATTTTCGAACAAATGCATCCAATATCTTCGAGGTGAAATTTATCACTGTCTTACCTTGAAGTTCATATATGTTACTATGCTTGATTCCTTTTATCATCACTAATGCACCTCGAACAACTTTTAAAACTCCACATTCTACAAAATAGCAACATTCAATTGAATATAGGGCATTTAAGGACATTAAGTTCTTATTCAACTCTAGGACACGCCTCACTTCAGTTAATGTCCTCACAATGCTATCATACATTTTGATTTTAATATTGCCAACACCTACAACATCGCATTTAACGTTGTTTCCCAATTGCACTTTACTATTATCCAAGCATTGATAATTAGTAAACCAATTTTTATTTGGTGTAGCATGAAACGAGCAATCATAATCTATAACCTATCCATCAAATGATGAATAATGAATGACAAACAAAACATAATCGGTACCATATGAATTATTAATAGCTACATCTGCAACATCATTTGCAGAATCAACTATAATTCCCTTACCCTTCTTGTTTTTCAACTTACGGCAATTCCTTCTAAGATGCTCTATCTTACCATAACTCTAACAAACAACACCACCGCTTCTAGACTGACTGCGTCTATTTATGTCTATGCTACTCCTGCTAACATGTGTACTAGTTCTTCCTCTATTTTTACCTACTAAAATAGTAGATATAGGTTCACCAAATTCTCTTGTACAAATGCCCTCACTTACAATTAAATCTCGAACCTCATTAAACATCGAGCTTATTGACCCAAAGGAATTACTAACAACAATAACAGTAATATTTCAACTATTAAGCAATGAGGATGATAGAATCAAAGCAAGTACTTCATCTTCAAAGTCAATTTTGACTGAACTTTATTGACTAATAATTACATTGAATTCATTTATATGATCTGCATTCACTCATATTCAAGTTAAATAGACTTCGCATCAAATAAACCTTATTGATCGTAGAGAGCTTTTTTATACATATCCAACATGGCTTTTATCAAATTAATAGTGGTATTCTCTTTCATGATATTAAATGCGACATTACAAGCCAATGTCAATTGAATAACAACCGTAGCTCGTCTATCCAGCAATTTCCAATCAGCTTACTTAGGCACTGTTTGGTAACTATCCAAATAGTGCTTGATTCTGATTTTTTGTTCCCGGGATCAGTTTGGGAACAAAATCGCATTTGGTCAAATTTTTGTTCTCGAGAATAGATTTGAGTAAAATCAAGAAAAAAAAAATTGATTCTTGTTTCGGAAAAAAAAAAAAAAGAATAAAAAATAAGGAACTCTTCTCTCCTCTGCTCGACGTTCTCTCCCATACGTTCTCTCGTTTCTCCTTTGCTTAAACCCTTTCTTTTTCTTCTTACATCACAAACGTCATTCTCTCCTCAAGAGCGGGTTCATTCTCTCCTCAAGAATTGCGACGGCGACTGTTGCTTCTTCATCGTTAAAGCTGCTCGTTCAAAGGTGAGTTCCCTTCACTCGCAGCTATGGGTGGTTGTCGGCTGATCTGGGTGACGGCTCGCTCACCATCGCCGTCGTTCGTCGTCTGCGACGGCTGGCGGGAGCGCCACCAGGCTCGAGTCGGCGGGCGCCCGCGCCGATCTGGCCGGCTATCAGGTGCCGCTGTAAGACCTCTCTCTCTCTCTCTCTCTCTCTCTCTCTCTCTCTCTCTCTCACACACACACACACACTCTTCTGTGATCTAAAGGATAATTCTCGCATTGGATTTATAATTTTGGCAGGGTGCTTGGGAGACAATTGTTCGTTCTTTCAAGAAAGATCATATATTTTTAGGCGAAGCTGCTCAGATAATGATCCAAAATGTCAATTATGAAATGTAAGTCTATTCCTTGATATGTTTTGCCGAGAGGATAGGATGTGTAGAGTACATTGCAATATGTTTTTCTGTGATAGGCATAATCATATCATTGATAAGTAATACGATGTGAAGCCCCTATCAGAGGAAACAAGTTCAGAAGATTCAGCAGCAACTAGCAGAGCTAGAGCGTAGAGAAGTTGATATCAAAAGAAATGCAGCTCTGTCAGCAGCTAAATATGTGGAGGCTTGTCAAGAGCTTGGTTTGCAGGTTAAACTTTTGAATCTAGTCTATTAAGATATTGGGTGTGTGCTTCTACCAAGCTAAAGAATAGCAACCTTTCCTTTAGATAGAATTAAAGGGCATCCATGTCTGCTTTTCAGGGAACAAATGTGAGGTTTGAACTTTTGGAAACTGCAAAATCACTTCCGAGCACATTTAGCAGAATTCTGGAAGTGATCAACAGCGACTCAGTGTCTCAAGCTATTGAGTATTACTCAAATTTTGTGAAAGATGCTCACACAGAGAAGGATGTAAGGCAGTAAATTAGAAATTATTTAAGATCCATTTATTGGTTTTCGGTCTGATTGTAAAGATTAATTTCTTGAAACATGTTTGCAGATATGTCCTAAGAGTGTTGTACCAAACTTGATAGACATTCGTGAAAATCCACCATCTTTGAATGTTTCTGCTGTCTCTGATATCACAGACTCTGCAAATACTCAATCAGGGTTCAATGAGATAGGAGGTGATGTGGATGCTGCTGCAGATAATATTGACTGGGATATCTCGGTAGACAATGCTGCAATTGATTGGGATATTGGGACTCTGGAAGAAACTGATGACGGCAGTAATGGCTTTGGTACTTATGAAATCGTCACGGCAAGTGAGGTCAATGAAGCTGTTGAGCATAATCAAAATCAACCGAGCAATGCTGGACAGGACGCATCGGTGTCAGAGATATCTTGGGATGTTAGTGTTGAAACACCTCAAGTTGATGTCATTGATGATGTTAGCTTGCCCAATGTAGGTGCAGTTAATTCACCAACTATTGCACAAGCTGCAGAAACAAAGGAAGGTCGAAGCCAGCTTCTAGATACAGAGTATAGAAATAAGATTCTCGATGATCTCTATGAGATAGTGTTTAGTTTGTTGCGTCGTTCAATTCTTCTTTCCCAATTTATGGCTCATCTCATGGTCACCTCCCAGATTTATTGTATTTTGCAAAGATTGTACTGACATTGTTTTGGACAACATCTCTTGTTCTTGCCTGATTTGAACTTTCATCAGATCAAAGCCTTTCTCCATCAGCGATTAGCAGAGTTGAGGAATCAAGATACATTATCTTTGCAGCATCAAGTCCAGTCAGTTGCTCCCTTTGTTCTACAGCAGTTTGCGGCTGATGCCATCGAGACAATGGTTTCAGACGTTTCACTGGCCATTTCTCTGCTGACAAACAGGAAAACTCGAGACTTAATCATGATATTGAACTCCAAAAGGTGCTTTCAGATATTCTTTCAGATTGATGGTCTGTTCATTGCAATTTCTATTCAGTTTTTCATAGTGTATGAAATTCGTCACTTTCACTATAGGAAGTTGGAGAGTTGCCAGTCTACTTTCTATTTCCTATATACAAAGGGGAACATACTTTAATAACTCCTTTGTTTCTCCGAATTGTAGATTTCTGGACAGATTGGTGAGTTCGCTTGAGGAAAAAAAGCACCATGAAGTTAAGTTGAAAGAGGGGTTAAAGGACGTTGCTGCTAGACACATGGAGCTGCAGAACTCGTTATCTTCATCCTGGCCAAAACAAGTACGTACGTACCTTTTCTTGATAGCTCCTTTGCCGCATGTCCTAAATTGTCTCAAGAGCAGAGATCTAATGTATCCTCTATATATATATATATGAAAACAGCTCTGACCCCCGTTCAAAACCTCTATATATATATTTATATGGAAACAGCTCTGACCCCCGTTCAAAACCTCTTGTTTTCTCAAAATTAGATTTTCCCAGTAATTCTGTGTGGTTTTGGTGTTGGCTACAGGAAGCTGCTCTTCGGAAAACCAGGGAGCTCAAGAAGCTTTGCGAGACCACACTTCCATCCATGTTCGACGGAAGACCGGTCAACATCATCGGAGAGATCAATACCTGTTGAATACCGGAATTGGCGCATATAGGCATCGCGCGAGTGAAAAAAGAAAGAGAGAAGGAAGGAAGGAGGGGGCGCAATTCCTGGAATGATCCCAATTAAGTCTACCCTGTGGTGATAGAGAACTGTTCAGTTAGGTTTTAGGAAGCTCTTTCTTTTAGAACGCAGCATTCTTTGTGGTACCCTTTTCACAGACGTTCTACTACATGCTACACCATTGACCTTTGCAGCTGACGCATTTTCTCCCTTTGCCCGTGTGCCTATATGCTCGACTGGTTGCTCGAAAGGAAGAAGCTTGCCCCTTTCTACTCGTTAAAGATTCCTTTGCGCGATGGCTGTCTTAACCTGCGAAAGAGTTCTCGAGTCGGGATTCTCTCGACATACGGTGGAAGCGACGATCGTTCTCGCGTGGATCTTGTGTGGATTGGTTGCAAAACGATTCTGTTGAAGCGGCACATGAAAGAAAGCATAGAGTATGGCTTTCCATCCGCGGGCATTGGTGGCCGTAGCCGAGTGGTGGTGCTGCTTCAATCCCACTCACAAGTGCCAAGTCCGGATAGTTTATAATTAGTATAGTTTATACTATGGTTTATTATTTACTATTTAATAAAAAAATTGATTAGTTAATATTTTTATTACTTAGTATAAATATAATTAATCAATAGAATTTCTATGATTTGATAGAATTTTAAAATATAATAGAATTCTAAATTTGAATTATTTTGAGGGTTAATTGAAAATATAATAAAATATAATATTTTTTTTACCATGATTTCTTCATTCATAAAATGACAAATTTAAGACAATTATATTAAACTGTAAATTTGTGACAAATTATGAACTTAATAATTTGAATATCAAATTTACACTCATCTAAAAAGGTAATTAAAAAAGAATTGGAATATTAACCCTTATTTTGAAATTGAAAATATAATAAAATATAATATGATTTCTTCACTCATAAAAGAAGACAATTATATTAGTGAGTGGTTTATGAGAATTCAATATCAAATTTACACTCATCTAAAAAGGTAATTAAAAAAGAATTGGAATAGAAATTTTATGCAATTACCAAACGCATTTTTGTTCTTTTTCTATTCCAGAATCATAAATTTTGTATAGTTACTAAACGCGTTCTTTTGCTCAGAATCCGTTCTCGGAAACAGAATAAAAAAAGAATAATTTCTTATCAAAATTTGTTCCCGGGAACAGAATCGTTACCAAACGCACCCTTAATCATCTTTAGCTTTTCCCTACTCAGGGGCAAGTGCAGTTTTTATCTTAAAGAGATAGTCCTCAATTTGTATCTTCCAAAAACCAAAATTCTTCTCGTCAGATCCGTTGATTCTCACTTTTTCTTCTTTTATTGTCATTGATTCGCTTAAACTCAGCCAAGCCAATCTTTGATACTGATTGTTATAGAAAGCAAGCAATCAAATAATAAAATAAATAGAACAAGAAAATAAATCGAACACCAAATTTACGTGGTTCGATCGTAGTGATCTACGTTAATGGAGAGAGTAGCAACAAATTCCACATAGATTAAGCCGTACAATGGAGATTACAACTACACTCTAGTTACTTAAACACACTATATGTTTCCCAAGCCCTAATTACACCAAATATCTCATGCCATGTTTACCCCTGTAATTCCTTACGAAATAATATCTTAATCTCACAAAGGAATTACACAAATTTTACCACAAGATTTAATTGGCTTAGACACTAATTCTTCTTTGGTTGTAATTCACGAACAAAACAAATGAAAAAAACCACGGCTGAGCACTTACGAAACAATATTCCAAGGCTTTGACAATGGCGTGCCTAAGCGCTCACATAAAGTGACGCTTCAATATTTTGTGATATATATATATAGACATAGATAGGCACATACACTATAGGCAAACAAGCCACACGCATTGAAGAAAGAAATAAAATCCGAGTAAACTTCGGTCAAAGAAGTCCAAGATGATTCACAACAGGAAACATGTATATTCCATTAATTGAAACAAATTCACAATCTCCCTTTTGAATTTTCCTTGGCGATAACAATAAGGAAACATCATTATTTTTATTTCCTTATCTATTTTCTTCCATCGCCAATTCTAATTCGCCAAAAGGAAGTTAGCTTTACTCGATTTCAAGTGTCCGCAAAATATCCAAAAGTTTTTACTTTAATTGATCGGGCTTTTTGCAATTCATCTTAGGGCTTCATTCATGGGCTCGAATTTGAGACATTTTATAACACCGCTTATTCTATGTTGATGAATGACTAATATTAATTTAGTGCTTATCTATAAATATGTAAATCACTTGTCTTCCGTAGAAAAATAGTAAATTCTCATTATAGTAAAATAGAATTGTGTCTGATTAAAAGTAGAAGAGATGAAGAGTCGTTGACTCATTGATGATTTGAAGTTGTTGACATAAAAAATATATATATATATCCAAATGTTGAGTCAACAATCTCGAATGCAATTGACAAGAAAGTGGTGACAACATAGTGGAGTTGATAGTTTTGGGTAAAAACATCAAAGAGCTATCCATCAAAAGTTGATGTAAGTATCATCTAATCATCAGTGTAGTGTTGTCAATATAGCCATCAAGTAATTGTGAGTGTGGTGGACTTGATGTAATCATCAATAATGGTGGAGTTGATGTAACCATCAATAATGGAGTCAATGTAGGGCTATATATACCTCAAGTGTAGTCTTTGTAAATCACGCACACTCCTCCAATCAATCCAAGAACTCAATGTTCTTTTACAGATTTATCCTTATCTTTATTTTCCTACAATTTACCTGGCTTGCCTCGATTGTCTCTAGCCTCACTACCTTTAAACTTATTGTCATTTACTTTCCTATTTAAAATCAACAAAGGACCCTTCGCAATCTTTTTTGATTTAAGAAGGCTAAGAATAAATGCTTCACTTTACTATCCGAAAAATTACAAATTTGGCCGTTAATGGGTTGAATTTTAATTTAAGAGAAAGATTTGAAGACCAAAATTTTGCTCATTTATTTTAATTGGCAATGGGAGTGTTTAAGTATGAGCAATTACTTGAAGGCAAAGAGATAAAGGGCTACATGAAGACTTTATATGAAACATGGCATTAATGGAAAGGTATGAATTTGATCAAGATAAAATTCGGCAAGAAAAAATTAAATTTGCCAATGACAAGGGGGCATATGATGTGATGACCCTAGCACGTCACGGCCTATGAAGCACAGACACGTTGTTCGTGCTTCCGTGTCGTGTCCGACCGTGGTCAACGCGTGTCGGATTTTCCGACACGTGGTCAACCTTTGCCTAACAAGTTTCGACATGCGTGTTCGGAAGACGATGGAGGGTGGAAGCCACGGCGAGGGAGCAGACCGCGAGCGACGGCGAGAGACGGCCGAGCATAGACTGAGGCGAGGGCCGCCACTGTGATGCTGCGATGGATCCGATGAGGCGTAGCTGTGAGGGAGAAAGGACCAAAGGCGAGAGGAAGAGGAGAGAAAGGCGGTCGTGCGGCGAGCGGCAAGGAAGGGAGTCGTGCAGCGAGCAGTGAGGAAGGAGAAGGATTAGGAGGAGGAGAAGAGGAAGGGTCGTGCGGCGAGCAGCGAGGAGGAGTAAAGGAGCTAGGGTTTTTGATAAGAAACTCAAAAATAATTAAAAAAAAATGGGAGTCTGATGGGTCATCACGTATTTTGGGGGGGAGGGAAGTGGCAGGGACAGGTGGGGGAAAATGGACGATGGTGGGAGGGAAAGAAAAAAAAAAATTGGCAATGGGGGAATGGACGATGGTGGGGAGGGAAAGGAAAATAAATTTTGGGGTGGGGGGGGGTGGGGGAGGGGGGAAATGGATAAGGGAAAGAAGAGAGTGGGGTGGACCTAGTGGGGATTTTTTTAATCAAAAAATAAATAAATGAGATTAAAAAATAATTTCAAAAAATAAATATGCTGAATTTGAATTAAATTAATTAAAAATAAAAATATTCATTTAATATATAACGTGTCCTAACGTGTCGGAATTCTCTATTTTTAAGAAATAACGTGTCGACGTGTCGTGTCGTGTCGTGTCGCGTGTCCGTATCATGTGTCTGTGCTACTTAGGTCACGGCAACTGTAGAACTACTATCGCTAATATCTTTTTTCATTTTATTTATTTATTATTTTTTTTAGCATGCAGAAGCGTAAGGGACAATAGAAAATTCCAAAGTACACACGATTTTCTATAAATAGAGCAACTTCATTTCTTATTTATTCATACATGTACACCAGACGACAAGTGGGTTGCCATGGGGAGGTACAACAGGTCAGCACTAGACTGATTATACTATACTCTAGGTCGATCACCCCTCCCCACCTAACTATACAAGTGTTGTCTAACAGTGGCCCCTGATGTTCTCAAAATCTTCCGAGCTCCAAAAATCTTGTTCCCTCCTCCCAAGTGAAGTTCACTAGCACCCAGTAGCAAATCATCGGGGAGGCAGGTGGGATCGATATTCTAATGATCTGAAAAGATGAAATCAACAACCAGTGAGTCACAACCCAGCAAGTAGAAATTCCACCAGCCTATACCACGCAAATCGATTACCGTATGACAAAGAAAATCTCAATAGAAAGTTTCATAAATCACATACACAACTACTTACCTGAAACCATTTTCAGGGTACATGATTGATCAATATAAGTAATAACATTTCCTAACAAATGACCAACAGTTCGATTTAGGAATATCAAAGTCATAATCAATACGATTTCATGCTGTCATCATCTTCCGGAAAACCCCATTACCCCCGGGCATCTCGCACTCATCCGGCATCGCGAGGCATATGAGGGAACTGCATTACACCCCTTAGGCATATGGAGGAACCCAGTTACCCCTCCAGGCATTCCTAATACAACCCAGGGCATCATTGTCCTAAGAACCAATGGCATTCTCAGTCACACATTCAAACCATGATGCAGCAATTCCATGGAGGTGAAGAAAAGGACGGCGTAGAAAATGGAGGTAACGTGAGAAGGCCTAGAGGCTGACTCTCGATCTTGTCAAACCGAGCATACGTGTAAAAGGTTGAGGAGGGGAACGCAATTGGTGGTAATTGGAACGCTGTTGCACCTGCGCCCGCAAATGTCCTTCCGACCATCTGGACGAGTGGACCCTTTCAACAGCAAAGCCCGCCGAACGCAGGACCCGGACAAATCCCATCTCCACATACGTGAATATCCCATTTTCCTACACTAACCTATCACCTCTACTGTCAACCCTCTCGTGCTCGAATCGAAACTCCAACGAAAAACCCTTGATGATCACGCGTCAACTGTTCCACAACAACTCGTTTGTCGTCCTCGTACGGTCGCACTTATATAGAAATGTCGAAATCCTTCAAAGCATATGGGCCTCGGGACGGGGCATAATCCAAGTCTTACTGAGCTAGCTTTTCCCTTGCACGTGGAGCACGTCTGCAGAAGTCAATTTTCGACCGCCACCCACCACCTCCACCTCCTCCACCACCATCGCCACTTGGTCGTTGAAAAAACGACGAGGCACTCGCAATAAAAAAAGAGAAGAACTCGTTTTAATAGTACCGGACGATGACTAGGACTGAGACTGGCCCCCAACTAAGACATAAACAATACAAGAGAGGAATGAGGAAACTGAAAAGAAGCTGAGGAGATGGACCTGGGAAAGAGGACGGCACACGCGCTTTATCGTTAAGTCAAAGCACGGCCACGCGAAGACGTAACTGCGGTACTCATACACATAGCATCCACGGCACGGATGCACACGGGTGGTCGGTCACTTCGAATCTGATTCTCCGCACACTCTCGTTGGCCATCATCTCATCCTCGTAGCAAGCCAGAAACACGTCTTTTCCCTTGCATTTCGAAGTTTCGCCTTTTCAATCCCGTGTCATTGTTTGGTTGTACCCACTATATAACCTCCTCTTGGACATGTCCGCCTCGCTTCACTTTACTTATTCCACCTGAATCTTTCTTGTCTTTCGTCTGTCGGGCCTCGAGCAATAGTGAGAGAGAATCTTTCTTGTCTTTCGTCTCTCGGGCCTTGAGCAAGAGAGAGAGAGAGAGAGAGAGAGAGAGAGAGAGAGAGTACTTCTCAAAGTATTTTGCTGGTTTAGCAATTCACACACAGAAAAGAGAAATCACATACAGAAAGGAGAGAGGAGAAGATGCTGTGCATGGCTTCTCGCAGTGGGAGAGAGCTCCAGAGATACCACATGGGCCGTCGCCAAGTCGTAGGGTATGTAAACAGATTCACTTAAATCTTTCTGGGATTTTATCGCCATGACTCGCTTGCTGAGTGACTGAGTCTCTTTTCCTTCAATCGGTTCTTCTTTGTTCGATACTAGAGTTTTCTTTACGCAAAATGATGAATGGTGATGATTGCAGCCGTTCTACTTTTCCGAACTCAGATTCTTTGTGTTTCCTGCTTTGCTTTACTCTTTCTGGAGCTCAGTTTCCTTTGTTCTTGGATGATCATCCCTTGCAGATGCATACCTTACCGATACAAGAGAGATGGAGATGGAGTGGTGGGCGATGAACTAGAGTTCTTGGTGATCAGTTCGCCGAAAGGTCAAGGGCTCATGTTCCCTAAGGTACACTAACTGTTGTAATGCTAATTATTCCTAGTTAACTAATTCAGTTGTTTCGGGGTCAAAACGTGAGGGTTTGAATTTTGTTAAAAGCGTGTGGTCATAATAAGTCGTATCTGCGCCTAACTAAACTAAACCACATGTTTGTCTCCTCAGGGAGGATGGGAGCTTGATGAATCAGAGGAAGAAGCGGCTTCAAGAGAATCCATCGAAGAGGCCGGAGTTCTTGGCGAGATCGAGGTACTTTCAAATTGCAGCCTAGAGCTACTTAGCAGACTAAGTCAATCATGTTCGAGTTGAACGCCCTAAAGAGAATGTGTTAATCTAACTGTGTACTAGCACTAAGACCATATAGTCTATCAGTATAAGAAGTGCAAGTTCACGTTCACGTTCATGCTCATGCTCAGGGAGTGATGCGAATTTTCGGTTACCATTTAAATTGCAGTGTAAATTGGGAAGATGGAGCTTCTTGAGCAAAAGATATGGAACGTACTATGAAGGGCACATGTTCCCTTTGTTTGTCAAGGAAGAACTTGATCTGTGGCCAGAGAAAAAGCTCCGTCAGAGAATCTGGGTATGCACCTTCTGATTATCCATGAAATCATACTAGCCATAACAATTCTGAGTAGAGATACTGAAGCATTATACGGACTGTTATATTGCAGATGACAGCAGCTGAAGCAAGAGAAGTGTGCAGACATTGGTGGATGAAGGAAGCCCTGGACATATTGGTTGAGAGGCTTGGCTCCATTCCCCAGAATGAGAGAAAACCAGAAAACGATATCAGTCTTTCTTAATTCTTTTTGGTTTGATCCGAACTAATCTTCGGGAAAACCAGAAGATTCATTCTTTTGTCCCACCCACGATTCTTGAAAGTACTGATTAATACAAGAAGAATACTTTTCTTTTAAGGACTGTTTTGTTTGACGAATGCGATGGATCAAGTCAATCGGAAATCGTATTTGAAGTTCGTGTACCTTCTGCACTAGATAGTGTGGTTCGCGTTGAGTTGTGCAATGCAGTTGACCGATTGAATGGATCGCCACCATGTCATGATACATCGATAGAGTGAGAGGGAAAAATATACAAACATCTCGCTTTTTAAAAGAGAAAAATTAATGAGGACAAAGATTTTTAAGAAAATGAATAAGTATATCGGAAGTCTTACTCCTTATCACCAATATGTGATTGAGATCCCAAAACTTTCCAAATTGGTATAATTGACTCCTTACATTAACACTGTACAATTAGGCCAACGGTTGATGCCAACACGATATATATATATATATATATCGAGTACTATATGAGAGAACAAGGAAGTATAAGAGAGATTATTGAACAGATCTGTAGATATTGAGAGTGTATAAGATCTAAATAAAGTCGCGAGAATTAAAAATAATATAAAGACCAAAAGCAATATATAAAATGTAAAGTAAGAGTATGCATAAACAAAACCAACCATAAAGGTGGTATGAACTTGTATTGAATAAACTGAAAGTTTACATGTATTGAAAGATGCAGAAATTTAAAGCATCAAGTCATCCACTAGGGCGGTAATCCGCACTCCAGGGATTATCGATGTTTGTATTACAAGGAATGGTTAACCAACTATGATGTAAGTTGGTAACCCTGTATAAAACTATGTATATGAAAAACTAACTTACTTTGAAACCAAGGGATACAAGGTAAGAGAGCTTGAGGATGGAAGAGATGAGGATGAAGATGGAAGGGATGATGGTTTACAAGTGGGAGAGGGAAGGAGAAGAGAGAAATCTGGAAAATTTCGAGTCCCCCTCTCTTGTGCCGGAGGAATGTATTTATAGGAGTGCTACAGTGAAAGTGCTACAAAGGTGCTTGAAAGTGTAAAGTGAACAAGATGCGAGTGAATAGTGAACAGTGAATAGTGTACTACGATGTATAGCCTTTGCGCCGCTTCAACAGTGCTGGCATGTGATGTCTTGATTTAATCTCTGTCTAGATTGATCCTGTAGCAGTCATCTTCATTGGTGTTTCCACTGTGATGTGACTGTGAGGATTCGTCTGTATTGTCTTGAGATTTGGAAGATCCACATCGTGATCCTTCCGCTTCTGATAGCATTGTCCTGAGGGTGTTGCAGTATTCTTCTTTGTTCTGGGCTGCAGCAAGTGCTGCGCTTGCCATGGATTTCTCCTGTAAAAAGGATGTATGTGATGGGACCGTGGGTTATCATGTTTTTCGGCTATTCAGCCATGTTCTAACCGCAGCTTCGGATCCTTGTTCATGGTATTTGAATCCATTCCACCATTTTGTTTTGTATTTTCGGACAAGGACCGGGTACTCCGGGTTTTGTGGATGTATTGTATTCAAATTCCCATGCTTTGTTACCCAAGAGATTCTGAATATTATAAAGAAATGCATAAGGCATGGGAACCTTCTATCATGTGGTGTTGGTACGAAGTATTCGCTAAAACCTTGTAACCTTGTTTGACAAAGGTGGGATGTAGTATTATGTCCAAAGGACCAAGGAGATCCCACCAGAGTCAAACCAATTCGGTAGGCTTTGTCTTGGGAAGTTGTCTTTGAAAAATAATAACCAAGTGTGCTGGAAATTTGTATTTTGTCTGAAGAAAACATTCCACCAGGCTTGTTGGTAGTCCTAGTAGGTGTATGAGGAAGAATAAGGTAGACTTTGGGTAAGTCTGGTTTGGAATTTTCTGGGTGTATGAGGCGAGGCTCCCCAGTGTGAGGGGTGTATGACTTTACTGATGGATATAGTGGAGTATAGGATGTTCTCTGTATTGTTTTTGTCAGCAAAATGAGTGAATCTTGCTGATTCTGTCTCCACTAAAATTTGCTCATAGTAAGCAAGGGATTTGTTTGTATTGTGTGGTTTGAATAACCAATTTTTTGGAAATATGTTTTTGCAAATTTGATTGGATCTTCATCGAAGAATCCATCTTCTACGGTCAATATTTTTTGAAATGATGTTTTGGGGAAAATTTTGATTTTTGAGATTGAGGGTTGCCTGTGGCCTAATAACCACCTCATTCGAAATTCTTTTGTATTCTCGCTGGTTTTTGTGTAACCGGTGGGAAGGAACATTGCTTACCTCAATGGCCTTGGATGGCTCTTTCTTTGTCTTGTTTTGTATAGACTGTGCTAGTAACAAGATGGTTTCATCTCGGTATCATGTCGCCTAGGCTTGTTTAAAGGCCGATCTTTGGATCGATGATACGGGTTCTATTTTCAAAGGTGTATTTGGTGTTTGGTATTGTTGTAGGAATGACTGATTGTTTTCTCGCCATTTGGAGCCATGTTTTGATGGGTGTTAAGCCTGTATTGGAGGGTTCGGCAATGGCTTTGCCTTTTCCTTTGTCTTTTTGGATCTTGGCATGATGGTATCCCCTGTAAAAATTCTCTTGTGAGAAAATCGGGTAATGAATTTGAAGAACCATTTATAAATTCAATGTCAAAGTCGAATACTGAAAGTATGGCTTGCCATCTGGCAAAAATCTGTTTTGATGCAATGTTTAATACGTCTTTTTGTAAAACGTCTTTTGCTGATTTGCAATCAATTCTCAAGAGAAATTTTTGGTTTAATAAATCTCCTTGGAATTTTGATATGGACAAAACTATAGCAAGTATTTCTTTTTTGATCGTTGAATAATTTTGTTGAGTAGAATTCCAGTGTTTTGAAATAAACTGAACAACTTGTTCTTTGTTATTATTGACCTGTTTAAGAATACCACCATAACCTATTTCTGAGGCATCTGTTTCAACTATTTTGAATGCGAGATGGGTCAGCAAGATGTAAGCATGGTATATCTTTAACATGAGACTTAATTTGTTTGACAATGTTGGTATGGACGGAAGTCCATGGTGGAGGATCTTTTGTAATCTTTGGTGTAAGGGTTTACAAAGGATATTTATATTAGGAAGAAATCCAAAATATAATTGAGACTCCCTAAAAACCTTTGCAATTGTGTTTTGTCTTTAATCTCATATGGAAATTTATCAGTAAAGGAAATCGATCTTTCTATTGGAGTTATGGTGTTTAGATGAATGTAATGACCTAAGAATCTAATCTTGGTTTTGAAGAGTGCAATTTTAGTAGGAGAGACAATAAGACCATTTTGTATGATTATTTTTATGAAAGTAGACAAATGTTTAAAATGTTGTTCTATATTGGACGAAAAAACAAGAACATCATCTATGTAAACAAGATGTAATCGGAATAAGGATTGAAGATATCATTCATAATTCTTTGGAATTCTGAAGGGGCATTTTTGAGACCGAATGGCATAACATTCCATTCGTATTGGCCAAAAGGAACAGTAAAGGCTGTTTTGTATTTATCCTTTTCACTGATTTGTATTTGCCAGAAACCTGACTTCATGTCGAATTTAGAGAATATTTTTGACCTACATAATCTATTTAACAGATCTTTTTTGTTAGGAATCGGATATCTCATCCACCTAAGGGCTGTATTTAAGGGTTTATAATTAATGACTAATCTGGGAACTCCTCTTTCTAGTTCAGCATTTTTATTGACATAGAAAGCAGAACAGCTCCATGGAGATTGACTTTTTCTTATGAGTTTTTTATTCAAGAGATCTTGTATTTCTGCTTGGCAAAATTTTAGAACTTCTTGGTTCATTTGTGTAGGGCGAGCTTTTGTAGGTATTTTATTTTCAGAAAAATCATGTTCATAAGGTAAATCAACAATATGTTTTTTTCTTTCCCAAAAAGCATTGGGTAAGGAAGAGCATATGGTTTTTTCTATGTGTTTTTGTAGAGAAGTTATTTTTTCTATAACATTTGGTTTTATAAGATTTTCTTCTATTCTTTTAAATTCTAAGTATTCTTTTAAGAATTCAAGTTGGTTTTCTTTGTCTTTTATAAGGCAGTTGATTTCAGAAATAGAATGTTCTTGTAAAATGTTTAGGCTTCTCTTTTGTGGTTTTGTTATGAAACTGAAGGTGATTTTTCTGTTTAAAGCATGAGTTTTAATACCTTCATTAGTGACTGAAAAAGGTTGGATTAATTGTATGAAAGGTGTCCCGAGAATTATCTGTTGTCTCATGTTCTTGACTAAAAGAAAAGATGTTTTGTAGGACATTTGATCTTTTATTATTAAAGCTTCGGTAGTTTGTATTGTATATTTAGTTTGTCTCCCGAGGCTGATTTTAGAGATTCTGATGTTTTATCAAAGTATTTGGTTAGAACAAGGCCTTCTTTAATACAGTTGAGGTCAGCTCCTGTATCAAAGAGTGCTGTTGTTTCAATAGTAAATTCATTGTTGATTTTTATCAAAATATTTATGATCCATTTCCTAGATGTTATTTCTGTTAATAACATAAGAAAAGCTGGATCAGTGGATTCAGAAGTATTAGTGATTTCATTTTGGTCTTCTAGAGTCTTACCTTTTATAATGAGGGATTTTATAGCAGAAATTTCCTGTTTCATTTCTACCTGTGTAGCTTTAAGGGCTTGTATTTCTAATTTTTGTTGTTTTATTTCATTTTGAAGGTCATTAATGTTTATGGGTCTAGATAGAGGTTTTTTGTTTCTATTTAGAATGTCTTTGAGATTGTAGGAAGTATTGGAATTAGTAACAATGTTCATGGAGGAATGAAGTCTATCTAAGTATTCTTTTTTAGCCTCTGGATCGGTTATTTTATCGGCAGTGCTAAGGAGGAATTCTTCTTCTTTGGTTAACATGTTTATTTCAGGAATGGGTTTGTCTGGTGAGGCGTCTTCATAATCAGAATCAGAAGAGGTTTCTATTTCATTTAACTGAAGACCTTCTTCATTAAGAAGTTCATCAGAAGAAGTGTCATCATTTTCTATAAGGATGTTATTAAGCTGGTGTAGAGTGTTATCGTCTAAAGATAATTCATTCATTCTTTTATTAATTCTACAGTATTTTGAAATATGTCCTTTTCTTCCGCAAGAGTAGCATTTAATGTCTTTAAAGTTTTTCTTATCAGTATGAGGTTTATTTTGATTATTCTGGTGTCTACGTTTATTTTTATGAGGTTGAGGTTTATTGCTATGTTTCTTTGTCTCTTTTTCAGGGGGGCAAGTTCCCTTGCATTTTGATTTTGTCTTTTCATTATAAGAGGGATCATACTGAGTACAGAAGTCTCCTAGGCTTCTATTGGTGAGAGATTGTTCTTCTTTGAGTTGTCTTTGTAATTTAATCGTATTACACATTTGTGTTCCTTGTCTGTAAACATAGGAGACTATTTCTCCATAGGAAAGAAGATCATAAGGTATTTGGCCACTGTATTCTTCTCTAATTCTATCTCTAACTTGGTCACCTATAATTTGAGGTAAACCAGCTAAGAATTTTCTTTCCAAAAGGGTTGATTGCGGTCTGGTCTCACAAGAACCCTTTGAAGAAAGAGTTCTTTGTATTCTCTCGAATCTTCCTAAGGATTTACAACGCATATTGGATAAGAGATCTTGGTTCCTATCTCTAATGTGTGAAGGGTCTCCTATGAAGTGTTGTGAAATGGAGTAAATAAGGGTGTTCACCGCATCTTGGATGAGACGTCCTGATCATCATCCATGCGTTGTCCAAAATCGTCTATTTTATACGCAGTTAGAATCTGTATTTTTTGTTCATCAGTCAAATAATTATCCCACCAACCTTTTAGTTGTCCAGTAAAGCCGGCTACTAAAAGGTTAGCAACAGCATGATCAGAAACATCTTGCTGTGTTTTATAGGCATTAGCAAGCATTACCATGTTATTAAGAACATTCATGATATTGGTTTCTGCAACACCGTCTATATTCCATTCATAAATGGCGTCTGGAGAGTATTTATTCTGAATTTTTTGTGATGATTCTTCTTGGGCAATGTCTGGTGGAGTGGCTCTACTGTAATAAAGTTTTTGGGGATGTCTCCAATTGAGTTTGTTTACCTCAGGGACAGATTCATTGTCAGAGTCACTAGAGGTTTTGGTCAGGGTACTAATGGTATGTTGATCAGGGGTGTCATTAATAATTAGTCCTTGAAATTTAGGAGTGTCTAGTATAGGGGCAGGTTCTAGCTTTGCTTTTCCTAGGAGTTTTTTCTTTTGTTCTATGGCTTTGGCGAACTCCGAACTAAGGTTTTTGGGAATTCAAAGGCCTTAAAAATAGGTTTTTGAGTGTATCAACAGGTGGAGTAGTAACGTGAGTAGGGTTTTGTATGGTGGATTCTATCCTGTTTAATTGTTTTCCTATGGTTACAAGATGTTGATTAGTAAAATTGTTTTGTTCAATGACTTTATGGGTGTAAAGAGAGTCTCCTTTGTCAGGAACCCTAAAAGGAGTGGCAGTAACCTCGCTATCTCCATGTTGTATTTTTATTCTCCTAAGGGGTGGATGGTTGGATTCTATGGTTTCACCATTATCAAGTTTCCACTTGTAATAGTGGTCTAAAACAACAATCTCTTTTGGTTCAAGGAATTGTTCTTCTAACCAATCAAAGAAAAATATATGGACTTCATATTCGTACATGTAGTCGTAATATTTTTGCTTGATATCTTTTGCTTTATCAGCAAAGGTTTTGAAGAACCATTCTCTGATTTGTTTGTTGTTTTCAGAATTAAATTCTCTGTTAAGGAAAGTTCTGTTTGGTTCAAATTGTTTTTCTAAAACATTAAGCTCAGCATCTATCATTTGAGAATAAGTGGGAGAATGATGAGGAGTATCTGTGTTTTCTAGGACAGGCTCAGGCTGGTTTTGTTGGTAAACCGGTCTGGAAATTCCTGATCTATTGTCTAGACCAGTGATTTCTGGTTCAGTTGGTAACTCAGGGTTATTTCTACTAGTACTAGGAGGTAAAGGTGTTGTATCACGTGTAGAGGGATCTCTACGAGTACTAGGAGGAATAGTGATTATAGGAGGAAGATTGGGATTAAGATCTACAGACCTTGAGTAAGATGTCTGAAATGAAGGACTAGATCTTGAATCGAAGGATCTTCTAGGAAATCTAATAGTGACACTTCCTTCGGATGTTGAATAACATTGGTTGGAGTTGTATTTTGAACAACTTGTTGGGGAATTTGGTTTTCTAATTCCCATTGTTCTGTAAAGTAACTTGATTCCAACTAATAGCTCTTGGAATCGTGGTATTTGCTCTAGAAATGTCAGTTTGGAGAAGAAGTGTCTCTCCTTTTGGACTATGTTTAAAAGCATGTTCTCCAAAGGCAGAAGCCATGGCTTTATAATGAATCCTATAAACAAGAGCTAAAGGAATAGATCCATCTGCTACTTTGTAATTGTGTGTTTTGATTTGAAGTGTGAGGGCTCTAAGGATATTCTTGTCTTTAAGAGAAACGGAGAAATTGGGATAACAATCAAAATGTATTGGTCCTTTACGAGGCTTGTCTCTACAAGGTACCAAGAATAGATTCATCATAGTTCAAGAGACGAGAATCTCTTAAGACTAAAAGAATGGATGTATTAAGACCTTCTTTTGTAAGAGGTTTGATACCTACTTGAACTAATCCTATATGAATGTAATTGTATTTCTGTTTATGCTTATGGATGGACTCTTTATTAAGAAGATGTATTTTTTCATAGGAATTAGAAAGAGGAACATCTCTTTCTTCAGTGGTTATGACATAATCAGATTTTTTGAAAAACTGAAGTTTTGATTGTTTGTATATCTCTTTAAGCTGTATTTTAGGAATTTCCCAATTTTCTATAGATTTGTTGAAATCTTCTATCCTTACTTCTTCTCTATGTATAGGACTTGGATCTCGAGTCCATTTGTGATAGAGAACTAGAGGAAGATGTAGATCTTCTAAGTAAGCTCATACTTAAGATCGGAACTAATCCTTCTTCGAACCGTTACGAGCTAAACCAACGGTCTAACACCACTCAGGGACTTACGGCCTGGACCACTCTGTAGAAACAAGAAGGATGCCAACGAATGGCTCTCGATCTGTGAGTATGTTCTTACAAAGACTATCTATATATATATCATATATAAATTTCTTTCCCTTATGTGGCTTTTTTTTTTTATTATTATTTTGTCTCTTCTTCGTGGTATAAACCTTACTAAAGCATTAAATAAAAGATCAAAATGACGTTGTTTTGGTCAAAATCTTAATTTTTTAAAACCAAAATCATAATTAAATGAGATCATAAAATACAGAAGGCTTATTTTTTATTAAAAAAAACACAAAAAAGAAAAGAAGAAAAATCCGGGTCACAGGGCCTCACCACCGTGACCCTCCCAACTAGGAAGGGCTAGTCAGGGTCATCGAGGCCTCGGCGAGGGCCCTGTGACCGTTGCCTAGATTTGGCAGCCCTTGGCAAGGGGCTAGCCAATGCAATTATGACAACGACAATGATTTTATTATTCTACTTTCAAAATGATTTTTTTTATGCGAGTAAATTTTTAAAAGGGTTGATAAGTGCAAAATTAAATTATCTACCAAAGAAAAATAACCGTAATTTGTTGGCAAATTACCGACCATTTAATGAAATTAGTGAAAAAAATTGGCATCTTGGCAAATTACTAGTTTTTCTTATTCTTTTACCAACTTGTACCTGTCTTTCTTACCAACACCTTGAAATACCAGCATTTTTCCAATCAAATTAAAAATGTTTTGGGTTAACAAATCCCACTAGGGCATAACGTTTTCAAAGCAAATTAGACCCAGCACATTAGAAGATGCTCAGCCTAGAGCCCCCGAGCCCACTCCCAACCAATCCCACTAAAAGTCATGTCCAACTTCTCTCAAAACGAAGCCCATCTCTCTCTCTCTCTCTCTCTCTCAGGGCATTGATCGTCGTTCATGGACTGCGGAATGAGCGCGGCTAGTCATCCATGGTCATCGACTTGATAGGGGTGAGAGAGAGAGGCGAACGGCATGACGTTGATACATGAAGGGAGTTGCAGCGAGGAGGGCGACGAGGGGAGGCAGCAGCGTTGGCGGCGGCGAGGGACGTTTGGCTCCACTTTGTCCGAATTCATCGATTTCGGATTCTCTCACATCTACTCCTTTCAAACTCATTGAAAAACACAATTAAAGGTTAAGTTCAAACTATTCATCTCCATGTTCATTTTTCTTTATCATATCTTAATGAGTGACCTTGTTATTATCTGAAGGCGACATAATAAGGCGGAAGAACACATAAAGAAAGTGATTATTTCGGCCGTAAGGCCACGCATTCGATTTTGTTCAATTCCCTAACAATAACTTGTTCACGCACCAACACTTTTGGCTCGGGCTCCTTAACCATTTCCCTTCATTATAATCACGAGTGAAGGGTCGCTTCACTTTATCTCGAGAAAGCATTCCGCCCATCAGATATATCCTGCAGCAGTAACACATCTCGAGCGGCGATTCACTCGTGGATGATAATATCTTAAAATTCAAGTAGTAGAGTCGACTGAAACGCTGCATCTAAACCCTAGCAATACAGCTATCGAATGTATAATCGATGCAGGAAACACACTTCATTCGCACCGCGTTTCTTCTTGTGTCTCGCTATCGTATGATCGGATATGATACGACCGACTCACGCAATGCCCCCTCTCGTGCAAAACGATGGCTTAAAGCAATGTTTCCGGACCCGAAAGATTCTTGCTTCCGTCCTTTTTCGTGACTTGAAGCCCCAGGCATCAGATGCCCTCTCCATTATTGATCGACCATTTGCAAAAAGCTCAAATGCTTCCATGCCCCACTTCCCCCCCTACTCATTGCTTTCCAGAGCCAACAACCTTTCCCTCTTCCAAAGATGCGTCCACCGCCATCCGTCTTTCCCGGACGAGGGCTCCGATTCCCTCATCTTTAAGAAACCATAGTGATCATTAATAAACTCATCGACATCTCGCCCCTTTGCTCTAAATTCAAAGGGAAAATGACGTTAATAATTCATGAAAATCGGCGTAATGACCCATGTCTATCTTTAGACTCATAATTTGTTCAATCATCCTTAATCTATCCCTAAATATTCGATATAGTCATTTTGTCTGATCAAACAAGAGAGAGAGTCTCCATGAGTTTAGGTGCAAAATAGTCCATGAACTATTGTGAAGTATGCACTCTACTACCCTTTACTCTAAGAACTTGTTCGCACGTTTCGCTGTAGTTTAAGGACTTTTGGTGGCCTCCTCTCTTATCTGATTGAACAAAAGGACTACATGAAATATTTATGAATAGTCCAAGGAGCATGATGAACGAATTAAAAGTTCAAGGGGATAATCAACCAATTTAGTTTAAACCTTTTAATTGTGCCAATTTATTACTAAACCTCTCAATTGTGTCAATTTAATACTAAACATTTTGAAAATTTGTCAATTTAGTTATAAATCTATTATTTGGATATTTGACTGGAATGACTACATTGACAAATTGTTAGAAATTTAGGACTAAATTGACATTTTTGAAAGGCTGATGACTCAATTGACAAATCATTAAAGGGTTTAGTACTAAATTAGCACAATTGAAATGCTTAGAATTGAGTTGACCTCCGTAGCTTAAGATTTTTTTGACAATTTTCACAAAATTAAAGTATAACATTGCACAATGAGGCAAAACTTAGGGACTACTAGTATCATTTTTCCTCATTAAAAAGAAATTATGTCCAATGTCCCTTCATCAACTTCAACCATGGTATTCCAAAATTTACCCACAAGACGAAATTCAATTTCTTTAGCATTGTCAGATCATTAGTGTAAGGAGAGACGAGCACTTTTCCCACTCTTTTCATCGCAAACCCTCTTAATAATTCTTTTATTGCCCACTTCCTTTCCCCTCAATAATCACTAAAAAGCGCGTTTGGTAACGAATCTGTTTCTGGGAATAATTTTTTATCAAAAATGATTTTTTTTTGTTTCTATTCTCGAGAATAATTTCCGAGTATAAAAATGCGTTTGATAATTACATAAAATTTCTATTTCCCGAAAAAGAAATGTGTTTGGTAGAATTGTATAATTTTGTTGTTTCTTTTAATTTTTTAATATTTTTATTATATTTTTCCTTTTTTTCTTTTTTTCTTTTTTTCTTCTTTCTTTTTTCTTCTCTCATTCTTCCTCCTTTGTGGCTGGTAGACGGCCGCCGCGAGCTCGTCGGAGCCTCGCCAAGCTAGGGCAAGGGCCGGCGAGCTCACCGGAGGCTTGCCTGGCCACCGCGAGGCTCAACCTCGCCCAGGCGGCGCAAGGTCGGCCTCACCGGGCCACCGCTCAGCGACACCAACCTGGAGGTGGCCTAGCGAGGCCGAGCCTGGCTGATGGTTGGGTGAGCTCAGCCTCGCCAGATCTGGGTGAGCTGGAGCTCGCCATGGCTCGGAGTTGCTAGGGGCTGGTGACGCTCCAGCGAGGTTGCCAACCCTCGTTGGCTAGTCGTTGGCCATGGCCAAGGTCGACGACCGACCAAAAGGAAGAAGAAGGAAAGGAAAGAAAAGAAGAGAAAAGAAAAAATTGTTCCCAAGAACAAAAAAAATATGTTTTTTGTTCTCGAGAACAAAAATTTTAGCACGTTTATATTCTTTTTTCATTATCTGGAATAAAATAATAGAAATAGTTGTTCTGGGGAACATAAATAATTTTTAACAAACAGGCCTTAAGCCAACTCGTCACGTATGTTCGGACTAGCTCCACATGCGTAACACGTGCCACATAAGTTAGTTACCAATGACCTGAGCACCCACCCAAGCCATGTGGTCGATGATACTTATGTTTAAACAATTGCCCCTTTCAAAGGAATAAAATGGCGTTCCCATTCACGTATTCAAAAGCGCATTCTAGACTTGCCCTTTTAAAATTTATATTGAAGCACATTGCCAGTTCAAAGTCTCCATAAAGTTTCGTCATTACTGACCCTTTGGGAATAAGCTGTTCAGTCTGACGGTCTTGTGCTCCAAAAAATGATGCGAGAATACAAAGAATTAAAGAGCCAGCACGAGAAGCCATTGGCTAGGGAATCATTCAGGCCGAGGCAGACATTCGAGACTATCCTCAACCGATGGTCCTGCGAAACCCGATAGTCTCCCGGCTCAGTCGGAGACCCCAAAGACCAGCAGTTGCACGCACAACTTCCTCGCCCACGTGTGCAAATAGCCATATTCTCCATTTAATATTCAAGATCGAGGACGACCATTGGCGCAATTTCTGGATTAGACTCTAAGTAGTTCGAGCATCTGCAACTAGCTAACGTTCATGAACGAAGACATTTTCTGGCGAACGTTCGTTAATTTTTGACTTTTCGCGGTCTTTTGTGGTGGCCATTCACGAGTTTTTTTCATTCATTTATTCCTCGGACTATACTCCCGAAGAATGGAATCGATAGACCAAGCCGATGCCTGCGCAGCTTCCCACGTTTGATTTTTCGTATTTGAAATCCTCGTTCTCGAACGTTGTGGGCCACGAGGCCATATTTGATGTTCGGGTCGTAGCTGGGAAGACCGCGTGGAGAAGTCTTGCATGGCGGACGCAGCGTTTTCGTCCATGCATGCATATGTTCATATTTGATTTTCGTACCATGGGAAGGTTCCATCTTTGGTAAAAATTCACTACATAAGGCATACTTTTCAATTAGTAGCACGAAACATGCATCTGCGAAAGTTTTCCAAGATTGTGGCGCCGGAATGCTTTCCGAAATAGTCTTCAACACATCGAACAGTACCCTTGGAAAAGAATCATTGATGTCACGAGATACCAAGACCCTTCTACAAGAATGGGTTCTCTTAAGCGATCGATACAAACTTTATCTGTCTACTCAAACAAGCAAGTTATATTCATACATCCGATCCAATGGGTACGTGCCGCGCCATTTTGTGAATAGATCTTTGCAAGTCGGGTCCAGCATCTTCGGCATTAGTTAATCCAAAAGTGGCACATGTACTTCGTATGGCGGGCTGAGTATTATTTTGTAATCAAAAGTTAGGGGACGACATAAATAATGCCATTAGCAGCACATACTTGCATGTTGGCTTTTGAGCTGGTATCAGAAAGAGGGGAGCTTGTGGTGGGGAAAAGCTACTTCCTTCCCTCGGTGGAAAGTTTGCATAATGCCATGCACGATGATCCTTAAAAGGGGTACTAATTACACGAGCACCCTCTTTCATTAAGTTAACGATTGCTTTAACAACGGTTTTGCTCTGGTGCAAATGGAGTCGATAACCCAAACCGTACGTTGCCACAATGTCGGTTCAGGACTGAGCCAGACCGACCGACCGGCCGATCAATTCCAAGTTCGATCGACGGGTCGAAACCCGAGGTCCCCCGGAAAGTTGAACATCCATTCTCCGCCGCACGACAAACAGTCTCTGATTTGTCGTTTCCTGAAGAACTTTCCGATAGCTAAAGTCTAAATTGGACGGTGACCGGGCCGAGCCCCCCACGCCCACAATGCCGAATTGTCCGCCATGATGATGGAGCGTGGGAGAGGCGAGTGTATATCGTGTAAGGACGTCCACTCAGGAAAGCTCCTCCTCCCCAACTATAGGGGAAGTGACGTTAAAGCATAAAAAAGTTGTGTTCCTCCGCCACTTTTGCTGAAGTGAAGCAAAAGCTCCATGCCTCTCCCGTCTCGTGTTCACACCCGGAAACGCTTTAATCTAACCCGATTGCTTCGGACGTGGCGTAAGCTCGGCGTATTTTTTGCGAGATCACGGGTTCAGGTCACGTTGAGAATGAATTTCCAGATAATGCTACCACCTTATTAAACCTATCAAAATAAATTATAAATCAGGTTTTTAACTTATATTTGATGGGTGAAGTTGTCATATGAGTTAGCTATAAATATACTTAAATTCAATAAATCTTTATGATTCTCTTTCACCGTCACTCAATCTCACATTCGCTTATTCTGTCATCTCACTTTAATTTGGGTTAGATATGGAAATATTTTAATAATATAAATCGAAAGGTATGAGTCATAAGAAAAGTTGATTAATTTAGATCAAACTATTTTTGACTTGACTTGAACCACTAGTTTGATAGATTTACGTCACAAATTAATCATTCATTATTGACTTTTCGCCAATAACCTCACAAAATTTAAATATTCTTTGAAGTTTTAATTACAAGTGGTTTTCATGGATCGACTCATTAGGATTCGACCGCCAAGCGATACCTTCAATCGAGAGATGAAATCTTTGAATAAAATCTTTACGATTGCTTCAATTTTGCCTTCAGGCTATCGACTCCCGTTCAATTGGGAAGGTTTCCACGTTACCGAAGAGTTAGGCAAAGTCTCCTTTTTGTAATTATGTGACGGCCTAATTTTGGGCTAAGGTACGAAGATTGTTCCTGGTTCTTATACGAAACCTTTGATTTTATTCTATTTTATCCTTTTGATGTTCGCAACGAGAGATTATTGTCAAACCATGGACCCCCCTTAGGCTGGCCACCTGGCGACAGTGTCTTCTATGATGGATTTTTCCAAGGAAAAATCTTGACATGTACAATGCTGTTACTGTCATTCTCAAATCCGTCCGAAATGCCACACTCCAAACTACACGAAGCACTGTTAGACCAAAAAAAAACAAAAACTACACGAAGCACTAAAATATTTTTCTTTACTAATTTTTTATATTATCATTTTAATTAGGAAACGAACTTCGATTTCATGATTATTTGCACGTTAGGCTTTCTATAAATATATTAATATGAACGAAAGCCGACGATGGACCCCTCGAAATAAACAAATGGATTAAAGGAGAATCCCGTTATTTGTGGCAAAAAAAGGGGTGGAATGATGACGATAAGCACAGTAATATTGATTCATAGAATTGAGTTGCAACACGCAACATTGCAAATACAAGCGATTATTCATCACGGCAGGGATATGTATTTTTGGAAGCTACTTTTTTTATTGGATTCGTGAAAGTTTCATATTATCATTGATCCATCCTCCTTGTTTTCGAGCTCCAACACCTGGCAGAATTTGCAATAGTTAACAACCAATGACACATGTCCATTGGCGAATGCCCTTGCTGTCAATGATTGCTATCGGTGACCTTCATTGGCAAGTTACCTATTATATGAGAACTGACAAAGTTCTAAACTTTTCAATTTAACTATTTAATCTTAAATCTTTTAATGACTTTTCAATGTATTTTTTCCACCCAATTTTGGCCGGCAATCATCAGTGTGGATGCCCATTTTCCTAAGGGTGCACTTGGTTTAGCATTTGAAAGCTCCTTGAAGAAATACAAAAGCCTTTAACCTAAAGGGTTTGGCCTTTGGTGAAAAAATCTTTTATAAAGCAACTATGGATTAAGTAGTATTTGGTAAAAAAAAAATTTAAATGGCCTTTGGGTAATTTTTTTTATTAAAAAGAAATCAAATCCACTGGCAAACTAGATATGGCGTTAGCAATCGTCTATTGAGGATGTGCAACCCCTAGCAACTCCAATCCTGATGAGTGCCGCCTAGGGTCATGCAATTCAGGTGACCATTGCCTTGGTGATCGCCCTCATGTAAAGGACATGAATAGTAGCAACAAGGGGGAAAATCGAAACATTGGTGAAGAAAAATATGGTTTAACCTTTGTTTTAGCATTTCAAAAATGTTAAAAGCTCCAGACAAGTCTTCACCTGTCTTGAGATTTCAGTTTTCTCAATATTAAATTTTATTCTAAAATTCATTGGAAATGATTATCAAATATCCCAAATTTTCCTTAACAAGCGTTTAATCTAAACTTACCAAAAGCAGAATGTGGAAAACCAAACTCGCCACAGGATAAGTTTATCACTTTTCACACCATCATCCCCTCATCGGATGCATCCGCCGTGTGAAAGAAATATCTCCTCCTGACACGCGTGCCAATTTCGTCGCATTCACTCACCCATGGGAGCACATTAAGACAGTATCGTCATTTCAGGAAAGCCTGTGTGGACTCAATTATCGTACCCCGCAACTGCTTTCCTAATTGAGGAAATCCTGCCGACCATGTGGAGCGGCGCGTGCACAATTGGACCAAGTTTTTTCCTCCAGATCCTTCGGAATTATTCGTCGCGTGAATAATAATAATAATAATAATGATGATGATTCAGCTTCTACGGCATTGAATTCCCCGATTTTCCGAACCTCCCCGGCACCGTATAAAACCAAAGCCTGCGCGATGGCGCTTTCCTCACAAACAAAACTTCTGTATAAGCGTCGAACGAGGGAAAAGCCCCGCAGAGAGATTCGCACGAAAGGTTCGAAACGCGAGAGGCGAACGCTCTTCCTCCGGTCGCTCCAGGGAAATAGAATCTCGAGGGTCGCATGGCGTCGTCGCCTCCTTCGTCCTCCGCCAGGCTTGATTCTGGTGATGGTAAGTTCCGTTTCCCCCTGTTAAAGCAGCGAGAGCTTTTCCGGTTTTCGAGTTTCTTGGTGAATTTGCGGGGTGGTTCGGGCTCGTTTTCAGGTGATGGCGTGGTGAAGTACGATCCCGTGATGCCGAACGACCAGAACGTCCTGCAGAAGCACGTCGCCTTCTTCGACCGCAACCACGACGGCCTCGTGTATCCATCGGAGACATTCCGAGGTCTCTGGCCCTCTCTCTCTCTCTCTCTCTCTCTCTCTCTCTCTCGCTTTACCTAGGTTTTGCTTGAAACGTTTGATGGGATTTGTTCGAGGGTTAACTCTTTTCTATTCGTTTTTTGGGGGGTTGTTCTTGAAGGCTTTCGATCGATCGGGGCCAGCCTCCCCCTGTCCATCATCTCTGCCGTCTTCATCAACATTGCGCTCAGCCAGAAAACTCGCCCTGTAAATCTCTCTCTCTCTCTCTCTCTCTCTCTCTCTCTCTCGCTGTGTATTTGGTTGTATGTGCTTGAGCTGGCCTCGTTTACGGACGAAACTTCGCAGGGACCGCGAGTGAGTCACATGGTCCCCTCATTATTCGATGGCCCCCATGTGCAGAATTGTGCTGTTCCTGTTTGTGTCGTTTACGAGGAATCTAGCTTTATCGGGGTGCGGTAGGAGGAGCCCCCACCTCTGGCCCGGGTAGATTTGTATTGAATGTGTATAATACGATCCATACTTAACACCTAAGGTGGCATTAAAAGGGATGAGGCAAGCTAAGGAGGTAGGAAATCGAACCAACCACCTCACCTCCTCAGAGATAGTGGCATTAAAACCTCCACGAAGGTGGGATGAGGCATTAAAAGGCGAGCTAAGGAGGTAGGAAATCGAACCAACCACCTCACCTCCTCTAGATCTCCACCTCGATAGTCGGCCGCCTATCGGGGACTGAGGTTGCCCCTACACCTCCACGAAGGTGGGAAGTGACTTGCATCGACCCAACCACCTCACCTCCTCTAGATCTCCACCTCGATAGTCGGCCGCCTGTCGGGGACTGAGGTTGCCCCTACACCTCCACGAAGGTGGGAAGTGACTTGCATCGACCCCGTCCGTCCATGTAGATGGGGGGAATGAATCCCATTCAATGTGCGGGAGGCCTTCTTATGGGTTAATGAGTGTCAATCAGTTCATCATGAACCTGGTCTATATAGAAATTTGCCTTGTGAAGAAGCATCGCGAGTAAGAACACTTGAATTGAGTGGATGGCGAGACGTATATTGATATTCGGATGATGTTAGTATTCATGTGATAGAGGGATCATGGACTCGGACGATCGAATTATTTCTTTTAGAATAGGAGACGTGGAATTTGTAGGTTAAGTTGAATGTTAGAGTACACGTTCATACAGATGGAGTCATAATTGAGCTTTGAGTCCGGAACAAGTCCGTGGTCCTAATAAAAAAAGGTCGCCTGGTTTTTGGATGGATGAAATCTAGTTCATAGGATAATCGGGCAATTTTGTAGCTACCTAGTTTCGTTTACAAGCTTTCGTGTTATGCTTCAACTATTTTGAAATATTCTATTTCTTAGATGTTATCATTGAATGGTGATGTCCATTAAATATCAAGTATGAAGATAATCACTTGCATAGTATATCTTATTATTCACATATTAAAATAAAAATATTTGAAATATATATGAGTCTCCTCAAAGTATAAAATGAAAAGAAGAAGAAGAGGAAGACTCTCCGCAGCTTTAGTCAACAAAATTTACAAAAACAGTCATTTCCCTTTAATGCACGATAGTGGTCTTTTATTATTAGTTACTGCAATGTCCTTACCCTCCACGAAAAGAAAACCTTATTTTTTTTTATTTTTTTTGTATTTTTCCATATAAAAGACTGCTACCGGTAACATTAAGACGTTATTATGATAGGATACAAAGCGTGTAAAACGGTACACATTTGTTTTTTGAAGTACCTGTCTTGGGAAATTTACATTCGGATTTAGTCCTACTTAAGATTAGAAGATGGAGACGTGTCGGGACAGCGTTGCGGATTTCTACGCTCGCTGACCAACGCGGTTAGGACCCGTTTCGGACCAATAAATTCGGGTCACAACCAATTATATTGTGCCATCTATAGATCCGAGACGACGATCGTCGATCGAGATGCGCTTTAAATTAGGGCGGACCAAAAATTTACTGAAGCAAAAGAGAAGTGGGACCGGCACGATGAGTAAATCGACATCGCAATTAGTGGTGATGCGACGTGGCATCTAATCGACAACTGCTGCTTCGTTCTCCACAGAGTGCGCGCAAGTCATTGTCATCCACGACTTTTTTTTTTTCTCGTTGGCAGGGTAATGATGAAAATAAATTGGAAATTAAAAAAATAATTATCATTGATTTATGTTCTTCTTGTCTTCCATCAATTAAGCAGTTTATGGAGTAAAAACAAAATTAACCATTGACCTTCCCGTCAAAATTTATAAGAAAAAAAAACTGTACTCTTGAGAGAATTTTTTACCTCCGGTTGTAAATGAAATTTTAGACGTGTTATTGATTCAGGAATGTGAAGTTGAATAAAATTAGGATCACACCCCTCAATAAGAGAAATCATTATATTGCTGATGTCTTCTGCTTGAAGGTCTGATATTCTTTTTATTAAGAATGTTATAATAAGGTCGGTACTAGGTTGTTCATTTATTTATCTGTTCTTAATCAGATGATGTGTGGATTGGTTGAGTACCTTGTAAATAAAGTTTTTTCATTAATTACACGTAAAGCATTAAAAAAAGAAGAAGAAAGCATTTGATTAATCCTCCATTTGTTTCTTAACAAAAAATGATTTGAAAAATATTTTCCTAACAACGATCACTTGTATCACTTTAAAATAATTATTGAATGAAATATATCTTCATTGTCAATAATAATCTATATCCAGATATTTATGGGAACAAAGAAATATTCATTTTTATATGTGATACAAGTAATCTTTTGTAGTAAAGTATGTTTTAAATTATTTATTTTTTGCAAAACAAACGAATAATAATTATGATGTTTCTCCCGTGAATCTTGGAAGTATAAACAAAATGGCTGGTGTTGTGTGCAAGTAAGAAGATCGGGTTTCCCATTGGAAGCATAATGCATTTGTTCTGCACCTCTCTCCATCAAATGATTTATTAGTGAATTGTTAAGCTGGATACGAATTGGGTTTGTTGAATTTAGTGATTATACATGTATATTTTGATCATGAGTGCTTAATGATGGGAGCTATTCATGTTGATGAATGATACAAATGATCTTTTATAGGAAAATATTTTTTAAATCATTCATTTTTCGAAAAACAAATGAATAATAATTGTGATCTCTCTTTCGTGGATCTTGGAAGTGTAAAGGAAATGGATGGTGTTGTGTGCAAGCAACAAGATGGAGTTTCCCATTGGAAGCATAATGCATTTGTTCTGCATCTCTCTCCATCAAATAATTTATTACTGAATTTTTAAGCTAGATATGAATTGGGTTTGTTGAATTTAGTGATGATGCATGTATATTTTGATAATGAGTGCCTAATGATGGGAGCTATATATTTTGATGAATGATACAAATGATCTTTTATAGGAAAATATTTTTAAAATCATTCATTTTTCGCAAAATAAATGAATAATAATTGTGATCTCTCTTTCATGGATCTTGGAAGTATAAAGGGAATGGATGGTGTTGTGTGCAAGCAACAAGATGGAGTTTCCCATTGGAAGCATAATGCATTTGTTCTGCATCTCTCTCCATCGAATAATTTATTATTGAATTTTTAAGCTAGATATGAATTGGGTTTGTTGAATTTAGTGATTATACTTATAAATTTATTAATTTTGGTATTTGACTATTTTGAGAGCGAGTGCTTACTATAATGGGGGCTTGATTTGGTTGAAAAAGCAGGGGAAATTCCCTTCCTTGCTGTTTCCGATCGAAGTCAAGAACATCCAGAAGGCCAAGCACGGAAGTGATTCCGGCGTTTACGATTCTGAAGGAAGGTATAGAACATCAGTACATTCATATTCATCGCGCATGCACGAGCGTATATCTACATTTGCTTTTCTGTATATACGACTTAACTATCACTCGAATATGGAAGTAGAAGAGCTTTTCTTGCCCTTTACGATAAATAGTAAGTTCCGGGGAGTGAGACGCGATGGACGTCCAATTGTCTCGTGAGTCCTGATTGGGGTCGGTCACTTACTGAAGATTCGTGGGTTATATAGGTTTGTTCCGTTGAAATTCGAAGAAATCTTTCGCAAGCACGCGCAGACGAACTCGAACGCCTTGACATCAGATGAACTGCAGGAGATGCTCAAGTCCAACAGGCAACCCAAGGACTACAAAGGCTGGTGAGTTTCTTGTGCTTTAAGTTTCTGTCCTTGCACCGCAGCTTTGATACAAAAGGGCCAAGCAACGACAGCAAGTAGTTGGAAAGAGATGCTTGTTCTTTCGCCCTTCCTCTCCTTACATCACAGCATAAAGCAGAAGGCAACAAATGAAAATAACAGGAAACAGTTGGAAAGCGAAAGGAAAGTGATCGAGGAATTTTCTCTCCGTGCTTTTGCTTTGCAGGTTGGCGGCCTACACGGAATGGAAGGTCCTGTACCTCCTTTGCAAGGACAAGGACGGCCTGCTTCACAAAGACACGATCCGGGCCGTGTACGATGGGAGCTTGTTCGAGCGCATGGAGAAGGAGCACATGGAGAAGAGCCAAGCATCGAATAAGCAGAAGGATTAAATTCGATCTGACTTTAGGGCGGAACTACCGCAGCGTCCGACATCCCCATTAGTTGGCTGTACATTAAGTTTGCAATTCGAATCAATTATTCATGCATTGACGACAAAAGACAATAAGTAGAAGCAGAAACCAACATGGGTTTGGCTTCTTGATTGAAGTGTGTTTTTTACTGATGGTAATTTATAGTGTAAGTATTCTAGGTCATGCTGCGTTGGTTTGGCGGAGCCGATATTGTCTGCTACAATATAGCTTTACCCACTTTCCGTGCGCCGGATTTATGATGACACTTGCGATTTCATTTTCATGGGATTTGATGGGAACTTATGATCCTCAGCTGGATTTCTTCTCTTCCAAATGTTGAGAAGGTACAAATGGATTGAATCCATCTTGTTCTTGGAGACTCTTTTGGGTCTTTTATAAGGCACATTTTGCACAAGACCAGAGCTATTGCTCCTCATAAGTGATCGAGAACTCTTTAGAACCTATACTCTTGTGTGCTAAACAGACCCTATCAGCCATTAAACTAGTAGCTGCGGCAATTGTAAGGGTTAATACCAAAAAAAAAAAATCCCAAATCAATACATTTGTGATAAATTTATCTCAAGCTAATTTTTTTACCATCAGAAATATGAAATTAGCATATTTGTGATAAATCTACCTTATGTTAATATCTATTAAATTAGATTAATATTACAAAAAATCACAAACTAATACACATATGACAAATGGATGTAAAATACCAACTATATACTCTTCAACTACCCCATATCATCCAACTCAACAATTTGATAACAAAATTTAACGGAAACTAATAAATGGTAAATTTATCACTAGTGTATTAATTTAAGATTTTTCATGGTTAAAAAAATAATTTAAGATAAATTCATCATAGATACACTAGTTTATGATTTTTCGTTATATTAATACTAACTAAAAAGATTTATATGTGTACCGGAATTGTTTTTCTGGTGGCCTTGAGGGTTGTTGGGTAGGAGATAGTGGTCCTTCTGTGCCACGAAAACCAGTCTAGTCCAACTTCTAAGCCCACTAGAATAAGAGATGGAGCCTTCGATCCAGCCACGATTGCCTTCTCCTTTGCCAGAACTGCTATGTCCTATAACGTTGGCTAACATGCTAAAACCTTTGATTGGGTCTTAGGACATTAACTAGTCGGTCACCCCGTGAAAGGAGTAGGAGAAGGCGACCCGATCTATGGTCACCTTCCCCGACCTCGTCAAGAGAGTCCTAGACGATTTGCTTGCTTTTGCGGTCCGGACTCATGTTTGAGGGGTCGAGCATTTGACACCAAACCCTATCAAAGCGACCAAAGCCGGTGTCTAGAGAAATAATTTCGAGCCATGAAAGGTCCCTAGAGTTAGAACCTTATAGCTCTAACGATTGCTTCAACTTTATGGCAAGAAAAAGAGTAGGAGAGGGCACCTCATCAAGAGAGACTCCTAGGCGATTGCTCGCTTTCACGGTCGGACACTCGTTCGAGGGGTCGAGTCATTTGGCACCAAACCCTATCGAAGATTCTAAACGAACAAAGCCGGTGTCTAGAGAAATAATTTCGAGAGAGGTCCCCTACAGTTAGAACCTTCTAGATCTAAATTTGGCGATTGCTTGGACTTTGTGGCAAGAAAAGAGTAGGAGAGGGCGACCCGATCTATGGTCATCTTCTCCGACCTCATCAAGAGAGGGTTCTAGACGATTTGCTCGCTTTTGCGGTCTTGACACTTGTTCCAGGAGTCGAGTCACTTGTCACCTGACCCGATCGAAGAGTCGAGCAAACGAAGCCGGTGTCTAGCCGTGAGAGGTCCCCTGTAGTTAGAACCTTCTAAGTCTAAAGTTGGCCAATTGCTCGAACTTTATGGCAAGAAAAAGCCGGGAATTAAGCGGCACTAAACAACCATTTAAGTGAAAGCTTCTGTTTTAAGGAAACTACATGCCTACATTTGGTTGGTTGTCGATTCACGTCAGAAGTAAAAGCCAAAACGCGTGGACCCGTCAAGCAGAATCCTATGGCTGGTAAAACTAACGTCGTCAATGTTGAAGACGACCTGCCTTTTGATGATATACCAGTCGAAGGCCAAATTAAATTTGATGATACGCATAAATAGATATACACTACACCCATCAAATGGGTTAGTCAGGTTTGGTTCAGATTGAATATGGTCCGACCCATTTAATCCGTTTTGACTCATTTTCATGTAATATAAATATATTTGTTCATATCCAATTCATACCCGATTGGATTCATATTGCTTCACACTTTCAAATTTAACCAAATTTAAGAAAACTCATATCCAAACTACGGCAAAATGAGCGTAAAATCAAGTGAGGGTGATAGAGTTATAGAAATGGATTAGGTTTAAATAAGTCGTGAATCCATTATGCACCCGGTTTTATCATTCCACACTCATTTATGATCATTTTACTGAATATTATAAAACCATGCGCGACATAACATGTGACAATGCTCTTTCTATAACTTACGGACCCAAGACTAAGTAGATAACTTCATTTAATTCACCAGCAATTGAATGGTGCAACATTCAATAAGCAAGATCTAATATAACGTATAATTTCTTTGTATTTGTAGCGTTTCACCGGCAGCAATCGGCTATTATCGAATAAGAACATTAATCTCCTTTCCCAATTTAAATTTTCACAAACACGAAAAGTAATTCCATGCTGCACATCTTCTTTTTCTTAAGTCTTTTTGCCTTTAAGGCAATGAGATGGGAATCTAATTAAAAAGGAAGAGGCTTTTGATGTCCATGCTTTTAAACATTCGCCCCCTTTCCATCTCGGTGACGTCAAAAACACCCGTAGAGACACCCTTTTTTACCTTTTAGGGCATTCACGACGTTCCATTCGGGAATACATTACATGATCGACTTTCCATATGATCAGAATCTTTCATCAAAATGGAGTAGCAATGGCTTATCTCAAAAGAAAGGACTGTAGAGTCAATTGGAAAGAGAAGGGGAAACGGAGCTCCACGAGACATTCGGATGTTCTGTTAAAGTATTCCATGTCGCTTGTCTACCGGATTTATTTACTCTCCATACTCCCTCTACAACTTAAGCTTTCGGGATTGGATATTCTAGCATGGTATCACAGCCAGATTTCATCCAATTTACTAGTCAAATTTTATCTATAGCTCCCGATTTCATACAAATAGTCAATAGGCGTACATCTCCCTCCACTAATTTTATGAAGTTTCAGGTCGGACATTTAACATGTTTAGGTATGAAATCAACATATATGTTCACATTCACTCGTTCTGCAATTAATGCGTACGAATTTAACTCCAACTTTGGCTTTCTTTTTGTTCCTTTAGAGAAGACTTCATTAATGAGTCGTTTTGACGATCTATGGCCGAAACATGAGACACATTTTTGGGAGGGCCCTGGTCAACTCAGGAAAAAGACTCGAAATGTAACCATCGATCTTCAATTTCATTTTTGGGTCGTGGGCTGAAGACAATTCTAGTAATGTCCCTTGTCTCGGTCGTCCCAAGTCTTCCCCCACTGAGGCGGGCTGGGGCAAAGGGTGCAATGTCAGCCACGGCACTTCCCCAACGGACACGCAAATTGACGTATCATGGGGAAAGAGCAAATTCTGTTCTCTTACCAATTTATTTTTCACTCGAAAGGACCGTCCTAAGGTTGCAATAATTCTTGCTTCTTCGCTAGTCAAGTCAAAGAAAGTTGTCCAAAAGAAAAAGACAAAGAAAGTTGTTGATATTGAACGTGGTTTCCACTTCCGTGACGCATTGTTACAATATTATCACTTGATAACAGGTATTAACAGGTCACATACGATAATTTCTTCACATATATGTGTAGTCTTCCTCCATCTAATAATTTAAACTTTTAAATCGACTTTTTTAATATGATATCGGAGTCAGTACCATCTTTTTCGCATATCTACATCCGTCCTGATCAGTCAAGTTTCATGTGACACTCCTAATCCAGCTTATACATGAGAGGAGTATTGAAATATTATCCCGCGTCACTTGAAAATGAACCTTGTCCCTCTGTTACATAAATATTTTGTTTCTGGTATTTCATAGGACTTTGTTGTAGTTTTTTTTTTCTATTTTTGGTCGAAGGACTTTGTTGTAGTTTAAAAGGCTTTGTTTGGTCCTCATGGACGTGGCTTAGATCCGGCAAATTGTAAAATAATGATAGTAACAGGTACCGTTCCCTATTTCTCTTCAATTAAATCCCCAAGAAAAGTGAAACAAAATAATATCACGTCAAGCACGAACTTTTTCCTGGATCACCGACCAAAATTAACCGCATCTTTGGGCCAAAAGATTAAAAATAAAATATATAAAAAAGCACGGATCCAATTAAAAGGGCCTCAGGTACTACCGAAAATCCCGTTTGCTCGATTTGCTCCTAGAGAAGCGGGGACTAGAGAGCGTGTTAACAAAATGTCTATAATGTTTTGAAAATGACTAGAAGGAGAACGGATTATTGGATGGGAAATGTGTTTAAGCTTTGGAAGGACTTTTATAAAAGGTGAACAATTTGTCAACTGAGAGTTCGCTAAAGTTTGGACGGACCCATAAAAGGTGGACAATTTATGGAACATGAGGGCATCAATTTGGAAGAACTTGTTTGCAGAAGGTAACAGAACATGCAACGAAAGTTCGTGAATGGTTCTAAATATAAGCCTCTACAATCCTAATGGGTAGACTCATCTTGATATCAATTTGAATTGGATTCAAGTTAGCGTTTTACAACCGTTTTCAAGTGTTGGAATTCGCTAAAAGCTATCTAGAGTGAATCGGACTAATTTTTTACTTTGGGAAATGGCCTCTAATGCTTTGGAGATAGACTATCTGATGGTCGAAGAAGGTTAGACTAATCGCTGCTTGGCTGGATAAAGCTTTCAAGAAATATTTTAAAGCTTGAAAATCTTTAAAATTCATCGTGATTGTTGGCATTCGAGAAGCTCACAATCAAATCTCCATCAAATGCGTTGAATGGTAGTGCTTTCCATTGTGCAGGATAGAGTGATTTTTTTGTTGTAAATCTCTGTAGAGGTGGTGAAAATTTGTAATCTAAAAAGAGAGTGACATTTTGTTGTGAGATTTGCTTGAGTTTGTGAAAGTAACTCCGGAAGTTTCAAGTAGAAGCAGCACATTCTATACAAGCTGTAAAATCTCAAGGAGTGAATTCTATCTATTTTGAGGCTATTAGAGCTGGGATAAAGTAGTAAGTCAAGTGGAAGATCGAATCACTATGTAAAAAGGTTTGGGTTCTTTTCTCCATAGAATGGGAGTGCATTACATGTATTCCACCTCATCTAATAAAAGGAGTTGCTTCTGCCAACCATCCGATGAGGCTATCCATGCAATTTGTTAGAATCTGGTTTCCGATCCCTTATTCTTTTGTCCTTCTAAGCATATTAACAATCATGTGTCTACCCAATTGTTCGCTTTCCCATGGTCTTTCCAATTCTTCATGAAAAAGTTATACCGGACTTATTCACTTTCTACTCAAGTCCATCTAGCTTTTAAATAGCTTGAGGCTCAATATCTTGTTCACCCTTAATGGAGGCAAAGCACTCATAGCCTTTTGATTAGGACACCATCTGCATATTGACTTATGCATTTCTTAACCGGTCTTAATCAATAAACATATTGATATCCTTTGATTGTTTTGTCATTTTCAATATAACATTAAAGAGTTTCTTTAGTGAAGTTTCTAAATCTTAGAGCTACCGAGTTCCCCTGCTCCCTGGATCCACAACCGAACGACCAGTCCAAGTCCCCTTGGCAAAGAAATTGTGTGAGCCTCTTCAATTTACAAGTATCTTACATCTCATGTTTATAAGCCTAGCTATGTACATGATAATGAAATCAAAATCAAAGTATTTTCGAACAATCTCAAACTTTCATGAAACAAATGAAGCCAATGTTCTTATTGACATAATCATGAATAATTCATGCCATAATACCGCCCCTACACCATGCTACTGTAGTAGCTCAAATGAATACACAAAACCTGTGACAACCCAAACCCAGGGCAGTACGGGAGAGACTAAGATCGCCACGGCAGTACGCGGGCGAGACTAAAGGCATTTCTCTTGTCCCACATTGCTTAAGGGGGAGTCCTAAGCTTGTTTATAATGGCTTTGGCCATTTTAATCTGTGTAACGTGATTTAAAGCTGGTGAAGACTCAATGTCCAAAGTGGATAATATTACATAGCAGAACCCAGGTCGTTACAAAACCAAATTCACAATCGACCAACCATCAAAGAACTTGCTAGGCCAAACAAGACCACTGGGAGCAATACTGTGTTTATTGAAACCATATTCTAGAATGATCTAAACCAACATGGAAAGCTCTTGATAGGACTGAGTTACGTGTGCATTCAAGCATCTGGAAGTCTCATCTCTTGACGTTACGTACTCTCAAGTCTCATTTTCAGTCAATCCACCAATAACCCAAAAGAAAATCTCCTCTTATCTTCTTTACTTTTCGATTTGGCACAAAACCCAAAACTTTGATTCGGGATAGCAACCTACTCTCCCGCAGAATCGACGCTTTCGTCAACCATGAATTAGCCCACCCTACGATGAAATCGATGGAGGCCATTCGGTACTAGGTGGGGGCTCTGAGGTCCTTCGCCACCCCCCGCGCCCCCCTCTTGTCAACCATGGCCGGTCTCTTTTAAACCTATTTCTATTGACTTTGAGAGCTCACTAGACTCGAAGTCGAAAGTGCAGAGACAAAAACCCTTTCAAGCCATGCGCTCCCCGAAAGCACCCTTCTTTTCTACTTTTACCTCCTTTCCCTCGAACGATCATTTTGACTTTATAATATAAAACAACCGAAAAAGAAGGACTCGAGACCATTAGGTTAGGCGTTCCGTTATCGGGGTTTTGGCTTGATCAATTGGTGGAAACATTGAAAAAAGAGGAGTAATTCGACATGAAGTCGGTGGTGATGGAACCGCACTCGTAAAGATTCGACTGTAGCAGCATTCCCTTGTTACGTAATTTGTCGTGATTACGAAATAATTTTAACTTGCTCACGAAGGTTTCGGATGGAAGGTTGATTTCTTCGGTGTTATTATTACTCGGAAGTGAGAGCCACTAATATCTTCGAACCGGCAATTATGTCGTGCTCGGATAGATAGATTTGGACAATAATTTTTTGGACCTCCACGCTCGACACTTTCATCGAGTTCCGTCCTTCCTTACGTAAATTCCTTCCGAAGGAACCACCCCTCTTTCCCTCTGTCTCTCTCTCTCTCTCTCTCTCTCTGCTATATGACCAACCCACCATAGCCACCTCTCATCAACCAAGCAGAACTCTCTCTCTCTCTCTCTCTCTCTCTCTCTACACGACCACCATGTCCGCCGCTGCAAAAGCTCCGTCTCCTCCGCTCTTCTTCCCCGCCATCTTCCTCCTCGCGCTCTCCCTCCTCGCGTCTCCGTCGACTTCCGACACGGAGTCCTTCGTCTTCGGCGGCTGCTCGCAGCTGAAGTACCTCCCCGGGTCCCCGTACGAGAACGGCATCAACTCCATCCTCACCTCCTTCGTCAACAACGCCATGTTCGCCGCCTACAACAACTTCACCCTCCCCGCCGGCACCACCTCCGCCGACACCATCTCCGGCGTCTTCCAATGCCGCGGCGACCTCGACCAGAGCGCCTGCTCCCGCTGCGTCGCCCGCGCCGTCGGCCAGGTCGGCACCCTCTGCTCCGGCGCCTGCGGCGGTTCCCTCCAGCTCGACGGCTGCTTCGTCAAGTACGACAACTCCACCTTCCTCGGGGTCGAGGACAAGACCGTGGTGATCAAGAAGTGCGGGCCCGGGTCGGACAGCTACGACTCCGACGCGCTGTCGAGGCGCGACGCCGTGTTGGCATACATCGGGGCGAGCAACGGCGACGGCGGGGCCTACAAGTTCTATCGGGAAGGGTTGAACGGCGACATGCGGGCGGTCGCGCAATGCGTGCAGGACCTGAGCCCCGGGGAGTGCCAGGACTGCCTCGGGGAGGCGATTGGGCAGTTGAAGAGCAACTGCGGGGCCGCCAGGTGGGCGGACATGTTCTTGGCCAAGTGCTACGTGCGGTACTCGGAGGGCGGGGACCACTCGCACGCCGGCCACGGTAAGAATCGGGTCTATGGTGGTGGTGGTTGTTCATGGTTTATCATGGTTTTCAGGTTGATCTTGTTATGCTTGAATTGTGTTTACATGGCCTGTCTTGGATGGATTTGAGCTTCACCATTAGCTCAATTCCCATCCTAGTGTACATTATTAAGTAGGGTGTCTATGTTAATTAATCTGCAATGTGATTAGAGTCAACTGATTTTAGAGGCTCCTCTGTAAAATTTCATCATCTGATAATTTCTGTTTTTAGCTTCCTTTCTTTCAAATTTTGGGTCTAAGAAGTGTAGGTGGAAAAGTTAGTAGTTTGTGCTCTGGAGTGAGGCTGTGTTGTAATTGTGGTTGTGCTGTGGTAATGCTTTTGAGATGTCCATAGACATAGTTTGATAACCCCTGTTTCTCTTGATGATCTTTTTGTTCATGATATTCATGCTGTCTAATTAGTACTCTGTATCATGGGAAGAAAACGATGAGGGATTCATTGACAAATTTCTATGCTGTATGTCCTCAAATTATTATGCCACCGCCATTGCAATTTACTAATGCAAAGGGGGAATGAAGACTGCTCGTGACAGGGGCAGAGTAAGATAGGCAATAGGAGTTTGATGCTTGAGAAAACAAACAAGCAAATCGGTTTAGTTGTTCATTCTCCTGAGGCAACCTAGAACATTCTAAGGGGGAAAAAAGTGCCAGATTGTTAGTCATTTGATTGCTCCATTATGTAAGTGTAGCTGAGCTGAGTAGGACCATGATTTTTGTGCAATTATTTGAAAAACAGATCATAACGACGACGACGAGATCGAGAAGACGCTAGCAATATTGATCGGGCTCATCGCGGGGGTCACGCTGGTCATCGTCTTCCTCTCTTTCCTAGGGAAAGCCTGCGATTCAGCCAAGGGTACGACTCATTTTGGCTCTAATTTTCCTCTAACTGACCCTGTTCTTGCCTCATAATCTGTTTCTTCATTATGTGTTTAACAATCATACCATTTTTACTTATTGCAGAAGGTAAATGAACTGCACCTGCTGGTTGTGGACATATCAAAGAGCTGCAGCACCGCACGCTACTTGCCGTGGTATCGATTCGATTCTAAGAAATGATCAATTGGCTTCGTCTTTTTTCTGTCTTTATTTCATCCTTTTTCTTTCTATCCACTGTCCCTTTTTCGTAACCTTTCTTTTTCCTCACTCCCTGTAAAGAAGACGTTGAAGGTTAGACTTATAAAAAAAAAGTGATCGAGCATTGAGATATGTAGTTCCTCGAAGCCCGTGAAAAGGCAAAGTTGCAATAAGAGAGAAGTTCCATTCTCCAATCTCCCCCACCTCTAGTCCTTTTTTAACTGTTAAAGTATGCTTGTTCTTCACTGATTGTGTACAAAAAGCAGACATTTCTGGGGAAAGTGCTGTTCTTGTATTGTTGTGGCTTAATTTAGTTTATTGCTTTGCAGTTGTGATCAACTATTTTCGTGGCTTTCTTTGGATCATATCCACATCTTGCTTTTCCCGATTCGAGCTTCTTGTTGCAGATTATCCATTTTCTTCTTCTGCAATTCTGTTTCCACCTCCTGCTGAATCAATTATATGAGGAACTGGCGTACAGTTCAAGAAAAAGTTATTCAGTTTCTTTTTTCACATTCATCTTTAGATGGACCACCTGGCTTTAGTCACTTTACCCTGTGAGGAATTTTAGCCTGAGCATTTCGATTGTTTTAGTCGGCCCGCAATTCAGAAATTCCTTCAGGAGGCAGTAACTGAGACTTTTCATGGTACGGGACTCGAATATCTTTCTCCAAGAGCCTCCCTTCGATTGTTCCGGTCAGCCCGCTCTCCAGAAAATTCCTTCGAAAAGCAGCAAGTGAGACTTTTCATGGTACTGAACTCGACTATCACTTGTCAAGCTGATGAAGTCCTCCTTTAGATTTTATCACGAGAGTGCATCACATACGATGAATGTGTCATGAGCAATGCTCGTGGAAGTTCAGCAATGTTTTCAAAAATTTACGCACAGTTTGGAAGACAACAGCTGGTATTTAGCTGCACAAGGAATTTGGTGTGGTTTTTTAGCACAGAAAAATGCGGGCACTACATGAAAACCAGTTATAGGTCAAAGTACACAATTCTTTCACCTCTACTTCTGTGTTAAAGCGTTAATTTGCTCATCATTGCAGTACTCTGAAAACATATTCAAGCTGGTAACTTTTTGTGTGGATGATCCTGCTCAAGGACTAGGCATTTGGTCAAAGGAAGACCTTACGGAATCGAAAATCATTCTTTAATCATCTTTAGCATCAATAAGAATGGCAACCTCTGAAGTATATTAAGGGGGACAAAGGGCCATCAAATGATGATGACCATATTATTTTAGGAGGACCATGATGCCAAGAATTGTGTATAATCCCTTCTCTGCCATTACTTTAGGTCGTCCTTTTTGGTGGGTCGATCCCAATTAGATCCTTTGAATCCACTTTTTCTTCTCACACTGTCCTTTCGCGGGGGCAAAAATGCATTCTTTAAGCAGGAAGGGACATGCATTTCGAATATTTGAGGACGTACTGGAGGGGGCCCGTGCTTGCCGCTTAGTATGCTATTATAATCTAGACATGAAACTGATAATGCAGAGCGAAAAGGCTTTGTATATTCCCTTTCATAAAGCTAAAGAGAAGACCAGATATCATGACCTTCAAAAAAGGAGACATGATAGAATTAGCAAAAGTGAGTGACATTATGCATGAATGAGATCAAGTCACGGGGCATTCCTAAAGGGAGAGATTGACAGAGATTGCAGATGATACAATGCATAATGGAGAATCTTCACCAGTAAAAGGAGGAGAGAGCTCTCTGAGCTTTTTCAACAAGACAGTCCTCCTAATGATGGCTAACCTGTCACATCGCCATAAGCCCATTGTTAGAAGCAATCAGGTTTTTTAAGAAGCATCATTCACAATCACTTTTTGGAGGTTTAAGGGTTAGGCTCTTAAAAGTCTCTTTACCAAAGGATGATGCCACTCTCTTCTGTCTCGAATATAATAGGCCATTTAGCAAATGAATTTAGTTTTTCTTCTCTCTTTTCTGAAAGTTAATTCTTCAGTTACTGACTCATGGATAGTTACACCCAATTAAGGTTTCAGCAAATCCGGAGAATATACATGAACAACAAAGATAAAGAGCATATTCAACATAGTGAAGTTCTGACTATACTCAGGCCCTGTTTGGTTATTTGGAATGCTCATTCGGGCTCTAAAATCCCTTGACCAAATGCAAAGATGTTTGGTTCGTTTTTTGCGCGACTTTAGTGAGATGCAATTACATCTCCAAGTGGCTCTAAGGGTCTTTAGCCCAATGCAGCTCTTAAGGTCCTTTGGGAAGTTGTATCTTCGGAATACAAGTTTGGTACTATTCATCTTCTTCACGGTAATCTTCATCTTCTTCGGAGAGACGAACAAAGGCCAACGATTGTCGGCCAAGGAGAGGCCTGTACCGGCGACCATCGCTTGAGACGTCACCGACCGCAACGACCGCCGCCTGGGGGTTGCGGCCACCCGGCGACCGCCGCCTGAGGTCGCGCAACCTCGGGTGTCGCCTGGGTCACGCGGCCTAGTCGCCGGTCCTCAGGCGTCATGTGACCCAAGCGACAGTCGTGCGACCTCAGGTGGTGGTCGCCTGGGTTCGCGCGACCCAAGCGACGAAGGCTTGAGGTCACCGGACCTCAGGCAATGGTCGCCCGGGTCGCGCGACCCACTCGACGACCGTGCGACCCCGCGACGGCGCCGGGTCGCAACCCCAGCGTCACCGAGGTCCGGCGGCAACAAGCGATCGTTGCTTGGGTCGCGCGAACCCAGGCGACCACCGCCTGAGGTTGCCAAACCTCAAGCGAAGGCCAAATCTGGCCGCGGACAAATTGGCCGCCCGGTGGCTACATTTAAAAAAAAAATTAAAAATTTTTTTATATATAAAATTTACCAAAAATCCTTACAAAATGTAATTTTTACCGAATAGTGTTTAAGCTAAAGTCCTTTCACAATGCACTTTAAAATTACAATTTACCAAACGCTATTTGCATTTTCAGACAAACCCCTTTAACTCAAAGCGTATTTCAGCGTTTTCCCACCCGGCATTCTTTCCAAAGCCGAACCAAATGGGCCCTCAGTACCAGAGATGTTATTCACAGAGTCATATTAAGAAGTCCTGTTGAACTTTGATCAACGACCAAGCCCGGTACTACGAATTGTATTCTATGCATTTTGAGATCTCACATTAATTAGTACATCAGTTTGGTTGATCAAAGAGTACTCAAAAGAAGTACATCGAATCGCACTACTGAACCTAGAATTACCTATGAATTTCTGAGAAATTTCACCCCATTTCCTCGGTGCAGATGAAAGTTGTCAAGTTCTAATTTTTCATCTGTGAAGATCAGGAAACGCCGCATTCCATCATCAAGAGCACTAGTTAAACTCCCCCAAGGAAGTCACAATCTCATGAGCACTATTTATGTAGCTTCTGATTGGAACATCTGGTGTTAGTGTTGCTAATCTAAAACTTACGTATCATGGTGATAATCTCACCTTTTGACTAGCCGATGCGATTAAATAAAATCGAGCAACTTAGACTCTACCAGGTGATTTCCTCTGGAAAGTTCTTTAATCCCACTAAAATGTCCTCAAAGTCTACATGCTTTATGACCATAAACCACATTTGATTGGGACCACAATTTTACGATATCTAACTTTAGTATCTATCACAGATTTGTCTGAATTGCTGGCAAGAAAGGCATGAGGGAGACAGAGCAGATATAGAAAATTATCATCTCTCAGCTCCGTCGAACACGTTACCAGGTCGCCGATGACAAAACAGCTCGCGCACTTCGCATAAAATAAGTTACAGGATTGAGGAAGACAGACGCTTCCTAGGATTCTTTCTTATCCATGTCCTTAGCACGGATATTCCGAAAAGAGCCCTGAGATGCTGAACTTCACAGTTTCCTACTGGGCAAAACAAGAGGAGATGAAACTATGGTCCCTGAGACTGATAGCAAGAAAGTGATGGAGTATGATAGAGATAGCTCATTTGGTGTTTTCCTTCCAGATGGAACGGTGGTTTAAGCGCAAGTGGATGCAAAAACGAAAGCTAAGCAATAATACCTGTTGGGCCTACTGCTAAGAGTCTCTCCCACATTGGTCTGCCGTCATCTTCTCTTATTCTCCTTCATCCATAGATCCATGTCTGCAAACGTGAGTGAAGGTGACGACTGGACAGTTCTCACTGAGGGTGGAAATACCATTGCACAATCATCGAGGAGGGAAATAATGTAAGACCGGGCCCAGTCATGTTACAATGTCTGTTTAAAAAAGAAAAATTATTGACAATTATGCAGGATGTCCTAAAACTTTTACTATGAGTTCTGAACCTTGCACAAAAGCCGTGAATCAGAGATTTTGTTGGCTCCATCAGTTTTTCCCAAATGCAAACTCCTACGTCGCATTTGTTGTCGATTTCCTTTTTTCTTGGACATGTGACATTAATATCATGCCAAGTAGGCACCACATAGAAAAGAATGAAAACTAACAAAATAAAGACATGGGGAGATCGTGACGAAAGGGACCAACAAGGTCGGCATCATTGGAGAGATCAGCTACCATCTCCAAGACCCTAATAAGGGTCGCCAACCCTTGCCAAGGGCCCGACAAGGGCCGTTGGTCCTCGCTAACGTAGGAGGAGGCATAATTGTCCTTCTCCCTTACAATCTTCTTAATTGTTTTTTTTTTTTTTTTTTTGTGTGGATTTTGTTAATGAGTGTACGATGCCACTTGTTAAGCATTATTAATTAAAATAATAATAATTTTCGAGACAGTGATAACACATAATTAGCAACAATATCTTTCCTTAATTATTTGTTAACAAAATCCTTTTTAGATTTTTATTCTTTTTATTTAATTTCGACCTTCTTTTTCTAGGTGATGCTGACGTGGCAGATCACCGTATGAAAATCTTTGATAAAAAAAATAAGAAAGCCAACCGTGTTTTCCGTTCCGAGCAAATTTAATAAAGCAAACGAGATTCCCGATTCACAGTTTCTATGCAAATTTAGGAAATGAAAATTTTAAAACTCAAATGCATTGATGACATGCTTCGGGAAACTGAAAACAAGTGTTGACACAAAACTTTAGGACTCTTAATGGAATTTACTCAAAATTATTAAATAGAGGAAGACCGCATGAAGCATAACCTTAGATATGTAAATCCCTAAGTCCATAACGTACCTATTAACCCCATGAAATATGTAATACTCGAGCCTAAAACTGAATGGGTGTAACATTGTACTTAGACGGTGTAAAATATACTCTTCCAATCGTAGACCTGGTTACTCTTTGTTATTATTCCTATCAGACAAAGACCCAGTGTTGCGCAGAATTAATACACTTGATAAATAATCAATGACATTGTCTGAGAAATTAACTATATGATCATGCCCTGCACGGCATACGGAATGCTATATTAAGGAAAGTAGAATTATAGGGGATTGATATTTCTAATGCCAGTTGTCTTTTAATTGACAGTTTAAATGGTAGATTTATGAGAAAGGAAAGTAAAATCAATATTCAACTCAACAATTAATTAGATATTTACTTTGAGGTGCCTGCTTTTCGTGGATAAATTATAATGAGAGGATGTTCGTTCCAGCGGTATACAATTCTAGGAGTCAACCTTAGAAGCGCTTCTCAAAAGAAAACTTGTCCTAATATAACTATAGACATAGATGTTTATTTTTGTCGGAACAATTTTTTGTTTTTCATACAACACCATTGTGGTTAGGATTTGAGCAAGTTTTTAAAAGGTTCAAAGGAAAAGAAATAGATCGGAGATCCACCCTGTGGTGAGAGATCCTGTTATGTCACCTCTCGTATTCCCTAGTTGGTAGGAAAGAAAAATATTCACTTATCAAGGAAGTGTGCGAGACGTGTGGTTAGTCCAATACGTTAAAATAAGGAATACAGCACAGCTCTTCATTAGGAACAACCACAAGCAGCCCTCGCAAGTGGGCAACCACCCGAGTTTGAGTTGAGGTTAAGAAAGAGTACATGAACTTGTTCTTTCTTAGCTAATGATCCTAAAGCACACCCCAAGTTCATGTATCATGTTACTATCTCTTAGGCTGTGTTTGATCATTCAGATTTCTAAATAGGATAAAATTGGATAGGATATGATAAGAAATCTAGAGATTTATCCATTGTTTGGTAAGTTACAGATTTAATATCGGATATATTCATATTATATTATGTACATTATTTGGTATAAATGTACATCAATGTAAATAAACATAAAAGTTCACAAAAGTAGATGATAAAAATCTCTTGCGGCACCCTTGCCTACTTCATTTTTATTTGTCTTTCTTTTCCCTCTCTTATTTTAATTATTTTCATATTTATTTCTTTTTTTCCCCTTCCATTGTTCGCTAATAAAAGTTTATTAAATAGTAAACTATACTAACATACCTAAAATACCTAAAATTTGTAATAAATATAAATACGTTTATTTATATTGAATTTATAAGATATAATTAAATTCAAATATATAAATAAAAAATAAGACTAAATTAAAAAGACTAAATTGTTATTTTTTATTTTCAATTTCTTATATTAGAATTCAAATATTATTTATATTGAAATATAATTTTAATTTTATTAATTTAATAAGCTTCTTTTTTGATAAAAATAACGTTTCTATTGTAAATAGTAGAAATCATATCCATCTTTATCCCACCTCCCCATAGGATAATTTTATCTATTCTATATCTCTCTTATATCTAATTTTATTCTGTCTTGAGCAAGTATCAAATACAGGATAGAATGAATTTTATTATATTCTTCAGTTTATCCTAATTGCCAAATATAGCTCTAATTTATTGTGTTAACTTAAAATTTTATATGAAATTTGAATATGAATAATCTCCAATATTTGAATTTTAAGTTTCATTTAGGGTAGCACTATCTCCACCCCTTGTAAAACTAAATTGACCCCATTTTTGCTAAAAAAACAACATTGCTCTGAATCATTCAATTTCAATTTAAAATAATGGCTCCACGTTTTTGTACTTTCCTTCCTTTTTTTTTTTTTTGTTTTCCTATTTATAAGTAGCATCAAGTTGCCATAATTAAAAATATCACATGTTTTATTTTTGCTTATTACAGGTATCCATGTATGTTAAAGGCACTATATTTTCTTTTCTATTATTGGATTTTACTTCATAAAATTTAACTTTGTTGAAAAAGGACATTTTTTAACAAAACCTAGTTCTTCTTTACATCTTCGAGCGAATGTATGAATTAATTATCAAGTAGAATCAAGAGATAACTTTGTTAACGCAATCACATGATTATAAGCTTTTACTTTTGTTGTGCATATCACCATTGAACCATTTCTTATTAGTTGTCTTTTATATACATATACATAAAAGAGCAATGATTAGATGAGAAAGAAAAAAACTCTTTAAAGATTTTCCAAAACAGAATCACAATTACATTTAAATTTAATTGAATCAAAGTTTTGCATAAAATAAGAAAAATTGTTAAAATGTCAATGAAATTTCATCATTTTGGATTGACAAAAACATGTTGACATTTAATATATATGGCAACTAGATTCAACATAGAAATAGAAAACAAAAATAAAAAGGAAAGTAAACGAACTTGAGGCCACCACTTTAAATTGCAATTAAATGATTGATAGCAATTTCGTCTTTTTGGTGAATACGGAATAAATTAAGTGATATGGTGGTGGAAGTAACGCAGCCCTTCATTTAATACCAAACTTCCCGATTTTTTTTTAAAAGAAGATCTCGAAATATCTTCTGATATTTCTTTCCTAATATTGAAAAACTTAAGATTACTTCCATTTTCGGAAACGCCAATGTCTTTCTCTTAGGCAAGAAGAAAAACTCCCGTGGAGAGAGAGAATGTCAACCGAAATCTAGCAGTAGCGCATAGATCTCTCTCTCTTTCTCTCTCTCGGCAATGGCTCTGGTGTGGGTGATGCTCGGGTACGTGGCGGCAATGGAGGCGGTCATGCTCCTCCTCCTCACCGCCCCCGGCCTCAAACGTCCTCCGCAGGGTTCTGAGCTCCGTCACCCGCGGCCTCCTCAAGCCCCTCCTCTCCGTCGTGCCACTCTCCCTCTTCCTGCTCCTGGACATCTACTGGAAGTACGAGACCCGCCCTGGCTGCGAGCTTGAGTCATCGTGCCCTCCGACGGTGCGCCTCCGCCACCAGAAGTCCGTCCTGAAGAGCCAGCGCAACGCCCTCCTGATCGGCGCGGCCCTGGCCTTCTACTGGCTGCTCTACTCCGTCGCGCACATGGTGGTCAAGATCGAGCAGCTCAACCAGCGTTTGCTTAAGGAACTGCAACTGAGGGTGTGTTTGTTTTGCGAAAAATAATTTCTAAAAATGTTTTCCTCATTTTCCAGCATTTGGTTCATTAAAGAAAATGAGTCAATGAAAATGTTTTCCTAATCAACGGAAAATATTTTCCTTCAAAAACTTAAATTCGGAAAACGATTTCCTTTTGAAAGAACCGAAAAACATTTTCCAAAATGTTTTGAGGTCTTTGCTTAATAAAAATTTATTATTAGAAAGAATTTCTAATTAAAAATTTTGAATTTGTTATTATTATATCTTTTCTTTTTTCTTGTTTTCTCTTTTCTTTCTTTGCCTGCGAACATAAACCCTAACTCCTCCTCCCCTCTCTCCTTCTCCTTCGCCCCCTCCCTTTCATTTTGACTTGCTCTTGTAATCGGAAATCATGTTCATTTTCAGAAAAAAAAAATAAAAAAATGTGTATGAATTTAGGTTTCTTTTTCATTTTGCAGGTTCAAATTCTAGATTTACTAAATTGATCGAAAAAAATCCATTTATTAAGTAATATGGACTCAATAAATTAATTTGGAAATAAAAGGCACACTATTGTCAATTGTTAGGTCAAATGTCATTCAATCATTTTTTAAATACGATCCAAATACCAGAAAATACTTTCAGTCACATATCAACAAATAAAGGAAAACTAACTATTTTCCTGAAAATGATTTCCCAGAAAACATTTTCCAAAAACGTTACATTTTTCGTGAAACAAACACACCCTGAAGAGTAGTTCGCGGTGGGATCAGGAAACAGACTCAGTGGCGATTGCGTGGATAGAGGTTTCCATTGTATACTCTCTAGGTTAGGGCACAGCATATTCTTTTTTTTTTATTAAGGTTTAGCTGGATTTTCTCCATTTTGGGTTGATCGATTGGCCTACTGGCATTTCAACTTTCAGCTTGAATGGGGAGTTGAATTCAATTGAAATCGATGAGATTTACTTCTGCAGTTGTTTGACACGCCAAATAATTATATTGGCTATATGTTTATACCAAAAGATGACCAAGGGTGCGTTTGGTAACACTTTTTTAAAAATTGTTCAGGGAACGTAAATAGAAAAAAGTGTTTCATTCTAACAATTTTTGAACAAAAACACGCGTTTGGTAAACTTGTTCCGGGAATAAAAAATGAACAAAACACGTTTGGTAAATTTGTATTCTTTTTTTATTTCTTTGAATTTTTTAATATTTTTATTTTCTTTTTCTTTTTTTCTTTCTTTTTCTTTTTTCTTCTTTTGGCCGGTCGCCGGCCTCGGCCATGGCCGGCGACCGGCCGACGACCGCCGGCGGCCCGCCCGGCCACGGCGAGCTCGCCGGGCCACCTCCCGGCCGGCGTCGCCCGGCGGTGGCCCTGGCGAGGCCGAGCCTCGCCGGTGGGCCCAGGGCGAGCTCGGCTCGCCGGATGCAGGCGAGCTCGAGCTCGCCCGGCCCGACCCGAGCCGGGCGAGCTCGAGCTCGCCAGTCCCGGCGAGCCGCGAGCTCGCCCGGCCACGGGCGAGCTCGGCCTCGCCGGCCACCGCCAGGCGACGCCGGCTGGGAGGTGGCCCGGCGAGGCCGAGCCTCGCCCGTGGCTGGGCGGCCGGGCTCGCCGGATCTGGGCGAGCCCGACCTCGCCCGCCAAGGCGAGGCCGAGCCTCGCCGGGGGCGGCGACGCGGCCTCGCCCGGGGCCGGCGACGCCCGGCGAGGTCGCCGCCCTCGACGGCGTCGCCGGCCCTCTTTGGCCGGTCGCCGGCCATGGCCGAGGCCGGTGACCGGCCAAAGAAAAAGAGAAGGAAAAGAAAAAAAAGAGAAGAAAAAGAGAGGAGAGAGAAAATGTGTTTCTTTTTTTTTGTTCCGTAAACAAAAAACAAGTTTTTCTTGTTTCTTGTTTGTTCCAAAAGTGTTCCCTGAACAAAAAATAGATTTGGAACAAAAACGCAAACAAACGCGTTTTGTTTTTTTTTTGTTCCCTGGAACAAAACACAAAATTTGTTTAAAAACAAAAAACAGAAGTAAAAACAAACAGGCCCCAAGTTGCCAATATGGATAAACACGTGGCTAATGCTTGACGCATCATTGATGATCACCAGGACCAATATCGATATCAGCCATCGACATTAGCGCACATCAATAGTGCACTTTGGTTACCAATCATCGTTGGTATACAATGACGAATGGTTAACAACTATTGATAGAGGTAGCGATGAATAAGAACCAGCAAACCATCAAGGTCTTTGAATGCGTAGGAGAGCATCGAGATGCACCTACAAATCCAAGGTTAGCAGGGGACGAAGCAATTGAGATCGCGGAGCAAGCTAGCATGCGTTTTTAAAGAAAAACTGCTCGAGAACAAGATTAGGAGATCATGAAAGCATGAGCACAAGACTTTTGGAAGTGAAGGAATGTTGGTGCAACTGCAAGAAGCCGCTTGGGATGGATGTAACCGTTGGAAACTGTCCGAGAATAGTTACCACGCTGCCAATATAAATACGACAATCCTCTATTGAGTAGCCACCGACACAAATCAAACAAATTTACTATCTTTCAGTTATCTTTACTATCCTGCACCATATTTTTTTTTTCTAGATTTGAGTTGTGGATTAAATTTCGGCATGTTTCTTAATTGTGGTTTCCAGCTCCGCATCATCCATTAAAGCCCGAAGTGTATCTTTGTCGTGGCATTTTTAGACTTTCTCGTCAATTAAATTCCAGTAGAATTTGTTTACATTTGGTTCATTTGTAATAGCTATACTTCTCAAGTCTTGTCTTCAATTATATTCCGACATGTTTTGTGTTTGTACAGTTTGGTTCGAAGTAAAGCTGTCGATTTCCTTGTTCGCCTGCATATTTCTTGGCTGTTGGCGCAGAATGTGGTTCCTCCACTAAATAATTGACCAATGACTTTTGATGAAAGGTATTTCGTCTCAAGAGAAATTCCAGTGAAACACTACATAATTACATATTAAACTTCGGCTTGAGAAATTGCGAACTTTGGAGATTTTGAGACGTGGGGCTAGATTTTGTATGAAGAAATTTCGTCTGTTTTGCTGGCTGGCTTGTCTTTTAAGCAACACTGTCTATTATCAAAAAGTCTTTAGCAAGTTTGATGGAGTAACAGAAAAGTGTAGCCGATGATAATCCGGGGTGCGCTGAAGATTTTGAGAAATGTGGTCGAGGTGGATTGGCGACAGAATATTCAAGATGACGAGACAGTTTGGACAAGATCTTTAGTTTATGTACTCATGGTGAGATATGACCATCTTAACAGATGCATCTAAGGCAGTCCTGTATTTATGTTCATAAGGAGATTTATCACATTGGTGAGTTTGATGTTCAAACTGGTGATTTAGCTCCGAATTATGTTCAAACACTTGATCAGTAATCATAGTGCACAAATTTCAATTCGGGGAAGATGTCGGTATGTGACTTCAACTATTTCGAAACCGATTGTGGAACATAGCTTACCATAATTCGATACTGCGACATTTCCTGGGGTCCTGGATAATCTTCTTCTGGATGAAGCTATCTGCATGTGGGACCTGTTGTGGACAGCTATAAATACACTGCATCCGCTTCTTTTTATACCTTGGTCGGATTAGTGATGAAGTAGCAAACTTTGTTTCTCTTCATGGATTGAACTCAAAAGCAAGGTATATATTCACTGAGTTGATTTTGGCCATCAGCTATCAGTATTGTTGCCATCCCGATCAGTGCCAGTTTGTACCTGGAACTGAAAGCTCACCGATGCTCATTTGCTGTTCTATGAGGGATGAGAGCAGCATTGCCTTGTGAACATTACACATTGCATACCAGCAATTGCATCATTCTTATCAATTTGCTCAGTATCTCTACACGGGGACCGTGGAGTTTGCAAAGAGAATTTATCTTAACAGAGCTAGGAAGAGGCCGGCGATTCGCCGCAGTGCACTGAGATTCCTGGCTGTGGGAGGGTTGAGAGAGAGCCATCTACATATACTGGCTTCCCCTGCGCCCTTCTTTCCTTGTTTTTGCAAAGAGGCTGTTTTCATGATTCAAAAACCCTTCGCCTTCTGGTCACCGACCACAAGCGGGCAACTTCTTTGTATGTTACACCAAAGCTCATGCATGAAAATATTGTCAGAACTTGTCGGATTGTCGGTTGGCCAATTGGGCTGTCTTCTGTTAGGTTTCTCTTCCCTCCCTTGTTCAGCAACTCAGCTGACCCATCTTACAAGTGCACTCCGGACTTCAGGGGACAGACTGATAAAATGAATGTTCCACGGCTATTTTACGCTTTAAAACTCTCTGGCCTGTCGCCAGCATCAGTAGTAAGTATCGGAAAAGACCGTGGAGGACCTCGCTGTGGGCTATGTAGCCACCAGTAGTCGATTTCATCAGCCACATCAGTGGCGTATGAGATCAATTTCCAAGTTTCGAGTGGTGAGACTCCTCAATCCCTACCTCCTGCTCTCTCTCTCTCTCTCTCTCTCTCTCTCTCATGTTGAGGTGATCAGCGACCACCACCGTAGTGGTTGGAGAGGACATTTGAGTCATTCGACCACCCCAACGGTGGTCTATAAAGAAAGATCAGAGGAGCAAAAACGAGCATTACCTTGCTGTTAATTAGTTTTGGACGGCTTTGGATGCATCCAACAACATATATGCTCTTTTCTTTTTTTATATCTTCCTCTGTTCTTACTCTAACTTTTACTTTTAGACTTTTACTTTATTTCCTTACAAGACGTTGGAGTCGAAATTTATACTTGATAGTAAATTGTCTACGTCACAACCTCATTGAAAATGTCAAAATTCGAATCCCTCGCTTCTTCCTTCTCACGTGAGAGAAGGGTCTACTGGGTATCAATTTAGAAAGAGTCGTTAATTTGCACTTCAGATCCGGACAAGCCCAACACCACATCGTCAAGCCCATGATCGTCCCCGCTATCATCAGCCTCCGACACGGCACACCCTAATTGGACCGGCTGGCGGAAGGAGAAAAAAAAAACAGGTACTTCTTACACATGGATTACCTCTGCGAAACTGTAACAGACATCATCTCATCGGTCGTCTTTTTCCTGTTCCTTTTTTTCCTTTTTCTACACATGGATTAGCACACGGCCCGGATTTCGAATAGTACTGTCTCAGTCTGTACATTAGATTCACGCACGCGGCCCGGATTTCGAATGGTGCTGTCTTTTCTTTTCGGCCAGTTCATTATTCACGCATTTTTCGGGGGAAAGCATATTCTCCTCTGAAAAAAGAACGCTTTTTTTTTTTTTTTCTATTTCTTGCAAAAAATTCTTTCTACTGCTCTTTTCTTGTTTTCTTTTTGCGGGGTCTCCCCTCGACAAGTCCTCTCTGCAGATGCTGCCGATTCTTCCCTCCTGAGTCCCCAAAGCCGGGTCCTCCCCCCTTCTCCCTGGACGAATGCTCTGTAATTGTGCAGGCGTCTCTCACCCGCAAGTCCTGGACTTCATCCATACAAAGTCGCGATTTTTCTGACGTGAATGAATCGTCCTCCTCCGCCCATTCTTACCCTTTTCCTTAGCTAGCAAGGCAATCCGCTCCCGAGTTTTTTTAATTCTTTATAATCCCCTCTCTCTCTCTCTGTCTCTCCTCTGAAATTCAGTTCCCCTGTTCTTGAAATCACTTGTCGCGTGATCTTTTCTCGCCACGACCGTCTCCATTTGCGCAGCCATGGACGACGTGAAAGATAAAGTCAAGGGGTTCATGAAGAAAGTCAACAACCCTTTTTCCGCCGCCTCCTCCACCGGCAAATTCAAGGGCCAAGGCAGGGTCTTGGGCTCGTCTTCGTCTGGTCCCACTAATCCGATCCCCGCACGCCCTCCTCAATACGTCCAGAGTCACCCGAATCCACCCCCAGCTCAAGTCGGTAATCGTAGACCTTCTCAGCCCCCTAAAGCCGCTGTTCCGGATCGGGGCAAGCTCGGCTCCGCGCGTGATGCGGAGCCGGATCGGAAGCCGGTTAACGGGTTCGATCCGTTCGGTTCTCTTATCACTACTGGGAAGAGATCTCAGAATGGGTATTCATTGAACATTGTGGAGTGCCCCATTTGCAATAGATCTTTCGGGTCTGAAGAGGAAGTTTCCGAACATGTGGATAGCTGTGTTGCTGAAAGTCGGGTCGAGTATGATAATGAAGTCGGTGCGCAGGGTTTGCCAAGTGATGAAGCGGAGGGGAGGAGTGAATTGGAGGCCTGCGTTGGCACTTTTGTGTCGGCAAAGCCGCCGGAGAGTTCAGTCGATGTCGTGCTTAAGTTGTTTAGGAATATAGCTAGGGAACCGGAAAATGCAAAGTTTAGGAGGGTAAGAATGAGTAATCCTAAGATTAAGGAAGCAATTGGAGATGTTGCAGGAGGGATTGAGTTGTTGGAGTTTGTCGGGTTCGAGTTAAAAGAAGAGGATGGGGAGATGTGGGCCGTGATGGATCAACCTGGCGAGGAGCAAATACGGTTAGTTAATAGGGCTGTGGTTTTACTGGAACCGAAGAAGTTTGAAGAAAATAAAAAGATTGATGATGCCCCTGCAGTGGTCCCTTCCGTAGTTGACAAACCAATGGAAAAGGAGAAGATCGATAGGCAGGTTTGTTGAATGTTCTCTTTAATTGACCTTGTTAGCTCTTGCTGAGAAGCTTTTCCAGCGTTGACTTTATCTGTTGTTCAAACTCTCTATGGCATTATATTTACTAATGTTGCTGCATCTGTCATAGTTTCCATGCTGGTTTGTTAAGCCTATTTCATATTGAAACTGGAAAGTGAGGGAAAGAGTTATTGGCTGCACATCTAGGTTTGGGAATGGATATACCTACGTTGCTTACTTTTCTTATCTACGTTACGATAGGTTTTGCAGCGTGAAATTAGCTTCATCTGAGTATCCAACTAGAACTGGAAAATATCGGGAAAATTTATATTGCAGTTGCTTATTGTTTGACGATGTCCATACATTAAGCTCAACATCTGTGTGCTTGGATATCTCTCTGGTGCATATTGGATTGCGACGGTAATATTTAACTCTAAAAGTTACTATGAGATAAGGGAAGTGAAGCGTAAATTTGAATAATGCTTCTGATGATTTGAGAGTACTTGATAAGTATGTGCCGATCCTTGGCTTTTGATGTCTGATATTGCCACTCGTACCAGTTTAGGATGCAGAATCACTATGTACAATCCACTACGTTCAATTGTTTCAGTTTATCTTTTTCTGATATTATTTTGCACGATTCTGTTAGCAGAATGCTATTATATTACCTAATTAGTGCTTGCCGGCCTGCGCTACATCATTTCATATCTTACATCAGAGTGAATGTAGACTTCACATGGTCTTGTGTCAGTAATATGTCCCTATGTGATTGTACAATTTGTCAATAGATAGTAATACAGGTGCCGTAATTGGGTGTATTAAATATTAGGGCCATGATTTCAGCTTTTTAGTGCCCTTCCTTGGTTATTACTCTGACTTCGCTTTCTTCTATGTAATCTAGATTCGGGTGTTCTTTTCCGTGCCGGAAAATATAGCGGCAAGAATTGAGCTACCGGCTTCTTTCTATAATCTTTCAATGGATGAGGTGAGACGAGAAGCAGAAATGAGGAAGAAGAAGATGGCGGAGTCTCAGCTTTTGATCCCCAAGTCATACAGGGAAAAGCAGCTGAAGGCCGGAAGGAAGAGGTACACCAGAACCATCATCCGTATTCAGTTTCCAGATGGTGTGGTCCTTCAAGGTGTCTTTGCTCCTTGGGAGCTAACAGGTTCTTTATATGAGGTTTGTCCTTTAAGTCACTTTTGCTTGAGTTTATAATTGTTGTGCACCATCCTTTCATTTGTGCACGATTGACTTGACTAGGCTACTGTCAAGGCAAAGATCGATGTCACCTGTTAGACGATGGATGTCTTGGTAGATGCAATGAATGCGAGATGTTCTTACTGTAGTTCATGTATACAATTGTGTTGTGAAGGGGGTGAGCCACGAAATGGCAGCTCTTAAGAGCTATTGATAAGAGGGCGAGGGGGGAAAGACTGTGGCTTTTGGTCTTTCCTTGAGATTACCTGATTGAACTTGTGTTTTCTGCTTGTAATATGCGAAATTCTCTTCCTCAAGTCCGTATCTTTGGTCTACCTAGAGTATGATTTTGCCTAATGTTTCATTATTCTTTAAGCTCCTCTAACTTTAAACTAGCCTGTTCCTATAAAAATTGTGAATCTCAGTACAAGTATATACCTTTTGGCACCCATCAAGAACTCTGCTTACCACCACCTAGAGTTTGCTGCCATAGATAAACCACACGCTGGAGTTGGGTACCCGTGGTTTTCTAGTAATGATCCGTGATCGATAGTGGTCGCGTTTTCAGAGCTGAGACGACTTCCTTAACATACATTTCATGGGAGGACATGATTGGATTCCATATTGTAAAAGAAATTACCTTTGAAATATTTACTAATTGGAGAATTTGCCTTGCTGTAATCTGAGCGTTGTCTGTTACCCTGGGGACTACCAGTATTAATACTACCTTGACCAACTTATGATCTGGGATATGTTTTTAGTGGTTGTAGATGGATAGCTGTTTCCGATTGGTAGGGTGAGTTCCTTATAACTTCATTTAAAGGCCTAAGAGATTGTCTGGCCATTATTTTCCCTTTTTACTTGAGGAAAGTTTGTTTCGCAATGGCAAGAGCGCATCGTGAGGTGCTTTTGATGCAATTCCTAAATTCTTGATCTTGAATAATCTCCCTCACTTTCTTCTTCCTTGGTGTCCTCCCTTTGGCCTGCTACTATGATATTAAGTCCCTACCCTAATTGATCAAATCAGATGTTACCTGGGTTTCTGATGTTGCTCTGGACCTCTGGTTGATCTGCCATAGGTGTCATCTGTGGGTGCTGGATGGTTGACTGTTGAAATCTATAATTGAATTCGAGGCTCCTGTCCTAGGTCCTTGAGAGTTTGTGAGCACACTATCGATCCAGTCAATGCTAGGTTTTTAATTTTCTTGACTCATTTTGAATAGTGAACCAATCACTTTGTTGTTCAGCCTTGCTGCCAATAGTGTTACTCATCTTTTGCTCAAATCTTGAATAATTTTCTTTCATCTTCCACAGCACCGTTAGAAGGTACTGCACCTTTTTCTAACTCTCTGCTTCACTGCAAGGATCAGAACATTGTGTCCTGGTATTTAAAGTTTGACTTGGACACCATATGTTAAGATGAGCAAGTGGAGGATGCTTAAAGCAAACATTGTCTCATAACAACAATTTTAATCCTTTTACACAGTAACATTTATATTCTGGTACTTGTCTTGCAAATTGGTTCCTTCATGTGGTTTCCATTTGCTTCCGTGCCTCTTTGCATGGGCAAAGCATGTTCGCGTGTGCATCAGCATCCATGCTTGTGCACAGGCTTGTGCCATGGGAGACATCCGGTGGAGTACCCAAATTGAGTTCTAGCATGCAATTTCTACTCCATTTTATGGCTAAAATTCACTTGACAGTGACCAAAATTAGAGTTAGACGAATGGGTAGCTTTCACCTGCTTTGATCCCTTGTGATTAACTGCTGATCGACAAAGGACTAGATTGTCACGTTGACCCGATGTTTCTTTGAGGCCAGTGGCAGTGATAGGTTGTATCACTTCTTGTACGTTGTATATGAGTAATCAGGAAATTCGAGCTGGTGTATTTTGCTGAATCTAAGAGGATACCTTTGCTTTATCGCAGTTTGTAAGCTCAGCTCTCAAGGACCCCTGCCTGGAGTTCGAGCTGATGCATCCCGTGCTCATCAAACGGCGAGTGATCCCACATTCCCCTGAACCCGGCCAAAGAGCGACGACTCTCGATGACGAGGATCTGGTCCCTTCGGCTCTCATCAAGTTCAGACCCATGGAAACCGCTTCCGTTGTCTTCACTGGACTCCGGAACGAACTCCTCGAAATCAGTGAACCCCTTCAGTAGTTCCAACACCCAGAATCCCAAAACTTTCACCTCGACCCACTTGCAGGCTTGCAGCTGCCTGTCTCGCCACTCCAGATTCTCCTGCTCTCGAAGGTGTAGCAAGTCCTATGCACCTCTGTTCATGTGTTATTGTATGCGCTTTGCTTTGTTACAGACATAGTTGTTTGTACGTGATCCTTGGTGGAGGATGATGGCGTCATAATCGTGTACAGACCAAAAATCCTACCTCAATTCAACATTGTGTATTTACCAAGAAATCATCATTCGGTGTAAGATGCAGCCGATTCATTTGGGTTGATATACGAGAGCCAAATGCTAAAAACTTCCCATTCCCATTGTAATGGATACGATATTCTGACTTGGAAGAAGAAGAAGAGTCTGTCTTATTGCTCTGCTGTATACTCCAAAACTCTAATTTGGCTTCAATTTAGTTCTCGATTACTCGGATTGTTCGATAATCCTAGACTCGTCTACTGAAATTTGTCGATTAAGCGATGTATGGATTCCTGTTCAGTGTGTAAACGAGCGCGTCGACTCGAGTAAACCCCTCTTCGAGTACACATCACTTCATAAACTGGCTATGCTAGAAGGGTCCTAATATCCATGACATTGCTCTTAATCGTGGATGATTTTCACGTGTCGAATGAGTATGCTCGAATAATTAAATATATGGTATTAGAACGTACATGCCGAGCCTTGGATTGCACGCATTTAATTCCGTGTTAGGTAATCGAGGTTATTTGACTAGATTGAACAGGATAAGATGGTATTTCCAAATATCCGAAATATATTCTGGTACATTGACAAGGCACCAAGTAGTGATATACGCTATCCATCCGATTAGATGTTCGGTAGACTACCAAATAAAGTATCTATTAGAAATTGCGTTGGTAGGAAGGAATCATCAGCAACAACCCCGCGAGGATGAAGACAACTTCATGGTGGTTGCCACCTTTGGATTTTGAACGTGTGTGTATGAGAAAGAGAGAGATATAGATCTCGAGTTGTGGCCTGAAAGCAACGACCGCCCACCGTCGCAGTTATATAATCGTGATCACTGCTCGATGGCGTGACCACCTCGATGGTGGCCATGTCCAAAACAAAAACGATGAACTTATCTATTCAAGGTTTTTTTTTTTTTTTTTTTTAGATAGGAGGCAGAACTGCCTAGCAAATGACAACCGCACCGTAAACCCCTGTAACGCTTAGGACAGGGGCCCACCACCACGGCTGTCACACTTAATACCACTAAGTGGCCGCACGGGGTTTGAACCCGTCCTTTGTGAGGGGGATGGGCTTAAAAGCCAGCGGCCACCACATGGGGTGGTTCCTATCCAAGGTTGTTTGTACCAGCTACCACTAGCAACCTAAATGTTTAGGCTCGGATAATTTCGTCTAGTGAGTGATGATTTATCTCTTTACTCTTTAGGCATGATTGCTGTCGAGGGGTGGTGGAAAAAAAAAAGATTGAATTTTTCATACGTAACTAGATCTTGAGCACATGTCATGTGCACATGTGGTCCACGCGAGTACAAAAAATCAATTTGAGGGACTATATGAATCATGGAAACTTTTCGCACGTGAAATTAAAAGAGGTTGCCGACAACACATTGTCGCCTGAAAATTTGTGGATCGTAATATGGATTAGTGGATAAGTGGCCGTGAGTTAGTGAATCAATGAGAGAAAAATTTGTGGGTGGTTATCACGTATTGCATTGGTGGACAAGTTGCGTGCGTTTTAACCGCTTTGATATTTTGAGTAGGTAAATTGGCGGACGTCCAGGAAAAAAATCGACAATAAAAAAATGAAAGACATTTTCCGAAGGGAAAAGACCACCAAAAACCCCAAACTTTGCTCAAAGTGACAAATTTACCTCAAATTTTTTTTTTGTGATGTGAAAAACTCCAAACTTTGCAAACTGTGACACATTTACCCTATTAAGGACATTTTCGTATTATTCTTTCTATTTTTTTCTTTTTTTTCTTTTTCTCTCTTCCCTCCGCCGGCCGCCGACGAGGGCCTGGCGATGTCATCCCTCTGTCGGCTCGGCCATGGCCGGCGAAGGGAAGAAAGAAGAAGAAGAAAAATAAAATTAAAAGTAAAAAGACCAAAATGCCCATATTATTTAGGGTAAATGTGTCACACAGATGAAAGTTCATGATTTTTTGTGTCACAAAAAAAAATTGAGATAAATGTGTTACGGTTAGCAAACTTTGGGGTTTTTCAAATCACAAAAAAAAAAAAAAATGGGGTAAATTTGTCACTTTGGGTAAAGTTTGAAATTTTTTATGATTTTTTTCTTTTTCTTAAATATGGGGATGGGCCCCAAATTCAAAAGTTCGATTTATAAATGGACGTAGATCGATATGCCAGGACGACATATCTAGGGGACAAATTCTATGGACTATTCTAGGAAGATAACGAGGATAATACTCTCGAACAAAGCGACGGTCGTACCTACTCGCCGTGGGGTTGCGTTAAATCGCCTCAGCCCAGTAAAAATGCCAAAAGGCATTCCCCCCTTTCAAGAATATTAGGATTACCAGCACTTAAGGGTCTGTTTGTTTGTGTTCTTTTTTTTTTGTTCTTAAACAGTTTTTCTGTTTTTTTGTTCCCCTTGAACAAAAAAACGAATGTAAACGTTTGCATGCATTTTTGTTCCAAATCTATTCTTTTGTTCTAACAAAAAAGAATGTAAACAGCAAACAAAAAAGTTGTTTCTTTTCAACAAAACACAAAAACACTTCTCTCTCATCTCTTTTCTTTCTTTCTTTTTTTCTTCTTTTCTTCTTCTTTCTTCTTCTTCTTGCTTTGGCTCTGCCGCCGCCTCTGGCCATGGCCGGCGACCGCCGACGAGGGCCGGCGGCCTCGCCACCACGGCGCGAGGCTCGCCGCCCGCCTTGGTCGGGCGAGCTCGGCTCGCCCGATCCCGCGAGCTCGGCCTCGCCGTGGCCGGGCGAGCTCGCCTCGCCGGACTGGCGAGCCCGAGCTCGCGAGCCTCGCGCCGGCTACTGGGCGAGCTCGGCTCGCCCGGATCCGGGAGGCCGAGCTCGCCACTCCACCGGCGAGGCTCGGCCTTGCCGGCCACCGCCAGTGCTCGGCGTCGCTCGGGGTGGCCCGGCGAGGCCGAGCCTCGCCGTGGCCGGGCGAGCCGGCTCGCCCCGGCCTCGCCGGATGGGCGAGGCCACGGCCTCGTCGGCGGCGCGGCCATGGCGGAGGCTTCGGCACCGGCCAAAGCAAGAAAAAAAATAAAAAGAAAAAGAAAGAAAAAAATGAAAAATAAAAAAACTATTAAAAAATTAAAAGAAACAAAAAAGAACATAAATTTACCAAAACAAGTTTTTTTTTTTTATTTCGAACAAGTTTACCAAACGCGCTTTTATTCAAAAACCTGCTTCCCCCTAACAAATAATTTTTTCTATTTCATTCTCCTAACAAAAAAACAAAAACACAAACAAACGCACCCTAATTGACCGATTTATTAATTCGGATATATTAAAGTTGTACTTTGCACATGGTTTTTGTCAATAAGATAATATATACATATAGTATAATGCCCTCGAGAAAAGTTCCACTTTAACTCCAGTCCTAATTCTACCTAAACTTTTTTTTGTTAGGTACAAATCCAAATTCTACGTTAAACTTTTCTTTTATCTCATAGAAAAACCCTAAGTTTAGATCTAATTCTAATTTTCCTCTAATCTTTTTTTTTTGTCTCATAAAACGTCATCTACTTTTATTTAAGTCCCAAATCTGCCCTCATCAACCCTCCATTCACAATTTCCCTTAATGATCCATGTGGCATTTTGCAAAAATTTTCTTCTGGAAATGAATTTCCATATTAGCAAAAACAATGTCTTCATAGATTTGAAATTTAAGTAAGAACTAGAGCAATTAAGATTCACTTTCTTCAATTGCTTTTACTTTTAAGAGAGTCTTCCTTCTATATTGCTCAGGGATCTTTGATTTAATGCTTGGTCTTCAATCTCTTGTGTTAAAAATTGTTATGTCTCCCAAGGTCGAAACGCTCGAATAGCTCGTGTTTCAAAGATTTCCATCTCTTGGTTGTCAATAAGAAATTTTGATAGAGGATTAACGAGAGCAAATTTGTGGCTCAAATAAAAGTTTGTGGTTTTTTATGAGACTGAAAAAATTATTGAGTAAAATTGAGACTGAAGGATATAATTGGGATAATACTTAAAGTTTGAGGATTTTTATGGGACAAAAAAAAGTTTAGGATAGAAATAAGATTTGATCCAAAGTTGAGGGTTATTATGAAACCAAAAAAAAAAAATTATGGTAGAATTTGGTAGAATTTGGACTAAATCTAAAATTGGGTTTTTTTCTTGGAATATTAGGCTATTTATAAATTATGCATGACTTTGCAGGTATATTCTGCATTATTTTTCGTTCATGTCGCCCACTTTCTTCCGTATTGAACATTTTGCTCAACTTTTTTTAGTTCGATATGGCTTAGTGGCCACGTAATTAATAAATTAGAATTATACAACAAGCGTTCTCCAATCGTTATCGTCGATATTTTATTTTGACGATAATTACAAAGAATTCCTCATTAGATGTGACACGTTCCATATTTTAAAATACCTTCATCCACACCACATCCATTAGCAAAGAGTCTTATCCAATATATGTCAGCATGATAAGATGAAACTAGTCAAGGCAAAAAGTCGAATTAAATATACGAAAATTTAAATAAATAAATAAGATCGACTGGGCTTTTTTAGGGTTGTTTTATTAAATCGAGATGCTGTATTATTCATCACGAGCGGATGACAGATTCCAGTTTGTCCTCAATTAAATATAAACGAATTACAAACACCGGTACATTATTGGGTCTCGTCAAATTTATTTTTTTATTCCGTGCTTAATTTATTTTCCCCCCTTTTTTTTTTATATATATGCTGACTAGATAATTCACGTGCGTTAAGCAAACCAATGCATCTTCCAGCCACGAAGCTGTCGCGGTAGTAAATTTAAATAATTTATTCTCTTGTGAAAATTGAGGAATATGAAAAAATATATATAAAATAAAAAAATGTTTAAAGCTGTACCGGAGAGGGTAAGTAAGCACGTGCGAACCGCCTTTAGTTTTCGACCACACTTTCACGTGTGGTCGTGATCCAGTCCGGCTACCCGATATATCGTCAATTTATCGTTTCCAATTTCCGCGACGAGAATGACGATATTTTGCGCTTTTTTCCCCCTTTGGACTGTTTTTTGTAATTTAGATAATGTGTTGATTAATTGCATAGAACACCAAACACTATTTTACTAATTATTCAAAGTTACACACGAAATGAAACTCGGCATTATTCCGAATTTGTAAAAGAAAGCTAGTTTGTATATAATTTGATAAGAGGAGCAAGCATAGTTTTAATCCAATCCCAAATCGAATCATACCAAAACTAAACGTTTCTTAAGGCTTCCCGTAAGAAATAGGTCTAGTGCTCTGTTCCCAAAATTGGGAACCAACAATAGCTAGTCTAGTTTTCGATTCTGTACAAAGAACTGACTAATCGGACCAGATTGGCCTGCCTTATTCTTGTTTCAAAAAAAATTCTTTTATTATGGTCGTTTATTGATTTTTAAGTGAAGCCCATGATATGTTTTGAGACTTTTACGCTTCAATTATTAAATTTTTCCGGGGGGAATTAAGGAACGGATGGCATAAACTATAGTTCCATCTCCATCTTATATTAGCAAAGCAATTTCGGATTGGTGTGTGCATTTAGGCGATCATTGCATAACAGCGTATGCTAATTTGTACGTTTCCGCGTCCATCACTCAAAAGTCAATGCATGTATTATAAAAAATAGAAAAGAAGAATAGCCAATCCAATTCTCACACTGAAACTAATCTCTCCTAATTAATAAAACATATAAAAAATTATCAGGTTATAGATATGGTTTCATAGTTTGGTTTGGTTTTGAAAATATTAAATAAAACAAACCATGAAAACTGATTTGGTTTGATCTGTGAACCATTTTTTCGAAATGGAACTATTAAACCAAATCAAAACGCAAAAACAAAAAACAAAACAAAAAAAGTCAATTGTACGTGAGTCATTCAAATCGATGGAATCCACAAAATCCATCAAATTTAACAATATGGTGGATGCATGCAATTAATAAAGTTTATGAGGATTCATTTGTCTTTGAAGAAATAGGAGATGATTAATTTTGGTGGGAATCGATGATATGAAAGTTGAGCGTCTTAGGAGATGATTAATGTCAATGTGAATTTTTTTTTAAAAAAAAATTACAAATTTTTCATTTTTTTTACTAAGGCCCAACAACTCTCATTGACTATTAGGTGAGGATGCCGTGGCCTATACTTAGATTTGGGCAAGGGCGTCATGACCCTCATTCACAGTTTGGCAAGGGCTCGCGGCTCTTCCCAGTTGCATGCGAGGGCCCAGATCTAAGGGAGAGCTACATGCCTTGCGCAATGGTTGACGTCCCTTTGCCAACCCTTAACAATAAATAAAATAAAATTAATTAATTAAAGAAAAGGAAAATTTTAATAAGAAATTAGAAATTTCAAAATAATTAAAAATATTGATTTTTTTTTCACATGAGCATCATCCATTTCATGTGAAAGGCTAGTGTTCATGTCATCAATTTCAAATTAAAATTGATCGAATAAACTATATTGACTAATTTAATTTACGCGAGTACAATAATTTGGGAACTTTTTTTATGCTCTTTTCTGAAATTAGCAAAGGCAGCATTTCTCATTTATTCCAAGCTTCAATCATATGTCATTGACAAGTGAGAAGGGACCACGATGAATCAGTCGACAACGCATTTCTCTGTGATTTGATATTTGAGATGTACATTGTGCCACATGTGGCATGTCTCTTTAGTCAAATATGTCGTGCAATTGGGAAGAAATACGTACTTGCCCACATGTTACATCAATGGGGAAATGCCTTTGTTGGGACCGTCACGAATCGACTCAATAATGATTGAGTCTAGTATTCGCTAATGCACTGCTCATTTGGCACAACCAATGATCGACTACTGGAAAATTTAAGTTCTGAATTTGAAGGGCAGATAATTGTAATTATCAAAACTAGAATAAAAAAAGCTATTTGATGATAATTGAATTATTGAAAAGAAGTCGGATTCGTCAAAAGCACGAGCAGATCTCATGAACTTACGCACGATCGCGAGAGCTCGCCCGTGACGATTTCAGCTTTTATCCGCCCGAGAGATTTTTTCCTCACATGTCTCAAAAAACCATTTTCTCGCCCCGCGCGCGCCGAGAAATCGGCGATCCGAGCGAGGAGCCCCCGCGGGGGCGCCGATTAAATCGGCCCACGCGGGTGACACGCGGCGGGCTCGCGGCGCGCGCGGGGGGGGCACTCCCGCACATGTGCGGCCTCCCGGCCGACAACCTTGGCGCGTGCCATTTCGCAATGTGGTGAAATTAATTGGGCGGCGCACGTGGCCGCGCCACCGGCCCACCCGGTCATCGCCTACCGGCCCCACCGGTGGGCCCCCTCCCCTCGCGAGGCGAAGGAGATCGCGGCCGACCACCTGTCCCCTCCCCGCGGGACTCGACGGTCCAGATCGCGCGGCCCATTAAGCTCACGTGGGAATGCAACTGGATTTCCTGTGTCTCCTCCTCCCTTCCGTTCTCTCTTTTTCTCCTGTTGAGAAACGAAGCAGCTCTGGCGAGTTCCCTTTCGCTCTGCCTTTCTCCTTTCCCTCTTTCTTCTCGCTCGGGAAGTTGAGGAATTCGCCTCGATTTCGGGTCGAGGTTTCTCGGGTTTCTCGGGTTTCGAGATTCCGGAGGTGGGTTCTCGTTGGAATCTGGCGGGTGGGGGGGTTTGGTCGGTGGGCGAGAGGTTGGTGCGCGGTTGAAAGCCAGCCGTGACGCGCCTGCGAGAGAGATGGAGAGGGACTTCCTGGGTCTGAGCTCGAGAGAAACGTTGAGCGTCGTGAAGGAAGAGGCTGGCAGGGAGGCTTGCGGAGACTCATCCGGTTCGTCGTCCCTTCCCCTTTCGTCTCCGACGATTCTTCTCTACTCGTTCTTTTCCTTGGCTAATTGAGTCAAACTTCCCAGATGTTGATTTCCTGCTTTCAAATCTTTTTTTTTTTTCCCCGAAATGAGTTTGAATTCCGCTCGCACGGCTTGGACTTGAGGGCAATTTGCATGTTTTTTTTTTTTTTTTTTTTCTTTTTTTCCTTCAGATTAAGATGCATGATGCAGGGGGAAAAAGAGATGGGTGGAGAATTGGATGTTTTGCTTTAATTGTCGAGTTGTTCGTTTACGTCGATGGTTCAGATGTGTTTTTTGGGTCCGAGTTGTTCAGATTAGGATTGATGGTAAATGCGATAAATGTTGGCTTTTTGGTTATAATTTTCCATTTTTGGTATATATGGGTGAGCTCTTTGAATGGCAGTTCCATAAATAGCGAATCCTTTATTCGCACGTTCCTGTGGTTATGAGGAGAGAACTTTTCACCCTTTAGGCTTCTCAGCTTGAATTTCGATCTTTTTGGTAATTTTCATGGGCACGGGTTCGATTCACTGCGTGGAGTGAGCTTATCTCCTGATTTTCTGTAATTTTCTTTCTGGGAAAGCCAGATCCAGAAAGGTTCAGTGTGTTTTTATGGTTTTTTTTTTTTTTTTTTTTTTTTTTTTTTTTTTGGTGGAAGTATTTGCTAGGTAGTTCTGTTGAGGGTATATGCCAGTGTTCTGTCAATCCAGCAGCTGATAGAAAGAACCAAGATATTGCTCAGTCCATTTATGGTTCACTCAGTTCATTTTATCATGAAAAAAGGATAGTTCTAGCTTACTGCGCATGACTTATATTGTAGTTCGTAGTCTTGTGGTCAGTCTGGAAGTTCATTTCTGGTGACCATTAGAAACATCATATTGTAGGTAACTAAATGTAAACCATCCAGAAACACATGATGCAAGTCTTGGTCATGCGTGAGTATATTTCAATGAGCTCAAATTAGCGTTTCTAGCACTAAAGCTCACATGCATGGTTTCTAATCAGGTCGTGTACATTAGAACCATCATATGATACATAATCAAAGGTAATTCACATTGGGAAACAGGTGATACAAGTCTTGGCCATGTGTGAGCAGATTATGAGCTCAAATCAACTCAAGAGGCTCAAATTAGAGGTTCTAGTCAGCCAGGATGCTCCTTTTGAAAGCAGTTTTTTTTCCTTTTTTGGGCAATATTTGCATGGACATATTTGTAGTTCATGAGAATGGAGTGGCGCGACTTAATGATTTGGAGATTGAAGTTGATGAGCAATATGGCTTTCTTGCAATCTGTTCTGTAGGATTGAACAATGGTTCATCAGGAATGCGATGGCCATTCTTGAACAAGGTCTCTGCAGTTCCTCAACTGATGTCTGTTAAGGCTGCTCAGGATGAAAAGACCAGAAAGGTCAGCGAACCGATTGTCTCTTCTGGATCGACGCACATCCCAGTTGCAGATGCATATGATTCGAGTCGAAGACGTACTGTTGTCGAAGTACAGGTATTCTAGTCTCCTTTCTCATACTCTTATAGATGTGAATTCTGTTTTGTGAGTGTTATGCTGACACCACATTTGGAAAGGTGTCATCTCAGTGTTTTTGGTTAGTTTAACTTGTAGATATTGGTTATTTCAGCTGTTTATTTATATAGCTTTTGTTTTTTCGGTTGATTTGAATGGCCTTTTAGTTTTTCAGCCAGAAAGTTGAATAGTCGGAAACATGGGACTCTTTTGCTATTTTTTTCTGTAACCGTTGCAATCAATTTTGCCAAAATGAAACTCTCTTTTAGAACATCTGTTCAGATGGTCTTTCTGCTATGTGACTTTCGACTAATGGCTTGTACACTTTTTCTTTCAAACTAGAGTTCCTTCAATCGTCACAGACAAGGTGGCTCGCAGTTTCCGCTGACATCTTATTCTCAACAATCTCATCCCCGGGATGTGAGGGCACTTCCCCTCTCAAATCAGGGAATTCCCACCTTAATAGGCGACCCTTTCTTCAAGACTCACTTCACTGCCACTGGACAGGCTGTACCAGGTGGTATGATCACGCAAAAGCTACCGGGAGGTGTTCTTGTTTCTGCCCCAAATTCAGACCACCTTACCACTGCTTCGACAATGGGAACCACTGAACCATGGTAACTGTCTTTGTGCTTAGTAATCTCCTTCTTTTTAGCCTTCCACTTTTGCTCTAGATTTCCAGGGTCCTGCATCAGATTTTCATTTGATATTGAAGACTATGAAATCTTTAAGAATATTATTCCAATTAAAGACATCTAGAAGATTCTACGATGTTTATAAATTAAAATGATTTTTCTTATGAAAGATACTAGAATTGATCTGGATTGAAAGACTGGTATACTTTTTTGAAACCATTGAAGTGACTTAATGAGATGGATCTGGATGGACCTCCAAAGAATGGGGCTTTTGGATGCGTTTCCTTTTCTTTGGAAAGTGGTCTTCTTTTTTCCAGCTATGCACTCATGATTTTTTCCCATGTAACAAGTATGCTTTTGGATTTAGGAGTTGAAACATGCTTGGAATTATATGCCTCTTATTGGCAATATCTTTTGCAGGAAAACTATCAAGCCTACTGTGCCTCCTTCTCAATTGACCATCTTCTACGCTGGTACTGTAAATGTTTATGATGATATCTCACCTGAAAAGGTGCTTTCTCTATCTTTTCTCTTGATTTCTCTACTCTTGCCCTTAAGATAAGAAGCTTGATTTAGCTAAGTTGTGTGTGTGATGCGTAGGCCCAAGCAATCATGCTCCTTGCCAAGAATGGGGCTTCAATGGCTTCTAAGACGTCACAGGCAAAATGCTTTGTTCGAGTGCCTACCACGGCCAACATGGCTGGGGATCACGTAGATCTGAACCAGCCTACTACACAACCCTTCTCTAGCCTCTCGAGTCCATTATCAGTATCATCACATCCAGCTCCTCAATCACGGGTGGACCAACTGGCAGGGATGAATCAAAGGAAGGAAATGCTAAAGGAGTTGGTACTCCAAGCAAATTGGACGCCCCAAAGATGGTCAGTGTCATGGGATCTATTGCCGCAACGACCATGGTACCATCGGGTAGGATTCTGATACAAGGATTGTTTTATCTTTATTGTCTCTCTGCTTTGTGAAACTCTCTTTCCATTTTGACGCTTGTTATTTCTTTCCAAGTCCTTTGCTCTTTTCCTGTTCTATCCGATGATCTTGTAAGGTGAATGTCTAAACTTTACTGATTCATGACACTTCATTATTTTCGTGTAGTGTTGGCTAGTAGAATGTCCTTGACAAAACTGTACTCTTAAGTGGAATTCAATTTTTCGTGCAGCCATCCCACAGGCTAGGAAAGCATCCTTAGCTCGGTTTTTGGAGAAGCGCAAAGAAAGGTCAGGAACCTTATTAGTTTGAGGATATTACTTCATAGCATGGCCGAAGCTAAGGCTTTAGACAAGCCAATGCCGAATCCGAGACTCAAAAGATACTTTGCTCGGTTTGGCAGAATGATATTCTGTGACTTCTGGCTTTGGCTACGTTTGACATGTCTCATTTGATTTCTTGGGAAATGAAAGACGACGAAAGTGACGCTTGATTTTCTGTGTAATCGTAGGGTGATGAGCATGGCGCCTTACAACCTCAGCAAGAACTCTCCAGAGCATGCGACCTCGCACTCGAGCGCTATCGATCGCTCTCCAGCTCTTGTGATGGACAACGGGAGTCCTTACTGATGTATAAGTATATATAAGCCTTTAGGATTTTGGTTTACCTGTATGAATTGGATGATTTGGACATAGTCTGTTCTGTGATGTTCTGTTTCTTTCTTGTTATTGTTTCTTATTCTATTAACTGGACTTCGTGTTGTAAGTTAATCATGTTTCCTTATGTAACCAATGAATAGATGATTCAATTTTGGAATGAAAAACCTGGATGCTTGCTTCGAGTAGATGTTTCTTATTCTATTAACTGGACTTCGTGTTGTAAGTTAATCATGTTTCCTTATGTAACCAACGAATAGTTGATTCAATTTTGGAATGAAAAACCCGGATGCTTGCTTCGACTGACGAATGCTGAAAATATAGAAGCTTGTGAAAGGCTTGAGATCTTTCTTGTCTCTGCAGAAGCAGCTTAACTTCTGATTTAGTGTTCTTTTGTCCAGCCCATTTTCGCAAAGATGAACATTCACTCGAAAGCTTTATTGGGTCTTTAACAAGGTGTAGCATTCACTAATATCTAGCTAGACTTTGATGTTAATGACATCGTTGGACATCAAAAGGGTTGGTCTCATTGCAACTGCTTTACAGGCGCATGACATGAGTGGAGATTCGGAACGGTGGACCAACACGTGTTTCGTTCTCATCTCTACATCATTGTGTGGATGTCTTGTTTGTCGTGTCCGATGTTTTCTCCTCCACAGGATTTCTTTTTCTTTGAGATTCCTTTGGCAAGATCTTCTGGCATATTTTCAGTGGGCTTCATATTCTCACGAGAGTTGTCCTCACGATTCATTGTTACCGGAAGGTGTCGGTAAATGAACTGATCTGATATTACCTCTGTTTTGTCAAAAGTGGCCAGACAGAATCCTGACTTTTTCAGTATGGATGTCAGCTTCTTGATGGGTGCACGCGCACCATCACGTCCTAGCAATTATCAGTGAAAAGTGTACAACAACAACCCTTCAAGATATTTTAAACTCCTTAAGAACATGACCAGAAATAAAACGCTGGAAAAAGCTTGAAATTCTCTCGTTTGAATCTCGAGAATGGAGGAGATGTCATTACTTACAAAAGAGAAGAGTGGAGCAAAGGATTGTTGCGACGTGGATGAGTCTCGCGGCGTACATACTAGAAAAAGCTAGCCTTTTTGAATTGGCCATATACTTAAGCATCATAACTGAGTAATGACGCTACACACTTCATTTTCGTTCCTAACTCGTCATTAAATAATGTATAAATTGATCGAATCATTTGAGTAAAATGAAATGAAAACGATATCTAGTGATTGGTAGATGCCTTACTACCATAAACAAATCCGAGAAATTCACGAGCCACTCAATCTGAAGCTCGGAATTACCTTCAAGCCGCCGGTTCATTGATGGTCGAATCTCTTCCAAGTGTACCGGTCACACAACTCTGGCTGCTGCTCGATGGCACCTTTTGCATCACCTGCTTCAAAGAATTCACACGTCGTTTTCTCACGCAAGTGGGTCGACTTTTTCTTTGTGTGGCCGCAAAGGCGTCGTCAAAGGGAAGAGAGAAGATGTCGTCTCCCGCTCACATCACGTCACGTCTCCAAAAGAAAAACGTGCTCTCCATCCCCACCGTCTCCGTGCATGCGGGTTTGTTTCCAATGGGACAGCCCCCACGGATTCGTCGTCGTCCTCGTCAAATGTCGGACCAATCACATGGACGCGCGTGACGGGTCGTTTTCCGAGCCATCTCACGTCAGTGGCGAGCTTGAACTGAAGAAAAATTTACTCTCCTTCGGTCAGTCGGTCAGCAGACCCTTCATCATTACAATGTTGTCCTGCGCTTCGAAGATCTTTGCCCTTTTTCACACTCAATCTAGGAATCATGTGGCCGAGCTCTGATCGAGAAACAGGACATTCCTGTGAGTCGGCGACCCCACGCTTATCTAGTACAAAGCCAAAGAGAATCTCTCTCTCTCTCTCTGGGTTTTTCCATGTGAAGACTTTTCTGGCCTTCAGTTTGAGAGAGGAGTGACTGGTTGCGGTTTCGGAGGTGGGTTTTGGTGGAATCCGTGTTTGGTGAAGAGATTTTTGTGAAGCTGTAGAATGGAGAGAGACTTCTTGGGTTTGGGCTCGAGCGAACCGTCGGGTGTTGTGAAGGAGGAGACGAGCAGCGAGGCTTGCGGAGGCTCTGGTCTGTCACTTTCTTGAATCTGACAGTACCCCATTCTTGTTCAATTACAATCTCTTTCATTTGCTACTTGAGTTATATCTTCAGCTGGACTCCTAACATGGAATTTGTGAATAATTCGACTTTGAATTTAGCTTCACGCTTCATGATCTGGGGACAATTGAAAGGAAGAGAAAATGAATTCTTTTTGCTTTATTATGACAGTTTCAGACTGATCAGTCTGAGTTGTTACTATGATAATTCGGATTAAGGTTGTTGGAATTAATACGGAAATTGTTGGATTTTTCTTTTTTGGGTCTAATTTTCCAGTTTTGGTAGGTGGGGGTTTCTGAAGTGCCTAGTACAGTAAGGGTATGCATTTGAATGGCAGTTTCTTCATGCCTAATTCTTAACGTGCCAGACTTTTTGAGGTTGGAGAACTTTTGCCCTTTAGACTTCTCACTTTCTCAGCTAACATGTTAAATACTCGGGTGCCTTTGATCTTATCTGCTTATTAGTTTTGCACGGCTTGATTTGACAGTACAGAGTGAACTTGTGTAAAATGTTTCTGTGATCCCATTCGGAAAAGCTGGAAAATTTAATGTGCATTTGGTAGGTAATTCGTCACAGCAGACCGGCGTCTTCTCCCTTTTTTTTTTTCTAAATCTAGCTGCTTATCGGAGATCATGTATCCTGATCTGTCCATGTATAGTCTGTTGATTGCATATTATCCCAAGAAAAGTATCTCTCTACTCAATTAAAAAAGAATTTTCACCTGGGGCTCGTGGCGGAGTTTCTGGCACTTCTCTAATTGGATTACCCTAGGGCTCGGCTGTAATTAGTTGCCTACCTGGAGCGAATTAGTGGAGCGACCCACCGCCATGGCCCTCACTTATATCCGAGCTCCCAATGGCATTGACCACCATTAGTTTCTGAGTTGAAAGCATCAAAACGTCCTTATTGCTGGGTTAATCCTAGGGTGGGTGAGTTACTTGCACTTCACTAAGAAACTGCTTGTGACAGCAAATATTGTACTAGTGCTGAGTTGCATGACTGACCAAGTAATTAAAGATGTGGGGGTCGAATAGGATGGATGATATGGCTTTCTTGGAATCTCTAGGATTGAACAAAGTTTCGGGAACAAGATGGCCACTCCTGGAGAAATTCCATGCTGTTCCTCATTTGAAGCTAGATCTACCGGGACGTGGTCTTGTTTCCACCCCAAATTCAGGTCTTCTAGGCGCTGCTTCTACGTTGGGAACCACTGAATCAAGGTAACTGCTTTTGTGATTGAACAAATTCTGTGTTTACTTAGGCAATTTGATAGGCTCAACTGCTAAGATGATAAATGATTCCATAAATGCTCTGGGTTGGAACAAAAGTGACTCCTATAGACAATTAAGCAGCTTTCAAGCTGAATGTGTTCACAGCTCCTATCTTTTCGTCCACTTATTCCCGATGGATGGTTTTATTTTTTTCAAGCTATATATTTGCAATTTATTTTCACTCTACTAGCATGATTTTGATTCAGAGCTTGAAGATGCTTAAACTAAATTTTACTATTGGAAATAGCTATTGCAGAAATGCTGCCAAGCCTCACGGGTCTCCTCAGTTGACCATCTTCTACAAGGGTACCGTGAAAGTTTACGATGACATCCCTCCTGAAAAAGTGATCTATCTCTCTCTCTCTCTCTCTTTCTCTCTCTCTCTTCCCCGACTCTATTCCATTTGTGTCTTTTCATGTGAAGATACTCAGTGAAATTCTTGGTATGATATGCAGGTCCAAGCTATTATGTTCCTGGCTGGGAATGGAACTTCTAAATCTCCTAAGGTATCGCATTCAAAATGTTATGTTCACACACCTACCACCGGGAATATCACTGGCAATCACGTGGTTCTGATGCAGCCTATTACACAGCCTTGCTCTGGCCTTTCAAGCCCATTCTCAGTGGCCTCACTTCCGGCTCCTCATTTGGGGAGTGGACTCGCTAACAAGAATGGACCGAAGGAAAGTAACACTGAAGGAGTTACTGCTTTGAGCAAAGTGGACAGTCCAAAGATGGTTGGTGCCGTGAGATCAATTGCTGCAAAAACCATGATGTCGGCTGGTAGGATTCTGATGTGCACGAAAGTTTTAGCTTGATGTCTCTTTCTCTGTGAAACTTGGTTTTCTCATTTCAAAGTTTTCTTTTTGTGAGGTAATGCTGCATGATATGTTGGGAATGCGTGGCATGAAGTGCAATGAAGTTGTATGTTGAATAAAACTGATTAAGAAAGAAGGGAGCTCAAAGTAGAGGAATCGTCTGGGGTTTTTATTCTTGATAGCCAAATAACGATAGATGTCTGTTTCCAGGGTTTTCATCAAGTTTAGTTGAAATCTGTGACTTTCCAGTTTCCCTGCATTGACTTCTCTTCCAAGTCCTTTCCCTTTCCAATGTCTTTGTAGCATATGCTCTCAAACAATTTTTTAAATTGCGCCTCTATTTTCTAGTTTAACATGTTGACTAACGGGACACAGAGATCATATTCTTGGATGTTTCTGCTCTTAGTGAAATTCGGCCTTTTTGCAGCCATCCCTCAGTCTCCTAAAGCATCCTTGACTCGGTTCTTGGAGAAACGCAAAGAAAGGTCAGTTATAGAAGATTGCTTTGGAAGCAGATTATACTTCCTGTTAATTATCTCAGGTGTCTTATGAACTTTTCAACCATGATTGTCTTCAAATCATTCTGGCATGAGCTAGTGGTGTCAAAGAGCTGTCCTGAGCTCAAAATTTTAGTAATCTTTAAAGGCTTTTTTTTTCTTTTTTGTGGCTCGACTTAAACGGATTGTCAAATGGCCTGTGGATTTGGTTTGAATTCATCTAAACAAGTGCCGATCGAGTTCTGACATCTTCCTTCAATTTGGGAGCTGATACTTTGCGGTTTCCGGTTTCAAATGCTTTCAGCGTTGCGTTCATTTGATTTTCCGCAAGTTGTATTGGCCACGAGAGGTGAGACTGACGTTTCATCCCAATGCAGGCTAAGAAATGCTGCACCATACAAACTCGGCAAGAGCTCGTCCCTGGAGTGTGCATCACCGGACTCCAGTCCCATGAAGCTCTCTTCTGGTCCTGCTATGGACAAGCACTGTACTCTGTGATGCATAAGGCTTTTAGGATTTTGAAGTGCTTGATTTTTCTCGTTTGTGTAATGAAATGGGATGGTATTGACCTAGTTTGTAATGTCCCGGTGCAGTCCTTGCACGGCCTAAATAGTTTATCAGCGCTGGTACTTTTTGTAACCTAATCACGAGATGAATAGTCTGTTCATTTGTGCAACGAAACAAGGTGCTTGATTTGAATTACTCGAATGCCTCCTGTAAACTATTTTCTGATTACATATCGGAATTCTGTGATGGAACAATGTATCCTTCGAAGAATGGGCCTCGGAAGCGCCATTTCCGTTCCCAGCTTCACCATTCGTGTTGTCCCAGCATCCGACTACGCACATCGAAATGAGGTCGGACGGATCTGTCAATCGTACTACCAACATATATTGTATGAACCTATCATGTGTAGTTGTTAAAAGATAGTGGTCCGTCCTGATTTTAGCCTCTTATCTTTACCATCCTTGAGTAATAAGAGAAGCTTTCGTCAACCTCAAAATGGTTCTTCAAGTCTAGATCTCATCATCTTGTTTATCGTCTGTAATGAAATCCATTCAGGACATTTCCAAAGTCTTACATGTTCTTGTAGTGCGATTTTCGGCGGGTTTGGATATGGTACAACCCCAAATTTGAACGTAGCATTGGCCACGTACACGGAGCTTTATCCAATGCACAAAGATAGCGCAGTTTGCATGAGTTTGTATTCTTAGAAAAGAAAATCACGATTTTTTATTTATTGTTAGATCCAAGTCGATAAATGTGATCTGTCATTTGTTACCGTTTTCCTTTTTTTTTTCTTCTCTCTTTCCTCTGCCGGCTCCGTGCGGGAGGGAATTCGGCGTTTGGCGAGGGTCGCCTGACGCAAGCGAGGGCCCCGCTTGCGTTCGGCGAGGACGGCCCTCGCCTGACACTGGCGAGGGTCACCCTTGCCGGACGCCAGCTTCCCTCCATCGGCTCCGGCGGAGGGAAGAGAGAAGAAGCCAAAAAAAAAAAAGAAAAAGGAAAAACAGTAACGAATGACTAAATCGGACATTTATCAATACCAAAACCAAATTAAATGGATCAAAAGCCGGAGATCGGACGACATTTATCATAGTTCGTGGACCAAATGAAGAAATGAAAGTTCGGGGACGAAATCGCGTTAAGTAAAAGTATAGGACCATTTGTGACATTTTCCCAAAAGAAAATTACAATTTTTTTTTAGATCCATAGTCAATGTAATAAGATGATGGGCCTGGGTGGGCCAGTCCCTTGAAAAGAATCATCGGCTCATGCCTCTTCGTTGGGCTTTGGCCACTCCATGATTGATCGGTTAAATATGAAAGATCTTTTTGGACACGGGGCATCCAGATAATTGGCCACGCTTTATAGCAAATTAAAGTTTCATGACTTTTGTAATGCAGAAGTCGATAGAAGATTTTAGAGAATAAAAACCGCATAATTATTTGTTTAGTGAAGACTAGAATTTGGGTTTCCTGACAAAAAAAAGAGAGACTATTTTAAATGAAATGATAGCTTAGTTAGAAAGTCACTCCAAACAAAATAAAACCAAACCATACAAGACCATTTCTATTGGGATGTTTCTTCAAAAATTTTGGGTGCCTTTGTTTCACTGCAAATTTCATGATAAAAGAAAATATTTTTTTTCAAAAATGATTAATTTTTATTTGTTTGGTAGTTTAGGAAAAGTGATTTCCTTCTTCCCAAAAGAGGAAGTCGTTTTCCAACAATTTAAGCTTATTATTTTTAGTCCATGAAAAAATATTTTCCGTAAATCTATTAGTCTTCCGCTATCCAAACATAAAAAAAAACTGGAAAATTATTTCTTGAAACAACTTGTCCTTCAAGAAAAATGAATGTTCAGAAAAATATTTTCCTAAAAATGATGACATTTATTGCTTGAAATAATTAGTTAATGGAAAATATTTTTACTATCAATAATAATAAATGTTTAAATAGTTTTGTGGACAATAAAAATATTTTTCATTCATTCATTTTTATAAGTAATACAAGCTATCATTTTCAAAAAATATTTAGAATTATAAGTAAACAAAGGAAGTTTTGAGTTATTGAGAGATTTTTTTTTTGTTGCTATTTTTCATATTATATTGGAAAATGAAGACACATAGTCTTTCAATTTAGAATTGTTTAGAGCAAATTTCACTTTTTCTTTAACAAATCATAGTCCTCTCCCAAAATATCACATTTTTACTTAATGCTAAATAGCTTACATGTATTATTGTATTTATTTTTCTCAGTTAAGAATTCTGATGAAAAAGAGAGATATAATATTTCTGGGCATTATCAATTGAAGAATACATCAATTTATATAAGCTTTACGGATGAATTTTTAAAATAATAGAAGATCAATTCAATTAAGGGAAATATACAAAATCTCTTAAGTATATCTCTAACGTTCCTATTTTTCAAAAAACTTAAAATTAGTCTTCCCACTTTCAAATGTTTGAAGGTAAGGTGGAAAAAAAGGGAAAAAGAAAGAGTACTTTATAAAAGTGTTGACAAGTACTCTAAACTTCATCCTATCATGTTTAGCCAATCAGGATGAGTAAGATTCAAGTGGGCAATTTCCACTCTAAAATTGGGAACAATCTATTAAAGATTGGTTTTAAAAATTAGAATTAAAAATGCATGTTGGTTCTGTAAATTCACTTGGGAATCGGACTGTCGATCTAGTCTTGTTCACAAATAAGTGCAAGGAATCAATTCCAAATCCCAACAAAATTACATTCATCATCAGTTAATATTATGGTGAATCTAATTTCTATATGGGTGCTTCTTTGCAAGAGAAAATGTAAGAATAATAAAAAGTCTGCATGGAAGTCTTGCTTATCAAACACGAACCATCTCTAGCTTATCATTTGACAGATAAGCCAAATATCATACTAAGTCAACCAAAATAGAATATACGCAGTAATGCTGAGTAGCTGCGACTGGATGTTATAAGAGATGCATTTGTGAGTTAGTGGCAGGGGAGAGAAACAAAGAGAGGTGCATATCGAGAAAAGCAGCATCTAAGTAGGAGACATTAATCTCGACGGAGACACCCAAAATGGGGGTGAGAAAGACTGTAGGGTAAATGGTAGCATCTTAATGTGTGTTCTATTTTGAGGACCATGAGACGCAAATAGGACCGCAGGGCAAATGGCAAAAGGCAGGCGAGAAAGACTCACTTCCATCGAGAGTGAGCTGGATTTTTTTTTTTTTAATATATATACTTATTTGGCGGACAGCTTCAAGCCTGCAACCATGAATTGGCCTGGTACTCATCAATTCCAATAAATTGAAATTGGGGACCAAACTAGTCCCCATGAGAACCACTGGTTCTAGGCCAGTCCAATCAATTCTTGGCGGTTCTCGGTGTGCAAATAAAATAGGCATGACTTTGTTACCTGAGCTTTCGCATAGCCAATTCATGTCTCTTTTCCAGTCTAGACAAGCAATGTAGAACACTATTCTCAAGCCTAATATTCACAATTTTGGGTCCAAGCGAGTCGAGCTAACCGTAAGGCTCATAACCAAAAATCTATAACCAGTAGGGGGTGTGCAAAGGAAAAAAATAATAATTCCTGATTTGATTTGAACAGAGACTCTAATGGTTCAATGGGGTTGATCAGGAGTTAAAGAGGGAATCTAATATCCGAACCGTTGAGCACATGTGTGTAAGGACTAGTAACAACATCTAGAGGGGGGTGAATAGATGTTTAAACAAAACCTTGATAAATATATGCGGAATAAAATAAAGTTCAGGGAAGAGAATAAGAACTTTCGGCTTAGACCAAGCCTACGTCCACTCTCTCACGCTAATAGCCTTTTGCTGGATTTCACTATCTAATCAACAAGAGATTATAACTTTGAGTGCAAATACTTAGTAGTAGATCACACTATCTCACTAAGTCACTCTTTTGGTATTTCTCTCACGATCACAAACGTTTAAGCTCTCTAAAGACAAGTGTATGATCGAAGTTTGCTCGGACTTTGGAATTATAAATTTTACGCTCTGTCTCTTACTTGCTCATCGGTCCTTGATCTCCTTAAATACTCCTCCACTTCCAAACTAGCCGTTAAACAGCATCTTGAGGATCGTTTTCCAATCTACCCATTGGACAGATCTGTATCTAGAAGATTTGGTAGCCGTTGAGTGACAAAAGTAGAATCCCAAATTGATTCTGATCACCCATACAAACAGAATCTTGGTTTCCATAAGTAGAGTTTCTTCGTATAAAAAGTTCTTGTCTTCAAAATTTAATTGTCAATCAATTAGATTGAGTTAATTAAATCAATCTTGATGTAGAATCCAAACTAGATCACTAGCCGTTGTACATTTAGGCTTGTGTTACGATCTGTCTTGTTCTGGATGTAAAGTCTGAGAGTAATAGACTTTACAATCCGAGTCTGAGTGCGATAGACTTTACAATCTGAGTCTAAACATATTTTGCTTCTGAATAGATTTAGCTTTAAGGTCTGGACACACAGTCTGAATAAATTCAGCTTCAACATAGAGTCCAGTCCGTCTTCTGATTCTTCCAAGTATAGACTTTGATAATATCTTTTACATGTTCTATCATCTGCATAGTCTATTACTCAATCATCAAACACGTTAGTAGCATTTGATTTATTTTATCATCTTTAAAACATCATAAGGGATTTTCCTAACAATGTGTTCTTAGAAATGGGACCATACCAAAAGTTTCGAATCAGGTAAAATAGTTTGAACCTTATTCATCATCACATTTGAAATGCTCTTGTGCACTTAGGAAGCTAACGGCAACTAATCTCTTATAAAGCATAGGTAAACTTTCAAATAGGGATCTGAAGTGGGACCCTTTTTCAAAAAAGGGTTCAAAGTAAACATTGTCTTAAATAATGACATAAAGTGGCTAACTTAAGTAAAGGCTTGAGCAAACACATGCATCTCATATGCCACTTTGTAAGGGGATTTCTCGTCCGGGCACAATGTCGATTCAACGATGGATAGAGGAGTGATTGTCAATGATGTTGATTAAAGGGCTCAACCAAGACTTTCATGATGTCAAGTGAGATCCGGCGTTGGAAGTGGTTTTGTGCATGTGCAAAAGGAAGAACAATGTACAAAGAAAATGATAAAAAGAAAATCGAAAAGTAAAAAAGAGAAAGAAAGCATAAAAAACCCGACATCATGCCTTTATAGAGTGGCATATGAGATACACATGATCTCTTAGGCTCCTCTATGAGATTAAGTAGCCATTTTGAGCCTTTATTTGAGATCAAGTTTACTTAAGACCCTCTTTTGAGAAAATAATCCAATTTAAGCTTTTATTTGAAATTGAATTAATATCACGAAAAACTCAAATTGATACACCTATAATAAATTTACTCAAAATTAATTTTTTGATTATAAAAAATCATAAACTAGTATACATGAGACAAATTCATAAAAATTGTCAAATTGTTACATTTATGATAGATTTACTCTCAATTAGTTTCTGATAAATTGGATTAATATCATAGAAAATCACAAAGTAAATAAAACTTTAAATTAGTACAACGATGCAATTTAACAATAAAAATTAATGAAAAGTAAAATTATTATATATATGAAAATCAATTTATTATAAATATATTAATTTATGATTTGACATGGTATTCGCTCATTGAAACTTTTCAAAAGCGTATTAAGATGGGCATCGGGAAAAGCTCGCGGCACTGCTGAGTCAAAGTTCGAGTCAAAGTTCGGTCCACGTCAGCATCGAGTGCTTCCCGGGTGTGGGGGCCACGCTTTCTTCCTAAACCTCTCTCTCTCGCTGTCTCTCTCGCGCTCGCACTTTTCCATTTTCATTTCTGGTCAAAACCTCAGCTCGTCTCCCTCTCGCCCCGGCTCTTCCTTTCTCGTCCTTTCTCGCGCGAACCTCAAAACGAACCTCCTTCGCTCTCGTCTTGGGGGCCATCCATGGCTCGGGCGCTTCTCTTCTTGCTTCTGTTTCCAGTCTCCCTTGCTTCCGCGGCCGAAGGTGAGCTCGTCAAGCTCGTGGCCGTCGTCTTGTTCCCGTGGCCTTCCTTGGAACTCTTGTCAGTGGTGTTCTTTGTTGTTGCTATTTTCAGCTAAATGTTCTCCGTACTGCTGTTTTTTCCTAAGTTTTTGTGTCTTTCCACAGTGTGTTTTGGTTCTAGTAACGGAAGCTTGCCGTTCTTTTTAGTTCTTTAACTTAAATCTGTTCTTGATTTAACTTATTCTGAGACTACTTTGTAAGAATTTTCTTAATGTGGACTACATTAATTGATATTGTAATTTACCGTTTAACGTTTATCGTTTTACGGGGATTGGTCTAAGGTGAGATAGAAGATTTCTTAATTAGTCTAATATGAAATTTGCCGGCTAGTGTGGGCCGAGTTGAGCCCCCCCGTAATGAGGGGGGTTGGAAACTCTATAAATAGTGTTAAAATCTCTCCCTCTAACCCTAATTTCTCACATGTATCCTCACCTAAGGGCGTTTACCTAACGCTAAACGTGAGGGTGGCCGCCTCATTAAGCCAGTGATACGGAGGGCAATAGAGGAGAATGACTTGATGCGTGGATCCCCTTGATATGTGGGAAATCCCTATCTGCTTCCGCTTTATGTTTGATGGATCCCAAAACAGGTGCGTTAATCTTCCTACTCAATTATGCATGTTCTTGTTCTGGTTATGGAGATCTTGGGATTGCGTAATTTGCTTTCAACATGTGGTATCGGAGCCTCCATAACCCTAGAACTTGAACGCATAAGTTTTTTGCCCTAATTTGTGATTTTCGAGATTTTTTGTTCAATAAAAATAAAATAAAATCACAAATTCGGACTGGGCTCGTTGACACGAATAGATCCGTGGGCGACGTGTCGCCGGAGAGGGCCGCACGCGCCCCCACGCGTGGCCATGTGCCGCCCGGATCGTTATTTTTTCATGTGGATTTTTTTGCTCAATTGATCCCGAAACCATGGGGTTTTTGTTCTACATGTCGAGATCTTTCCAACCATATATAATTTGTATAATTTTGTTGAGAATTGAGTGAGAATTTTAAATTTGAAATTCTAGGGTTTATACATAGAAAAAGTTCTAGAATTTTAAGTTACATTCTAGCGTTACCTTCGTTTTTTCTTCTCCACTCTTTGCGTCACATCGTGTCGTTTGAATTATGAACTGTCGGTCATTGCGTGCACTCTTTTGCTCGTCCGTCTCTGATTTCGGAATCAATTTTCTCCTCTCGGCGGTTTTGTTCTATTGCCGTGGCGATTTTGCCCGCAGTTGCTAGTCAATGTCGAATTCGTTCGCGACGAGAATAATGGGGTTTGTGAAGATTTGTATTTGTATAAATATAAATATAAATATATATATATATATATTTTTTTTTTTGTGGTGGCCGGCGGCGTTGGACTCGTATCTTCATCCTCTATCTTTGGTATGTTTATTTTACATGTTTGATAATTTTATGGATGTGAAAATACATACAAACCCTAAAATACGTGTATTTTTAGTGTATTTTTACGTATTTTTCTTATATTTTCTGTGATTTTCGAAATACAAGTGTTGGGTTACTGATATGTTATTACATGAACATTATAATGGTGTGATTCATTAATAAAAATTAATTTTTATTGTGAACTGAAGTTGGGTTAATGAGATAGAACCATTATGGATAGTAATTGAGCTATGTATTGATTATAAAATTTTTGTTGTTTAAACATACTTCTTTACACACCGGTAATCTTTGAATGATGGACGTCTTAAGAACTCGTGACCAAACTTGATTGTATTGATTAACACATCTGCTGAATGTGGGTAATGCATGTCAATTAAGTTACCGCTTATTGTACATGAACTCATCTGATCACTTGTTAATGTCTATCAAGTTGAATATTTTTTATGGTTAAGGAGTATGACAACATTTACGCAGAGCAATAATATCTACTGTTAAATTTTAGATATTTGGTTCTTTGGTTTGACTCAATTAATAAGCCATTGGTTGATAACAATGATAATTTTGTTACTTAAAAAAAAAAATTGGCTAATATATTAGCTGTTGGCCTTGGAGTCATGTTTTGCCTTATGAAATTCATGAGCAATAGTGGATTAGCTATCGTCAGCTTGTCGATCTGGGGTATCTGTATTGCTATTGATGTTAACTTGTGAAAGATCCTCTAATCAACTATCTTCTTTATGTTGTTATAGTAATATGTTATCTGGGTGTACAAGAGATGTTTTATTCTATGTTATGTGAAGTTTCTTGTGTTACTTGTGTTCGTGATCTCATTGGAGTCTATCTTTCAGATAATTTATATATATATATATATATATATATATATATATATAAAATAAAGATTTTATTAATAAAAACAAAGCAATGTAATTAGCATAATATGTGATTTTGGTGATTTGCTGCCCCTATCACTAAAGTTAAAATCACATGTATATGGTGTATGTGAGGAGTAAAATTTATATCCCCGGTATGAGAGAGTTTCAAGAATTCAATTGAGTAGTGACCGCCAAAGTGGCACGCTTGATTGGGTTTGAGAAATTTCGGTCTCGTATATTGATTGGGATGTCTCCTGGTCTAATGTGTAGTCATACTCCCAAAGGAGGTGATTGTGTATTAGTTCATGGAGGGATACATGATGGTATGGTGGAGGAGTGACGATCCTAGTGGTTCATATGCCCAAAGGTGATGAATTCACGAAGATTGGAATAAATTCTCATAACCGCTATCATGTGGGGAGTGTACAATTGCATGTCATGTATTTTGCCCAAAGGTGATTATATGATTTTGCATGTAACTCTCTGGATGTGTACTTGTACGTCAAGTTACACAAAGTGCTCACATGATGCTAATTATATACATTGCTTGTTTTTTAGTCACTTTTTCTGTAATTAATAACTCCACTGTTATTGAGGTTTTTACTACTTCAAATTTTAAGTTGTGGACATATGATTTGTTGCTTGAGAATGCAATAAAATTTGCTTATCGTCCATGAAGCGTTCCATTATGGAACACTTGAAAAGAGGTTTGCTGCGGATTACACTTTGCTATAATATGATGGAAGCCTTAGTTGCTTGAAATTATGTTTTGTATAATATTGAAATTAGGACATATCTACAAAGATTATGTTTAAGTCCTAATGACATATACATCTTGTATATGGTTAAAAGGTTGTTTCCAAAAGTTTTTTTTTTTTTTTAAGGAAAATGACCGAGATAAAGAATAAACTAGTTAAAATTAGTCTTGAAGGTTGTCAGGCCTAATTGCAGCGGTAAGTATTTTGGCAAGTATGACAATACTGAATTGCTTAAAGGATCATTTGTCAAATGCTTGGTATATTATGGGGTGGTAATTTAATTACTATGCCTGAAAATCCTGACAAAAAGATTTGCCAAAAGGCATAATTGCACCATAATTAACATGGTAATGAGTAAGACTAATTTATCGGTCTACGTGGGTTGATATTTTGAAAGCAATTTTTCACATACAAAACGTATTTCTTATCAAAGTTGTTTCATAAACTTCTTTTGAGTTATGGACTGGACGTAAATTGATTGAATCATATTAAATTTAGAGGTGAGGTTATCTAATCAATATTAAGTACGTTGGAATTTAGATCCACTCGAATTATTTTGTATCTTATCTAGATTGTTAAAAGGGGTATTAATTTTATGACCCTAAAGAAGGTACAAGAATTATAGAATCACATACTCTAAAGTTTCTTAAGATCGACGTAATTGTAGAGGATAGCTGCTCTCAGACTATTAAAGATAATAGTATGATGGGGGTTACTGTGTTTTTGTCTTTACCTATATAGATAATTATGGAATCTCCTGTACCATAGACTAAACTTGTTGAGTTTTAAAAGGTTTAAGGTACTATTCTTGATATAGTTTATAATAAAATTTCTTAAACCTCTCAAGTGCAGAATGAAGTGGTTGCAGTTTTATTAAGGAGATTTGTTAGAGAAAGACGATCGGTTATACCATCGACTATATAGTCTATTTGTGAGAGCATGATTACAATATCCATTACATGGTTGTTTTAGCAACTTATATAAATGTCGTTTCTTGTTCTTAATTAAGTATGTGATTAGATGCCATAAAAAAAAAAAGGATAATAATTTTTTTACTCGAAAGAGGGGTGGATAGTTAGTGAAGAAATAATTATTTCTTTACTAATTCTTTCAAAGTGAACGTGGCATTGATAGTTTATTTTTTATATGGAGTTACGCCAAATAGATACAAAATCTATATAGTGCAATCGAAAGATTTTGCAGCAAATTCAAGTAAACTTGTGTGTAGACTGAAAAGTCTTAATTCATGGTCTTAAGCAAGTTTCCAGACAATATTATTAAAGTTTCATAGTGTTGTTATTTTGTTCAATTGGGAACAAAGTAATTCAATATACTGCAAGGTCAGTGGGAGGAAATTTATTTTTCTCATACTCTATGTACATGATATTTTGTTTACAAGTATTGACCTTGAGGCATCTTTTATCCTTTGTACTAAGGTCTGTAAGGATTGTTTTTGCCATATTATATTAGATTTTCTCGAGGACATTTGCTGATTGTATATTGGAAATATTCAATATACATCATTGCAAGCCAGGAATTGCTCCCGTTGTTAAGGGTGATGAACTGAATCTATCACATTGTCCTTATTTAGATATTGAGAAAATCTAATTAAAGGGTGTACCTTGTGTCAATGCATTTAAAAGTATAATGTATGCTCGAATTTGTACTAGACTAAATATCGTCTTTATGACGGGACTTCTAGGCAGACATCAATCAAATTCAAACGCGATCATTGCGTTGTTGCCAAGAAGGTTTTAAGGTACTTAAAGAGGATAAGAGATTATATGTTAATATGTGGATATGTTCAATTCTTGCGCTTAGTAGGGTATTTAGATGTAAACTTTGCTAGCTATTATGATGACATGAGATTAATAACAGAATACATATTTATGTTAGCATGAAGTGCAGTAAATAAAGTTCTATGTCTACTATGTAAGTAGAGTTTGTAACATTCTTTTAGGCTGTTACCTAGGGCTATTAGGCTCCGGAACCTCATGAAAGAGTTGACCGTTTTAAATTTTATGGATTGACCCATATGGTTGTATTGAGACAATAAAGTTGTTGTATTTTTATTAACAACGGAGGTCTCAATGGGTCTAAATATATGGCAGTCAAATTCTTTGACTATAAAGAAATGGTACAGAAAAGTGACGTTTTAATATAACATATTTCCACAGATGATATGGTTGTAGATCCACTAACTAAAGGTCTACGCCCATATGTATTTTAAGCGACATGTCATTAGCATGGGCCTAGGAGCATCTTGAGATGCTGTTGTTTAGTGGGAGCTATTTTGACTTTACTTTGATAAAGGTTTCATCTGTGTTCGTTACATTTGGTAACGATTTGATATGTATCAACTTTTGCATTCAATAAAGTATTTTTGAATGTGTTGTTATTATGTTGAATACATATTAATAAAGTCTCAAGGTATTGTATAAACCTTAAGTGAAAGCTAGAGACATTAGGTTATTAACCTTGTCCATATGTCTTATTATACATAAAGAAAGGTTAACCGTAAGGACAAGACATATGTGGGTTCATGGAACCATAATGACATTTTCTAGTGGCACAAGTTTTTTGTGACGCTTAAGGTAAGAGAATGGACATTCTCTAGTGGCACAAGTTTTTGTGACGCTTAAGGTAAGAAGAATGGTGACAAAATGAGATCTCTATGAGAGATGTTGTCCATTTGACACACTACCATATTGGATCCATATCAATAGAGTTAAGAACATTCGTGACCATGGAAGGCTACGTGTGTATACATGCGATTACCGCCATGATTCGGTGTTTGAGACTTTATGGGATAGGATTGACTATTAAGAATTATCTCTAGACCAATGTGCGCACATACAGTACGATTTCAATTAATATAGTCCAAGTGGGAGAATGTAAGAGTTTTCTTAATGTGGACTACATTAATTGATATTGTAATTTACCGTTTAACGTTTACCGTTTTACGGGGATTGGTCTAAGGTGAGATAGAAGGTTTCTTAATTAGTCTAATATGGCCGGCTAGTGTGGGCCGAGTTGAGCCCGCCCGTAATGAGGGGGCCTCGGGCCGGAAACTCTATAAATAGTAATTTCTCACATGTATCCTCACATAAGGGCGTTTACCTAACGCTAAACGTGAGGAGGCCGCCTCTTGAGCCGGTGATACGGAGGGCAATAGAGGAGAATGACTTGATGCGTGGATCCCCTTGATATGTGGAAATCCCTTGATCGCTTCCGCTTTATGTTTGATGGATCCCAAAACAGGTGCGTTAATCTTCCTACTCAATTATGCATATTCTTGTTCTGGTTATGGAGATCTTGGGATTGCGTAATTTGCTTCCAACATACTTGCCCAGCTACGACTGTGATATTGAAGCCGTATGCTTCATAGCTTGTGTTCAGCAATCAATCATTGGCCATGTTTGGTTCGACTTTCCCAAGAGGTTTTGGGAATTTTTTTTTGCGTTTAACAAATATTTTTAAAACCTTATTTGTCAAATGTGAGCATTCCGAATGCTGAAAGCTGAATACTGGAGATGGGCTGTTTTGGGCATTGGGCATTTGGGAAATGCAAAATTTCACTGCGTCATTGTTAATTTCTCTTCCCCCTTCGCCTTCTTCTTCCCGGCCATCTTCTTCCCTGTTCATCTTCTTCTTCCTCGTCTATTGGGCGTCTCCAGCAGCTGCCACCACCGCCTGAGGGTCGCACGTCCCCGGTGACCACCGCTTGGGGGTGGTGCGACCTGCGACCTAGGCGGCGTCGCTTGGGTCGCGCGGACCTTAGGTGGTGTCGCTTGAGGTCCGCACGACCTCAGGCCGCCACCAAATCTGGCGATTCAGAGGCTAGATCTGGCCTCTGCACCTCCAGGCGGCCAGACGGCCAAATCTGGTTGCCTGGCAGTTGGCCAACAGTTAGTCGGCCGTCGATTTAATTTTTAGATTTAAAAAAAATAAAAAATAAAAGCAAAAGCTCATTTATAATGTAAGCTTTGCTAAACGGTATTTATGTTAAAGTTACATTTCGATGCTATCTAAGACTACAATTTATCAAACGGTGTAGCATTTTGAAAAACCTATTTATCTCAAAGGTATTTGCATTCTCCCAAGGGTATTTCTTCAAAACCGAATCAAATGGGCCTAATGACCCCAATGAGCCTCTTTAGTAGGTGCTTCTTGTTTTGCTAGAAGGATTTAAAAAAGAACAATTGGTATAGGTTCTCTCGTCTAGGAGAGAAAAAAATAGAGAACATTTATGGAGAGTTGGGGAGGTAGGGGAGGGTTTTCACGGTGGGTCGTGATTTTGTTTCTCTCTCCTCTAACTAAAATATTTTCTTCTAATTTTTTAGAAAAATAAGGACCTATTTGCTAACATTCTCAAGAACAATTGATTATGTTCTTTTGTTCTGTGAAAAAAAAAAAAAAGAACAGAAATTTATTTGGTAAATTTTTTATTTTTAGGAATATATTGTTTTAGATTTGGAAAAATTAAGAAATAGAAAAAAATAGCTTATTGTTCCCATGAATAATTTCAAGAATCAAGCTAACTTTTTTTTTTCTTTTTTTCTCCTTCTCTCTTCTTCTTCTTCCTCCTAGCTCGTCACTGACCACCGTTGGATGCCGCCACCGCTAGTGGCGGCGTGTGACCCGGCGACGGGCGGCGGTGGTTGCGGCAACTAGCTTGGGGGAGGTTTGGCGAGCTCGCCGAGCCTCGCCGAGACCTCACCCACCACGGCAAGTCTTGGCCTCGACCCGGGTGGCGCGAGGTTGAGCCTTGTCGGTGGCTGATCGGCCACAAAGAAAGAGGAAGAAGAAGAAAAAGGAAAATGGAAAATGGAAGAAGAAAATGAAAAAAAAAAGAAGGGAAAAATATAATAAAAATATTAAAAAATTAAAAGAAATAAAAAAATTAAGAATTACCAAACGTATTTATTTCGAAAAAGAAAATTTTGTGCAGTTATTAAATACATTTTTTTGTTCAGAAATTGTTTCTGATAATAGAATTGGAAAAAATCATTTATGATAAAAAATTATTTTGAGAATAGAATGATTACTAAACGTACGATTAAGTTTCCAACTAAAGACCTCAGGCAAGTTATGTTTGGAATCATCCCCTTTTGAGTCCCAGCTCATATGACAGTCCCTAGATAGCTCAGCGCACAGGTTCATACATGACTTGCGTCTTGACCAAAGTGCCCTTTAAAGAGCGTCGGTGGAGTGGCAGGACAAATTGTTTTCTAATGGGGTCTTCTGAATCTGATTCAGAGGGTTCCTTGTAGCAAAAGAACATGTAGCTGATTTGGACTAGGATGCACGTATGGTCCCAATCTCTTCTTCTTTATTTGGCACGTCTTGTTTATTTTCTGAGGGATACCATTCAATAGATGGATCTGGCATTCAAGACGGTGTTGCCACTCGTGTGCTCTCACATTTGTCTCATATCCTTCATTCGATTCATATGTAGTAATTCTGATGATGCCGGTGTTTTAGTGGGCTCGGCGTTGTTTTGGTGTGAAGCTGAGAAAATTGCGCGACATACACTACATCCAATTTTCAATTTTTTCACGATAAGATAAGATGGTTGGTGCCGTTGAAATTGGAAACTTGTTTACTAGAGAAGCAGCTGGAATTGGTAAGTATTGAGTGTGGCCCACCCAGATGAGGAGGGAGACTAGTGATGTCTCAACTAGCCACCAGTAAAAATTTATTAATTACATGTCATGGCTTTGTCAAGGTATGTTCTCTGCAAGAAATCTTTTTAATTAGATGCACAGGTCAAAGAATCATTAATTCCATGTGAAAGTTTTGGATTTTAGCGTATGTCTTCTCTTTGAGTATGCTGATCATGGAGCCTGCTCTCTCGTATGCTTCAATTATCCCCAGATCTCTATCATAAAACCGGATTATAATAGAATAAACAAAGGAAGAGTGTATCGATTTTCTCACATTTGTACGCCATAATGTCATTCTCTACTCTCACGTATTCTCTTTGATGTCATTTGATGGAACGGACTTAGCTCCTTATTGCTCTGCCATGACTATTTTTTAACTGTTAGTTGGTTCATTTGCCTTTGTCAAGAAAATAAGCAAAAATTAAAGAAAAGTGGAGTCCACAACTAATAATTGTTGCGCTTCATCGGATACGGTGTATGTAGGACAAAAAGGGTGTTTGCAACCATATCCATCATATGTAGACATGAGGATACTGTATACGATGTGTACATTTGGTCATTGCCAAATGTTTTACTCAATTTCACTTCCTGGGCTAGTTTAGCCATTCGCACTCATCCTTATTCTTGGCGTGGCATACTTAAGATGCATTTGTTGTATACTTCTGGTCCCTTCATTGATGTGAACATAGGCACCGACCTCTCCGACATGCCGAGCCCAACTCAGGTGGTGGCACTTCTAAAAGCTCAGGACATACGACATGTTAGGCTTTACGACACTGACCACGCCATGCTTCTTGCACTTGCTAACCCTGGCATCGGCATCACTGTTTCTGTTCCTAATGACCAGCTACTCGGCATCGGGCGGTCCAATGCCACCGCTGCCTATTGGGTAGCTCGGAATATCATAGCCCATGTCCACCCTTCAGAATGCCGCCCCTGTACTTGTGTCCGCCATGAAGTTCATCCACTCAGCGCTTGTCGCTTCGAATCTCGACAGTCGTATCAAAGTCTCAACCCCACATTCTTCCTCCATCATGATCGACTCCTTCCCACCTTCTCAAGCCTTCTTTAACCGCACTTGGGATCCGGTCATGGTCCCATTGCTTAAGTTTCTTCATTCTACTGGATCGTACCTCATGCTCAATGTGTATCCTTACTATGACTACATGCAGTCAAATGGCGCAATTCCACTGGACTATGCCCTCTTCCGTCCTCTTCCTCCGAACAAGGAAGCTGTCGATTCTAACACGCTCCTCCACTACACCAATGTATTTGATGCTGTCGTTGATGCGGCTTATTTTGCTATGTCATATCTAAACTACACCAACGTCCTCATTGTGGTGACCGAGTCTGGTTGGCCCTCCAAGGGAGACTCTTCCGAACCGGATGCAACTCTTTAAAATGCAAACACTAGCAACAGTAACTTCATCAAGCACGTGCTTAACAATACAGGAACGCCAAAGCACCCGGGCGTGGCAGTCAGTACATACATTTATGAGCTCTACAATGAGGATCAGAGACCGGGCTCTGCATCTGAGAAAAATCGGGGCCTGTTTGATGCCAATGGAGTGCTGATTTATATCTTGCACTTGATGGGTGCAGGAACGGTGTTAGCAAATGACACATCCAATCAAACCTTCTGCGTTGCAAAGGATGGTGCGGACAAGAAGATGCTCCAAGCGGCATTGGATTGGGCTTGTGGGCCCGGAAAAGTAGACTGTTCACTGTTGTTGCCGGGCCAAGCTTGCCATCAACCAGACAATGTTGTTGCACAAGCAGCTTATGCTTTCGATGCGAATTACCAAAAGATGGGGAAAGCTTCAGGCACCTGTGATTTTGGCGGCATCGCTACAGTCACCACAACCAATCCAAGTAAGAAGTAGCTTGATAACATTTGCCCATGTGTCTGAGTCATTCTGAGGAAAGATCTTATCACCAGACTTAGTAATCACAGTTCACTGAACAGAAAAATTGAGGTGTTGTGGTCACTGGAAAATTAATGGCATGCCACAATGCCACAATACCACAAGATGATAGGGCCAATCTGCTGGTAACCTTGACATTTTTTGTAATTTGATGATCTATTACATGCACATTGCGTATGAGCATATAGAGGTTGAGGAATCTGCCTTTTTCTTTTTCCTTTTCTTTTCCCCTAATTTATGTTTGATTGGTGCAGATCATGGTTCATGTATATTTCCGGGAAGGTATGTGATGTGCTACGTTTCTATATGTTCTCTCTGTCATCTTTTAAATTTGTTGCAATGTCATCTTCAATAATCCAAAATTGTTGTTATGCATCTGCAATATACTGAATTACTTGTATGTCGTTGCAGCGGTGGAAGAAATGGGACTTCCGTTAATGGTACTATTCTAGCTCCATCGTCTAATTAAACGACTTCTGATTAGATATCAGAATTTTGTGATGGACGATGTATCCTTCGAAGGGTGGGCCTTGGAAGTGCCATTTCCGCTCCCAGCTTCACCATTGGCATCGTTCCAGCATCCGACCCTGCGCATTGAAATGAGGTCGGACGGACGGATCTATCAATCATGCGGCCAACAAATATTGTATGAACCTAACATGTGTAGGAGTTAAAGACAGTGGTCCGGCCTGACTTTAGCCTCTCGTGTTTATCATCCTCGAGTAGTAAGAGAAGTTTTCATCAACCTCAAAAGGGTTCTTCAAGTTTAGATCTCTTCATCCTGTCTACTGTCTGGAATGAAATCCATTCATAACATTTCCAAAGTCTTACATGTTCTTCCGGTGCGATTTTAGCGGGTTCGGATATGGTACGACCCCGAATTTGAACCGTAGCTTTGGCCACCCGCACAGAGCTTTCCTGATGCACATAGATGACGCGGTTAGCGTGAGTGTGTATTCTCCAAAAAAAAAAAAAAAAAACTATTTTTAATAGATCCATGGTTGATGTAATGAGATGATGGGCCTGGATGGGCTAGTTCCTTGAAGAAAAATCATCTGCTCTGATAGAAAATTTTCGAGAATAAAAACTGCATAATTATTTGTTTAGTGAAGACTAGAATTTTGCTTCTCTAACAAAAAAAAAAAAAAAAAAAAAAAAAAAAGAAAGAGACCATTTTAAACGAAACGATAGCTAAGTTTGACATTTACTCCAAACAAATAAAACCAAACCATAAAGACCATCCTATTGGGATGTTTATTCACAAATTTTGGGTGCCTTTATTTCATTGGAAATTTTATGATAAAATAAAATATTTTCTTGAAAATTGTTGTGAAAGAAAATGATTGGTTTTCATCTGTTTGATGATTTAGGAGGCTAAGTTTGACATTTACTCCAAACAAAATAAAACCAAACCATAAAGACCATCCTATTGGGATGTTTATTCACAAATTTTGGGTGCCTTTATTTCATTGGAAATTTTATGATAAGTTTGACATTTACTCCAAACAAAATAAAACCAAACCATAAAGACCATCCTATTGGGATGTTTATTCACAAATTTTGGGTGCCTTTATTTCATTGAAAATTTTATAATAAAAGAAAATATTTTTCATGAAAATTGTTTTAAAAGAAAATGATTGGTTTTTATTTGTTTGATGATTTAGGATGGCTAAGTTTGACATTTACTCCAAACAGAATAAAACCAAACCATAAAGACCATCGTATTGGGATGTTTATTCATGAATTTTGGGTGCCTTTATTTCATAAAAATTTCATAATAAAAGAAAATATTTTTCATGAAAATTATTTTTAAAGAAAATAATTGGTCTTCATTTGTTTGATAGTTTAGGAAAAGTGATTTCCATTTTGTCAAAAGATGAAGTCGTTTTCTACAATATGAGCTTGTCATTTTCGATCCATGAAAAATGTTTTTGTAAATCGATTAGTCTTCCGTTATCTGAACACTAGAAAATTGGAAAAATATTTGCCGGAAACCATTTGTCCTTCGCAAAAAATAAATGATTAGGAAATATTTTTCTATCATTTGAAATAATTAGTCAATAGAAAATATCTTCATTATCAACAATAATTAATGTTTAAATAATTTTGTGGACGATGAAAATATTTTTTGTCCATTCATTTTTATAATGATACAAGCTATTGTTTTTTTGAAAACTGTTTTTCAAATTATTCATTTTCCGTGAAATAAATGGAGCCTAGAGTTATTGAGAGATTTCTTGTGTTGTTATTTTTCATATTATATTGGAAATTGAAGAGACAGAGTCTTTTAATTTAGATTTGTTTGGAACAATTTTTACTCTTTTTTTTTTTTAAAAAAAAATCTTACGTCTCTCCCAATATCACATTTTTATTTAATACTAAATAGCTTACATGTAAAAGTGTATTTATTTTTCCTAGTTAAGAACTGTGATGAAAAAAGAGATATAATACTCTATACATTATCAAATAAAGAATACATGAATTTATTTATAAACTTTATTGGATGGCTTTTTAAAATAACAAAAGATTGATTACAATTAAGGGAAATATACATAACCTCTTAAATATATCTCTAACGTTCCTAATTTTCAAAAAGTTGAAATAAGTCATCCCTTTTCGAATGTTTGAAGGTTAGGTGGAAAAAGAGGAAAAAGAATGAGTACTTTATACACAAGTGTTGACAAGTAGACTCTAAACTTCTTCCCATTAGGTTTGGCTATGAGGGATAAGTAAGGTCCGAGTGGGCAATTTCTACCCTAAAATCTGAAAAATTTAGAATCGAAAACTGCTTGTTGGATCATAAATCCATCTAGGAATTGGACATCTAGTCTACTCAGGTTCTTGAGTGAGCCCATGAAACCGCAATAAATTCTCTACAAAATTACATTCATCAAGTAATATAATGATGAATTTAGTTTCTATGTGGGTACTTCTTTGCAAGGGAAATTGTAAGAATAAAAAGGAAATCCACATGGGATCTTGCTAATCAAACATGAAATGATACTGTGATTTTAGTATGAATGCTCCCAACAGGACATTTGGTTCCATCTCTTGCTTATCATTTGACAGAAAGCCAAATATACCCAAATAGAATATACGCATTAATGCTCAATAGCTACGACTGGATGTTGTAAGAGATGCATTTGTGAGTAAGTGGCAGAGAGAAAAACAACGAGAGGCTCACATCGAGAAAAGCAGCATCTAAGTGGGAGACGTTAATCTCGACAAAGACACCCACAAAGGAAACTGTACGGTAAATGGCAGCATCTTAATGTGTGTTCTATTTCGAGGACCCCGAGAAACAAGTAGGACTGTAAGGTAAATGGCAAAAGACAGACGAGAAAGACTGACTTTTATTGAGAGTGAGCTGGATTTTTATTTTATTTTATTTAAAATATACTAGTTTGATTTGAGTGGACAGTTCCAAATATGAAATTATGAATCGGCCAATACTCATCAGTTTCAATAAATTAAAACCAGGAACTAGACCAGTATCCATGGAAATAACCGGTTTTGGGCCAGTCTAATTCAGTTCTAAGTAGTTCTCAGTTCTTTTGCATACCTCTACCGATTATAGATTTTGTTTATGAGCCTTATGGTTAGCTCAACTTGCTTGGGCCCGAAAGTCCGAATACTAGCCTTGAGATTAGTGTTCTACATTGCTTGTCTAAACTGGAAAAGAGACGTGAATTGACTATGCGAAAGCTCGGGCGACAAAGTTAGGCCCGTTGGATCAAATCTAGTAGGCTAGATTTCAACAGTTTGAAATGAGGCCAAACCACGAAAAAATAAAAATTCCCGATTTGATTTGGAGCAAGACTCTAGTGGTTCAATGGGGTTGATCGAGGGTTAAAAAAGGGAATCTAGTATTCGAATCGTTTAGCAATGATGTTCTCTGGAATGGGACTAAACAGAAAGTTTTAAATTAGCTGCAATGGTTTGAACCTTAGTCATCATTGCATTTGAAATGCTTTGTGCGCTTAGGAAGCTAATAGCGACCAATCACATGAGAAGAGATTACCGTGGAAATGCCTACCAAGCATAGGTAAATATTCAAATAATGATTTCAGGTGGGACCCTTTTTTTCGAAAAAAGGGTTTAGAGTAAATGTTGACTTGAATAAGGGTATAGAATGACTTAGTCTTCAACTAACACATGCATCTCACATGTCACTTCATCGGGGGATTTCTCATCTCAGCACAACGTTGATTCAACGATGGATAGAGGAGTGGTTGTCGGATATAAAGGGCTCAATAGAGACTTTCATGATCTCAAGTGCGATCTAGCATTGGAAGTGGTTTTGTGCAAGTGTAAAAAAAAGAACGGGATAAGTGCATTAGAAGTCCTAAAATTTGTCATGAAAATACAATTAAGTCCTAAAACTTTTAAAAAGTGCAATTAAGTCCTAAAACTTTTAAAAAGTGCAATCAAGTTCTAAAACTTATCAAAGTGGTTCAATCTAAGTCATTGAATTGATTGCACTTTTTGAAAGTTTTAAAATTCGATCGTACTTTCGAAACAAGTTTTAGGATTTTATTGAACATTTTGAAAGTTTTAGGACTTAATTGAACTTGTATGACAAGTTTTATGACTTAATTGTACTTTTTGAAAGTTTTAGGACCTAATTACATTTTCATAATAAGTTTTAGGATTTTTAATGCACTTATCCCAAGAAGAACAATGAATAGAGAAGAAGATAAAAATGAAAAATTGAAAAGTAAGAAAGAAAAGAAAACTGAAAAAACCAGACATCATGCATTTAGAAAGTAGCATGTGAGATGCATATGCTCGCTTAGGCTTTTATCGAGACTAAGTAGAACTTTCAGGCCTCTATTTAAGATTACTTGAAACCAGTTTTAAAGAAAATAGTCCAATTTGAATCTTTTATTTGAAATCGAGTTAATATTACAAAAAACTTCAAATTCTATATCCGTTAAATTTCCCTTGATTATTTAATATTAAATTGAATTAATATAATTGAAAATCACAAAATTAAGTAAAATCTCAAATTGGTACATTTGTGTCATTCAACTGTTACGTGTCATCAAACTCAGTAATTTAATAGTAAAGTTTAACAGAAATAACAGAAAGTAAATCTGTCATATATGTACTAATTTGACGTTTTTTTTTTTTTTTTTTTTTTTTGGTCTGTTTACTAATTTGACGTTAATTTGAAGTAGATTTGATATACATATACTGATACATGATTGTTGGTTATATTAATACTATGAAACTTTTCCAGGAGCATATTTAAAATGGGCACGGAAAAAGCGCGCGGCACTGTTGAGTCAAAGTGTGGTCCACGTCAGCATCGAGTGCTTCCTCGCGTGGGGCCCCGCGGACCGTCCCCTGCGTCAGACAGGACAGGAGCGCCTCTGAGAAGCCCCCGCATGGGAAACCCTGACCTGACAGCCAAAATTGCCCGAACCCATATTAATTAAATTCGGAAAAAAAAGAAAAAGGAAAGAAGAAAAAAGAAAAGAAAAGGAAAAGTGATTTTCCCGTAGTCCCGTCCTCACCCCTCGCCGTGCGCCTGCAACTCGATCTCCGCCGTCCGTTCCCCTGACGCGGGGCCGGACTCCTCTGCCCCTCATCTCGTCCGTCCTTTGATTCTACGCCACCTCGCAAAACCCCGCCCTTTCCTTCCTAAACCTCCTCTGTCCCTCTCTCTCTCTCTCTCTCTCTCTCGCTCGCTCGCACTTTCCCATTTCACTTCTGGTCAGCACCGCAGCTCGCTTCCCTCTCGCCCCGGCTCTTCCTTTCTTGTTCTTTCTCGCGCGAACCTCAAAAGGAACCTCCTTTTCTCTCTCTCTGGGCGCACTTTTCTCTGTTTGTGCGGTGAAGCGTTGCCCTTTTCCCCTTTCCCTTTCTGGGTTCTTTATCTGTTCTGGGTGTGGCCTGGATTTCTCCTCCAAGACTGCTTTTTTGCTTGTTGTGGGGGTGGTGGGTGGTTCTTTATGGTTTCGGTGGATTGAGGCACTCGCTCTGGTCTTGGGGAATCCATGGCTCTGCTGCTTCTCTTCTTGCTTCTGTTTCCGGCCTCCCTTGCTTCCGCGGATGAAGGTGAGCTCGTCAAGCTCGTGGCCGTCGTCTTGTTCCCATTGCCTTACTTTGAACTCTCGTTGGTGGTTCTTTGTTGTTGCTATTTTCAGCTAAATGTTCTCTGCGCTGCTGTTTTTTCGTATGTTTTTGTTTCTTTCCACAGTGGGTTTTGGTTCTAGTCATGGAAGCTTGTCGTTCTTTTCAGTTCTTGAACTTAATCCGTTCTTGATTTAGTCGGTGTGGTGCTTTGCCTGAAACTACTTGCCCAGCAACGACTGTGATATTGAAGCCGTCTGCTTCTTAGCTTGTGTTCAGCGATAAATCACCCCACTGAGCCTCTTTAGTAAGTGATTCTTGTTTTGGTAGAAGGATTAAAAAAAAAAGAACAGATTTTGGTGCAGGTTCAAGTTCCAATCATCCTGCCTTGAATAAGATCTCATCTGGGAGAGAAAAAAAAAAAAAAAACAGAGAACATTTATGGGGAGTTGGCGGTGGGGGGAAGAGGGCGTTCACTGGTGGGTCGTGATTTTGTTTCTCTCTCCTCGGACCAAAAGAGTTTTTTTTTTTCCTTCTAGGGAGAGCAAAATAAGTTTTCCACGATAGACCTCAAGCAAGTTATGTTTGGAATCATCCCTTGTTGCGTCCCAGCTCATATGGCAGTCCCTAGATAGCTTAGCGCACGGGTTCATACATGACTTGCGTCTTGACCAAAGTGCCCTTTAACTTTACTCTAGAAAGAGGGTCGGTCAAGTGGCAGGACAAATTGTATTCTAATGGGGTCCTCTGAATCTGATTCTGAGGGTTCCTTGTCAGCAAAAGAACATGCAGCTGATTTGGACCATTAGGATGCACGTATGGTCCCAATCTCTTTTTCTTTATTGGGCACGTCTTGTTTGTTTTCTGGGGGATACCATTCAATAGATGGATCTGGCATTCACAAGGATGTAGCCACTCATGTGCTCTTGCATTTGTCTCATATACTTCATTCGATTTATATGTAGTAATGCTGATGATGCTAGTGTGTTAGTCGGCTCGGTGTTGTTTTGGTGTGATGCCGAAAAATTGCGTGACATAAACTCTGTCAAATTTTCGGTTTCTTCACGATAGGATGAGATGGTTGGTGCTGTTGAAATTGGAAACTTGTTTACTAGAGAAGCAGCTAGAATAGTTAAGTATGAGTGTGGCCCACCCAGTTCAGAAGGGAGACTAGTGATGTCTCAACTACCCACCAGTAAAAATTTATTTATTACGTTTTATGGCTTTGTCAAGATATGTTCTCTGCAAGAAAGTTTCTAAATTAGATGCTCAGGCCAAACAATCATTAATTCCATGTGAAAGTTTTGGATTTAGTGTATGTCTTCTCTATGAGTATGCTGATCATGGAGCCTGCTCTTTCGTATGCTTCAATTATCCCCAGATCTCTATCATAAAACTGGATTATAATAGATTAAACAAATGAAGAGTGTACTGGCTTTCTCACATTTGTACGCCATAATGTCATTCTCTACTCTCACCTATTTCTCTTTGATGTCATTTGATGGAAGGGATTTTGGAACTTCAGTTTTCTAGACTTAGCTCCATATTGCTCTGCTGTGTCTATTTTTTAATTGTTAGTTGTTTCATTTGCCTTTGTCTAGAAAAGAAGCAAAAATTAAAGAAAAGTGGAGTCCACAACTAATAATTATTGCTCTTCGTTGGATACGGTGTATGGAGGACGAAAAAGGTGTCTGCAACCATATCTACCATATGTAGACGTGAGGATGGTGTATGGAATATGTACATTTGGGATTTGGTCATTCCCAAATGTTTTACTCTATTTCACTGCCTGGACTAGTTAAGCCATTCCCACTTATCCTTATTCTTGGCGTGGAATACCTAAAATGCATCTGTTAAATACTTCAGGTCCCTTCATTGGCGTGAACATAGGCATTGACCTCTCCAACATGCCGAGCCCAACTCAGGTGGTGGCGCTTCTAATAGCTCAGAACATACGACATGTTAGGCTTTACGACACTGATCACGCCATGCTCCTTGCACTTGCTAACTCTGGCATCCGCGTCACTGTTTCTGTTCCTAATGACCAGCTACTCGGCATCGGGCAGTCCAATGCCACCGCTGCCTATTGGGTAGCTCGCAATATCGTAGCCCATGTCCCCGCCACCAACATCACTGCCATTGCTGTGGGATCCGAAGTCCTAACGACCCTTCAGAATGCCGCCCCTGTCCTTGTCTCGGCCATGAAGTTCATCCACTCAGCGCTTGTCGCTTCAAATCTTGACAGTCGTATCAAAGTCTCAACCCCACACTCTTCCTCCATCATTATTGACTCCTTCCCACCTTCTCAAGCCTTCTTTAACCGCACTTGGGATCCGGTCATGGTCCCATTGCTTAAGTTTCTTCAGTCTACTGGATCGTACCTCATGCTCAATGTCTATCCATACTACGACTACATGCAGTCAAATGATGCAATTCCACTGGACTATGCCCTCTTCCGTCCTCTTCCTCCGAACAAGGAAGCTGTCGATTCTAACACACTCCTTCACTACAACAATGTATTTGATGCCGTCGTTGATGCGGCTTATTTTGCCATGTCATATCTAAACTTCACCAACGTCCCCATTGTGGTGACCGAGTCTGGTTGGCCCTCCAAGGGAGACTCCTCCGAACCGGATGCAACTCTTGAAAATGCAAACACTTACAACAGTAACTTGATCAAGCACGTGCTTAACAATACAGGAACGCCAAAGCACCCGGGCGTGGCAGTCAGTACATACATTTATGAGCTCTACAATGAGGATCAGAGACTGGGCTCTGTATCTGAGAAAAATTGGGGCCTGTTTGATGCCAATGGAGTGCCGATCTATATCTTGCACTTGACGGGTGCGGGAACGGTGTTAGCAAATGACACAACCAATCAGACGTTCTGTGTTGGAAAGGATGGTGCGGACAAGAAGATGCTCCAAGCGGCATTGGATTGGGCTTGTGGGCCTGGGAAAGTAGACTGCTCACTGTTGTTGCAGGGGCAAGCTTGCTATGAACCAGACAATGTTGTGGCGCATGCAACTTATGCTTTCAATGCGTATTACCAAAAGATGGGGAAAGCTCCAGGCACCTGTGATTTTAAAGGGGTCGCTACAGTCACCACAACCAATCCAAGTAAGAAGTAGCTTGATAACATTTACCCATGTGTCTGCATCATTCTGAGGAAAGATCTTATCACTGGATTTAGTAATCACAGTTCACTGAATAGAAAAATTGACGTGTTGTGGTCAGTGGACAATTAATGGCATGCCACAATGCCACAAGATGATAGGGCCTATCTGCTGGTTTAACCTTGACATTTTTTTTTTGTAATTTGATGAGCTATTAGCATGTCTGTCCTGAACTCTAAACATTTTTTTGTAATTTGATGAGCTATTTGTATGTCTGTCCTGAACTCTAATACATGCACATTGCATATGAGCATATAGAGGTTGAGGAATCAGCCTTTTGCTTTTCCTTTCCCCCTAATTTATGTTTGATTGGTGCAGGTCATGGTTCATGTATATTTCCAGGAAGGTATGTGATTTACTACGTTTTTATAGGTTCTCTCTGTTATCTTTTAAATGTGTTGCAAAATGTCATCTCCAATCATCCAAAATTGTTATTATGCATCTGCAATATACTGACTTACCTGCCTGTGCTGCAGCGGTGGAAGAAATGGGACTTCCGTTAATGGTACTATTCTGGCTCCATCGTCTAATTCAACGACTTCTGGCTGTCCTCCCCAGTATTTCTTTGATGTTGGTTCGATCACAAGCTCGTTGATCATCGCCATTTTGCACCTGGCATCGGTTCTCTTGTAAAGTTATGGACTCGATATTTGTGCCATATTGATTGATGCCTTTTTAGATCTCTCTTTGAAACATTTAATTACAATTCTTCGATGACAACTTGTGGTCTACCCAATTTTGTGGTTCGTGAAGTGGCAACACGGGTGGGCAAATCCAGGCATTTGAGCGGTGACTAGCTAGGTGACTCTTCAATTTTATTCTGTAAAAGCCAACAAAAGGAGTTGTTGGTGTAACTATCTTCTTCCTAAATTCAATTTCGAATTGATTCTTTGAGATGGACACTTAAAGGGCATCTGAAAGTCAGCCAATTCAGGCCATGTAATCAATAGGCTAGGATTAGTTGCCTCGTTTTCTCATCAACACAGCTAAACTAGTTAAGTTTCTTTTCTTTGCTGGAATTTCAAGCGAGCACCATTACTCTGATGGATAGTTACTAAGAATTGGCACTGCTCGGAGAAACTTCCGGAAGGAATTGCCTTCATTTTGCCTTCATTTTGCGGCAATTTCGGTAAGTGATTGTTTGCCTTAACGTGCTCTCGGTCTTTCATGTTTATGATTGTTGTGATGGTGCTTCCGAGGGAACTCCGAATGTCAGAACTTGCATACCTACAAAATTTAACTGCGGTGTTGCCCGCAAAATGAATGTTTCTACGCTTCTTGAGGATGGTAAGTCCTGTTGTCAAGCAAGCTTTTAGTATATTGATGTTCTGGTAATATGCATGGTACCAAAGCGATGGACGCTCCATGTTTGATTATACTGTCAAATGAAAGAAAAAATCGAAGGGAAAAAAGAAAAAGAGGCCCTCAGGACAGAGGGCAGTGATCCCTCGAGGGTTTTTACTAGTGTAGACTCTCCAACGTAGGGTTCAACTTTCTGGAGCATCCAATCCAAGTTGAGGTGATCTTGAATCTCTACCTCATCATGCCCCCGGGAGGGACTGGAGCCATTGGGATTCCTCTGTTCTGCCTTTCCATGTTCATATGCCATCCTAAACATGATCACGAAAAATGAAGTTTAGGAATGAAATCATCGGTCCTTTTTTTCTAATAATCTCCATCATCGGAAGAAGAACCCTGTTTAGTTTACGGCATTACTATGATATACGGCATTACTATGATACAATGCTCGTAATTTAGGACTATTTACTGTATGATAATTGATTGTCTTAAATTGTTCTGGAAATCGGCATTTCCAGGGGAACATCATTTCGTGCAGGTTGATCGAAAGGAGGAGATTTATGCCTACCAATGGACATGTCAAATCCGTGCTTTTCGAGCTCACGGTACTCCTGGGTTAAAGCACAGGATTCGCAGCAGAAATGGACTAAGCAATCGGCGTAAGGATCCTCTTGCAGCTGGTATTGCTGTCTCATCTTGGTGCGGTAGAAGCAGGAGTAGCAGCAGGCGCACCCGGTCAACAAGGCGATCACTGTGTAAATAGCTCCGTGCACAGGACATGCTGCAACAAAAACTGATCCGAGTGAGCGAGTCTAATGATGTCGATCCTTCTTCAATTTTTGCGAATGCGACTGATTCTACTTACAAACCGATCCGTGATCAGCAATCTCCGCGATTCACCCGAATGTGATGCAGCGGCACCAAAATGACAAGCAACCTGTGAGATTAACAAGATATCAACCTTCATGAGCCATAGATAACACCAATTTATCTCTGGATCCACTTGAACTCAACTAATACCAAAGTGATATAAGATCATTCGATCGCTAAATTCTGATAACCCCGTGACACTAGGCAATTGCAGTCGGATTCTCCAGTTTATAAACTGTCCGACTTTTCCTCGTAGATGTCGCCCAGTAGTCGTATACATGGCATAACTGTTCTATCAAGTGTTAATCCACCTCTAAACCAAATGGATTGCGAGGAAAATTCCAGAGGACTTATAAGTTGGAACGTCGTCGAAGCAACTGAAAAGCCCGGAGGACCAAGGCATGTTGTTAATGGGTCGAGCTTCAAGACCCGCAGGGGGCAGAGGATTGTTCGGGGCCCCGAAATTCGCATAACTTTGGTTCATGGGTTGCACCGGAATGCCATCCACGGGCGGCGGCGGCGGCGGAGCAGAGGCGCCAGGCTTCTGTGGGTAGCCATCAGATGCGTTCGAGGAGTACATAGCTTCAATCTGCAACTACAGATACCGGCTCCAACGATCAAAGAAGGACGACACGACACAGCGAAAGATCGAACGAGGAAGTGAATCGGGCAATGGCTAGAGAGGGTTGAAAGATGAGATGTTAGGTGAACTGCACATGATGTATACGTCCTATTTCTATGCATCTGACACTCATATATTTGCGTAAAAGAGGGGTTTCGTCAGCGAATGCTTTCACCAGAAGCGGCCGTGACCAAGCAAGTCGTTGATCCGCCTTCGAATCTGTTTGCTGGTCGCGGCAATGACGAAGCGCCAACTTTGACGGTTGATGGTTAGTTGAAAAGTAAATGCCTTGTTTAAGCTCTAAGCCATCGTCGTGCGATTAAACTACGTATAGACTTATAGTTTAGTGCGGTGGGAAACGTTGACAATGGTGTAAATTAAGACCAGGTCAGGCAGTTTCGTATGTAATTTCGTTTTTTCTATCGCGATTTTTTTGGACCAAGTTCAGGTTCTAGAGTTGGACGCGACTTCGCTCTCGTGACGCGACTGTCACACTTTCACATGGATCGCGACCTCGTTTGTTTCTAGAACACCGAACGTAGTTTCGAAAGGGGTTTGTCACCTATAATTAGGTGCAATGTTGTTATCAAGATAGCACAGGGCTCAGCAGCTTTTGTTACGTTCCTTTTGGGATTCCGAGGTGAATGTAGGGAGAACTCCATGGAAGAGATGGGTTAGAGATCTCGGCCCTAGGTGAAGGGATAACTGATTAATTTTTCCGACCGGCCTAGATTGGATTTGTTGGATAGTGTGGACGGCCATTGATTGTATGGGGTTGTGTTTTAGTATGTGAGAAATGGGTCGGGATTGTTGAGAAGATGCTCGATCTGGCGAGGGCGTCGCGGCTCTCGCCTAGTGGCCACTGACCCTTGCCCGGTCTCATTTAAAAAAAAAAAAAAAAAATATTTAAAAATTACAAAATTGTCCACGTTCGCGCTGGTGGTATCATGTAGGATGCTCAACATTCACATTAGCGATTTTTGGCAAAAATTAGTTATATAGACTTTCATTGGTAAATTATCAAAAGATTCAAAATTCAATGGGTCAAAACTAAAATGTTTAAGACTAAATTGGCATAAGTATAATAAATTTATTTTTTTTTCCTATTTTCATCACATCGGCAAGTGCAAATATGGTCAAGTTGGGCTATCCATCGAGTTTTGACTTGCGACTTACCTTGCTGATAAGATTAATGAGGTATTAGGTGGGATTGTTTTACTTGGGCAAATGTCCATTTCATAGAAGAACATATAGGCATATTTTTATTTTTTCAATGTGGATATCCTTTCGTATATTGACTAGATTCTTCGCTCATGTTGGATGAGCTTTTGCGCATTGACTTGTTATGAGGCGATTGACTGAAATTTTATAAAGCCGTTTTATTAGCAGGAAAAAAGAAAAGAAAAGAAAAGAGAATTTTGTATAAAGCCTGGTGTTCATGAGGAGAATTGAGATAGCTTATACGGGGTAAGTGCCCTCTTGCTTCTAACCCTGGTGACGTCCTAATATGTTCTCCTTTCTCTTCATTGAGCATCCGATGGAGGAACGCGACGCCAAATTGTTCCGATAGCCACATCAACCAACTATGCATCTAGACCATCTATAGCTTGGTGTCGTAAATTCATGTACGTGATTTCATAAAATGCATACCATTTCCTTCTTCGAGAAGGGCAAACAACAGAACTTATGCTGAAAGCAATGTTACCATTTACTTTAAAAGTGAAAGCCGATGGAGTATGATCCATATATCTTTTTGATATGGTAACTGGCTTATCCCATGTGAAGGGTGATAAGATGATGAAAGCAATGTGTACAAATCTGGTATGGATTGCCGAAACCAAGCTTATAATTAATTCATGCCATGCTATATCTATATTATTCAACCAACCTGATAAGTTTCTTCTGTTAGAAAAAGCACCGCCTCTCTCTCTCTCTCTCTCTCTCTCTCTCTCTCTCTTTACTTCTCCAGATCTCTCTTTTCCAGACAATTCCTCAGCCGCAATTGTTGACAAATGGGTCAACAAATTGCAATAAAATAATAAGAAGAAGAAGAGATATTGGAGAGGAGAGTCGGTGAGTGTGCCGACTTTGCCTCCTATAAATAGGGTTCTTGCCCCTTGTGTGTGTGTAAAATGTGAGTGGAGTGTGTACGTGAGTGTGTGAGTGGGTGGAGTAGGTGATGTGAGTGTAGAGTGATAGAGAGTGAGTGGGTGTGTGTACAAGAATTGTGTTCGTGTGAGGTGTGAGACGTATATGAGAGTGGTGTGTGTAAGAGTTTGTAATATTGTTTATATAAAATAAAGCAATTGTTTTACTTGTACATCCACTTGCTTCTCAACAAGTGGTATCAGAGCAGGTCGTCGGAGACCGCGCGAAGACAGTGGTCGGGAACCATTGTAAGTGAGCAAGGTTGTTGAGGATCGTTGAGCCAAGGAGCGGAGGACGTCGGAGTTCGCCGATGCACAACTGGGATTGTGAAGTTGGTTGGTCTGGGACCGGAGCTTACTTGGTATAGTGCGGGGCATTATACTCAAGTCACGATGGCGGATTTCTCGAGTTCGGTAAGTGGCGTCGAGAAGCTCAACAACTCAAATTATAATAATTGGAGTACCCGCATGCAATATTACTTGCTAGGTCAAGATTTGTGGGATATTGTTGGCGGGAGCAACACCACCCCACCCACGAATGATAGCGAATTAAGAAAATGGAATATAAAATCGGGTAAGGCTCTTTATGTGCTTGCCGTGACTGTTGAAGATGAATTACTGCAACACATAAAGAGTGCAACGACCCCGAAGGAGGCCTGGGATAACTTGGCGACGCTATTTGCAAGGACAAACGATGCCAAGTTATAATGCCTGGAGAACGAGCTCCTCTCAATCTCGCAACAAAATATGACGGTGAGTCAATACTTTTCTAAAGTTAAATCTATTTGTGAAGAAATTTCAAAATTAGATCCTGAGAATGCCATCTCTGAGACGAGAATGAGAAGAATAATAATTCATGGGTTAAGGCCGGAATATAATGGTATTGTTACGGCCACCCGTGGATGGGCAAATGAGCCAACTCTAACGAGTTGGAGAATATATTGGCCAACCAAGAAGCCTTAGATAAACAAATTTCTAAGGTCTCAATTAAGGAGGATGAAAATGCTCTCTTCAGTAATAAAAGAGGGTTCAAGGGCCATAATAGAAATAGAGCAGGTGCAAGAGATGGCAAACCATGGAAAAGTCATAGAGAATGGCCAAAGCGAATAGAAGGAACTGGACCTCGGCTAGGGGGAGCTCGTCAAGACCGCGACAAGGACGACAATGAAGATAAGAAGAATAGAAGGCGTAATGGAAGGTGTTACACCTGTGGCAAAGTAGGACACTTTGCCGAGAGATTGTCGGCTCAAAAGAGTTGAAGGAAACGTCGCGGCATCCAAGGAAAATGATAGCGAAGAAGAATGGGATTTCCAAGCATCCTTTGCGGTGAAGGAACAAGAAGAGATCGCAGCCTCCTCCATCACGAGTTAGAAGATGAGATGGCCCTCATCACGGTAAGTGATAAATTGATTGATTATGATGAAGATTGGATAGTTGACTCGGGGTGCTCAAATCACATGACCGGAGATCAAGGCAAGCTATCAAACATGTGTGAGTACAAAGGAGGACGAGTAGTTGTCACCGCAGACAACTCAAGGTTGCCGATTACCCATGTTGGCCAAACGATGATAACACCCGATTCAGTTCGCATCAAGTCGAACCGAAGAATGTGTACCATGTGCCGAATGAAGAAGAATCTATTGTCCGTGGCACAACTTACGAGACTCAGGCAATTATGTTGTGTTCGGTCCTAGAGACGTTAGGGTGTACCGCAATTTGAAACCAACTGGTACACCAATCATGGAGGGGCATCGATTAGAGTCTGTCTATGTGATGTCAGCTCAAACGGAATACGTGGACAAAACTCGAAGGAGTGAAACGCCTGATTTGTGGCATGCACGGCTTGGGCACGTGAGCTACCATAAATTAAAGGTGATGATGAAGAAAGGTATGCTAAAGGTCTCCCCCACTTGGAAGTCCAAGAAGATGTCATCTACGCCAGATGCCGCACGGGAAGGCACATCGGCTTCCATACGAGGAGTCCGCATTCGAGCTAAGATGCCTCTCGAGCTTATCCACTCGATGTATTTGGACCGTGAAGCAACCATCGCCGAGGATCAAAGTACATGATAACATTCATCGATGATTTCTCCAGTACGTGCCGGGGTCGACTTCATGAAAGAAAAATCCGAGGCATTAAACAAATTTAAGGAGTTTAAAGCAAAAGTAGAATGTGAAGTAGGCAAGAAAATACTATGCCTTCGCACGGATAATGGGGAGAATATACATCGATGACTTTACAAAATTTCTTCAAGAATGGAAGATACGTCGACAATTTACTTGCCCAAATACGCCACAACAAAATGGAGTTGCCGAAAGAAAGAATCGGCATTTGGCGGAGACATGCAGGAGTATGTTGCATGCGAAGAATGTTCCACCCAAGTTTTGGGCTGAGTGTATGAAGACGGCAGCACATGTGATCAACAGACTACCTCAGGCAAGGCTTGGCTTTATGTCACCTTATGAGAAGTTGTGGAATCGCAAGCCCACGGTAAGTCACTTTAGAATATTTGGGTGCGTATGTTATGCATTCGTGCCGACCATCTTCGCAACAAGTTCGATAAAAAGGCAGTTCGATGCATATTCGTGGGCTACGATGATCAAAGAAAAGGATGGAAGTGTTGCGACCCTACAACAGGGAGGTGTTACATTTCCAGAAATGTGGTGTTCAACGAACTATCATCTTGGTGGCCATCACAACCTAATTCAAAACAAGTTGAAGAAGAGATTCGTGAAGGAATGAAAGAAAATGATGAGATTGATAAGGGCCAGCCAATTGAAGAAGGAAATGATAATGTAACTAGAAGAAAAGAAGTCAGAGCACAATCACCGAAAAATCAAAGAGGCCATGGCGAACCGGTGTACATCCAAGAACTACGAAAGAGCTTCGACCAAGTCGAGATGGAAGAACCCGAAGAGGAGGAATCTCAACTTAGGAGATCAACAAGACAAAGAAGACCAAATCCCAAATATGCAAATGCGGCGGCGAAGATGTCGGAGCAGTCGAGCCGTCCACATATGAGGAAGCCTCGCAAGGCATGGAATGGAGGAAAGCTATGGAGGAAGAGATACAAGCACTAAGAAAGAACGAAACATGGGACTTAGTGCCGAGACCTAAAGAGGTACGTCCTATATCTTGCAAATGGGTCTATAAACTTAAAACTCGACCGATGGGTCGATAGAAAGATATAAGGCACGATTAGTTGCTCGAGGATTCTCTCAAAAGTATGGCTTAGATTATGATGAGACCTTTAGTCCGGTAGCAAAGATTACTACGGTTCGAGTCTTACTAGCACTTGCAACAAGCAAGTCATGGAAACTATGACAAATGTATGTGAACAAGGCCTTCTTTCATGGAGAGCTAGATAGAGATATATACATGGAGCAACCAGATGGTTTCAAAAATAAGATTCATCCAGATTATGTTTGTAAGTTAAAGAAAGCCCTCTATGGCTTAAAACAAGCCCCGAGAGCTTGGTATGGGAAGATTGCTGAATTTTTGGTGCAAAGTGGTTATTCTCTAGCCTCGCGGACTCGAGCTTGTTTGTGAAGGCAAAAGATGGCAAGCTTGCAATAGTATTAATCTATGTGGATGATCTAATCATAACTGGAGATAATTAAGAGGAGATATGCCAAATCAGAACCAACCTCTCAGTGTGGTTTCAGATGAAAGAGCTTGGAGAATTAAAACATTTCCTGGGACTTGAGATTGAGAAGACCAATGAAGGATTATTCCTATGTCGCGAAGTATGCACGAGACCTCCTAGACAAGTTTGGGATGCTTGATTGCAAACCTATATCTACTCCGATTGATGGAAATGTAAAGCTATGTGCAATTGAAGGACGAGAATTGGAAGACTCAACTATGTACAGGCAATTGGTGGGTAGCCTCATTTACCTAACCATAACACGGCCTGATATTGCCTTTGCGGTAGGAGTAGCAAGCCGATTCATGAAGAAGCCACGAAAGCCCCACTTAGATGCGATCGGCGCATACTAAGGTATGTAAAGGGTACATTTGATTTTGGGCTTCGTATAAGAAAGAAGCACCATGTGAAGTTGTAGGCCATTGCGATGCTGACTTTGCTTTGGAGATCGTGACACACGACGATCAACTACTGGATATATGTTTAACCTCGGATCGCGGTAGTGTCATGGTGTAGTAAAAGACAGTAACCGTATCACTATCTACAACGAAGCTGAGTATAGAGCAGCGGCAATGGCAGCACAAGAGAGTACATGGCTGGTACAGCTAATGGAGGATCTCCATCAACCAATAAATCAACCTACACGGATATATTGTGATAATCTGTCAGCCATAAGCTTAGCGGAGAATCCAGTTTTCCATGCGAGGACCAAGCATGTAGAAGTGCACTATCATTTCCTACGGGAAAAAGTATTACAAGACGAGATAAAGATGGAGTATGCCAAAACAGATGATCAAGTTGCGAGACATCTTCACCAAAGGTCTTGGAGCTGTAAAATTCGAAGAGTTTCGAAGGCAACTTGGTATGATCACAATGTCCATGCTAAGAGAGAGTAGTCGGTGAGGGGGAGTGTTAGAAAAAGCACCGCCTCTCTCTCTCTCTCTCTCTCTCTCTCTCTCGACTTCTCTAGACCTCTCTCTCTCTCTTTACTTCTCCAGATCTCTCTCTTTCTCCAGACAATTCCTCAGCCGCAATTGTTGACAAATGGGTCAACAAATTGCAATAAAATAATAAGAAGAAGAAGAGATATTGGAGAGGAGAGTCGGTGAGTGTGCCGACTTTGCCTCCTATAAATAGGGGTTCTTGCCCCTTGTGTGTGTGTGTAAAATGTGAGTGGAGTGTGTACGTGAGTGTGTGAGTGGGTGGAGTAGGTGATGTGAGTGTAGAGTGATAGAGAGTGAGTGGGTGTGTGTACAAGAATTGTGTTTGTGTGAGGTGTGAGACGTATATGAGAGTGGTGTGTGTAAGAGTTTGTAATATTGTTTATATAAAATAAAGCAATTGTTTTACTTGTACATCCACTTGCTTCTCAACATCTTCAACTCTCACGAACGCTGTTTAATGCTTGGGGTCGTGCTTGAGGCCCATATTTGGTAATCACCTTTCCTACAACATGTCATATACATAATCAAATTTTTACCTGTCAACTAAGAGAAGATCAAAGAAGCTGCTTAGATTTCACACCAAGGTTAGCATAATATCATGTATTGAATAACTGTGAGCATGTGTTAGTGTGCTTACTAAGTAGAGAGAGAGGGGGAGGGAGGGAGGGAGATTCCTAAGTAGGTCTTGTAAGCAAGTACCGAAAAGCTCTTTTAAACCAAAGTGTGGTAATCATCCCTAATATCATCAGCTTTTTGATGATCCTATCTATTGCTTGAAAGTAAGATATCCTCCAAGTCTCGCTTGAAATGCAATGCACCACAAAATCCCAAGAATCCAATTGCGAATCCCGGTCCCAGCCCGCATAGAACCAATTATGGATGTCCGTTGCCTTCATTAGGTTCACCTCTGTTTTGAAAATCACCATCTTGTCCATCGATATCAGGATGTTGCTCATCTCCAGGGCAAACTTTTGAAAGAGGAGCTCCACAAAGTCCGTCATTACCACGATATACAGATTCATCATCCACGGTACGCAGATGAATGCTTGAAGGGATAGGGCCTGATAAATTATTGAATGAGAGATCGAGACAACTCAGAGAATCCACGCTGGATATGCTAGGGGGGATTCTACCCGAAATCTTGTTGTTGGATAGGTCAAGGGATTCTAACTTTTTGAGGTTGCCAATGTTTGTAGGGATTTTCCCACTCAAATTGTTTTGAGAGAGGTTCAAATTCTGAAGTTCGACGAGCCTAGTCAACTCTTTTGGTATTTCGCCATTTAAATTGTTTGCAGATAAGTCAATGGAATGGAAGAAATAGAGTGTCTTGTCATATAGTCGGGTAGTTCTCTTTGCATGAACCATGACGTACATGATTGCCGGATATGACCAAAGGGATTCTGTCGGATCTTTGCCTTCAACCATAGATAACAATCCATTAAAACACATCGGAATGCTTCCGGAAATGTTGTTCCGTGCTAGGCTTAAAAACCGAAGAGAATCAAGTTGGCAGAGTTGCGTGGGAATGCCTCCGGTGAGACTATTGTTCTCAAGATTGATGATGCTTAATCGTTGAAAACGTCGTCCAAATGGAGGAATTTCACCAGTGAAGTCATTATCACTTAGATCAAGGAAGAGAAGTTCAGTTAGGTTTGACAAACATTGGGGAAGCACTTTGTCGAAGCCATTTTTATGCAGGTTCAGAACTTCTAATTGCTTAAAATGGCAGAAAGAGTTAGTAATCTGACCTCTTAACCTGTTGTCACTCAGCGAAATCATTTTTAATGCTTTCAACTTTTTCAGACATAAGGGTAGTCTCCCGGATAGTTGGTTCTTTGACAGATCAAGATATAATAGGTTCTCCATCGCACATAGTGAATTTGGTATGCTGCCGCTGAGATTGTTACCCTCAAGATAAATACGTGTTAACAGTGGCATCTTGTTTCCGTCCATTCTGGAAATGGGGCTTAGAGAGGGTAGTGTCCCAGATAGTTGGTTCTTTGACAGATCAAGATAATATAGGTTCTCCATCGCCCATAGAGAATTCGGTATGCTGCCGCTGAGATTGTTACCAGAAAGATTAAGAAATCGTAACAGTGGCATCTTGTTTAAGTCCATTCTGGAAATGGGGCCTTTGAGCATATTGTTAGTGAGATCAAGCCATTCAACATTAAGTAAAATGTCAGAAAGCCAATTGGGAACTTCATCTGAGATGCTTGCATTGGCCATGCGCAAGCATGAAATATTCCTCTGTGTTTGAAGCCACAATGGAAATTTCAGTCCCACATCACAATCTGTCATGCCAATATACTGAAGTTGGAATGGAGGAACCCAGGCGGGATCAAAACTTAAAACAAGTTCATTATACGAAATCAACAAAGTGGTCAGGCTCGTGAGATTTGCAAACTGCGATTCACTAACAACTCCGTTCAAAGAATTATTTCTTATGTCCAACACTTCTAGATTAGATAGTCGCCCAATACTTCCCGGGAATTTCCCACTCAATTTGTTGCTTTTGAGACGTAACTCTCTTAGAAATGATAGCTCCCACAGACTTACTGGAATAGGTCCCGACATTGAGTTTCTTGACAGACTTAGGTACTCGAGCTTGCTAAAGTTGTAGAACCAGGGAGGAATAGTAGAATTTATGGAATTGCCTGATAGATCGAGGAATCTTAAAGAAGTGAAGTTGACGGATAGAGAGTGAGGAAGTTTTTCGAGAGAACAATCGCTCAACTGCAAAGATTGCAGTGAAGAAAGCATATTAATGGAACTCAACCAATCTGTGGCATTCCCAAGGTCAATGACAGCGAGGTGAAAATATTTCAAGGAAGATAATTTCGACACCCATTGAAGGTTACCACTTGTTAAATAACCCTCGCCAAACTCACTGGCAAGATCCAGATACTGCAAGTTGGATAGGTTACCGAGGTGATGAGGTATGTTTCCATCAAAACCTGCGGATGATAGACTAAGATACTCTAGTCTCTGGAGAGTACCAAAGAATTGGGGGATTTTTTGCTTGGAAAATTTGTTGAGGCTGAGGTCTAGATACTTCAAATGCTTCAGTTTAGCCAAAGATGCATGGATTTTACCTGCCAAGCTGCTCTTATATGAACATGAGACATCTCCGTCGACGAAGGTCTCGCAGAATGGATTACGAAGATCGAGTTTTAAAACATGGCCAGTCTTTTTGCTGCATTCCACTCCTTTCCACTCACAACAGTCCTTGTTAGTCCACGATGACAAGCGTTTAGAATGGTCGATGAGACTTTGCTTGAATTTCAAGAGAGCTTCTCTCTCTATACCAAAGCAGCTCACATTGGCGAAAGCTTCGGAATGGCCAAACTCAAATGATTGAAACACGAGAAGAGTCCACAATATGAGGGGTGCAAAGGCAGGGGCTGATGCCATTGCTTTCGATAATATGGGATTAGGAAATGCGGTGTACTTCCTCTGTTTTATGGTGACATGGGTCTTGGGAAGGTGTTAATTGAACTTCATCAAGAAAAGGACATTACTCGTTTCCTACTTATTTGATTTGGCCATCACTCTCAATTAATGTTGTCACACCCCGAATCCTAATAGAAAAAGGGAATTACACGGCTGTCATTCGGATTCTATGCAACAAACATATTTATTAATAACTCAAAATATATCAAATTTTCATCACTTTAAGATGTGAGTTTACAAATTCATAGAATAGATAGCACAACTTATCTCAAAATGCCTACAACCAAACAACAAACGTTACTCAAATTGTCAAATTCGTGATTCTATCAAATAATTGAGAAACAACATTAAAATCAAGTAAGACGCTACCTCAACTACAAAATGGTTAAACTACGCCTAAATGCTAACAAAACAACTTATACGTACTAACAAATCACATATTCAAAACGATTATTCAGGCCATTCACAATGCGAAACTTGAATACGAAATAATTTATATTTTCCATGAAATCTTGGAGCTCCACAGCTCAAGAATTGAACTTTGCAGCTCAATTTTTACTAAATTTAAACTTTGAGCCATAATTCTGAAAACTACTCCGATTAGATAAACGAAGGGCAAACACTTACCGGACGTTGCGATATGAAGTTGAGTCAGCTTGGTGAAGCATCTATGGCGTGAATGCGCAAAACCCTCTCTCTCTTTTCCTTTTCTTTCCGTTTGTGTGAGTCTCCGCCCGTCAGCCTGTCTTTAAAAGCTGAAGGTGTCCACTATATCTTGTTTTTGTTGACTCAGTCAACTTTTTTTTTTTTTTTTTGCTTTGATCGAGTCAAAGTCCATATTTACAAATGCGATGAAAGACCGCCATGTTCTGGAGATGCCTTCCGAGCCAGGACCAACCAATCACCAGAGTGCAGCCAAAAGCCTAAGTGCAATCTTCTATGTTGGTCCGCCCCTGCCTTGTCACTCAGTCAACTTCTTTGTGCTGGTGTTCCACTTTCTTTTATTATATGATCGACTATTGGTCCTCTGAGTGCTCCACCTTCTTTTTAGCTTGTTCTATCCTCCTCAAGATGATGCATCACGTGTTTTACATGGCGAGCCATCCTCCTTTTGTCATCCAAGTGTAACTTTTTTGACTATTGCCACATTCAAACAGAGGTGATCATCCACGTCTTGACGAAGAGTACATGACCAAATCGATATACACGTGCATTGTTCAAAAGTTGTATCCTCTTGTATCGGAACCCTCTTCTCAGGGGTAACTTTCCTCTTAGAACGGTGCATGGTAAAAACTTCGGCATCGACATTGAACATCAATTGCACCATGTTAATCTTAGGTCGAAGTCACTTTTCTGGAGCTTAATTAAATGAACCAAGACATGGTCACGAATTTTATGTTAGTTAGTCGTGATCTCACAAAATCTTACATTATATTAGAGTCGAAGGTCCTGAATTCAAATCTTATCAAGCCCCATTTGCCTCCCCAATCAAATATGTCCATGCCTAGTATTAGGCAAAATGATCAGACTAACCGTGAGGAGGAGTGTTATGATATTCATATAATAAACCACATTTTCATCTAACAGCTTAAGCTTTTAAAATAGTTGGCAGATGTCTCAGTAAATCTTTCAGAAACAAACAAGAAATGCAGTCAAAAGAAAATAGCAAGAACGATAGAGAGATAAAGTAAACATTGGAAAACTTTGGCCGAAAGCTGTTGTAGTCAATGTGAAACCCTTAAAGGTTCCACTTTCTTTTATTATATGGTTGACTGTTGGTCCTTTGAGTGCTCCACCTTCTTTTTAGCTTATTCTATTCTCCCCAAGATGATGTATCACGTGTTTTGCAAAATTGATCATCTGCTTGTCTTTTGATATGTCTTCTTTCTTCAATACATCATATGCTTACGCATATCAATCGCTAATACTTTTTTACATGGCGAACCAGCCTCCTTTGCTCATCCAAGTGTAACTTTTTTGACTACTGCAACATTCGGACAGAGGTGATCATCCACGTCTTGACGAAGAGTACATGACCAAATCGATATACACGTGCATTGTCCAAAAATTGTATCCTCTTGTATTGGAACCCTCTTCTCATAGGTAAATATCCTCTTAGAATGGTGCATGGTAAAAAATTCGGCATCGACATTGAACATCAATTGCACCATGTTAATCTTAGGTCGAAATCACTTTTCTCGAGCTCAATTAAATGAACCAAGACATGGTCAAAATGGATACACACGAATTTTATATTAGTCAGTCGTGATCTCACAAAATCTTAAATTATATTAGAGTTGAAGGTCTCGGGTTCAAATCTTATCAAGCCCCATTTGCCTCCCCAATCAAATATGTCTATGCTTAGTATTAGGCAAAAGGATCAGACTAACCGTGAGGAGGAGTGTTATAATATTTATATAATAAACCACATTTTTTATCTAACAACTTAAGCTTTTAAAACAATTGGCAGAGGTCTCACAAAATCTTTCGGAAACAAACAAGAAATGCTGTGAAAAGAAAACAACAAGAACGATAGAGAGATAAAGTAAACATTGGAAAAGTTTGGCTGAAAGCTGTTGTAGTCAATGTGAAACCTTTAAAGGTTCCACTTTCTTTTATTATATGGTCGACTGTTGGTCCTTTGAGTGCTCCACCTTCTTTTTAGCTTAGTCTATTCTCCCCAAGATGATGCATCACGTGTTTTGCAAAATTGATCATATGCTTGTCTTTTGATATGTCTTCTTTCTTCAACACATCATATGCTTATGCATATCAATCGCTAATACTTTTTTACATGGCGAACTAGCCTCCTTTGCTCATCCAAGTGTAACTTTTTTGACTACTGCAGCATTCAGACAGAGGTGATCATCCACGTCTTGACGAAGAGTACATGACCAAATCGATATACACGTGCATTGTCCAAAAATTGTATCCTCTTGTATTGGAACCCTCTTCTCACGGGTAAATATCCTCTTAGAATGGTGCATGGTAAAAAATTCGGCATCGACATTGAACATCAATTGCACTATGTTAATCTTAGGTCGAAATCACTTTTCTCGAGCTCAATTAAATGAGCCAAGACATGGTCAAAGTGGACACACACGAATTTTATATTAGTTAGTCGTGATCTCACAAAATCTTACATTATATTAGAGTTGAAGGTCCCGGGTTCAAATCTTATCAAGTCCCATTTGCCTCCCCAATCAAATATGTCTATGCTTAGTATTAGGCAAAAGGATCAGACTAACCGTGAAGAGGAGTGTTATAATATTTGTATAATAAACCACATTTTCATCTAATAGCTTAAGGTTTTTAAAACAGTTGGTAGAGGTCTCACAAAATTTTTCAGAAACAAACAAGAAATGCTGTGAAAAGAAAATAACAAGAATGATAGAGAGATAAAGTAAACATTAGAAAACTTTGGCCGAAAGCTGTTGTAGTCAATGTGAAACCTTTAAAGGTTTCATTTTGACTAGAACCTACCAACGTGTTTTTTCCTTCATGTACCAACCATTTGAGACGAGTCTATGAATGCTTTATGACATCTTTCTTGTTATGACCATTTGGTAGTTTCCTCTTTTATAGTTCTTTTAACAAACAAAAATTAGAAATGACTGGCACCACTTAGACCATAGAATCAAATCAAAATAAAAGCAACTTGGCATTCTCGACATCAAATTTGTGATGCACAGTTGTCACCGAAATCTTCTTGATTTGGTTTTGATTTAGGCCGCGACTGAATGTGTGGATCAATAATTTTGTGCTGGTGTTCCACTTTCTTTAATTATATGGTCGACTGTTGGTCCTCTAAGTGCTCCACCTTCTTTTTAGCTTGTTCTATTCTCCCCAAGATGATGCATCACATGTTTTGCAAAATTGATCATCTGCTTGTCCTTTGACATGTCTTCTTTCTTCAACACATCATATACTTGTGCATATCAATCGTTAATACTTTTTTACATCGCGAACTAGCCTCCTTTGCTCATCCAAGTGTAACTTTTTCGACTATTGCCACATTTAGACAGAGGCGATCATCCATGTCTTGACGAAGAGTACATGACCAAATCGATATACACATGCATTGTCCAAAAATTGGATCCTCTTGTATTAGAACTCTCTTCTCATGGGTAAATTTCCTCTTAGAATGGTGCACATGGTAAAGAATTCGGCATCAACATTGAACATCAATTGCACCATGTTAATCATAGGTCTAAATCACTTTTCTCAAGCTTAATTAAATGAACCAAGACATGGTCTAAGTGGACACACACGAATTTTATATTAGTTAGTCGTGATCTCACAAAATCTTACATTATATTATAGTTGAAGGTCCTGAGTTCAAATCTTATCAAGCCCCATTTGCCTCCCCAATCAAATATGTCCATGCTTAGTATTAGGCAAAAGGATCAGACTAACCGTGAAGAGGAGTGTTATAATATTTATATAATAAACCACATTTTTATCTAACAGTTTAAGGTTTTTAAAACAGTTAGCAGAGGTCTCACAAAATCTTTCAGAAACATACAAGAAATGTCGTGAAAAGAAAATAGCAAGAACGATAGAGAGATAAAGTAAACATTGGAAAAATTTGGCCGAAAGCTGTTGTAGTCAATGTGAAACCTTTAAAGGTTTCATTTTGACTAGAACCTACCAGCTTGTTTCTTCCTTCATGTACCAACCATTTGAGACGAGTCTATGAATGCTTTATGACCTCTTTCTTGTTATGACCATTTGGTAGTTTCCTCTTTTATAGTTCTTTTAACAAACAAAAATCTAGAAATGACCCGCACCACTTATATCATAGAATCAAATCAAAATAAAAGCAACTCGGCATTCTCGACATCAAATTTGTGACGCATAGTTGTCACTGAAATCTTCTTGATTTGGTTTCGATTTAGGCCGCGACTGAATGTGTGGATCAATAGTTTTGTGTTGGTGTTCCACTTTCTTTAATTATATGGTCGAATGTTGGTCGTTTGAGTGCTCCACCTTCTTTTTAGCTTGTTCTATTCTCCCCAAGATGATGCATCACATGTTTTGCAAAATTGATCATCCGCTTGTCTTTTGACATGTCTTCTTTCTTCAACACATCATATGCTTACAAATATCAATCGCCAATACTTTTTTACATGGGGAACCAGCCTCCTTTGCTCATCCAAGTGTAACTTTTTTGACTATTGCCGCATTCAGACAGAGGTGATCATCCAAGTCTTGACGAAGAGTACATGACCAAATCGATATACACGTGCATTGTCCAAAAATTGTATCCTCTTGTATCAGAACCCTCTTCTCACCGGTAAATATTCTCTTAGAATGGTGCATGGTAAAGAATTCAGCATTGACATTGAACATCAATTGCACCATGTTAATCTTATGTCGAAATCACTTGTCTCGAGCTTAATTAAATGAAACAAGACATGGTCAAAGTGGACACACACAAATTATATGCTAATTGAAACCATATCTTTGACTTCAAGTATTGACGCTAGTTGCAATAGTCAAAGCTAAACCCTTAAATCTACATCAATTTCTCAATATGCATTTGTAAGGTACAATACACGCACCCCAGGTTAATTAGAAAGAGATGCACGATAACACTCAATCATATATGCACCTGAATCTAGTTCAAGTAGTTTCGCATGTAATTTCATTTTTCTATCGTGATTTTTTAGACCAAGATCATATTTTAGAGTTGGACACGACTTGGCCCTCGTGACTCGACTGTCACACTTTTACATGGATCGCAACCTCGTTTTCTAGAATTCCAAATGTAGTTTCGAAAAGGATTTGTTTCCTACAATTAGGTGCGATGTCATTATCAAGACAGCACAAGGCTCAGCAGCTTGTTTAGGTTCCTTTTGGGATTGCGGGTGAGTCTAGGAAGAACTCCATGGAAGAGATGAGCTAGAGAACTCGGTCCTTTCTCTTGTTCGAAAAAAGGACTCGGTCTTGGGGCAAGGGATAGTTGATTAATTTTTCCAACCGGCGTAGATTAGATTTGTTGGATGGTGTGGATGGCCATTGATTGTATGGGGTTGTGTTTTATTATGTGATAAACGGTTGGGATTGTCAAAGAAGTTGCTCAATATGGCGAGGGACTCACAGACCTTACCCAGTGCCGGTGGTGACATATAGAATGTTTAGCGTTTACGTCAGTGATTTTTGCAAAAATTAGCCTGATGGACTTTATTGACAAATTGTTAAAAGATTTAGAACTGAATTAGTTAGATTGAAAAGTTTAAGACTGAATTGGTATAAGTATAATAAGTTTATGTGGCATCCAAAACTTTAGGTAACCCTCAGATAGGTGGCAGTCACCGAACAGTGATGTTGTTTTTCTTTAATTTTCATGTATCAATTTGTATTTGTTCTCTTGAATTAGTATGTTTCAATTTTATCCTTTTAAAACAAAAGGATGGGATTCAATTTTTGCCCAAGGATTTTATGCGCAAATTTAAATTGCATTTAACGGGCCGTAAGATTTTGGAATGTATAAATATATATGTATATGTATATATATAGATATATGTGTGTGTGTGTGTGTGTGTGTGTGTGTGTGTGTACTTGTATGTATATAAAGCAATTTAAATTTTTTATTAAATCAAATTGGATAGAGATTAAATACTAATTTAAAAAAAAAAAAAAAAGGGATTAGGGCCTCATTTCCTTGGACTCTTTGGCCCAAGAATTCAGGCCCAAGAACACCCCAAGGGTGTCGCACGAACCAAAAGGGGAGGGGGGAGAGCATGCCATTCAACACCAACACTTGTCCTTGTTGTACCTCCACTTGTCCTTCCTCTTTGACCACTTGTCCATTGTTTAATTTTCTTACATGCAAAATGTAGATAATTGGTTAATCAAAAAACAAAAGGAAATTCGGAATTGTGAGGAGGGGGAGAAAACAGAGCATAACCGAGAGAGGAGAGGGAGAGACCGAGAGAGAGATTGAGAGGAAAACCAAGCCAAAGAGAGAAGGGGTCGTGCGTGGGTGCAGGAAGGAAGGGCCGCCTCTCGCCATGTCTGTGCAACCACCGTTGACGCCGTCGGACCCCGTCACCGGCCGGCCAAGCCGTGACCACCCGGACCTCCATTTTCGGGCAACCCTTGTGTGAAAGAGTCCAAGGCAAGCAATTGTTCTTCAATCTATGTTGTTGCAAGTTGTTTTACCTAGAAAAGAAGTGAAATAGGTGAGGAAAATGGAGTACTTGAGCTGCATGTGGAGTCTTTGGTTCGTAGGAGGGTGCTAGATCAAGAAAACTAGTTGTGGATGAGGTGCATGTGCTGGATTTCGAATTTCATGAAGTGTGAATGCTGGATTCTTGAATTTGCAAGTGAAACCAAATGAATTTGAAATCTGACTATGAGGAATTTCGGTGATAATCATGCTGTGGTATGGTGTAATGTGTGTATAGATAATGAATATAATGGTGGGAGGTTGAAATCTAAGGTATAGGTGGAGTTTTTGTGAAATTGTGGACTGTTTTGTGAAAAACAGTGTGACCCCCGGAGACATTTTTATTTTTCTGTAATTATCTGGCCACAATTTGATTTCGAGCCTTTGATGAAAGTTTTAGAGCACATCCTCGTGAATAACCTATCAAAAATTTAGAGAAAAATAACAAGGTATGACCATCGAGATAATTTTCTTACGAAAATACCAAATCTGGAGTTTTTACAGAATTAGGGTTAGGAGGAAATCGAGATTTTACCTCGGTACATACGGAATCTGACTTAGTGGCCTCCTTGAGATTTGTTCCTCTAGGTCTCATTGATAACGTGTCAAAATTTCATAATTTTCTGAGCCCGTTTAGTAATTAATTCTGAATTGTTATTAAAACTGCGCAATTGTAGAAATTAAGTTGCTGTTTCGAGATTTCCTATAAAAAGTATAGTTCTCGAATTGCTATGTGATTATGATAATGCTGATGGTGGGATACTGAAATTGATTAAAGGTTCATGAGATATCTTGCTTGACATATGATGATGCCTTTGTGAATACCAATATGAATTGTTATCCATTGAACCCTCGGGTTAATGATGCCCCCTGAGTCGGGAGATCCAAAGGATCGAAAGAGTCGATGCCTTGTGGATGCCTAGTGGCCCTAAGAGGCTAAATGCTGGAGGTATTGCCTTGGGAGCTTCGGGATGGCCGGTTGTATACTTGTTGTTACATAAATCCGGATGGCCGAGCAAGCATCCTCATGGTGAGTTTCGAGGTTCCTCGTGATGCCAGGTGGGGTACGAGATGCCTGGAGGCGTGATGTGCTCCGGATGCCCGATGGCCTTGGTGGTTGAATGCCGGAGATTTTCGTGATGCCGGAATGGATGCGAATGCCTAGAGGGATGCAAACATTGGTCTTCTAGGGAATGAAATAATTTAAAGGCCAAATAAATGATATGTGATTTGGTTATGTGGCGCATGATTTTTATGAGATTGCAATTGTCTAATATTTAAAATTTCCATATCATTAATGCCTATTACCCCTTGATTTTCTGCCCTATTTATCTAGTATAAAATCAAATGTTGATTGTTATGCTCGATATAGCTTGTTGAATCTTTTGCTGCTGAGTGGCTGTACTCACCCCGTTTGAGGACTAATATTTCAGATTAAGATGCCTGTGCTACCTGTCTCTCGTGGCACCTTTTATGGTGTACCGGTCGATGTCGAGTGCTCGTGTTCAGAGCACGCTTGTGTTGGTGTGCAGGGGCTGGTGTTTGTCCGCGTCCATGTACTAGTTATGTATGATGTGGGCCTACCTGGAGGCCCTGTGGTGCAGGAGTTCCTGTCCGTGCACATCCGCTGTGACAGGATCGTGTTGGGGATGCTGCCGTCGCCGCCAGCCGATGGACCGGGCTGGGTGTGATCGACCTCAGGCGATGGGTAGCTGGTGATGCTTTTTGACTGCCGGCACTATCTAATGGGCTGAAGATGATGGTTGTTATGGAGTTGGACGCATTTTGGTTATAGCCGAGTTTTAGATAGCCTTGGCCTTTTGTAGTTCCAACTTATGTTGCCCATCAAGTTATATAAATAAAAGTGCTTGGTTCATCTTATAAAAATATTTAGTTATGTGCATCATTTCGATATGAATGTGTTGGGGAGATGTGAAATCACTTCCGCTATACCTCTCATCGCACCGGGACCATTAAGAATTAAATAACAATTCTCGGGACTTTTAGACCTTCAAGACAAGGAACAAAGGGGAGAGTGCACTGTGACGACCCTATTGGATTGGGGTGTCACAGTTTAGGACTTTTTTTTTTTTTTTTTGGTAATTATCCTGATTTTCATCACATCGGTGAGTGCATATAATGTCAAGTTGGCTATCCGTTGACTTGTGACTTACCTTGCCGATAAGATTAATGAGGTACTAGATGGGATTGTTCTACTCAGGCAAATGTCCATTTCATAGAAGAACATATAGGCTTTTCTTTTTTTCTTTTTTTTTTTCCAATGTGGATATCCCTTCGTAAATGACTAGATTCTTGCTCACATTGGATGAGCTTTTGCATATCGACTTATTATGATGTCATTGAATGAATTTTTATAAAACCACTTTATTCACAAGAAAAGAAAGAAAAGAAAAGAGAACTTGTATAAAGCTTGATTTCTCATGAGGAGAATTGAGAAAGTTTATTGCGGACTCTTTTATACATTTGTCATTGGGGTAAATGCCCTCTTGCTTCTGACCATGGTCAATGTTGCAACCTCTTTAGAGCCCTCCTGTGAGCACGAAGGTTAATGGCTGGCATTAACTCTAGACTTAGCCCGGGCTTTCCTAAACTCACTAATTTGTGACTTATGGTCCGAGTTTTTAATTTGCAATATTTTTATTTAGAAATCGTCACTAATCGATTTGTGGTGAGTCGATTAAAAACCCAAGTAATATATTAAGAAATTTTTTTATTCATGCGTAATTAGAGAAATTAGATTTAGGAACTTGATTACACTAGTTAATCAACTAATACTCTTTCAATACCTAAAAACATTAAGTAAAGCATCTGTGTAGCATTTTATACCAATCATGAGTTCTAGGATTCAATTCCTAAACATATTAAGGAAATAGCAATCCATAGTGCACAATTGGAGAAAAGGAAATGTGCAAACGGCAATCCGACATTTACCGTCAAGGATTTAAGCACAATTTCTTTTGTTTTCTTATAAGGTCACATATTTTAAGGAAAAAACACTCAAAGGCTATTTTATAGGTTTTTCTGATTTTTTTTGGAAATAATATTTTTTTGGGGATTTTCTATTTTTATAAAAAAAAATTAATATTAAATAATGATATATTATATAATAAAAAAGGGTCGGAACCGACCCAGGTCGCCAATCCCGCGGCCGGACTAGGTGTGATATGCGAGCCCAGTCCGGTCCCCCAAGGGCCCCAACCACTAGCCCGCTCGCGAAATGAAAAAGGGGCCCGGCCCGAAGCGAAGCTAACCCTAGATTAAGCCAGCCCAGTTTTATCTCCTATCCATAGCCCACTTTCAATTAAAAGAAACGCCCAGCCCACAATTTAAACTAAACCAAAACCGGCCCATCAAAGAAAAACCCTAGCCCGAAAACCAAAAAGAACCGGGTCGGTCAAACCCGCGAACCAAACCGGCCGACCCGACTCGCGCCTGTCGCCCAGCTCCTTGCGGCGTCGACGGAAATAGCCGCCGAGCCACACGCCCTCTCTGGTGCCGCCTCGGCCGGCCCAGGTCGAGGGTCTGACCTCCGCCTGGGGCCGCCGTCCCTCGGCCGGCATGAACACCGCCGGCATCCTCGGCTGAACACAAACCGAAAAAGGCGACGTCGGCGAACAAGCTCGAAACGACCGAACGGCCAACACTCGGGACACCAACCATCTCGTGAGGAATTTGACTCGACGGGACGACGCCCAGGCGGCTCGATACCGGCCCGAAACGACGAAACTAAGACCAGATCTCGTTGGGGCATTTCGTCGAACAAGCGGAGCGCGCACTGGAACGAGGGGTTCTTGGCTCGAACGGGACCGGAATCTGCGTTTGGACCCTCGGCAAAGAAGCGACGACCACACAGCAGCCGGAGTAAGGACGGTCGGGGCCGGAGTTAGCGCGAGCCTGACGGCCGCGAGCTCCGGCCCGACGTGCCTGAAAGGAGGGCAGAACGGGGTCGGGGGCTTGTTGGCTTGAATCGAGGACGTCGGCTGAGCGCGGTGGTCGGGTGGGGGTCGTCGGGCGGAGCTCGCGCGCGGCCGAGGTCGGCTGAAGCCCTCTCGCTTCGATCTCCCTCTCTCTCGGCCTCTCGATCTCACCCGAACCCCCAGCTCTTTCTCTCTCGGTGCATCTCTCTCTCTCTCTCTCTCCCTCCAAGCTCCCTCTCGAATTCCCTCACTTTCGCGCCCCCTTCACCGAGCTCCAGAAGGTCCTTTTATAGGCTGGAGGGCCCGGTCGACGGGGGGTTTCGGCCGCCGGTCCTTGGCAACGCCGACCGGCCCTGGTGTGGCCGAACCGGCGTCCCATCCTGTCTTCTCCGCGGACGCCTGCTCGGCATTGAAGGCGCCCGCTAAGACGTCCCCTTCCATTCCGTTTCTCACCGGATCTCACGCTGCTCCGTTCAGCGGCATTGATGGCGCCTGCGAGGCGTCCCCCCCGTCGCCCGTCTACCCTCCTTCTCTGCCGGAGGTCGTCCTACGCGCGTGGTGTGCAACGCGAGGAAGGAAGGAGGAAGAAGAAGGAGAGGGCCTAACCGCGAAGTCAGCGAGCTAGGGGTGATATGGGTCCTGGGCCCGCGCGGAAACGAGAAAAGGGGCTGGGGTCAGGCCCAGCCCCCAAAGCCAACGTTTTCTTCCTCTTTTTTTTTTTTTTTTTTAAAAAAAATAATTAGTAATAATATTTTTTTTTAAAAATTTTCTATTTATCCGAAATGCAGTAAAATAAGGAAAAACTGAATTTAATTGATACAAATAATATTAATGCATATGCGATGTGAAAATACTTTTTGTTAGGACCGAATCGGTACCTAATTTTCCATACAAATTAATCCTAAATATTTAATCAAAATTTAGGTGTCAACAATCAAGTCCTAAAATGTTCTCATCCTTTCTCTTCAGCTGCTCTCTTCATTGAGCAGCTGATCAAGGAACACGATGCTAGATTGCCCCGATTGCAACGTCAATCCAATTATGTATCTAAAACCTCTATAGTTCGGTGTCGTAAATTTATACATGTGATTTGGTAAAATTTATGCCCTTTCTTTCTTCGAGAAGGGAAGATGACAAAATTAATACCGATAGAATCGAATGTGTTGCTATTTATTTTAAAAAGTTAAAGTCAAAGAAGTATGGTGCACATAATATTTTTCGATATGAAAACCGTTTTCCCTCATGTGAAGGGCGATAAGATGATGAAAGCAACGTGCACATATTTGGTATGCATTGATGAAACCAAGCTTATAATCAATTCATGTCAAACTATATCTATATAATTCGACCACTAAAAGTGGGAGATTTGTGAATGGAGTTAAAGAACACATTTGATGCCAACGATGAAAATGGTCACTCCTAATGCAATCATTATCATTCACAGCCATGCTCCTGCAGTACAGATGCTGTAGAATGGGCAAACATCAGAAAACCGAAAACAAGATAAAAATGGGTTCATGTCAGCTGAGTCAGCTCATTCTCTTTGAGACAGAATCACCATTCTTACAACTTGGAAATTGCAACTTGCTCAGAAATCAATTGCATCCATAGGGACCATGCCACTGGGAGAATTTCCCCCTTTTGATGGCAACATCCGATTTCTTTTCGTAATATATGACCAACATGTTGGTTTTTCAGAATGATGATGCGGCCTTTAGCCTTTAAGAAGAGCCGAGTGCTTATTACAATCCTTCGCCTCCTCTCCCACTTGAACAAGGCCTTTACTGCAGCTCTCGACCGAGCAGAGCACCAAAAGACCCCCTCAGGTAAATAACATAAATCTAGTAATTGGCATTAACAAGAAGAAAACACATTGATTATGTAAATCCCCAAAAATGACCGACAAAGAGGCGATGCCATCAAAGGCAAATAGGAAAACTAACAATCCATGCCAAAGACTAAAAGTGACCACTCTCATAAGAGGGTGGTCAAACAGTATTTTTCAAAATAACTTTCTCATGTAATCTGTGATGGGCTCAACAAAGGTAAATTGAATAAAAAATAAACAATCAATGCCAAAACCACTGCTAACTTTTTATGCTTCAGCAACAATGATTAAACTTGCCCTCTATCCTGTGACCAAGACCAAGAAAGCCTTTGAGACTCAAGCTCAGTTCCTTCACAATTACAAGCCACAGGATACTTCAGGACAACACACTATTGGCAGCGGAGCTGCAGAGGAATAAGTTCCCTCTCCGTAAATTTGCTACTGTTTAAGCAACGGGAGATATCTTAGTTACTGAAGAAACGCCGTCAAAAGTCAAAATCAAAAGTCACAATACAGGGAAACTGGTTGAAAAGAAGCAGCCTATAATATTCATATCAATCCTCTCTAAGTTAAATGACCAAAAGGGCAAATTGACTCAGCTTTCAGAGACATCGAATGGATTACTTCTGCTTGCTTTATGGAAGCACTCAAAACATAGGAAGAGAGAGAGATACAAAGAACAAAGACACTCTTCAGAATTGAGACAAAAAGAGAATCACACTGCACATTCAACAAAAAAGGGCATGACCAGAAGCTTGACAATCATTCCCTTTATTGAATTTATTGTTGAAAATGTTCATAGCGTAGCATCCTGTTCTTGTCATTTACCAATCCTCCCTCCCTCCCTCTTTACAAGGTGGCTCCGGTGCAAGTATAAAAGTCAGATTTGCCAATGAAGTATGAAGGCACGACCTAGATAGCACTTGTAACAAATTGAAGCATCACCATAACCATAAAGAACTAAAACAACGAAAACAGGTGAGGAAAAAGGAACCCTACTGCTCTGTGGGCCAAACCAACCTGTGATTGAAGAGTACTAACATACCAAGACTCTAATGAGTTGTGAACAAATCTCATGTTCAGGGATGAAGACTAATCTTGCTTCAAGTTAGGGCACCTAAATCTCCAAAAAGTCAGCTGTCTTATGGAAAATAACAAGGAAGATCATTTTGTTCACGATTGGCAACAAATAATTTTCCAATTGCAGTATACAGATCCTCTGAGCTTTTCTTGAACAAAACCATCAGCTTTGACATGCACGCTTCTGAGAAGGCTTAACAAAGCTTCATCCATTTTACCTCAATCCTCTCCCCATTGATCTAGACAGCTTCGGACTACACCAACAGCTAAGAGATTCAATGCTCTTTTCATTTTTTGTGGGAGAGATCCGTTTTCCCCCGTGCACTTTACCTTCTATTTAAGAGAGAAAGCAAATAATGAGACACATAAGGAGACCCTGAAAGGGAGATCGGTCTGGTTTAGAGTGGTTAGGGAGTCCATTGACAACAACATTGCCATTGAGGGATCGACAGCTGACCGCAACAGTCCCTCAAGGTCCAAAGCATTAAAAAAGACATTGCTTTCAAGACAAGATATTAAATAACATTCATACAGAGTGCACAGGTTGAGAAAACCAGAGCGCAATATGAAGAGACTAGATTAAGAATCCCAGTTGCATCAAGCAATTTCTTGAAAGGAACACATGAAGCCCTTGATCAGTCAATTCACCGACGAACACTTCATCGAAACATTTACACTTTTTCTGGCCAGTTACATGGTATATAAGCTTATATCCATAAATACCTTATGTACACTGAATCATGAAATTCTAATATTCACGTTGCCCCGACGGCACAGACAACCCAATATCATCCACCGATCGAACCTTAACAAATACAGCATTACCAAGTTAACACATTGTCGTCAATCAATGGGAACCTGATCACCAACTCCCTCCACCGCTAAACTCCTCAGCATTTTCTTGAAGGCGAAATGCAATTCGACAGCGCAATCCAACACATGACCTCATATACAAAGTCGAGCGCGAAGCCGGAACCGGGACCGAACCGCGACGACGAATCGTCCTCCCAATTCGGCCCTCCGAAATTCCATCCGCCGCCGCCGCTAGGGCCGAAACCCCCGCCAAACGGGTCGCCGCCGTAAAATCCGCAGTCCCCAACGTCGCCCCCTTCGTCGGGGCAATCTCCCGACAGCGACCTCCGCTTCGACCGCCGCTTCCTCTGGACGAGGCGGCGGGGCAGGGTCCTGCAGGCCGAGGATTTCAGCGAGCTAGGGGTGAGATGGGCCCTGGGCTGGCGCGGAAACGAGAAAAGGGGCTGGAGTCAGGCCCAGCCCCCAAAGCCAACGTTTTCTTCCTTTAAAAAAAAAATTAATTAGTAATAATAATTTTTTAAAAAAAAATTTCTATCTATCCGAAATGCAGTAAAATAAGGAAAAATAAAATTTAATTGATACAAATAATATTAATGCATATGTGATGTAAAAATCCTTTTTGTTAGGGCTGAATTGGTACCTAATTTTCCATATAATTCAATCCTAAATATTTAACCAAAATTTAGGTGTCACCAGTCAAGTCCTAAGATGTTCTCATCCTTTCTCTTCATCAAGCAGCCTATCAAGGAACACAACGCCAGATTGCTTCGATCGTAACATCAATCCAATTATGTATCTAAACCCTCCATCGTTTTGTGTTGTAAATTTATACGTGTGATTCGGCAAAATCTACGCCCTTCCTTTCTTTGAGAAGGGAAGATGACATAATTAATACCGACACAATTGAACGTGTTGATTTTAAAAAGTTAAAATTGAAGAAGTAGGGTGCACATAATATTTTTCGATATGAAAACCGTCTTCCCTCACGTGAAGGGCGATAAGATGATGAAAGCAACGTGCAGAGATTTGGTATGCAATGCCAAAACTAAGCTTATAATCAATTCATGTCAAACTATCTCTATATAATTCGACCACTAAAAGTGGGAGTTTGTGAATGGAGTTAAAGAACACATTTGATGCCAACGATGAAAATGGTCAACTCAAGGAAAATGGATACTAGATCCTGACTATTTTTATTTCTCATTCGCAAATAATTAAGGGATAATGATACAAATGATTCTTGAAATTTTGCCCAATGTGCAATTTGATCGCTGAATTTTTTATTTGTTTAATATAATCCCGAAACTTTTTATTTGTTTAATGTAATCCTTGAACTCTTGGTACATGTTCAATATAGTCCTTAGCTATATACAAATGTCTAGTATCATTCTTCCATTATTCAAGATCAAAGATAACATTGAACATTTTCATATAATTTATAGATCAAATTGAATATGTATAAAAAGTTCAAGGATCTTATTAAATAAATTAAAAGTTCAGGGATCGCATTGCACATTGGGTTACAGTTCAAAGATCAAATTGAACAAATTAAAAATTCAGGGATTACTTATATCATTTTTCCCGTAATCAACGACGACAAGAACGAGTCAATCTAATGATAACTCAATCAGCTTGGTATTGTCATGGCCGGCATCCTGACCGGCCACCCAAAATGAAGGAAGAAAAGGGAAGAAAAGGACTTCATGGTTTTCACTTGATGTAAGTAGGCAATAGTTGTAGGAAAGGCAGTATTCCTGCATTAGGGTTTTAATGAATTTTGCTCAATTGTCCTCCCTGAGCTCAGGTTATCTTAGTTCCCATTTTTATAGTGGCCAAAAGAGAGAGTTCACATTACGATAGAATTTTATCATTGGAGTACACATTTTGACTGACTTTATTAATGTCATACCCCTATTAACAAAATATTCGTTCTTCTAACATAAAATACACGTCCGCGTACGTTATTTTTTCACTTATTGTCTACATTTCACTATTTACATATATACCGAATGATATGATTGTGTCCTTCTACTTTATCATTAACATAGTACGAAATAATCAATTGTAAGCAATGAAGGCATGTCTACCGCAATGGATCTCCACTCGAGTGAGGGACAAGGGGAGAAAGGAGATCATTTGCATTTATATTTTAGATATGATTACACGTTGAGTTCTTTGAAGAGCGATCGAGACTGTTCCATGGCTCCATCCTCGAGCAGAAAGAGCACAAATGGGGCTTTAGATGGAGTAATGAAACTACACCAATCTAACCGCGAGAAAATGTAAATTGCAAGGAATTGATACGCTTCGAATTGAAGTTATATTGAATATAACGTAAAAGGACGATACAAGGATGAGGTTGCTATAATCATCCTTGTTAAGATTTCTACCAATTCAGATGACCAATAGAAAGTGACAGTATAAGCTCTAGTAAAAGTTGCTGTAGTCATTCTTGTCATGCTATCTACCAATTCAGATGATGTTGTATTTGTTGAAATTTACTACATTAGAACTGATTTCGCAAAGTATGCAGAGGGAACAACCAGGTGCAATATTATATGAGAAACCGCTCTCATGGAGAAGAGAACAGCCATTGCAAAAAGGCCAGAATTCTCCGAGTCAGCTAGGGATGAGATTGATGCAGTGGTGTTGGGTGGGTTGGGGGGGGTGGGGGGCGCGGCGGCAAGTGAGGGAAGCGTCACATTGCATTATCGTCCAGTTTTCGGCAATCTTTTTTTTTTCCCCACTTGAATTAGCAGCTGACGCTTGAATCAGTAACAAGTCTTCATTACGTATCAGATCTTTGATGAAGTTTTTTCAAACTGTTGGTGTTGAAATTTGTACCATGTACCTAAGAGAGAAATGTTATGTTTTCATGCTATATGATTGGGATCATATTACAGAAACTTTTTGACAAAGAGATGATAGCCTTAGAATTAGGACATCATATCTGTAATAGTTGTAGGATTGCAGAAGGGTTTGGCAAATGGCTTTGTCATCATGTCTGAGACTTTTGCTACCTTTTATATAATAAAAAGAGTTCGTTACATACATAAGCTACTGATACAATATATATGATCATGAAGATGGGAACTTCTAAGTTTATGACATAGATGTACGTCTTTCTAATTTGACAAGTTTCTTCAACTCTCACGAACGTTGCTTCATGCCGGGGGTCGTGCTTGAGGCCCATATTTGGCAATCACCTTTCCTACAACATGTCATATACATAATCAAAACTTTACATGTCGACTACAAGAAGATCAAAGAAGTTGTTTAGATTTCATACTAAGGTTAGCATGGAATCATGTATTGGATAACTAAGAGCAAGTGTTAATGTGCTTATTAATTAGAGAGAGAGAGAGAGAGAGAGAGATTCCTAAGTAGTTCCTACAAGTGCGTACCTGAAAAGCTCTTTTGAATCGGAGGGTGATCATTGTTCTTGATATCATTAGCTTTCCGATGATCCTATCCATTGCTTGAAAGTAAGATATCCTCCAAGACTACTTGAAATGCAATGCACTACAAAATCCCAAGAATCCAATTGTGAATCCTGGTCCCAGGCCCACATAGAACCAATTATGGATGTCTAGATTGCCTTCATTAGGTTCGCCTCCATTCCGAAAATCACCATCTCGTCCACCGATATTAGGATGCTGCTCATCTCCGGGGCAAACTTTTAAAAGAGGAGCTCCACAAAGTCCGTCATTACCGCGATACACAGATTCATCATCCACGGTACGCAGATGAAGGCCTGAAGAAATAGGGCCTGATAAATTATTGAATGAGAGATTGAGACAACTTAGAAAGTCTTAGCTGGATATGATAGGAGGGATTCTACCCGAAATCCCGTTGTTGGATAGGTCAAGGGATTCTAAGTTTTTGAGGTTGCCAATGTTTGAAAGGATTTTCCCGCTCAAATTGTTTTGAGAGAGGTTTAAATTCTGAAGTTCGACGAGCCTAGTCAACTCTTCTGGTATTTCACGATTTAAATTGTTTGCAGAAAGATCAACGGAGTGGAAGAGTCAGTGTGTCTTGTCATATATTCGGCTAGTTCCCTTTGTATTAACCATGACGTAAATGAATGGTAACGAGTCCCAAAGGGGAAAATGATTGATATCTCCAACCATGGTTGATAATCCATTAAAACACGACGGAATGCTTCCAGAAATGTTGTTCTGTGCTAGGCTTAAAAAATGATTGATATCTCCAACCATAGTTCGGTGTCGTAAATTTATATATGCAATTCGGTAAAATTTATGCCCTTTCTTTCTTCAAGAAGGGAAGATGACAAAATAAATACCGATAGAATCGAATGTGTTGCTAATTATTATAAAAAGTTAAAGTCGAAGAAGTATGGTGCACATAATATTTTTGATATAGTAGCCATCTTCCCTCACGTGAAGGACAATAAGATGATGAAAGCAATGTGCACATATCTAGTATGCATTGCCGAAACCAAACTTATAATCAATGCATATCAAGCTATATCTATATGATTCGACCACTAGGATGCTCAACGTTCACATTAGTGATTTTTGGCAAAAATTAGTTATATAGATTTCATTGGTAAATTATCAAAAGATTCAGAAATCAATGGGTCAAAACTGAAAGGTTTAATACTGAATTAACATAAATACAATAAGTTTATAATTTTTTTTTTCCTATTTTCATCACATCGGCAAGTACAAATATTATCAAGTTGGGCTATCCATTGAGTTCTGACGCGCGACTTACCTTGCTGATAAGATTAATGAGGTATTAGGTGGGATTGTTTTACTTACTTAGGTAAATGTCCATTTCATAGAAGAACATATAGGCTTATTTTTATTTTTTCAATGTGGATATCCTTTCGTATATTGACTAGATTCTTCGCTCATGTTGGATGAGCTTTTGCGCATTGACTTATTATGAGGCGATTGAGTGAAATTTTATAAAGCCGCTTTATTCACAGGAAAAAGAAAATAAAAGAAAAGAGAACTTGTATAAAGCCTGGTATTCATGAGGAGAATTGAGATAGCTTATACAGGGTAAATGCCCTCTTGCTTCTGACCCTGGTCACGTCCTAATATGTTCTCCTCCTTTCTCCTCATTGAGCATCCGATCGAGGAACGTTTAGCCAAATTGTTCGGATTGCAACATCAATCCGACTATGTATCTGGACCATCTATAGCTTGATGTCGAAAATTCATGTACGTGATTTCATAAAACGTATAACATTTCCTTCTTCGAGAAGGGCAAACAACAAAACTTATGCTGATAAATCGAGCATGTTACCATTTACTTTAAAAGTGAAAGCCGATGGAGTATGATCCATATAAAATCTTTCCGATATGGTAGCCGGCTTCTCCCACATGAAGGGTGATAAGATGATGAAAGCAATGTGCACAAATCTGGTATGGATCGCCGAAACCAAGCTTATAATTAATTCATGTCATGCTATATCTATATGATTCAACCAACTAAAAGTGGGAGTTTGTGTATGGAGTTAAAGAATACATTCGATGCCAACGATGGAAATGGTCAACTCAAGGAAAATGGACATTGGATCCAAGCTATTTTTATTTCCTATTCACATGTAAACAAAGGATAATGATACAAATGGTCATTGAACTTTGACCCGATGTGTAATCTAATCTCCTTGAACTTTTAATTTGTTCAATGTGGTCCCTAACTTTGGGCCAATTTGTAATGCCGTTCCCTAACTTTTACTACATGTTCATTATAGCTTCTGAACTATACACAAATATTCAATGTTGTCCTTTTATTAATTTAAGATCAGTGACAACATTGAACATATATAAAAAATTTAGGGATCGCATTGCACATTTAGCTAAAGTTTAGGGATCATATTGCATAGTGGACAACAACAACAACAATAAAAAAATCAATCCAATGATAACTCAATCAGCTTGGTATTGTCATGGCCGGCATCCTTGACCGGCCACCTAGAACTCAGGTTATCTTACTTCCCATTTAAATCGTGGCCAAAAGAGAGAGTTCGCATTACTATAGAATTTTATCATTGGAGTATGCATTTTGACTGAATTCATTAATGTTAGTAAAAGGCTAGAATTCGACCAAGTCAGCTAGGGATGAGACTGATGCAATGGCGGGGAAGCGAGGGAAGCATCACATTGCATTATATTGTCCAGTTTTCGGCAATCTTTTTTTCCCACTTGAATTAGCAGCAGCTGACGCATGAATTGGCAACGAGTCTTCGTTATGTATCAGATCTTTATTCATGAAGTTTTTTCAAACTGTTGGTGTTGAATTTGGACCATGCATCGAAGAGAGAAATGTTATGTTTTCATGTTATATGATTGAGATCATATTGAGGGAACTTTTTGACTAGGAGCTGATAGCCCTAGAAAGGGACGTCATGTCTGTAGTAGTTGTAGCACTGCAGAAGGGTTTTGCAAATGGCTTTGTTTTGACGTTGAGGATTTTGCTAGTTTTTATGTAATACAAAGAGTTGGTTACGTACATAAGCTACTGATACAATGTTTCTAATCATGAAGAGAGGAACTTCTAAGTTTATGATACAGATGTACGTCTATCTATCGAAGCTGATAAGTTTCTTCAACTCTCACGAACGCTACTTAATACTTGGGGTTGTGCCTGAGGCCCATATTTGATAATCAACTCTCCTACAACAAGTCATATACATAATCAAAACTTTTACCTGTTGATTACAAGAAGATCAATGAAGCTACTCAAATTTCATACCAAGGTTAGCATGGAATCATGTATTGAATAACTGTGAGCATGTGTTAGTGTGCTTACTAAGTAGAGAGAGAGAGAGGTTAGCATGGAACCATGTATTGAATAACTGTGAGCATGTGTTACTGTGCTTACTAAGTAGAGAGAGAGAGAGAGAGAGATTCCTATGCCGGTCCTACAAGTAAGTACCTGGAAAGCTCTTTTGAACCGAAGCGTGGTAATCATCCCTAATATCATCAGCTTTTCGATGATCTTATCTATTACTCGAAAGTAAGATATCCTCCAAGACTGCTTGAAATGCAATGCACTACAAAATCCCAAGAATCCAATTGCGAATCCCGGTCCTAGGCCCGCATAGAACCAATTATGGGTGTCCAGATTGCCTTCATCAGGTTCCCTTCTGTTCCGAGAATCACCATCTTGTTCATCGATATCAGGATGTTGCTCATCTCTAGGGCAAACTTTCAAAAGAGGAGCTCCACAAAGTCCGTTGTTACCACGATACACAGATTCATCATCCACGGTACGCAGATGAATGCTTGAAGGAATAGGGCCTGATAAATTATTGAATGAGAGATTGAGACAACTCAGAAAGTCTAAGCTAGATATGCTAGGAGGGATTCTACCCGAAATCTTGTTGTTGGATAGGTCAAGGGATTCTAATTTTTGGAGGTTGCCAATGTTTATAGGGATTTTCCCACTCAAATTGTTTTGAGAGAGGTTCAAATTCTGAAGTTCGACGAGCCTAGTCAACTCTTTTGGTATTTCGCCATTTAAATTGTTTGCAGATAAGTCAATGGAATGGAAGAAATGGAGTGTCTTGTCATATATTCGGCTAGTTCCCTTTGCATGAACCATGACGTAAATCGTGTCGGATCTGACAAAAGGGTCCAAGGGGGCCGATCTTCAACCATAGACAACAATCGATTAAAACACAGCGGAATGCTTCCGGAAATGTTGTTCCGTGCTAGGCTTAAAAACTGGAGATGATGAAGTTGGCAGAGTTGCGTGGGAATGCCTCCGGTGAAACTATTCTTCTCAAGATCGATGATGGCTAATGTTTGAGAATGTCGTCCAAATGGAGGAATTTCACCAGTGAAGTCATTATCACTTAGATCGAGGAAGAGAAGTTCAGTTAGGTTTGACAAACATTGGGGAAGCACTTTGTCGAAGCCATTTTTATGCAGGTTCAGAACTTGTAATCTCTCAAAATGGCAGAAAGAGTTAGTAATCTGACCTCTTAACCTGTTGTCACTCAGTGAAATCACTTGCAATGCTTTCAACTTTTTCAGACATAAGGGTAGTCTCCCGGATAGTTGGTTCTTTGACAGATCAAGATAAAATAGGTTCTCCATCGCACATAGTGAATTTGGTATGCTGCCGCTGAGATTGTTACTAGAAAGAATAAGTCAAGATATTCTAACTGTGGCATCTTGTTTCCGTCCATTCTGGAAATGGGGCTTAGAGAGGGTAGTGTCCCGGATAGTTGGTTCTTTGACAGATCAAGATAATATAGGTTCTCCATCACCCATAGAAAATTTGGTATGCTGCCGCTGAGATTGTTACCAGAAAGACGAAGATATTCTAACAGTGGCATCTTGTTTCCGTCCATTCTGGAAATGGGGCCTTTGAGCATATTGTTACTGAGATCAAGCTTTTAACGTTGAGTAAAATGTCGGAGAAGCCAATTGAGAACTTCATCTGAGATGTTTGCATTGGACATGTACAAGACTGAAATATTCCTCTGTGTTCGAAGCCACAATGGAAATTTCGGTCCCACATCAAAATTTGACATGCCAATATACTGAAGTTGGAATGGAGGAACCCAGGCGGGATCAAAACTTAAAACAAGTTCATTAGACGAAATGCCCAAAGCGGTCAGGCTCGTGAGATTTGCAAAGTGCAATTCACCAACAACTCCGTCCAATGAATTATTTGATATGTAAAACGTCTCTAGTCTAGATAGTCGCCCAATACTTTCCGGGATGTTCCCACTCAATTTGTTGTAGCTGAGTCTTAACTCTCTTAGAGATGATAGCTCCCCCAAAGTTACCGGAATAGGTCCCGACATTGAGTTTCCTGACAGACTTAGGTACTCGAGATCCCTGAAACTCCCAAATTGGTCTGGTATATGGCCACTGAAATTATTGCCACTGAAATCACAAATCCTCAAGTCACTTTGTGCCGACTCCAAAGGACCATGGACGATGCTCCCAAGATCTCCATTGAAGTTATTATACGCCAAATTTAATACACGCAACTTGTAGAGACTGCTGAAGTTTTTCGGAATTTGACCTTCTAGGAAATTTTGAGACACATCAAGAAAGGAAAGTCGTTGATTATTATCAAAGAGTGTCCTGGGAAATGTGCCTATGAAAACATTCATTCTCAAATCGATATGCTCGAGCTTGCTAAAGTTGTAGAACCAGGGAGGAATAGTAGAATTTATGGAATTGTCTGATAGATCCAGGAATCTTAAAGAAGTGAAGTTGACGGATAGAGAGTGAGGAAGTTTTTCGAGAGAACAATCCTTCAACTGCAAAGATTGCAGTGAAGAAAGCATATTAATGGAACCAAACCAATCTTTGGCTTTTCCAAGGTCAATGCTAGAGAGGTGAAAGTATTTCAAGGAAGATAATTTCGACACCCATCGAAGGTTATCACTTGTTAAATAACCCTCGCCAAACTCACTGGCAAGATCCAGATACTGCAAGTTGGATAGGTTACCGAGGTGATGAGGTATGTTTCCATCAAAACCTGCGGATGATAGATTAAGATACTCTAGTCTCTGGAGAGTACCAAAGAATTGGGGGATTTTTTGCTTGGAAAAATTGTTGAGGCTGAGGTCTAGATACTTCAAATGCTTCAGTTCAACCAAAGATGCATGGATTTTACCTGCCAAGCTGCTCTTATCTGAACATAAGTCATATCCGTCAGGGAAGGTCTCACAGAATGGATTACGAAGATTGAGTTTGAAAACATGGCCAGTCTTTTTGCTGCATTCGACTCCTTTCCACTCACAACAGTCCTTGCTAGTCCACGATGACAAGCGTTTAGAATGGTCGATGATACCTTGCCTGAATTTCAAGAGAGCTTCTCTCTCTGTACCAAAGCAGCTCACATTGGCGAAAGCTTCGGAATGGCCAAACTCAAATGATTGAAACATGAGAAGAGTCCACAATATGAGGGGTGCAAAGGCAGGGGCTGATGCCATTGCTTTCGATAATATGAGATTAGGAAATGCAGTGTACTTCCTCCGTTTTATGGTGACATGGGTCTTGGGAAGGTCTTAATTGAACTTCATCAAGAAAAGGACGTTCCTTGTTTCCTACTTATTTGATTTGGCCATCACTCTCGATCAATGTTGTCACACCCCGAATCCTAATAGAAAAAGGGAATGACATGGCTATCATTCGGATTTTATGCAACAAATATATTTATTAATAGCTCAAAATACATCAAATCTTCATTGCTTTTAAGACGTGAGTTTACAAATTCATAGATAAAATTGATAGCATCACTTATCTCAAAACGCGTACAACCAAATAGCAAACGTTACTCGAATTGTCAAATTCGCGATTTTATCAAATAATCGAGAAACAACGTTAAAACCGAGTAAAACGCTATCTCAACTACAAAATAGTTAATCTATGCCTAAATGCTAACGAAACAACTTATATGTACTAACAAATCACATGCCCAAAGCGATTATCAACAATGCGAAACTTGAATGCGAAACTCTAAAATTTCGCTTCGACTAAACCGTTACTTCAAATCAACATCCATGAAATCTCACGGCTCTACAACGACATAATTTATATTTTCCATGACATCCCAGAGCTCCACAACTCGAGAATCGAACTTTGCATCTTGATTTTCACTAAACTTTTAACTTTGTGCCGTAATTTTGAAAACTACTATGATTAGATAAATGAAGGGCGCAAGCACTTACTGGACGTTACGATATGAAGTCGAATTAGCTTGGCGAAGCATCTGTGGCATGAACGCGCAAAATCCTCTCTTTTTTTCTTTTCTTCTTCTTTCCCTTTTCCTCTATCCTTTTCTTTCCGTTTGTGTGAGTCTCGGCCCGTCTTTAAAAACTGAAGCTGTCCACTATTCCTTGTTTTTGTTGACTCAGTCAACTTCCTTTTTTTTTTTTTTTTTTTTTTTTTGCTTTGATCGAGTCAAAGTCCATATTTACAAATTTGATGAAAGACCGCCATGTTCCGGAGATGCCTTCCGAGCCAAGACCAGCCAATCACTAGAGTGTGGCCAAAAGCATAACACGTTGCCTAAGTGCAATCTTTTGCAGGGTATTGGACAGGAGTATTAGAGTCAATGGTCAAAAAGCTTTGATTGATAATAACGTGTCAATGGACATGTCGAATCCACGCCTTTCAAGCTCGCCGTACTCCTGGGTTAAAGCACAGTATTCGCAGCAGAAATGGACTAAGCCATCTCATCAATCAGCGCAAGGATCCTCTTGCAGCTGGTATTGCTGTCTTATCTTGGTGCGGAAGAAGCAGGAGTAGCAGCAGGTGCACCCGGTCAACAAGGCGATCACCGTGTAAGTAGCTCCGTGCACAGGGCATGCTGCAACGAAAACTGACCTGAGTAAGCAAGTCTAATTATGTCGATCCTTCTTCAATTTGTGTGAACGCGATTGATTCTACTTACAAACCGATCCATGATCAGCAATCTCCGCGATTCGCCCAAATGTGATTCAGGGGCACCAAAATGACAAGCAGCCTGTGAGATTAACAAGATATCAACCTACATGAGCCATAGATAATATATTTTCATCTCTGGATCTACTTAAAACTTGACATATTACTAAAGTGGTGTAAGATAATTCGATCACTAAATTCTCATAACCCCGCGACGTTAGGCAATTGCAATTGGATTCTTGAGTCTCTTAACTGTCCGACTTTTCCCCATCGATGTTGCCCAGTAGATGTATACATGGGCATAACTATTCTATCAAGTGTTAATCCACCTCCAAACCAAATGGATTGCGAGGAAAATTCCAGAGGACTTACAAGTTGGAAATCAAAAGCTTTGATTGATAATCAAGTGTTGAAGCCGATAAAATATTTAAATAATAAATCACGTATTCATTTAACGGCTTAAATTTTTAGATTAGTTAATCGTGATCTCACAAAATTTTACATTAAAAACTTAAATACTTATTTAATAATTTAAAAGTTCGTAGGCCGCACTTAGGTACCATTTATGTCATGCTCGAGGTCGTCTCGCGTGGCTATCCTATGATGCGTGCTTGGCGGGGAACGGTCCACGTTCACTGGTGTCACGCCCACAGACGACACGTGGAGGACAAAGCTTGGAAGACTGGACGAAAACTTCTTCGACCCGTTCCTCTCGCCGGGTCAACAGTCTTGCGGTTGACTGCGGAGTCCCCGAAGGCCAGCGCCAGCAGTCCCCTTCGCTCGACGAACACGGCAACGGTGGACCTTTCCCATGGTTACCCTACTGCCCGAGGGGAGTTCGAGGGCAAATAATTCACGCCGTTTCGCAAAGCTTTATCAGATTCTCTTTAGCTTTGTCCGGACCTTTTCCAAGGAATCTTTACTTTCACCTTGCTCCGCTTTTGGGGTGCAGAGGGAGATTTCCAGCGGATGAGGCTGACGAAACTCATCTTGCTTTTTGCTTTTCCAGCGGACCCGCCTCGCTGCGGATCAAACCGTGGCCAGAGCTACACATAAAGATCGTAACGAACAAGATTTTAAAGAAGAGAATGTAGAGTTAACCCATATAGTTTGGCCAGCCGTAAAAACGTCTCCTCCCTCGATCGGCCCCGGTTGAAGCCGACCGAAACTTCACCAGGAGCCCACGGTGACAACGCAGATGATTGGACTCTTAATCCATGATTCGTGATCGAGGGTGTGCAGATGATGAGCGAATGCTCATCCAGAAGATCGATTCTTTCTCTTCTCAGTCAATTCTTTATGTTTTAATCCGAGCTAAAAATTTCCACATTGAACATTGATTTTTGGAGATCCAATTTCTATATCGCAAGGCTCGTCCGGTCAGCACCCTACGTCAACAAATTTGTCCAGTTCACGTCAATAGATTCCGTCCACCGACTTGACAGAAAGGCCCAATTGACCAAATAAACATATAATTAAGGGTAGGGCAAGCAAATGAGTGGGTCCGATTAGTTAAAAAATTGTTCAACCAAAATTGATAATTTGTATGCTATACAAATTTAAATGCCTATCTTGACCCTTATTACTAATACACATCCATAATTAATCCAATTTATGAAAAATCAAATTCTCCTAGTTAATTCACTTTAAGCACTTTACATACATATGTTATTTGGATAAAATCGTTATTTCGACTATAAAATGCAAAAGAATTGGCTTTCAACATTGCATAGAATTGTCAATATTTGTATTGATTTACAATGAAGAACTAGATAATGTTAGTACTTGGTACTGAATTTATAAAATTACAACAACGAATAGCATTGAAGGAATTAGAATTTCAATTAAATGGAATGTAAGATATTGGATAAAACGATTTCGGCAATCCATACCGACGGAGTATGATCCAAATAATATCTTTTCGATATGGTAACTGGCTTCTCCCATGTGAAGGGTGATAAGATGATGAAAGCAATGTGCACAAATCTGGTATGGATTGCCGAAACCAAGCTTATAATTAATTCATGTCATGCTATATCTATATGATTCAACCAACTAAAAGTGGGAGTTTGTGTATGGAGTTAAAGAATACATTCGATGCCAACGATGGAAATGGTCACCTCAAGGAAAATGGACATTGGATCAAAGCTATTTTTATTTCCTATTCACATGTAAACAAAGGATAATATAAATGGTCATTGAACTTTGACCCGATGTGCAATTTAATCCCTTTGAACTTTTAATTTGTTCAATTTGGCCCCTAACATTGGGCCAATTTGTAACGTTGTTTCCCTCCCTCTTTACAAGGTGGCTCCGGTGCAAGTATAAAAGTCAGACTTGCCAATGAAGTATGAAGGCACGATCTAGATAGCACTTGTAACAAATTGAAGCATCACCATAACCATAAAGAACTAAAACAACGAAAACAGGTGAGGAAAAAGGAACCCTACTGCTCTGTGGGCCAAACCAACCTGTGATTGAAGAGTACTAACATACCAAGACTCTAATGAGTTGTGAACAAATCTCATGTTCAGGGATGAAGACTAATCTTGCTTCAAGTTAGGGCACCTAAATCTCCAAAAAGTCAGCTGTCTTATGGAAAATAACAAGGAAGATCATTTTGTTCACGATTGGCAACAAATAATTTTCCAATTGCAGTATACAGATCCTCTGAGCTTTTCTTGAACAAAACCATCAGCTTTGACATGGACGCTTTTGACAAGGCTTAATAAAGCCTCATCCATTTTACCTCAATCCTCTCCCCATTGATCTAGACAGCTTCGGACTACACCAACAGCTAAGAGATTCAATGCTCTTTTCATTTTTTGTGGGAGAGATCCGTTTTCCCCCGTGCACTTTACCTTCTATTTAAGAGAGAAAGCAAATAATGAGACACATAAGGAGACCCTGAAAGGGAGATCGGTCTGGTTTAGAGTGGTTAGGGAGTCCATTGACAACAACATTGCCATTGAGGGATCGACAGCTGACCGCAACAGTCCCTCAAGGTCCAAAGCATTAAAAAAGACATTGCTTTCAAGACACGATATTAAATAACATTCATACAGAGTGCACAGGTTGAAAAAACCAGAGCGAAATATGAAGAGACTAGATTAAGAATCCCAGTTGCATCAAGCAATTTCTTGAAAGGAACACATGAAACCCTTGATCAGTCAATTCACCGACGAAGAACACTTCATCGAAACATTTACATTTTTTCTGGCCAGTTACATGGTATATAAGCTTATCTCCATAAATACCTTATGTACACTGAATCATGAAATTCTAATATTCACGTTGCCCCAACGGCACAGACAACCCAATATCATCCACCGATCGAACCTTAACAAATATAGCATTACCAAGTTAACACATTGTCGTCAATCTAATGGGAACCTTCTCCCTCGCAGCATCACCAACTCCCTCCACCGCTAAACTCCTCAGCATTTTCTTGAAGGCGAAATGCACGCAATTCGACAGCGCAATCCAACACATGACCTCATATACAAAGTCGAGCGCGAAGCTGGAACCGGGACCGAACCGCGACGACGAATCGTCGGGCCCTCCGAAATTCCATCCGCCGCCGCCGCCGCCGCCGCCGCTAGGGCCGAAACCCCCGCCAAACGGGTCGCCGCCGTAAAATCCGCAGTTCCCAACGTCGCCCCCTTCATCGGGGCAATCTCCCGACAGCGACCTGCGCTTCGACCGCTGCTTCCTCCGGACGAGGCGGCGGGGCAGGGTCCTGCAGGCCGAGGATTTCAGCGAGCTAGGGGTGAGATGGGCCCTGGGCCCGCGCGGAAATGAGAAAAGGGGCTGGAGTCAAGCCCAGCCCCCAAAGCCAACGTTTTCTTCTTTTAAAAAAAATAAAAATTAATTAGTAATAATAATTTTTTTAAAAAAAATTTCTATTTATACGAAATGCAGTAAAATAAGGAAAAACTGAATTTAATTGATGCAAATAATATTAATGCATATGTGATGTGAAAATCCTTTTTGCTAGGGCTGAATTGGTACGTAATTTTCCATACAAACTAATCCTAAATATTTAATCAAAATTTAGGTGTCAACAATCAAGTCCTAAAATGTTCTCATCCTTTCTCTTTAGCTGCTCTCTTCATTGATTCTCTTCAGCTGCTCTCTTCATTGAGCAGCTGATCAAGGAACACGATGCTAGATTGCCCCGATTACAACGTCAATCCAATTATGTATCTAAAACCTCTATAGTTCGGTGTTGTAAATTTATACATGCGATTTGGTAAAATTTATGCCCTTTCTTTCTTCCGAGAAGGGAAGATGACAAAATTAATACCGACATAATCGAATGTGTTGCTATTTATTATAAAAAGTTAAAGTCGAAGAAGTATGGTGCACATAATATTTTCGATATATTTTCGATATAGTAGCCGTCTTCCCTCACGTGAAGGACAATAAGATGATGAAAGCAATGTGCACATATCTAGTATGCATTGCTGAAACCAAGCTTATAATCAATGCATATCAAGCTATATCTATATGATTCGACCACTAGGATGCTCAACGTTCACATTAGTGATTTTTGGCAAAAATTAGTTATAAGATGATGAAAGCAATGTGCACATATCTAGTATGCATTGCTGAAACCAAGCTTATAATCAATGCATATCAAGCTATATCTATATGATTCGACCACTAGGATGCTCAACGTTCACATTAGTGATTTTTGGCAAAAATTAGTTATATAGATTTCATTGGTAAATTATCAAAAGATTCATAACTCAATGGGTCAAAACTGAAAGGTTTAATACTGAATTGACATAAATACAATAAGTCTACAATTTTTTTTTTCCTATTTTCATCACATCGGCAAGTGCAAATATTATCAAGTTGGGCTATCCATCGAATTTTGACTCGCGACTTACCTTGCTGATAAGATTAATGAGGTATTAGGTGGGATTGTTTTACTTACTTAGGTAAATGTCCATTTCATAGAAGAACATATAGGCTTATTTTTATTTTTTCAATTTGGATATCCTTTCGTATATTGACTAGATTCTTCGCTCATGTTGGATGAGCTTTTGCGCATTGACTTATTATGAGGCGATTGAGTGAAATTTTATAAAGCCGCTTTATTCACAGGAAAAAGAAAAGAAAAGAGAACTTGTATAAAGCCTGGTGTTCATGAGGAGAATTGAGATAGCTTATACAGGGTAAATGCCCTCTTGCTTCTAACCCTGGTCACGTCCTAATATGTTCTCCTTTCTCTTCATTGAGCATCCGATGGAGGAACGCGACGCCAAATTGTCCCGATAGCCACATCAACCAACTATGCATCTAGACCATCTATAGCTTGGTGTCGTAAATTCATGTACGTGATTTCATATAATACATACCATTTTCTTCTTCGAGAAGGGCAAACGACAAAACTTATGCTGAAAGCAATGTTACCATTTACTTTAAAAGTGAAAGCCGATGGAGTATGATCCATATAATATCTTTTCGATATGGTAACTGGCTTCTCCCATGTGAAGGGTGATAAGATGATGAAAGCAATGTGCACAAATCTGGTATGGATTGCCGAAACCAAGCTTATAATTAATTCATGCCATGCTATATCTATATTATTCAACCAACTAAAAGTGGGAGTTTGTGTATGGAGTTAAAGAATATATTCGATGCCAACGATGGAAATGGTCAGCTCAAGGAAAATGGACATTGGATCCAAGCTATTTTTATTTCCTATTCACATGTAAACAAAGGATAATGATACAAATGGTCATTGAACTTTGACTCGATGTGCAGTTTAATCTCTTGAATTTTCAATTTGTTCAATGTAGTCCCTAACTTTAAACCAATTTCTAATGTTGTTCCTGAACTTTTACTACATGTTCATTAGAGTCTAAATATTCAATATTGTCCTTCCATTAATTTAAAATCAGTGACAACATTGAACACATATAAAAAAGTTTAGGGACTGTATTGCACATTGAGCTAAAGTTTAGGGACCATATTGCATATTGGACCAATGTTCATAAATCATTGGTGTTATTTTCCCCGCAAACAACAACAGCAACAATAAAAAAAATCAATCTAATGATAACCCAATCAGCTTGGTAGGCATCCTTGACCAGCCACCCAGAACTTAGGTTATCTTAGTTCCCATTTAAAGCGTGGCCAAAAGAGAGAGTTCACATTACTATTAAATTTTATCATTGGAGTATGCATTTTGACCGAATTCATTATCGTTATACCCTGTTTAGCAAAAAGCTCGTATGTTAGTAAAAGGCTAGAATTCGACCAAGTCAACTAGGGATGAGATTGATGCAATGGCGGGGAAGCGAGGGAAGCATCACATTGCATTATATTGTCCAGTTTTCGGCAATCTTTTTTTCCCACTTGAATTAGCACCAGCTGACGCGTGAATTGGCAACGGGTCTTCGTTATGCATCAGATCTTTATTGATGAAGTTTTTTCAAACTGTTGGTGTTGAATTTGGACCATGCACCTAAGAGAGATGTCATGTTTTCATGTTATATGATTGGGATCATATTGCGGGAACTTTTTGACAAGGAGCTGATAGCCTTAGAATTCGGACATCATATCTGTAATAGTTGTAGCACTGCAGAAGGGTTTAGCAAATGGCTTTGTTTTCACGTTTGAGGATTTTGCTAGCTTTTATGTAATACAAAGAGCTCGTCACATACATACGCTACTGATACAATGTTTCTGATCATGAAGAGAAGAACTTCTTAGTTTATGAAATAGATGTACGCCTGTCTATCGAACCTGATAAGTTTCTTCAACTCTCACGAACGCCGTTTAATGCTTGGGGTCGTGCTTGAGGCCCATATTTGGTAATCACCTTTCCTACAACATGTCATATACATAATCAAATTTTTACTTGTCAACTATGAGAAGATCAAAGAAGCTGCTTAGATTTCACACCAAGGTTAGCATGGTATCATGTATTGAATAACTGTGAGCATGTGTTGGTGTGCTTACTAAGTAGAGAGAGAGAGAGGGGGAGGGAGGGAGATTCCTGAGTAGGTCTTGTAAGTACGTACCTGAAAAGCTCTTTTGAACCAAAGTGTGGTAATCATCCCTAATATCATCAGCTTTTCGATGATCCTATCTATTGCTTGAAAGTAAGATATCCTCCAAGTCTGCTTGAAATGCAATGCACTACAAAATCCCAAGAATCCAATTGCGAATCCCGGTCCCAGGCCCGCATAGAACCAATTATGGATGTCCAGATTGCCTTCATTAGGTTCACCTTTGTTTGGAAAATCACCATCTTGTCCATCAATATCAGGATGTTGCTCATCTCCAAGGCAAACTTTTGAAAGAGGAGCTCCACAAAGTCCGTTGTTACCGCGATACACAGATTCATCATCCACGGTACCCAGATGAATGCTTGAAGGAATAGGACCCGATAAATTATTGAATGAGAGATTGAGACAACTCAGAAAGTCTATGCTGGATATGCTAGGAGGGATTCTACCCGAAATCTTGTTGTTGGATAGGTCAAGGGATTCTAACTTTTTGAGGTTGCCAATGTTTGTAGGGATTTTCCCACTCAAATTGTTTTGAGAGAGGTTCAAATTCTGAAGTTCGACGAGCCTAGTCAACTCTTTTGGTATTTCGCCATTTAAATTGTTTGCAGATAAGTCAATGGAATGGAAGAATTCGAGTGTCTTGTCATATTTTCGGCTAGTTCCCTTTGCTTGAACCATGACGTAAATGAGTGTCATTTCCGACCAATGGACCCAATGGGGCCACTGATTGATGTCTTTAACCATAAGCAACTTAAAACACGGCGGAATGCTTCCGGAAATGTTGTTCCGAGCTAGGCTTAAAAACTGGAGATCAAAAAGTTGGCAGAGTTGCGAGGGAATGCCTCCGGTGAAACTATTCTTCTCAAGATTGATGATGGCTAATGATTGAGAATGTCGTCCAAATGGAGGAATTTCACCAGTGAAGTCATTATCACTTAGATCAAGGAACCAAGTTCAGTTAGGTTTGACAAACATTGGGGAAGCACTTTGTCGAAGCCATTTTTATGCAGGTTCAGAACTTGTAATTGCTTAAAATGGCAGAAAGAGTTAGTAATCTGACCTCTTAACCTGTTGTCACTCAGCGAAATCAGTTCCAATGCTTTCAACTTTTTCAGACATAAGGGTAGTTTCCCGGATAGTTGGTTCTTTGACAGATCAAGATAATATAGATTCTCCATCGCACATAGTGAATTTGGTATGCTGCCGCTGAGATTGTTACTAAAAAGAATCAGAAACTCTAACTGTGGCATCTTGTTTCCGTCCATTCTGGAAATGGGGCTTAGAGAGGGTAGTCTCCCGGATAGTTGGTTCTTTGACAGATCAAGATAATATAGGTTCTCCATCGCCCATAGAGAATTCGGTATGCTGCCGCTGAGATTGTTACCAGAAAGATAAAGATCTTCTAACAGTGGCATCTTGTTTCCGTCCATTCTGGAAATGGGGCCTCTGAGCATATTGTTACTGAGATTGAGCATTGTAACGTGAAGTAAAATGTCGGAAAGCCAATTGGGAACTTCATCTGAGATGTTTGCATTGGACATGTACAAGAGTGAAATATTCCTCTGTGTTCGAAGCCACAATGGAAATTTCGGTCCCACATCACAATCTGACATGAAAATATATAGAAGTTGGAATGGAGGAACCCAGGCGGGATCAAAACTCAAAACAAGTTCATTAGACGAAATGGCCAACAAAGTCAGGCTCGTGAGATTTGCAAAGTGCAATTCACTAACAACTCCGCTCAATGAATTGTTCTGTATGTCCAACCTCTCTAGATTAGATAGTCGCCCAATACTTTCTGGGATGTTCCCACTCAATTTGTTGTTTCTGAGATCTAACTCTCTTAGAGACGATAGCTTCCCCAAAGTTACCGGAATAGGTCCTGAAATCGAGTTTTGCGACAGAATTAGGTACTCGAGATCCTTGAAAATCTCCAATTGGTTTGGTAGATGACCACTAAAATTATTGTCACTGAAATCACAAATCCTCAAGTCACTTTGTGCCGACTCCAAAGGACCATGGACGATGCTCCAAACATCTCCATCGAAGTTATTTCCCGCCAACATTAATACATGCAACTTGTAGAGACTGCTGAAGTTTTTCAGAATTTGACCTTCTAGCAAATTAGAAGACACATCAAGAAAGGAAAGTTGTTGATTATTATCAAAGATTGTCCTGGGAAATGTGCCTTTCAAATGAGTGCTGCTCAAATCGATATGCTCGAGCTTGCTAAAGTTGTAGAACCAGGGAGGAATAGTAGAATTTATGAAACTGCCTTGTAGATCCAGAAATCTTAAAGAAGTGAAGTTGACAGATAGAGAGTCAGGAAGTTTTCCAAGAGGACAACGATTCAACTGCAGAGATTGCAGTGAAGAAAGCATATTAATGGAACTCAACCAATCTGTGGCATTCCCAATGTCAAGGCCAGAGAGGCGAAGGTCTTTCAAGGAAGATAATTTCGACACCCATTGGAGGTTATCGGTTGTTAAAGAACTTAGGCCAAACCTACTAGCAAGATCTAGATATTGCAAGTTGGACAGGTTACCGAGGTGATGAGGTATGTTTCCGTCAAAACCTGCGGATGATAGATTAAGATACTCTAGTCTCTGGAGAGTACCAAAGAATTGGGGGATTTTTTGCTTGGAAAATTTGTTGAGGCTGAGGTCTATATACTTCAAATGCTTCAGTTCGGCCAAAGATGCATGGATTTTACCTGCCAAGCTGCTCTTATCTGAACATGAGATATATACTTCGCGGGAGGTCTCACAGAATGGATTATGAAGATCGAGTTTGAAAACATGACCAGTCTTTTTGCTGCATTCGACTCCTTTCCACTCACAACAGTCCTTGCTAGTCCACGATGACAAGCGTTTAGAATGGTCGATGAGACCTTGCCTGAATTTCAAGAGAGCTTCTCTCTCTGTACCAAAGCAGCTCACATTGGCGAAAGCTTCGGAATGGCCAAACTCAAATGATTGAAACACGAGAAGAGTCCACAATATGAGGGGTGCAAAGGCAGGGGCGGATGCCATTGCTTTCGATAATATGGGATTAGGAAATGCAGTGTACTTCCTCCGTTTTATGGTGACATGGGTCTTGGGAAGGTCTTAATTGAACTTCATCAATAAAAGGACATTACTCGTTTCCTACTTATTTGATTTGGCCATCACTCTCGATCAACGTTGTCACACCCCGAATCCTAATAGAAAAAGGGAATGACACGGCTGTCATTCGGATTCAATGCAACAAACATATTTATTAATAACTCAAAATATATCAAATCTTCATCACTTTAAGATGTGAGTTTACAAATTCATAGAATAGATAGCACAACATATCTCAAAATGCGTACGACCAAACAACAAATGTTACTTGAATTGTCAAATTCGCGATTCTATCAAATAATCGAGAAACAACATTAAAATCAAGTAAGACGCTACCTCAACTACAAAATGGTTAAACTATGCCTAAATGCTAACAAAACAACTTATACGTACTAACAAATCACATATCAAAAATTATTCGATTATTCAAGCCATTCACAATGCGAAACTTGAATACGAAATAATTTATATTTTCCATGAAATCTTGGAGCTCCACAGCTCAAGAATCGAACTTTGCAGCTCAATTTTCACTAAATTTAAACTTTGAGCCATAATTCTGAAAACTACTCTGATTAGATAAACGAAGGGCAAACACTTACCGGACGTTGCGATATGAAGTTGAGTCAGCTTGGTGAAGCGTCTATGGCGTGAATGCGCAAAACCCTCTCTCTCTTTTCCTTTTCTTCTTTTTTCCCTTTTTCTCTATCCTTTTCTTTCCGTTTGTGTGAGTCTCCGCCCGTCAGCCTGTCTTTAAAAGCTGAAGGTGTCCACTATATCTTGTTTTTGTTGACTCAGTCAACTTCTTTTTTTGGCTTTGATCGAGTCAAAGTCCATATTTACAAATGCGATGAAAGACCGCCATGTTCTGGAGATGCCTTCTGAGCCAGGACCAACCAATCACCAGAGTGCAGCCAAAAGCCTAAGTGCAATCTTCTATGTTGGTCCGCCCCTGCCTTGTCACTCAGTCAACTTCTTTGTGCTGGTGTTCCACTTTCTTTTATTATATGATCGACTGTTGGTCCTCTGAGTGCTCCACCTTCTTTTTAGCTTGTTCTATCCTCCCCAAGATGATGCATCACGTGTTTTACATGGCGAGCCAGCCTCCTTTTGTCATCCAAGTGTAACTTTTTTTACTATTGCCGCATTCAGACAGAGGTGATCATCCACGTCTTGACGAAGAGTACATGACCAAATCGATATACACGTGCATTGTTCAAAAGTTGTATCCTCTTGTATCGGAACCCTCTTCTCAGGGGTAAATTTCCTCTTAGAACGGTGCATGGTAAAAACTTCGGCATCGACATTGAACATCAATTGCACCATGTTAATCTTAGGTCGAAGTCACTTTTCTTGAGCTTAATTAAATGAACCAAGACATGGTCACGAATTTTATGTTAGTTTCTCACAAAATCTTACATTATATTAGAGTCGAAGGTCCTGAATTCAAATCTTATCAAGCCTCATTTGCCTCCCCAATCAAATATGTCCATGCTTAGTATTAGGCAAAATGATCAGACTAACCGTGAGGAGGAGTGTTATGATATTCATATAATAAACCACATTTTCATCTAACAGCTTAAGCTTTTAAAACAGTTGGCAGATGTCTCACTAAATCTTTCAGAAACAAACAAGAAATGCAGTGAAAAGAAAATAGCAAGAACGATAGAGAGATAAAGTAAACATTGGAAAACTTTGGCCGAAAGCTATTGTAGTCAATGTGAAACCCTTAAAGGTTCCACTTTCTTTTATTATATGGTCGACTGTTGGTCCTTTGAGTGCTCCACCTTCTTTTTAGCTTATTCTATTCTCCCCAAGATGATGCATCACGTGTTTTGCAAAATTGATCATCTGCTTGTCTTTTGATATGTCTTCTTTCTTCAACACATCATATGCTCACGCATATCAATCGCTAATACTTTTTTACATGGCGAACCAGCCTCCTTTGCTCATCCAAGTGTAACTTTTTTGACTACTGCAGCATTCAGACAGAGGTGATCATCCACGTCTTGACGAAGAGTACATGACCAAATCGATATACACGTGCATTGTCCAAAAATTGTATCCTCTTGTATCGGAACCCTCTTCTCACGGGTAAATATCCTCTTAGAATGGTGCATGGTAAAAAATTCGGCATCGACATTGAACATCAATTGCACTATGTTAATCTTAGGTCGAAATCACTTTTCTCGAGCTCAATTAATTGAACCAAGACATGGTCAAAGTGGACACACACGAATTTTATATTAGTTAGTCGTGATTTCACAAAATCTTACATTATATTAGAGTTGAAGGTCCCGGGTTCAAATCTTATCAAGTCCCATTTGCCTCCCTAATCAAATATGTCCATGCTTAGTATTAGGCAAAAGGATCAGACTAACCGTGAAGAGGAGTGTTATAATATTTGTATAATAAACCACATTTTCATCTAATAGCTTAAGGTTTTTAAAACAGTTGGTAGAGGTCTCACAAAATTTTTCAGAAACAAACAAGAAATGCTGTGAAAAGAAAATAACAAGAACGATAGAGAGATAAAGTAAACATTGGAAAACTTTGGCCGAAAGCTATTGTAGTCAATGTGAAACCTTTAAAGGTTTCATTTTGACTAGATCCTACCAACGTGTTTCTTCCTTCAAGTACCAACCATTTGAAACGAGTCTATGAATGCTTTATGACCTCTTTCTTGTTATGACCATTTGGTAGTTTCCTCTTTTATAGTTCTTTTAACAAACAAAAATCTAGAAATGACCCGCACCACTTATATCATAGAATCAAATCAAAATAAAAGCAACTCGGCATTCTCGACATCAAATTTGTGATGCACAGTTGTCACCGAAATCTTCTTGATTTGGTTTCGATTTAGGCCGCGACTGAATGTGTGGATCAATAGTTTTGTACTGGTGTTCCACTTTCTTTAATTATATGGTCGACTGTTGGTCGTTTGAGTGCTCCACCTTCTTTTTAGCTTGTTCTATTCTCCCCAAGATGATGCATCACGTGTTTTGCAAAATTGATCATCCGCTTGTCTTTTGACATGTCTTCTTTCTTCAACACATCATATGCTTGTGCATATCAATCGTTAATACTTTTTTACATGGCGAACCAGCCTCCTTTGCTCATCCAAGTGTAACTTTTTCGACTATTGCCGCATTCCGACAGAGGTGATCATCCACGTCTTGACGAAGAGTACATGACCAAATCGATATACACGTGCATTGTCCAAAAATTGTATCCTCTTGTATCATAACCCTCTTCTCACGGGTAAATATTCTCTTAGAATGGTGCATGGTAAAGAATTCAGCATCGACATTGAACATCAATTGCACCATGTTAATCTTATGTCGAAATCACTTGTCTCGAGCTTAATTAAATGAACCAAGACATGGTCAAAGTGGACACACACGAATTATATGCTAATTGAAACCATATCTTTGACTTCAAGTATTGACGCTAGTTGCAATAGTCAAAGCTAAACCCTTAAATCTACATCAATTTCTCAATATGCATTTGTAAGGTACAATACACGCACCCCATATTAACTAAAAAGAGATGCACGATAACACTCAATCATATATGCACCTGAATCTAGTTTAGGTAGTTTCGTATGTAATTTCATTTTTCTATCGTGATTTTTTAGACCAAGATCATATTTTAGAGTTGGACACGACTTGGCCCTCGTGACTCGACTGTCGCACTTTTACATGGATCGCAACCTCGTTTTCTAGAATTCCAAATGTAGTTTCGAAAAGGATTTGTTTCCTATAATTAGGTGCGATGTCATTATCAAGACAGCACAAGGCTCAGCAGCTTGTTTAGGTTCCTTTTGGGATTGCGGGTGAGTCTAGGAAGAACTCCATGGAAGAGATGAGCTAGAGAACTCGGTCCTTTTTTCTTGTTCGAAAAAAGGACTCGGTCTTGGGGGAAGGGATAATTGATTAATTTTTCCAACCGGCGTAGATTAGATTTGTTGGATGGTGTGGATGGCCACTGATTGTATGGGGTTGTGTTTTATTATGTGATAAACGGTTGGGATTGTCAGAGAAGTTGCTCAATATGGTGAGGGACTCATGGACCTTACCCAGTGCCGGTGGTGACATGTAGAATGTTTAGCGTTCACGTCAGTGATTTTTGGCAAAAATTAGCCTGATAGACTTTATTGACAAATTGTTAAAAGATTTAGAATTGAATTAATTAGATTGAAAAGTTTAAGACTGAATTGGTATAAGTATAATAAGTTTAGGACTTTTTTTTTTTTTTTTTGGTAATTATCCTGATTTTCATCACATCGGTGAGTGCATATAATGTCAAGTTGGCTATCCGTTGACTTGTGACTTACCTTGCTGATAAGATTAATGAGGTACTAGATGGGATTGTTCTACTCAGGCAAATGTCCATTTCGTAGAAGAACATATAGGCTTATCTTTTTTTCCAATGTGGATATCCCTTCGTAAATGACTAGATTCTTGCTCATGTCGGATGAGCTTTTGTGTATCGACTTATTATGATGTGATTGAGTGAATTTTTATAAAACCACTTTATTCACAAGAAAAGAAAGAAAAGAAAAGAGAACTTGTATAAAGCCTGATGTCTCATGAGGAGAATTGAGAAAGTTTATTGCGGACTCTTTTATACATTTGTCATTGGGGTAAATGCCCTCTTGCTTCTGACCATGGTCAATGTTGCGACCTCTTCAGAGCCCTCCCACGAGCGCGGAGGTTAATGGCTGGCGTTAACTCTAGGCTTAGCTCGGGCTTTCCCAAACTCACCAATTTGCGACATATGGTATGAGTTTTTAATTTGCAACATTTTTATTTAGAAATCATCACTAATCGATTTGTGGTGGGTCGATTAAAAACCCAAGTAATATATTAAGAAATTTTTTTATTCATGCGTAATTAGAGAAATTAGATTTAGGAACTTGATTACACTAGTTAATCAACTAATACTCTTTCAATACCTAAAAACATTAAGTAAAGCATTTGTGTAGCATTTTATACCAATCATGAGTTCTAGGATTCAATTCCTAACCAGATTAAGGAAATAGCAATCCATGCATCATCAGTGCACAATTGGAGAAAAGGAAATGTGCAAACGGCAATCCGACATTTACTGTCAAGGATTTAAGCACAATTTCTTTTTGTTTTCTTATAAGGATTTTCACATATTTTAAGGAAAAAACACTCAAAGGCTATTTTATAGGTTTTTCTGATTTTTTTTGGAAATAATATTTTTTTGGGGATTTTCTATTTTTATAAAAAAAATTAATATTAAATAATGATATATTATATAATAAAAAAGGGTCGGAACCGACCCAGGTCGCCAATCCCGCGGCCGGACTAGGTGTGATATGCGAGCCCAGTCCGGTCCCCCAAGGGCCCCAACCACTAGCCCGCTCGCGAAATGAAAAAGGGGCCCGGCCCGAAGCGAAGCTAACCCTAGATTAAGCCAGCCCAGTTTTATCTCCTATCCAAAGCCCACTTTCAATTAAAAGAAACGCCCAGCCCACAATTTAAACTAAACCAAAACCGGCCCATCAAAGAAAAACCCTATCCCGAAAACCAAAAAGAACCGGGTCGGTCAAACCCGTGAACCAAACCGGCCGACCCGACTTGCGCCTGTCGCCCAGCTCCTTGCGACGTCGACGGGGATAGCCGCCGAGCCACACGCCCTCTCTGGTGCCGCCTCGGCAGGCCCAAGTCGAGGGTCTGACCTCCGCCTGGGGCCGCCGTCCCTCGGCCGGCATGAACACCGCCGGCATCCTCGGCTGAACACAAACCGAAAAAGGCGACGTCGGCGAACAAGCTCGAAACGACCGAACGGCCAACACTCGGGACACCAACCATCTCGTGAGGAATTTGACTCGACAGGACGACGCCGGGCGCCTCGATACCGGCCCGAAACGACGAAACTAAGACCAGATCTCGTCGGGGCATTTCGTCGAACAAGTGGAGCGCGCACTGGAACGAGGGGTTCTTGGCTCGAACGGGACCGGAATCTGCGTCGGGACCCTCAGCAAAGAAGCGACGACCACACAGCAGCCGAAGCAAGGACGGTCGGGGCCGGAGTTAGCGCGAGCCGGACGGCCGCGAGCTCCGGCCCGACGTGCCCGAAAGGAGGGCAAAACGGGGTCGGGGGCTTGCCGGCTTGAATCGAGGGCGTCGGCTGAGGCGCGGTTGTCGGGCGGGGGTCGTCGGGCGGAGCTTGCGCGCGGCTGAGCTCGGCTGAAGCCCTCTCGCTCCGATCTCCCTCTCTCTCGGCCTCTCGATCTCACCCGAACCCCAGCTCTTTCTCTCTCCAAGACATATGGACAAGGCTAATAATCGTATGCCCCTAGCCTTCACTCAAGGTTTTAAGCAATACCTTGAGACTTTAACAATATATATATTCAACATAATAACAAACCATTCAAAATATTTTATTGAATGCAAAAGTTGACATATATATATATATATATATATATATATATATATATCAAAATGTTACTAAATTGTAACAAATACAGATGTAAACTTTATTCAAAGAAAAAATAAAACAGCTCCCACTAAATAACAACATCCCAAGATGCTCCTAAGCCCATGCTAATGACATGTCGCTCAAAAACACATGGGCGTAGACCTTTAGTTAGTGGATCTCGCAATCATATCATGCAGAAAATATGTTATATTAAAACGTCACCTTTCTGTACCGTTTTCTTTTGGTCAAAAGATTTGACCACCACATATTTAGACCCCTTGAGACATTTGTAGTAAATAATACTACAAATTTGTTATCTCAATACAACCGTATAGGTCTATCCATAAAATTAAAACGATTAACTCTTTCATGAGGTTCTAGAGCCTAATAGCCCAAGTAACAGCCTAAAAGAATGTTACTAACACTGCTTTCATAATAAAAGATGACATATAACTTTATTTACTGCACTTCCTGACACAAGGTACATCTTTTAATTAGATTTTCTCAATATCTAAATAAGGACAATGTAATAGATTCAGACAATCACCCTTAACAACAGGAGCAATTCCTAGCTTGCAATAATGTATATTGAATATTTCCAATATACAATCAGCAAATGTCCTCCAAGAAAATCTAATATTATATAGCAAAAAACAATCCTTACAGACCTTAGTACAAAAGATAAAAGATGCCTCAAGGTCATTACTTGTAAACAAAATATCATGTACAAAATGTATGAGAAAATAAATTTCCTCCCACCGACCTTGCAAAGATATTGAATGACTTTGTTCTTAATTGAACAAAATAACAACACTATGAAACTTTAATAATATTGTCTGGAAACTTGCTTAAGACCATGAATTAAGACTTTTATTATCAATGCCACGATCACTCTGAAAGAATCGATAAAGAAATAATTATTTCTTCACTAACTATCCACCCCTCTTTCGAGTAAAAATATTATTATCCTTTTTTTTTTTTTTTTTATGGCATCTAATCACATACTTAAATTACCACCCCAGAATATACCAAGTATTTGACAAATAACCCTTTAAGCAATTCAGTATTGTCATACTTGCCAAAATACTTACCGCTGCAATTAGGCCTGACAACCTTCAATACTAATTTTAACCAGTTTATTCTTTATCTCGGTCATTTTCCTTAAATAAAAAACTTTTGGAAACAACCTTTTAACCATATACGAGATGTATATGTCATTAGGACTTTAAACATAATCTTTGCAGATATGTCCTAATTTCAATATTATACAAAACATAATTTCAAGCAACTAAGGCTTCCATCATCTTATAAGCAATGCGGTTCATAGACAAACCTCTTTTCAAGTGTTCCGAATGGAACGCTTCATGGACAATAAGCAAATTTTATTGCATTCTCAAGCAACAAATCATATGTCCACAACTTAAAATTTGAAGCAGTAAAAACCTCAATAATAGTAGAGTTATTAATTACAGAAAAGGTGACTAAAATAACAAGTAATGTATATAATTAGCATCATGTGAGCATTCTTGACAAGCAACAAATCATATGTCCACAACTTAAAATTTATTCCAATCTTCGTGAATTCATCACCTTTGGGCAGATGAACCACTAGGAAAACCACATAATCATGTATCCCTCCAAACTAATACACAATCACCTCCTTAAAAACCTCAATAATAGTAGAGTTATTAATTACAGAAAATGTGACTAAAATAACAAGTAATGTATATAATTAGCATCATGTGAGCACCGTGTAACTTGACGTACAAGTACACATCCGTAGAGTTACATGCAAAATCATATAATCACCTTTTGGGCAGTAATACATGACATGAGTTACACCCCACATGATAAAATCATGAGAATTTATTCCATCATCACCTTTGGGCAGATGAACCACTAGGATCAGTCACTCCTTCACCACATAATCATGTATCCCTCCATGAACTAATACACAATCACCTCCTTAAAAACCTCAATAATAGTAGAGTTATTAATTACAGAAAATGTGACTAAAATAACAAGCAATGTATATAATTAGCATCATGTGAGCACTGTGTAACTTGACGTACAAGGGCATCTAGAGAGTTACATGCAAAATCATATAATCACCTTTGGGGCAGATACACACAGGATCGTACACTCCCCACATGATAAGCTTCTTCACCATCACCTTTGGGCAATCAACCACTGTATCCCTCCTTCACCACATAATCATGTATCCCTCCATGAACTAATACACAATCACTTTGGGAGTATGACTACACATTAGATCGAGACATCCCAATCAATATACGAGACCGAAATTTCTCAAACCCAATCGTCAGCGCCACTGCGGCTTTGGCGGTCACTACTCAATCAATCCTTGAAATTCTCTCATACCAGGGATATAAAATTTACTCCTCACATACACCATATACATGTGATTTTAACTTTAGTGATAGGGGCAGCATAGCACCAAAATCACATAATATGCTAATGACATTGCTTTATTCATTAATAAAAATAAAATACAATAAAGTTTTTTTTTTATTAATGAATAACAAGCATAAAGTTCATGTGATAACATACCAGTAACCCAGCACCTGTATTTCCAAAATTACAGAAAAATACAAGAAAAATACGCAAAAATACACTAAAAATACGCGTATTTAGGGCTTTGTATGTATTTTAAAATTCATAAAATCATCAAAAAATTAAAATAAATTCACTACAAGATAGAGGACGGCCATACGAATCCAACGCCGCCAACCACGCCCCGATAGGAGCTCCCACGCGCCCACACGCGCCGCCTGAGTGCGCGGCGCGTGGAGCCCACGCGCGGGCGAGCTGACCGGTCAAAAACCGGTCCGACCGGTGGCGGTCCGACCGGTTACCGGTCCGTCTATCCGGTCCAGCCTCCCGGTCCGATCGCCCGGTCCAGCCGCCCGGTCCGACCGACCGGTCCGACCGGTTGACCGGTCCGGTCAACGGTTGACCGGGTCGGGTCGGATCACGGGTCGGGTCCCGGGTCGGGGCGGATCCCGGGCCGGGTCGGATCCCGGGTCGGGTCGCCATCCGGGCGCTTCGCTGACGTCAGCGTGACGTCATCATCGCTGACGTCAGCGGGTCGCGTGCGCCGCACGCGCGTCCAGCGCCCCGCGCGTGGGGGCGCGTGAGGGCGCGTGAACGCGCGTGGGCGCGCGTCTTCGACGCCCGGCGGCGCGTGGCCGCGCGTGGTGGCGCGTGCGGCCTCCTCCGGCGACGCGCCACCACTTGTTTTCCTCGCCTCGTCGAGCCCAGTCCGAATATGTGATTTAATTTTATTTTTATTGAACAAAAAATCTCGAAAATCACAAATTAAGAAAAACTTACGCGTTGAAGTTTGCAAGCATGGAGCTTCCGATACCATACGACAATGGCAAATTGCGCAACCCCAAGCATCTCCATAACCGTAACAAAGAATACGCATAATTAAGTTAGAAAAGATTAACGCACCCGTTTTGGGATCCATCGTTCTGGGCGGAAATGAAACACAATGCTCCACACGCAGTCCTTCTCCCTCTATCGCCCTCGCATCACTACCAACGAGGCGCCCACGTTTAGCGTTAGGTAAACGCCCTTAGCGAGGATACGTGTGTACAATTAGTGGTGGGAGGAGAGACTTTTCCGCTATTTATGTAGCTTTCACCAGCCTCTCTCATTACGGCCAGCCAACTCTACCACACTACCAAATTTCCCATATTAAACTAATTAAACCTTCTATCTCAACCTGAGGACCAATCCCCGTAAAATCCAGAACGTTAAACCAGAATTACAATATCAATTAATGTAATTCACAATTAAAAAACTCTTACACATCTCTCTCTCTCTCTCTCTCTCTCTCTCCAAAGCTCCCTCTCGACTTCCCTCACTTTCGCGCCCCCTTCACCGAGCTCCGTAAGGTCCTTTTTATAGGCCGGAGGGCCCGGCCGACGGGGTTTCGCCGCCGGTCCTTGGCAACGCCGAGCGGCCCCGGTGTGGCCAAACCGGCATCCCATCCTGTCTTCTCCGCGACGCCGCTTTCCGCATTGAAGGCGCCCGCTAAGACGCCCCTTCCATTTCGTTTCTCGCCGGATCTCACGCTGCTCCGTTCAGCGACATTGATGGCGCCTGCGAGGCGTCCCTCCCGTCGCCCGTCTACCCTCCTTCTCTGCCGGAGGTCGTCCTACGCGCGTGGTGTGCAACACGAGGAAGAAGGAGAGGGCCCGGTTGCGAAGTCAGCGAGCTAGGGGTGAGATGGGTCCTGGGCCCGCGCGGAAACGAGAAAAGGGGCTGGGGTCGCCTAGCCCCCAAAGCCAATGTTTTTTTTTTTTTTTTAAATAATTAGTAATAATATTTTTTAGAAAAAAATTTCTATTTATCCGAAATGCAGTAAAATAGGGAAAAACTGAATTTAATTGATACAAATAATATTAATGCATATGCGATGTGAAAATACTTTTTGTTAGGACCGAATAGGTACCTAATTTTCCATACAAATTAATCCTAAATATTTAATCAAAATTTAGGTGTCAATAATCAAGTCCTAAAATGTTCTCATCATTTCTCTTCAGCTGCTCTCTTCATTGAGCAGCTGATCAAGGAACACGATGCTAGATTGCCTCAATTGCAACATCAATCCAATTATGTATCTAAAACCTCTATAGTTCGGTGTCGCAAATTTATACATGCGATTCGGTAAAATTTATGTCCTTTCTTTCTTCGAGAAGGGAAGATGACAAAATTAATACCGATAAAATCAAATGTGCTGCTATTTATTTTAAAAAGTTAAAGTCAAAGAAGTATGGTGCACATAATATTTTTCGATGTGAAAATCGTTTTCCCTGCATGTGCAGCAGCGGTGGAAGAAATGGGACTTCCGTTAATGGTACTATTCTGGCTCCATCGTCTAATTCAACGACTTCTGGCTGTCCTCCCCAGTATTTCTTTGATGTTGGTTCGATCACAAGCTCGTTGATCATCGCCATTTTGCACCTGGCATCGGTTCTCTTGTAAAGTTATGGACTTGATATTTGTGCCATATTGATTGATGCCTTTTAGATCTCTTTTGAAACATTTAATTACAATTCTTCGATGACAACTTGTGGTCTACCCAATTTTGAGGTTCGTGAAGTGGCAACACGGGTGGGCAAATCCAGGCATTTGAGCGGTGACTTCAATTTTATTCTGTAAAAGCCAACAAAAGGAGTTGTTGGTGTAACTATCTTCTTCCTAAATTCGATTTCGAATTGATTCTTTGAGATGGACGTTTAAAGGGCATCTGAAAGTCAGCCAATTCAGGCCATGTAATCAATAGGCTAGGATTAGTTGCCTCGTTTTCTCATCAACACAGCTAAACTAGTTAAGTTTCTTTTCTTTGCTGGAATTTCAAGCGAGCAGCATTACTCTGATGGATAGTTACTAAGAATCGGCACTGCTCGGAGAAACTTCCCGAAGGAATTGCCTTCATTTTGCCTTCATTTTGCCTTCATTTTGTGGCAATTTCGGTAAGTAATTGTTTGCCTTAACGCGCTCTCGGTCTTTCGTGTTTATGATTGTTGTGATGGTGCTTCCGAGGGAGCTCCGAATGTCAGAACTTGCATACCTACAAAATTTCACTGCGGTGTTGCCCGCAAAATGAATGTTTCTACGCTTCTTGAGGATGGTGAGTCCTGTTGTCAAGCAAGCTTTTAGTATATTGATGTACTGGTAATATGCATGGTGCCAAAGCGATGGACGCTCCATGTTTGATTATACTGTCAAATGAAAGAAAAAATCGAATTGAAAAAAGAAAAGAGGCCCTCAGGACAGAGGGCAGTGATCCCTCGAGGGCTTTTACTAGTGTAGACTCTCCAACATAGGGTTCAACTTTCTGGAGCCCCCAGGAGGGACTGGAGCCATTGGGATTCCTCTGTTCTGCCTTTCCATGTTCATATGCCATCCTAAACATGATCGCGAAAAATGAAGTTTAGGAATATAATCATCGGTCCGTTTTTGTCTAATAATCTCCATCATCGGAAGAACCCTGTTTAGTTTACGGCATTACTATGATACAATGCTCGTAATTTAGGACTATTTACTGTAAGATAATTGATTGTCTCAAATTGTTCTGGAAATCGGCATTTCCAGGGGAACATCATTTCGTGCAGGTTGATCAAAAGGAGGAGATTTATGCCTACCAATGGACATATCGAATCCGCGCTTTTCGAGCTCGCGGTACTCCTGGGTTAAAGCACAGGATTTGCAGCAGAAATGGACTAAGCAATCGGCGCAAGGATGCTCTTGCAGCTGGTATTGCTGTCTCATCTTGGTGCGGTAGAAGCAGGAGTAGCAGCAGGCGCACCTGGTCAACAAGGCGATCACTGTGTAAATAGCTCCGTGCACAAGGCATGCTGCAACAAAAACCGATCCGAGTGAGCAAGTCTAATAATGTCGATCCTTCTTCAATTTGTGCAAATGCGATTGATTCTACTTACAAACCGATCCGTGATTAGCAATCTCCGCGATTCGCCCGAATGTGATGCAGGGGCACCAAAATGACAAGCAACGTGTGAGATTAACAAGATATCAACCCTCATGAGCCATAGATAACACCAATTTATCTCTGGATCCACTTAAACTCAACTATACCAAAGTTGTATAAGATCATTCGATTGCTAAATTCTGATAACCCCACGACACTAGGCAATTGCAATTGGATTCTCCAGTCTATAAACTGTCCAACATTTCCTCGTAGATGTCGCCCAGTAGGTGTATACATGTCATAACTGTTCTATCAAGTGTTAATCCACCTCTAAACCAAATGGATTGCGAGGAAAATGTTGGAAAAAACTTCCTTATTTGTTTTGAAGCTGACAAAACGTTTTCATCAGTCTAGTCTGAAGACTTGCGGACTCTTTCGTCAAAGTCCAAGACCGTCGACCGCCGACTCAAGATTTAAAGTCTGCCCTCATTGACAGTTTCTAGACCAATGAAGATGGCTTAACCAAATTTGAGTAATTCTTCAAGGATTTGATTCGAGCAGCTAAAGAAGTTCTCACGGTTGGAGATAGCATCTCAAGATCTTTTATTCGTTTGAATTTAATTCGAACAATTTGGATCCGTTGATTGATGAAGTTTACTCGGAAGGTTCTACTTATGGAAACCTAGATCCTGATGGTATGGGCGAGCAGGATTGGTGGGCTATCTTCACATTTTTTAAGTAACTCGAGATCTCCCTAATTGATTTTGTCCAATGGGTAGATTGGAAGAACTCCTTTGGAAAGTGCCAACGGATATGAAGACATGGAGGAGAATATAAGGAAGATGCTCTAGTTATTTGAGATAGTGCGAAATAGAAAAATTACAAAGTCTAAAGCTCCTTGTTCTTTGTTGATTCAAGTGTTGAGCGTAAATTTGTACTAAAAAGAGAGTCTTGATACTTGTGAGACCTTGAGGAAGTGTAGTAGAGTCTCTACACCTGGAATCAAGGACGTGATATTGTAACGACTCTTTTGATTCATAGTGAAATCCAGCGGGTGGGCTATCGGTGTGGGAGAGTGGACGTAGGCTTGGATTAAGCCGAACCACTGTAAATCCAGTGTTCTTATTCTCTTTCCCTAAACTCTATTTTATTCCGCATATTTTGCCAAGGTTTTTTTTAAACACATATTCACCCCCCTCTAGGTGTTGTTACTAGTCTTTACAATTGGTATTAGAGCTCGTGTACTCATTTAAATTGAAGTGTTTTTACTTCAGAGTTAAAGATCCATGGTTAGTATGTTGGCTTTAGGTTTGGTTGAAGGGCAAAGCAATACCAGACCGCTTTATTTTGATGGAAATGAATACAGCATATGGAAAAACAAAATGAAAGTATTCCTAAGATCGAAAGATCCTCTGGAATGAGATGTGGTAGACAAATGAATCATTCCTAAAGTTACAACAGTCTTAGAAAGGGGAAAAGAGGCTGCAGAGACCAGCGAGATGACTCAAGAAGAGATAACCAAGAGACAAGCTCTTGATGCAAAAGAAATTTATTCCTTATACTATGCATTATCTCCAACTGAATATAACAGAATATCTTCTTGTGAAATAGCTAAAGAAGTCTAGGATAGGCTGCACATTACGTATGAAGGGACTGATCGAGTGAAAGAAACCAGAATCAATATTCTACTCTGTCAATATGAAGCCTTCAAGATGAAACAAGGAGAATTTATCACTAACATGTTTAGTCGTTTTACAGAAATTGTGAATGGTCTTGAGTATCAAGGTCAACCAATCTCAGAACACATGAAGGTTAACAAACTGTTGCGTAGACTTTCCAAAGATTGGAATCACATTAAGACCTCAATAAGGGAGACACAAAGGATCATGCCACTCTCTGTTGACGAATTAGTTGGCACACTTCAGTCCTATGAAGTGGAGAAAATCAATGAAGAAGAAGATCCCAAAGGTAAAAAGTCTATTGCTTTAAAATCTAATAATGATTCTGATGTTACAGATTCTGAAGATGACATGGACGATGAAGAGCTTGCTCTCATGATAAGAAGGTTCAGAAAACTAAACAAAAAGGGAAGAAGATTTAATTGGAAGAAACAAAGCTCTCAAAAGTTTCAAAATAAATTAGCTGAGGACGAAGAATCCAATAAAGATGTAATTTGTTTTGAATGCAAGAAAAATGGACATATCAGACCCAACTATCCTTTGCTGAAGAAAAAGAAAGAAAAAGCTGAGAAATATAGAAATGCACTCAAAGCAGAGACTTGGAGTGATACTGAATGCGAAGAGAGTGATGATGATTATGATAATATCTGTTTAATGGCAAAATCAGAATCGATTCGGACTGGCATCTGATACTCACTCGATCTCAGACAGTGAAATCGAGGTAAGTAATTTAAAAATTTCTACTAAAGTCTCTAAATATATTGATGAACTGTGTCTTAGTCTCAAAACCTCTCTCAAGAGGATTTCCGAGCTAAAAAGGGATAAATTTAAAACGTAAGCAACAGGAAATTGTTTGGAAAGAAAAGTTTGAAAATTTAAATAAAAGTTTTATTACTTTGAAAGAAAATACAGACTCTCTTTCAAAAGAAAATACATTTTTGAAAAGTGATATTTCAAATATTTCAAAGAGGTTTTCTATAGGATCTGAGAAATTGGAAAAGATTCTTTCAACACAAAGACCTTACTTTAACAAATCAGGTTTGGGAATGACTTCTGAAACCATTCCTCTAATTGATTTTCCAAAAGTAAAGGAAAGAATTAAACAAAGACCTACAAAGGCCTTCTATAGAAATCATTTTAAAAAAGTCTTTTTAAAACCTATTGGCCGTAGTGCTCTTAAATGTTCTAAGTGCAACAGCTCAGAACACTTTGAGAAAGAATGTCTCATGGTTTGGAAACCTGTTAAGAAGGATTGGGCAAAGACCGTATATTGTACTAACTCCATTGGGCCCAAGAAAGTGTGGGTACCAAAGAAAGCTTGAGTTTCTTTTTTAAATGCAGGTCACTATCAAGAAGAAGGTCAAATGGTACTTGGATAGTGGATGCTCAAGACATATGACAGGAGATTCAAGTTATTTTATAAAGCTCGTCTAAACAAATGGAGGAAAAGTCTCATTTGATGGAAACAGCAAAGGAAAAATTGTTGGATGTGGAACAGTAAAAATTGGAAGTCTCACAATCAACAACGTCTCCTTAGTAGAAGGACTCAACTACAACTTGCTGAGTATCAGTCAACTGTGCGACATAGGGTTCAAAATCAATTTTCAAGAAGGAATGTGTTCGGGAACCAGTAAAGACTTCTCTCAGACTTTCACTGGTCGAAGACATGGGAACATCTATCTTTTGGACATCAAACCAGAAAAATCTCAATGTCTAATTTCAATTCAAGAGGAAGCTAATCTCTGGCATCGAAAACTTGGCCATATCAACATGAAGCAGATTGCCAAGATTTCTTCAGAGAAGCTCATTCGTGGACTACCCAGCTTGACATACCAAAAGTCTGAATTATGCACACCATGTGTGTTGGGAAAACAGGTTAGAAATTCTTTCAAACCAATAAATCAAGTTTCCACTAATCGTGTGTCATACTCCCGCATATGGATCTCTTTGGACTAACCGAACTCAAAGCATTGGTGGAAAGAAATATTGTTTAGTAATAGTGGATGATTATTCACGATTTGCTTGGGTACACTTTCTGGTAAGCAAATCTGAAACCTTTTCTTATTTTTCAAAGTTTGCTAAGAAAATACAGAATGAGAAAATGTATGTTATATCAAGCATACGTACGTACTATGGAGGTGGGTTTGAAAATCAAGACTTTGCTAAGTTTTGTGATGAATCTGGTTTTCAGCACATGTTCTCCTCTCCATACACTCCCGAACAGAATGGAGTTGTGGAAAGGAAGAGTAGATCGTTGCAAGAAATGGCTAGAACACTTTCAATTGAAAGCAATATTTCTTCTCGTTTTTGGACTGAAGTAGTTTCTACAGCATGTTATATCATTAACAGAGTTTTCTTAAGGCCGATTTTGGAGAAAACTCCCTATGAGTTGTTCAAAGGGAAGAAGCCAGTTGTTTCCTATTTTCATGTGTTTGGTTGTAAATGTTTCATATTGAAAAATGCAAATGATTGAATTGGTAAGTTTGAAGAAAAATCAGACGAATGAATCTTCCTTGGATACTCAATCACCAGTAAAGCTTATAGAGTATACAACAAGAAGACTCAATCTGTGAAAAAATCGATGAATGTCAAATTTCAAGACCTTTTACAAAATCAATCAATTCACTGAAGGGCAATAAGATGATGAAAGCAACGTGCACAAATTTGGTATGCATTGCGGAAACCAAGCTTATAATCAATTCATGTCAAACTATATCTATATAATTCGACCACTAAAAGTGGGAGATTTGTGAATGGAGTTAAAGAACACATTTGATGCCAACAATGAAAATGGTCACTCCTAATGCAATCATAATCATTCACCGCCATGCTCCTGCAGTACAGCTCCTGCAGTACAGATGCTGTAGAATGGGCAAATATCAGAAAACCGAAAACAAGATAAAAATGGGTTCATGTCAAACTGAGTCAGCTCATTCTCTTTGAGACAGAATCACTATTCTTACAACTTGGAAATTGCAACTTGCTCAGAAATCAATTGCATCCATAGGGACCATGCCACTGGGAGAATTTCCCCCTTTTGATGGCAACATCCGATTTCTTTTCGTAATATATGACCAACATGTTGGTTTTTCAGAATGATGATGCGGCCTTTAGCCTTTAAGAAGAGCCGAGTGCTTATTACAATCCTTCGCCTCCTCTCCCACTTGAACAAGGCCTTTACTGCAGCTCTCGACCGAGCAGAGCACCAAAAGACCCCCTCAGGTAAATAACATAAATCTAGTAATTGGCATTAATAAGAAGAAAACACATGGATTATGTAAATCCCCAAAAATGACCGACAAAGAGGCCATGCCATCAAAGGCAAATCGGAAAACTAACAATCCATGCCAAAGACTAAAAGTGACCACTCTCATAAGAGGGTGGTCAAACAGTATTTTTCCAAATAACTTTCTCATGTAATCTGTGATGGGCTCAACAAAGGTAAATTGAATAAAAAATAAAAAATCAATGCCAAAACCACTGCTAACTTTTTATGCTTCAGCAACAATGATTAAACTTGCACTCTATCCTGTGACCAAGACCAAGAAAACCTTTGAGACTCAAGCTCAGTTCCTTCACAATTACAAGCCACAGGATACTTCAGGACAACACACTATTGGCAGCGGAGCTGCAGAGGAATAAGTTCCCTCTACGTAAATTTGCTCCTGTTTAAGCAACGGAACATATCTTAGTTACTGAAGAAACGCCGTCAAAAGTCAAAATCAAAAGTCACAGTACAGGGAAACTGGTTAAAAAGAAGCAGCCTATAATATTCCTCCCAATCCTCTCTAAGTTAAATGACCAAAAGGGCAAATTGACTCAGCTTTCAGAGACATCGAATGGATTACTACTGCTTGCTTTATGGAAGCACTCAAAACATAGGAAGAGAGAGAGAGATACAAAGGACAAAGACACACTCTTCAGAATTGAGACAAAAAGAGAATCGCACTGCACATTCAACAAAAAAGGGCATGACCAGAAGCTTGACAATCATTCCCTTTATTGAATTTATTGTTGAAAATGTTCATAGCGTAGCATCCTGTTCTTGTCATTTACCAATCCTCCCTTCCTCCCTCTTTACAAGGTGGCTCCGGTGCAAGTATAAAAGTCAGATTTGCCAATGAAGTATGAAGGCACGATCTAGATAGCACTTGCAACAAATTGAAGCCTCACCATAACCATAAAGAACTAAAACAACGAAAACAGGTGAGGAAAAAGGAACCCTACTGCTCTGTGGGCCAAACCAACCTGTGATTGGAGAGTACTAACATACCAAGACTCTAATGAGTTGTGAACAAATCTCATGTTCAGGGATGAAGACTAATCTTGCTTCAAGTTAGGGCATGGTAACCTTCCTCAGCCCAAGAATTTCTATTTTTTTGTTTCCGGAATAAAAAAGAATAAAACCCGTTTGATAATCGAGCCGATTTCTATTCCCTAATAGAAAAGTTAAATAGAAACGAGAAAAAAAAAAGTTGCTTCTTGTTAACAATTTCTAAATAAGCAAATTTTCCTTTTTGTTTTTGTTTTATTTCTCTTTGCCGTGGCCACCTCCAACCGCCCGAGCCACCGCCGACCGCCGCCCGCCACCGCCGACCGTGAGCAAGAATAAAAAAATAAAAAATAAAAAAACAAATAAATACAAAAATCAAATAAATACAAATAAATACAAATAAATACAAATAAATACAAATAAATACAAATAAATATAAATAAATACAAATAAATACAAATAAATACAAATAAATACAAATAAAAAACAAACGCAAGAAAATAAAAAAATAAAAACAAATAAAAAAACAAATAAATACAAAAATAAGAAAAATAAATACAAAAACAAATAAAATAAATAAATACAAATAAAAAAACGCAAGAAAATAAAAAAAAACAAAAAATAAAATAAAATAAAAACAAAAATAAGAAAAATAAATACAAAAAATAAAATACAAAAAATACAAAAACAAATAAATACAAATAAAAAAATGCAAGAAAATAAAAAAAACAAATAAATACAAATAAAATACAAATAAATACAAAAAAAGAATAAAAAACAAAAAAAAAAAAACAAATAAATACAAAAAGAATAAAAAACAAATAAAAAGGAACAAATAAAAAACAAATAAATACAAAAA